>CAMTDV010000002.1:11422987-12622987 GCA_947069175.1 Scalesia atractyloides | reverse complement strand
GGTGGTGAGATTCTTGAAGAAGCTGTTCACCCGTTTTGGAACCCCACGAGCTATTATTAGTGACCGTGGCACACACTTCTGCAATGCCGTCATGGAAAAGACATTGGCGCGCTACGGAGTCACTCATCGCCTCTCCACGCTTATCATCCTCAGACGAGTGGCCAAGTGGAGAATGCGAACAGGGGGGTAAAACGGATCCTCGAGAAGACGGTAGGCAAAAGTCGGAAGGACTGGTCCGACAAGTTAGATGATGCTTTATGGGCGTTTCGCACCGCCTAAGACACCGCTAGGCACCACACACTTCATGATCGTTTACGGTAAAGCCTTCCATCTCCTGGTTGAACTTGAGCATAGGGCACTGTAGGCTTTGAAAACCGTGAATTTGGACCTCCCTGAAGCTGCCAAGAGACGATACTTCCAAATTCACGAGTTGGAGGCACTTCGGGATGCAGCGTATGAGCATTCATGGAGCATTAGAGAGAAAACTAAAGCGCTGCACGACAGGAGATTGAAGAGGGTGAAAGAGTTTCAAATCGGCGACAGAGTGCTCTTATATAACTCACGATTGAAACTATTTGCGGGCAAATTGAAGTCAAAATGGTCCGGCCCGTATGTGGTCAATGAGGTATTCCCGTATGGAACTATGGATCTGAAAGATGAAGATGACGGAGGGACGTGGAAGGTTAATGGGCATCGATTGAAGCACTATTTAGGAGGACCGCTAGATCCACCGAGACGGAGGAGACTTATCTCGAAGTTCCACCTCATACCGCGTAGGTTCTTGGGTTTCGGCTCAAGTGTAGAGTATGTACAATTTGGTAGTTAATTGCATTTCATGTTTTTATTTAATTCATGTTTTCGTATTTTGTGTGTTGTGTGTGGGTCGGTTTAGCGGTTTTTGCAGGTCATATCACGCACCATTGATGGAGAGCGGGAAATTGCAGGTACGTTTGGCTAAATCCGGTCACGAGAGGGTGGTTCATTAAGCTATAATAGACAACATTTATGTTTCAAAAATTTTCTAAGGCGTGAAACTTGAAAAATTTCGAAACTTTCTGTGAAAAAAGCCTTCTCGCGGGGCGAGAGAGGCATCAGCCTCCTCGGTCGCGGCCCGCGAAAGGCCTATAAAGTCCGGAACCACCACTCCTCGCGGGGCGCGAGAGACTTAGAGGACTCTCTCGAGGCCCGCGAGAGACCCTAACCGAAGCTTATTAACCCTAGCCTCCACTTTTTTCCACATTTCAAACCATTTCTTTCACTTTCAACTACGGCTTCTCCCCCATTTATCACCAAAAATCTCCATTTTTAGCCCACATTCACTAAAATCTTCCACCTTTTCCTCCTTACATCAACCTTCACCCATTTTTAAGTGTAAACATCCGTTTTTCCCCTTTCAACCATGCTTTTTACGGTGTTGCAACTTTTCATTTTTGGTGCACTAGTTCTTGCAGATCTGCGCCAAGGTATGTTTTTTTTCGCAACTTTTATGCTTTCATTTTCATCATATATTAGTTATTGCGTTTATTTTGGTGTTTGGCCCATTGACAGTTGCATGTTCAGTTACTTTGCAGGTTGGGATAAACTTGGTTTGAGTTGAGTTTGGATGGTGATAGTTGGTACATCCTGTGGGTAGATTAAGTATATGCAGGGTCTTTCTTGGCGGGTTTGGTGAGGTCCAACATTGAGTGTGGGGATGCGGGTTGATTAACATTGATAATAAAAATCAGGTTTTTAAGATCGTCAACCAGTTATTTTTGCTCTGTTCAAATTGTTTTTATCTTTAGATTTCCACTCAATGTTGGCTCATGTTTCGGCACATCGGTTTAATTGAGGACAATTAAAGTGCCGAAGGGGGGTAGTTGTAATGTTTTGGATATATTTCAGGGGTTAGTAACATTTGGATAGTCATGCATATAGGACTCAGTCTCGCCCGTACTCAATCTCCATTCGGGCGAGATTCGATTTTTATTAGTTAATAATGTTACACACTGCTAAAATGTATCTAAATTATGTGGTAAATTTTTATCCTTTTCAGACCATGACCGTCGAATGAAATGCTATACGGTCATTTATTTTATGTGGTTGCCTCTTTCTAATGTCGTGCTTGTCTTACTTGTGCTTTATGCAAATGTCTGGAGAGGGTAGTTCGAGCAGGGCCGGACGGAAGAGGAGAGGGCCGAAACCTCGCCAGAGAGGTGACCCCGCTGATGCACCACAACAACCTTCATATTTTGGTCGACGCAGAATCAGATACAGGGGGGACGGTATCCCCCATGGGCAGAGTACGAGAATAGTGAACAGTCCCCTTCTACAGTTTGATCTAGACTCCCACGAGTGGGAAAGGCTTTCTAACCTAGTAACTTGTGAGCTGCTACCCTATAGGAGGATCGATTGGGATTTGATTGAAAATTTGGGTCAAAAGGGTAAGATTGAACAGTTGTTGGGTGACAAGTTCCGAAGGGTGTTGGATTGCGGAGCTAGACAATACAAAGAGATCACCTACTAGTTTCACTCTACGTTTGAATACCAGCAGGGTAAATTCAATGAGAGTGATGCTGTCTCGTTTGCCTTGGGGAGGCAAGTTTTGAGATGACGGTTCCACAGTTTGCGTTGGCCTCGCATATATACTCGGAAGAGGAGGTTCAGGTACCGGACTTCGCACTAGCCTTCAGGGGGTCTTCAAAAGGAGGCACCCCATAGTGTTCAGACGGACGAGCTCGCCAAGTTTTAGGGTACAATCTCTTCTGCTCCATATTCAAACAACATGGTGGCAAGTGACATTACTGATCCAATTTACCGGTTTCTCCACAAGATTCATGCCGCTACACTGGTTGGAAGAGGGCAGGGGGACAACAAAGTAAACTAGGTAAGTTTGTTCTGTCTGATGTGTATGGTGGAGGAACGGTCGGCCAACCTGGCCACGATATTGCATGGTCAATGAAGCGACTGTGGAGGGGGGCCCGGGCAAGGGTGTATTGCGGGCTCTTGATTACGTCCTTAGCCGAGAGTTTAGGGGTGTTCGACAGATATCCCCAAGACAGATTGAGAGAAGGCCCCGCCCCCTGCGTCATAAGAATTAGAGACCTCAGGCTGCCGGAATTCTGACGACCCAAGAGCCTGTTAGCTGGCTGCCAGTCCGCCAGGGACCTCAGGTTCAACCGCCTCCCGGATCCGAAGTTGCATCATCTATGCAGGCTGGCATCCCCACTCGATATCAGCGGCCGGTTACACGCCAGGAATTGCCAGGAGACAGTATCCTCTTCGTGAGCCTCACCCAGACCCACTGACTTTAGATTCTCTTTATGACAGGATGGAGATGGGGTTTGGGGACTTGCGAGACTATGTTGACCAGCAGTTTGGTGGAGTTCGCCAGACCATGTTAGAGAGTAGGCACATGTATGAGGCTAGCCAGAGGAGGCTACAAGATGGGATGAGGTATATGATGCAGAATCTGAACATGGGGATCCCATCCTACTTTTAGCATCCAGGTGGTCAGGCAGGGTCAAGTCAGTTTAGGGTATGGAGGACGTTCAACCGTATCAAGTTTCGAGGCGTCGGAAGAGTCGGAGGAGGACGATTGAAGCAGCTGCGGAGCTTTATCTTTATTTTTCTTTTCTGCTGTTTTAATTTATTAATGGTCTGTAATTTTAAACAATTTACTTTGTGGGGTGGTGATGGTTGGTTTGGGTATTATGGTGAACAATCTTTCAAAACAATCTTTTTATTTGCTTTATCATTATTATGTTTTGTAAGTGCATAGTGATAGGTCGATTTTTATGTGTTCCGTTCGCATGAGAGCTTTGAGAGTGGTACACTAAGCGCGCTCGGTTTGGAGAGCACGAGTGGTTTGACTGGCACAACGACAGTCTTGCTTTTCCAGCTAAGTCGCTTCCTTTTGTATTGTGTTTTCTTTTTTTTGTTTTGTTTTATTTTGAGTAGTAGGTTGTCTCATCCTTGCATTGGGGACAATGCAAAAATTTAAGTGTGGGGATGAGATAGTAGAGTAGTGTAGTAGTTTGATTTGTTTTAAAAAATAATAAAAAAATAAAAAATAAAAAAAACTGAAAAAAATCCGAAAATGTCTTTTGAAAAAGAAGTTTGCATGAAATTAAAAGGAAAATGATAGAAAAATTAAATTTTTATTCGGTTTCAAATAATAATAATATGAGAAATAAAAGGGGGAGTTTGTGTCTAACTTGGGATATGTGAGTAGGCTCGATTCGGTTCTTATTTTCTTTGAATTAATATACCTTAATTGTCGGTCTACTAGTGGGTACTCATCTAGGAAAAATGGAAACTGAAACCGTAAAAAATAGTATAAGGAATGCCGTTATAAGCTAAAATATTTAGAATTTTTAATCATGGAAAAAGAAAAAAATAGAAAAAAATGAGCTTGATTGAAAAATAGAAGAGGCCTATGGAATCTCCTTTGGGGATGGTGACTCTGATCGAGAATCCCTCTAGGATTAGTTGAAATTTTAAGTATCGAAACCCATGTTGTCGCTCTCGGGGATGGTGACTCAGGTTGAGACAGCCTCTAGGTTAGATATGCGAAAAGAAATCAAATGCTCAAATGAAAAAGGAAAAAAAAATAAATAAGAGAAAATTGCTTGGTTTTAAATTCTTTATATTTTTGTATAAAACGGCTAGGAAAGGGTTTAAATAATTCGTTCCTTTTGTTCCATAAGCTTGAGCTGGGATTAGGGATACTGTGGACTCTAGTGTGAGACCCTAAATAGATTGACCGCACTTAAACTAAATTCACATGATAAGAGGTTTGAATCGAGTTCTGAGTTTAAGTGGATCCAATACTTGCAATCGCGGTTAACATAAGTCTTATTCCCTAATGAAAATAACCTAAATTTTTGAAATCGAGTAGTGGTTTGGTTATGATTCCGTTTATGCACAATTCTTTTTCGAGGGCGAAAAAAGAGCAAGTGTGGGGATATTTGATGTATTGAATAATACATCCATTTATCATGTAGAGTTTGTATAATTTTAGCATGTTTTCGTTTCGGTTTGTTAAGAATTTATCTACTTTTAATCCAAATGCTTTTTGCAAGTCTTGGTTCGTGAAAACGGTTGGAAGGATGGGAATAACGAGCGAAAATGGTGAAAAGAACCGAGCCGGGACATGATTGGATCGAATAAGAGGAAACGAAACACATATAGGATTTTCAACTCGGTCGCGGGGCGCGACCGGCACACCACATCTCTCTGCGGCCCGCAAGGGAGTATTAATTATCTCCGGAAAGCTACTCGGTCGCGGGGCGCGACCGGTGTGTTTTAATCCTCTCGCGGCTGGCGAGAGGGTGTTTTATCAGAAAGTTTCGAAATTGAGTTGGATTGAGACTTGTTTGTTATTTAATTAATCATTATTGAAGTTAAACTCAACTTGGGAACCAACTTGGACGTACTAGAGGCTTTTGGGAGCACTTTTCTGGAGATTTTGAGCTAGAAGAAGGAGATCTAGGCTGCAAGAAGTGTTTGGGTGATCAAGGAGGTTCAAGGCAAGAGCTTTTAACGGTTTTATCATACCATTCTTGACCTTTGCATCCTTGTTTTACTTGATTATGCTTTCTTGTTATAAACCTTGTTAATTTGTTTTTCAATCATGTTATTTGGCTAGATTTGATTTAGTTGCCTAGGTTTTGGATGATGGATTTTATGAAAGTTTGATTTGTTTTAATTTAATTGTGGTTGAATGTTTAATTGGTAAAGTTCACAACTTTAATTATCTAGTTTAGTGTATTTGCAGGATTTTGGTTGATTTGTGATTGTTTGATTGTTTTGCATGAACTTAGGTGGATGTCTTCCATAGAATAAGTTTGTGTTACTTTCTTGTGTCTTAGGGATTCGGGAAATTGTCGGTAAATTGGCCAATAAAACCGGGAAAACAATTGAATGAATTATAAAATCAATCTTGTCATTATACCAAAATTGATCATTGAGAAATAACAATTAGTGGCTGAATTAATTAGATAAATTGTTAGGTTTAGTTTTGAGAAATTCCCAAATCTAATTTCCTTGTCATAATTGAGTCAGTTAAGCTAAACTAGAAATTGTAGTTGGTCTAGGTTAATTATTGAGAGGTAATTAATTAATTAGACACTTTACTAATTTAAAAGATAACTGGAAAAAATCTTTAGAACCGGTAAATAAATAATAATTGTAGGTTATCATAGTTGTCTTCCTGAGAAGGGTCAGGGGTCCTGTTTGGTAAACCTATGATTTAATATATCAAGATCTGGGTAAAACATTAAACCTAATAAATTATTATTAAATCAAATGAGTAGTAGTCTAAAAATCCAACCTAGGTGGCTAGTTCATTATTTCTTGATTTAATTCCCAAATTTCCTAAAAGTTCATAGTTTGGTTTGTTCCAATTTTGTAGTTTTAGTTTAATCGATAATTTAGATTTAGTAGCAAAACCCCCTTAGAATATACAAAGTGTGTAATTGAGTCTAAGTTAGTAGTCATAGTAATTTGAGAGTCCTGTGGGTTTGATAATCCGGACTTGCTTAATTTTATTCTACAATTGATCGGTCCACTTGCCGGTTAGTAGTTTAGTATAGTTTAGGAGTCTAAAGTTTAATTTGAGTCTAGAATTAGCGTAATTTATTTTGTTTTTAATTAACCACTTTTAGAACATCAATCCTATTTAGAACTTTTTTTTTCCTTTCGATATAAGTAATTCTATTTTTCATATTTCTTTTAGATATAACTAATTCTGTTTTTCATATTCTATATAAATATTTGATAAAACCATCTTTAATATCATTGCCATTGCCAATAATATTATTTTGGATCTTACTCAATTACAATTATTATGTAATTTTTTTAGAGTGCTACAACTATACCATCGTAAAAAAAATTTATATTCGAAATTACTAAATAAAAAAAAATAACTTAAAGGATAAGTGAATAAGGGATTAAGGGTGACACAAAATCTAAGTAAATGAGGATCCGTATATAGTTCATAATATCATATGTCTATAATGGATGAATATGAACACTAATCATAGCTATAATATAACTTGTACATATATCCTAACCCGACATTTACCAATTACCTCACATGTTTTGTTTTATAAAAAGAAATATCGATAGGAAAGGAACTGAACTTTAATAACATGATTCTAACATTTCAACTCAGCTAGAGCTCGTATTATTTGTTTGCATATTTCACCTCATCATTTTTTCCATCCAAATTTCTTTATGACTATAAATAAACAACTGGTTTTTTTTAATAAGAAAGAGTAGCTTGATTGACCCCTAATAAAGAAATTTTAATAAAGTAGGAAAATTATCATAATCGTATTTTAATATTATTAATTTTTTTACTTTTGTAATATAACAAATTAACCATAATATTATATGTAATGTAATACTTAATTTCATTTATATGAAGAATATATATATATATATATATCCGTATAATACACGGGTTATTATGGTATTTCGGTGTTACTAATTAACATAATTTGGTTTTTGTAATAGATTCAAGTTGGTTGTATGAACATTCGTATGGTAATAAAAATACTTCAGTTATATGTTTTTTTTACGGTTTATATAATTAAACCGTTTTATGTATAATACCGTGTGATACACAGGTCTATAAACTAGTTTATAATAAAAGACTCCAAATAATGTCACATGTCATTCTCTTCTTCAACCTCATAAATTTTATTTATATTTGTCTATAGATTTCTTTTAATATTAATAACTAATATATAGATATCACATATCTTTACCTAAGATCAATAAATATATTGAATTAATGTCATATGTTATTTTCTCCTTCAATCTTTTAATAATATTATTAATATCTAAATCTAATATCTAATAAATTATTAATATCTCTTGAACTAATATGAAAAGAATTAATTCATAACATTTTTTCGTATATTTTCCTGTTTAAATGGCCCGTCGCAACACATCTATTTTTCTTCGTTTGACAAGTTTGTCACATTGCCCGAGTTCTGGATTGACTTAGTTATTTTTTCTATGTTTTACATTTCGGTTTAATTTCTCTGCAACGAGCGTGCGTGATTCAAAGATTTTATGTCTGCTTTTCGCTCGGAGTTATTTTTTCCGTTTTTATTTATTTTGTTTTAACAAGCTTTTTCGGTGTTGGTGGTCGTTAACAATGGTATAACATTGGTACTACTTGACACGATTTACAACCACTGCAACGCAGGGACTTAATACTAGTTACTTAACAAAATATACTCGGCCTACGATTAATGGAAATACACGGACTAGGCCCACAAAGCTGTAAAAGGCCTCCATTATACTAAGAAAACCCATTAGAAAAAGCCACTATCCACAATTCCACATAGTTGTAAAAAAGGCTTTATTAAGCTACAAGTTTCTACATGTATCACTAGTTTCAATAACATATTTGGTTAATGATAGTTATTTACGTGATTTCCTTAATAATAGGATGTGTGTTACCGATAAAAAGCCATATAACATCATAAAATCTTTATATAAAGCTGGCCTTTTAGGAGGCTAATCGAAACAAAGGATATATTATGGAAACTCCTCACTTGATGTGATGGAAAAAGAGAAAATCCACATTCAAAAGGAATTCAAATTGAATACGCTAAATGGGTTTAATGGAGCATGCACCTTGTTTACTAGTAGAAGAATTTACATGTAAGAAGTTAAGAACATCTTGTAAAGGCGTTTATGAGTTATGTGAAGGACGTGCCAAATCTATTATGGTTGGTCTGAAGAAGAGAGGGAAAAGGTGTGTTCATCCACACGAACAACATCCATGATGACTATGAGAGGTGTAAACGGGGAAGGATGGGGTGTGTCCTCCAATGTCCATAGAGAAAGAGGTGTTCCTAAACCTTTCATTGGAAATGCTCTTAGTGTATGAAAAAATTGGACTGGTACACAGAAATTAACAAAACATAGATGTGGCAATCTAACCTAAAATGGTACGTTAGGGTTGTATTTAATCTTCAACGAGTCAACCAGGTCAAATTTAAACTTGGTTAAATTAGAAACGAGTGAAATGGGTCAAATGTTTTTAATTGTTTAAAAGCATATGATATACTTTATAAATAAAACTGCCTGCTGATTTGTAAATATAATTTTTATAAGAGAAAATTATGAAACTAGTTGATTTTTGGGATATCAATATGTATACTCTTATTGCCATGATAAAAAAAACATGTTATAGTTAAATGCTACGGTGATGTATCAATGTTAGATCTAGGCTTGTAAATGAACCAAACGAATTCGAACGAGACATGTGCATGTTCATTCATTAAGTTTAACTGAATAAACGATTGAAAACAAACAGTTAAGCAAACGGAGTTTTCATGTTTATGTTTGTTCGTTAAGGAAATGAGCATGTCCGTATCCGTTTATGTTTGTTCATTTACAGTATAAACGAATGCTTCACAAATGTAAACGAACATACACAACTGAACATTGATGAATTAACTTACTTGAGCGAACATTAACTATTATAATGGATGCTAATTTTTATCATACAAATCTGTTGCACCTAAGAATTAATAAATTTAGACTAAATTACAAGGGATGCTATTTTATTTTCATAAAATCAGATTAAATTGAAATGGACCTAAAATGAACATACAAAGGTAACAAAGTTAAACAAATGTAAATGACCGAACATAAACGAATGAATATAAACAGATGTTCACAAACATAAATGAGCGAATTGAAAATGATGCATTCACTTCAATCTCATCTTACGTGAAAATGCTCTCGTGTATCAGCTTTTCGTCGCGCGTCATCAATAGCACATAGGTTTTGCTAATCGTACGCGAATCTACGTCACATATTATCTGTAATTCCACATATCTGGCTATCAACACATCTATATAATGCATGACGTTTAAGCACAAATGTAAACCAATTTCTTGAACTCATCTAGACAGGTACGAGTTTACTTGGTTTCCAAATAGTGGATAGGCCCCCACAGAAAATATGCTAACCAGGGTTTTATTTCATTGAAAATTTATAGAGGCCCCTACTATTTATTTATGGAAGGCCCCTAATTAGAGAAGAAAAGAAAGTTACAAAGAGAAGAGATATCATATGATATTGTTGAGTTGGTATGTATCCTTTTCAGTGGAGAAGATATTGTTCGAAGAAGATGAATACGTGAAAGAATTTCTAACAAGATAATACTTGAAATTTACCTTTTTTTATCCCTAAAAACAGTTATGTATCTGATTTGCTACACACTTACCATACCCATTCAGGTGCTTTTGTGATTTTGCTTATCATAATATTTTATATACAAAAAATGATACATACTGTATAAACTATAATATATAATTAGTGGGTTACACCCGTGCTTTGCGGCGAGACAACCCAATTTTTAATGGAAATGTAGACGTTATAGTAAAAATAACATTAATGGCAAGAATTCGTTTGATACCGGTTCGGTTCATTAATATACCGACACTTACCGAAAGAGAAACAAAAAAGTCATGATACGACCAAAAAAACACCGAGATGTGTTTACATCGATCAAAACAATAAAAACGAATATCAATTTCGCAACTGACCTTGTTCGATTAGTGTTAGACCGTTCGTTTTGTTACATGTACCACACCATGTTTGATTGAAACTTAAAAAAAGAAAAAAAACAAAAAAAATAGAAAAGAAAAAGGAAAGATGGAAAAATTTCAAAAAAGACAAAAATCATTGTAGCTAATAAGTTTATAAATTTTATATATAACAATATCTATATAAATTTTAGTTATTTTGTTTAGATTCATATATATTTAATTTATATATTTTGATTGAAATTTCATTATAAATTAAGTTGCATTTAGTGTAATGTATATTTTGGTTTTGATATATATACAAAAATGTGAATAAATAATAAAATTTTCAAAATATTTATTCTTTTATTGTTATTATTTAGAATAAGACCATTTGACATTCTGAACATAATGTTATTGTGGTTTTGTTGCTTATATTTGTAACTTGAAGTCTTTAGTAGTTGGTATGATCTAATGTAACTTTTTGATCCGACCCATTTCGATCGGTCAAATGTGACTCGTTTTAACATGTTTTATTTTTTGCCCCCGTTGATAAAAAAAAGCCTGGATTCGTCATTACATCTAACAGTATATACTTGACTCGATATCTTAGTAAGACACATCTCCCTTTCGAGACATGTAGTCCCGTTTTGGTGTTCTTTTCTCAGTGAGGCTCGTAACCTCAGTTATACTCTTTTAACTCCTTTTTTTATTTTGTATGAAAACACAAAAAACTTCAATATCATGCATGGATACTTATTCTGTTTTATACTACCTTCAATCCACATAAAGACTACCAATTCATTTGTATGTATACTTTTTCAAATCACTTTTAGTTAACTATAATCCTAGGTTCTTAATCCACCCCATATGTTAATTTGTCATTATTACGAGTTCCTCTTAGAATTCTTGAACTCTTTAATTAAGTTCAGAGACATTATAAACAATGTTCTTAACCATTTCACTTATCCATAAATGATTGTATAAAGATTAATTCAAAAGCCCCAATTTGATTAGTTTATGTTAATCCCTCTTCAGAACTCATAAGAAAATTCTTTAAATTGGCTTAAGCATGGTAACCATTGAAACCAACAACCTAAAACATTGAAAACGGTTGTTTTAGGATTTAAGAATACCATTACATCTCTTTTTTTTGGAACGGTGACTTTTTTGTGTTTGGCCACCACACTCTCTAATTTGGAGAGTCCCGTTACCCTTCTCCGGCTATACTATGTTGTCTTAATCGGGCCTACATTGGCTCAGAGTTTGGCTTGGGCGTTCCATAGGAAACTATACTGCCGGCTGCCACTTGATAGTCGTTTTGCCACCACAAGAGCAGAACTCTTTGGCATAACACACCATGGGATGAAAACCGGGTGAGCCGGGATTCGAACTGACAACCTCGCACAAGGCCTAGCTCAAATCCTTCGTTGCCTCAATCCACCCAAAAGTGAAACAAGTAAAAATCAAACTTGGTTATCCACTACCTTCTACCACTAGGCCACAAGTGATGGATCATTACTTGTCTTTTATTTGAAGCATACGAATTTGGGTTGATGCATTAAAAATTTCAAATTTATTTAAGAACCCTAAAGCCCAATTTCCCCAAGTTAACTAGATATTCAAGTTTAATGATTTCTAAACATTTTATATTCATGTATTATGTAGCTTCCAAGTTATTAATCCTCCTCACAGATCCTAAATTTTCAGAAATTCACCACATCATATGTTAAAAAATGGAGAAATGGGGATTTTAACAACCCAAACCACCAAATGTGTGTTTTTTTTTAAATTTCTTTAGTGGAGAGGTACATGGTTTTCACACAATCTAATCAGGTATTACATATTATTTTTCCTATTTTGACAACTTGCTCTCCATTATAGTTCTCATACTAACCTTAGTCCTTTACCATAAAGAATAATACAAACCTATTTATCTCATTACATTATTTGAACCTTAAAATAAAATATTATAGTTAACATAAACTCGAACAGTCTATAACATAATTTTTTTTTAATCAAAGTCCTTTAACTTTTTTGTCAAAATGAATTTAAATCGAGATAGATGGTAAAGGGAAACAAGCTACGCCGCTACCGCTTTTTGAATAGCAAAACTGAGTCATACGAAAATCAGCTGGTGATGCAGTTTGTCTATGGTGTTTAGAAAGTATTCCAAATATCAGAAACAATAACCATAACAATGGTTCAAGATGCCAAACGTCGAGCCGATACCGTTAGAACAATGACCAAACCTCTAGAATACTGTGTGACCACACAAATTAGTTCAAAAAATGGCAAAACGTACTTCAAACCCACATGTAACAAAAAATCAAGAATTGCTGGTTTAATCGAAAAATAATGACAGCTGTGGGATTTGAACCCACGCCCTTTCGGACCAGAGCCTAAATCTGGCGCCTTAGACCACTCGGCCAAACTGTCAGATGTTTATTGTCATTAATTTTTATTAATAATCCTAAATCTGGAGCCTAATTTTCCTCTTCAAATTTACTCATTTTGGGTACCGCATGCTTATTTGTTCCTCAAAATTTTAAGTTAATAAATTTATCTTACTTCTTGATTTTCTAATTTACCTATACTTATCGATATGATTACTCATCATATATATATATATAGTAACACATAATTTGATAAATATAAATAACCACATTCATAATCTATTTATGCATTGGACATCAACGCTTTTTCTAAATTGCATTTTTTTGGTTTTTGCCTTGTATTTAGCAATTGTGCCATCCGGGTGACGTTTAATACGAAACACCCATTTACAACCGATCGTTTGACGAGAATTGATGGAACTAATTCCCACGTGTGATTGTGAAGCAAGGCATTATACTCGTCATCCATAGCCTTACGCCATAAGGGATCTTTGGATGCTTGTGTGTAAGTGGTGGGTTCAAGAGCGGGCGGAATAGGGTGAACGGTGGTAAAGTTGATGAGGGAAGGGTTATAATATTTGGGGTTTGGTTTTCTGTTGCGTTTGGGAGGAGTTGGTGAGAATGTTGGTGATGGGGTGGGTGAAAACAAGTGGGAGGGAGTTTGAGGTGAGTAGTTGTGGTTGCTGTAGGTGTGTAGGTTGATGATGGGGTAGGTGAAGGAGGGTTGATGGATGAGGTAGGTGATGGGGAGGTAGCTACGGGTGAGTTTGGAGAGTTAGGCAAAGTGAAATGGGATTCAGTAGATGGAGAGGATGCATGTGTTTGGTCAGTAGGAGAAGATGGTGTAGATATAATATTTGTTGAGGGTCAGATGTATGAATTGTAGTGGGAGTTGACATTTGAGGAATAGTGTGCATGGGAGAAATGGTGGGTTTAGTTGGTGGTGGTGCATGGAAAGAAGAATTTGATGATTTAGTAGATATGATAAAGTTATCTACTGTAGGAATAATGGACGTGGCATGGGAATGTTTTTTTAATGGGAATTTATCTTCCACAAACTCCGCATGTCTAGAGTGGTAAAGACGATGCGTATGTGGATCAAAACATTTATACGCGGATTTGGCGGAGGAGTAACCCAAAAAAATACACGATTGAGAACGAGGTTGAAGCTTTGAAATGGAGTAGGGTCGAAGCCATGGGTAGCAAAGACATCCGAAAGGTTTGAGTTTGGTATAGTTCAGTGGTGTGCGATAGAGACAATGGAAGGGACTTTTTGACCTAAGAATGGAGGTCGGTAGACGATTGATAAGATGGACGGCGGTTTGAAAAGCGTGAGACCAAAAAGTAAGAGGAAGGCCCGCGTAGTGGAGTAAGGCAAGGCCGGTCTCAACAATGTGTTAATGACGGCGCTCGGCAACACCATTTTGTTCCGGTGTGTGTGGATGAGTGGTGTAGTGCGAGATTCCCATGGATTGGAGAAATGGAGCAAGCCCTTGATACTCTCCACCGTTATCGGTGAAAAGAGAGATGATTGGAGTGTGAAAAAATTTTTCCACTAAAAGTTTGAATTGTGGAAATATTTTTGAAACATCGGACTTGTATTTCATTTGAAATAACCAAACGTATTTAGAAAAATAGTCAACAAATACTCCATAGTATGAATAAACCATCGACCGATGTGTGAACCGGTCCCACACATCGGAATAAAGTATTTTCACCAAATGGCAACTTGTGACTTTTATTAATGGCACATGATTGACAATGCATGGATGAACTAGATAGAGATTTAAAGTTAAGACCTAAGTCTTTACAAATGTGTCTAAAAGTACGTAAACAAGGATGTCCAAGTTTGTGATGCCATTGGATGGGTGAAGCCGAGACCGTAGAATTAACTTGAGGACGAAGATCCAAATGATTGATGTAGTAAACATCATTAATGTTCTCGCCCCGCATGAGAGACGCCCCCGTTTTGAGATCCTTCACAAGAAAATGAAACGGAAAAAATTCAACGGAGACTTGATTAGTACAACATAACTTAGCAACAGAAACAAGATTTTTGCGAAGTTTAGGAACCCAAAGTATATTTGGTAAAACTAATGATCAAGTAGAAGTTGAAAAATTAGTAGAACCAATTTGTGAAATAGGAAGGGTTGTACCATCTCCTAGAAGAATTTCATCAGGCCCTCCATATTTGGAGACCGAGTGAAGTGATGACGGGCAAGAAGTGAGGTGATGTGATGCCCCACTGTCAAACATCCAAGATTGGGCTGATGGTGATAGTTGAGGGCCAGATGATGTTGCATTAGCAATGGACTTGAGGAAGATGTGTTGAAGGTAATGTGGTTGTCTGTCAAAAACCTTGCAAGCTTTCGACATTCACGCGTGTCATGACCCGGAATGTTGCAGAATTGACAAAACAAGTTGGACTTGTTATTGCGATTTGAGAAGCCAGATTGAGAGTAAACGGGTCGACGCCCTCTTGAGTAGTAGTGTTGGAGAGATCAGATGAGGAACGGGTTTGAGGACGCCCCGGTTGCCGTTGCGAGAAATTGGCAGTGGCTATAAGTGGCGCAACACTAGATTCAGTTTCTTTGAGCGATCTTTCAAAATCAACCAACTTGTCAAAGAGTTCCGGGAATGTTATCTGATGATTCAAGACTTTAAGAGCTGCGACGATTTGATCGTATTCCTCACCAAGTTGATTTAGTATGTGGACGAAAAGATCTTCTTCCTTAACGGGACTTTGAACAAGCGCTAGTTCATCAGCTATGGAGCGCATATCATTCAGGAACTCAGCAACTGGTCGGTTGCCTTTCGGATTTTTGGCAAGTTTGGATTTCAATGAGATGATCCTTGAACGAGAGTTGTTGGCGTAGCTTGTCATGAGGCGATTCCATGCTTCTTTTGCGGTGGATGCGGATGCGTCACCGGTTGAATGGCGTCGAACATGAGCCAAGAATAGCAGAGAACACTATTTGATCTTGTCGATACCAAGTGTTATAGGCAGGATTTGGTTTGGTTGTTTCTTTGTCATTGATAGTTTTTGGCGGTGGATCATCATTACCAGTGATGTGGTCCTCGAGTTCGAATCCAATGAGAGTGGATTGAACTTGTGTTCGCCATACGGTAAAGTTTGATGTTGAAAGCTTGATGGGAAAATGGTTCGTGGCGGTGATTTGAATTAGAGTTTTTGAGGCTGCCATGGAAACGATTTGCAAGGTAGAAGAACAACAGCGGAATTCGGTGTAACATCTGTCAAAAAACGGGTTTCCAAAACCCGCTTCATTTATTAATCGAAAATCCAGTTAAAAATTTTCGTTGCTTATTTAATGCTCAAATTAATTTTAAACGATACATAACTAATAAATAAATTAGAATTTAAAATCTATAATTGACAATTAATAATAAATAAGGAATAAAAAAATAAAAGGAGACGCCGGGTTTCGAACCCGGGTCACCCGTTTCAACAAACAAACACTTCACCGCTCCGCCACTTGCCTTTTTGTGAATATTACGAAAACAAATAATACTTAAGATGAGATCCGGATTCAAACCAGAAACAGCCGCGCTAAGTCACCGGCTATCATCAAGAAACCGGTATTTTCCTCGTCAAATCTCGAATGTAACCGATAGACTCAATCAAGGAGTCAACAATCCCCAATCGGTTATGCAATCAGTTAGACAATTTCATCTTGACCGAAATTTTGAAACCGAAATAATGTGTTGATATTGGGCACTATAAATATCGATGCATCTCATCTCAATTTCACTCGCATTCTATCTCAAAACATTACCCAAACTGCTCTTGAACCTTCTGCTCCACTCTCTTTTCAACCTGCAAGTCGCCGGAATCCTCAATTACTCGCCGGAAAACCGAAGAATCTATTCCCTTATTGCCCTACTCTAAAATAGGACTTCTAGAGCTCAGACAGAAGTCACCTACACTCACTCAAAAACTCTCTGATCAACTTTCCTGTTCGCCGGAATTTGTCTGCTGTCGCCGGAAAAATTGGAACTCGCCGGAGTTGGTCACCGGGATCATCAAGGTTCTATCTTCCAGTGGGTATGAATCTTTAAAACCTTCCTATGTTCATGTTTAATTCCGTTAGTGGTAAACCAGTAATCAAAATTGTCAAAAATTTAGATAACAGTCGGATTCATTCTATGTTCGATTCAAGGAAAGAGATGAAGTTCAAAAAGTTTATAAGTATAATAAAAAATGGGATTTGTATCGGGTTAGACACACAGTCCAGTGGTAGACTGTGTGCATTTGAAACGCAAAGATACCAAGTTCGAGTCCCATACATAATACTGAATCCTTTATATTAACCGAGCATTTTTATAACGTTAATATAAAACAAAACATATAATACATAAGTATAATTAAAATCAGTATTTTAACCAGGTTAGACACACAGTCCAGCGGTGGACTGTGTGCAAAGTTAAACCCCATGTCACGGATTCGAAACACATCCTGCGCACCGGTTCGATCAGTTAAAACCCTTTTTAAATAAATTAATTTCTGAAATATTCTAATCAGTATATATATATAATTAAAAACAAGATTATTTCGGGTTAGACACGTAGCTCAGTTGGTAGAGCTGCGTGCACGTATACGGGAGGTCACGAGTTCGAACCTCACTCAGCGCACACTTAACCACAGTCCGACCGGTCAACGGTCAAAAAGTCAAAATTTTTATTTCTTTTTATTTATTTATTTAATTTAAAAATCAATTAAAAACACTTAAAAATAATATTTTTAAAGTTAGAAAATGTCCTTAAACTCACAAAAATAAATCTAAAAAAAAATCCTATTAAAGTTATGAATTAAAATTATTAATCTCAAATAAAATCCATTTATTTACCGAACCATTTCGTTATTATTTTAGGTTAGTTTCCTTGCCGATTAAATCCAAATTCGTGCGCATTCAGCATCAATCCAAGAAACGCACCCACTGTGAGTGAATTCTTACAAGTTCCCCTTTTTATTCATGTTTTGGGGTGTATCATGTGTCGCTTTAATTATTTTGCTTATTCAAACTCGTGCTATTACCATTATATGATCTAAACTTATAATTTAAATATTGTTTGTTGTAATGTGTGTTTACATTTAGTCAAGTTGCGTGCAAATCAATTCATTAGGCCCATCAGTTCCCCGTTGGAGACGGTTGAACATCGCGTGCCTCAAAATCATTGATTAGGCCCATCAGTTCCTCGTGAGAGACGAGTTGAACATCGCGTGCCTCAAAATCATTCATTGGTGTGTGCGTGTGTATTATTTAATATTATGTGTTTTGTGATTAAACTTACATTTACGTTTATTCATATTTGGTTATGCACAATTTTATTCAAATAACCAACATAACTAATCCTTTCAAATGTTTAAATAAGATTCACTCGCCAACTTTTTGTTGACCCAAAACCCTATTTTTACACATGATACATGTGATCCGGTTGAGAAAAGAAACACATAGGATGGCCTAGAAGAATAAACAAGTTAATGCCTTGGAATAAACGTTTAGTTTTGTTTTCTTTTGTAATTGTACCCTAGTTTGTAATTTGAATGAAAATGTATTTGAACATGTTGTGTTGTATGATTATTGTAACTTCTTCTTTAAAGAGAAATAATAAATATGAAACTTTATAGTAAATGTCATGAGCTTTGATGAAAACCCAATCATCCCCCGATCACCATTTCCGCTGCGGGTCGGGGTGTGACAGATTGGTATCAGAGCTTTTGACTATAGGGATATAGGATAGGTTATTAGATCCTTAGAGCCTATACTATAGTTGATTAGATTTTAATTGCTTATGTGGTTACATGCAAACTCATGTTGTTTCGTATTTATTACACACACAAATGCATGCAAACACCTCCACTATTATTTTGTGTGATACTTAATGAGTTATACTTATTGTCAAACATAACAAGCTTACATATACATTCATCACGCCTATTTCAATGTTCACATATTCAAATCATCCTCATATTTCATTTATTCAAGACTTTGTCGCAATTTTCATTTTTCAATCTCATCAAAGTGAGTTCTACGACGGCATGTAGTAACTGTAAGGGTACAAGTACCGGTAGTCGGAACGTCCTGTCTAGGTTGGCATTCGTATAAATCCAATATAACGGACCAGTTTGCCTACCTGGGGACTAACGATGAGAGTACGAAGGACCTATTAGGCCAAAGCATGCCACACCAAACGTCGCTCGAACTAACCCCACTTTTTGGTGTCACGTGTCCACACCTGGATGCGCTCCGAATTTCATACGATACATACATATTTCTCGATTTTCTCCGGGTTTTAGTGTACGTTACCAGGCTAACACATGCGAACCATATGAAAGACCCGGTAATCATGGGGGCCCACATGATTACGAAGGTGAAGTATGGCGGCATGCAAGGCCCAATTACCCCAAGACATCCTATGGATGTAGTAAATTATTATTCATCATTTATTTTATGAATGTTCATTCCTAAATACGACACATAACCCCTAAAACGACAAACTCATACTCTTGATACGTATTCCTTGTAGATGTCTTCTAGTCTCGCTCGTAGAAAAATGAGAGCAGGAAAATCCCGCGAGCGCATGGCTGCCCAAATCGCTCAACAAATGGCTGCCGTAATACCCAAAATCGTAATTCAAGTACAACAGGCCCTTACCGCTAATCCCGTCAACCCAATCAACCAAGAAGATCAAAACATTGTCAATCCTCCCCAAAAGTCACTAAATGCACCTTCAAGCATTTCAAATCCTGCGACCCTCCAAAATACGAAGGGACTGAAGGTGTCACCGCTCTCCTCCATTGGTTTGAGGAAATGGAAAACACTTTTCTCAATTGCGACTGCCCCGATGATCGCAAGGTGCGATATGCTACCGGTCGTTTGTTCGGAGTAGCACTTACATGGTGGAATACAGAGAAGGCCAAGCAAGGTATTGAGAATGCTATGACTTTGACTTGGGAAGAGTTGAAGGAAATCATGACAAGACGTTTCTGTCCAAGAAGCGAAATCAAGAAATTGGAAGATGAGTTCTATTCTTTGAAACAAAAGGAGGGCGACCACACCACATATAACAAGAGATTCCTTGAGTTAAATCAGATGCCCCCCAACTTGTTCACTCCCCTCTACCGTTTGATCGAGCACTACATTCGAGGTCTTCCTTCAAAAATTCAAGACCCTGTAATAAGTACCACACCTGCAAGTTTGGAAGCAGCAATGGAGTTAGCTACAGAGCTCACCGAGAACCGCATACGGAATAAGGACTTCAAGGGGGAGAAGAAGAAGGATAAAGCATCAACTAAAACCTCAAACTCCACCCAAACTGAACCCCCTTCTCAACCCATTTCTAAGAGAAAACGAGATGGACAAATTTTCGCTGTCACCCAACACAACCAACCAGCTTCACAAGTTGTACCCCTCCAAGCTATCCCAATCACTCAAGTAGCACCCAACTCAACTTACCCAAATAAGAAACCTTACATTGGACCTCACCCTCAATGCAACACCTGTTTTTATCACCATCCATCTACCTTACCTTGTCGACTATGTGCGAATTGTGGACGCTATGGTCATTTGAGCAAGGTTTGCCGCGCCTCTCAAAACCAAACCTCACCCCCTACTCAAAACATGATCCAAACATATCAAAAACCCCAATATCCCATGTTTCCATATGTTCGAGCTTGTTTTAATTGTGGCGACCCTACCCACTTTAGAAACACGTGCCCTCGATTGGTTAACATCATAAACGCCCAAGCTCAAGCAAACCCAGTTAACCAAGTAAATCAAGCAAACCCAGCTCCACCACCAGCAAGAGGAAGAGCTTACAACATCAACACTAACCCTGTTGAATATAATAACGGCCCAAACAAACTACCCAACTAATCTTCCCTCACCAAAAATCAGGACTCAACTCCAACCGTCTAGTTTTTGTGTTTTCTCTATGTTATCTCAATCTTTACGTATCTCAATTTTAAATTTGAAATTTATGTATCCAAGAATCTTAATGCGAATTACTATTTCAAGTTTTGTTTTATACTCATTGATTTAACATTCATATCATCATACATCTCGACGTATCTCAATCTCATCATTCAAAGAAGTTGGGTTGTGTCTCACTTTTACCTAGACTAACCCCTTCATCATAACAAACGATAGAGGTACTGTCATCATTCAATCATGTATACTTTCAGATTTGAGACTCAAGTTTTGGTTGTTGTGTTTGTTTATGTTTTAGAGTCACATAGAACTAATCATAATTTACTGATAAAGCCAATGAAAATTTGACAAGAATAGTGGATACGCCGCTGGTACTTCCTATATATAAGTATTCTTGCCAAAGGATTAGAGGTATTGTCAGGGGGTTATGAGAAGTTCCATGTAGGTTTTAGTGGTAGAAGTTTTGTTTTAGGATATAACCTTATCTTTCCAAACTTATCGATTCTCTCAAAACTCTTGTGCATGAGATCATACCTAGTCAATCAACTCTGTTTATCAATACTCCTTATCTTAGGCATCAAAAAGCGATTCCTGTAGCAGGGTATTCAACCCTTACTAGGAACGTTACCGCCTCAAATAAAATTTAAACTCTTACCCCCTTCGGAGTATGTCATTGTCAAAACCACCCTCCTTTCGAGTCAAACATACCACTACTTAAATTTCGGGACGAAATTTCTAAAAGTAGGGGATACTGTAACATCCGTCAAAAAACGGGTTTCCAAAACCCGCTTCGTTTATTAATCGAAATCCAGTAAAAATTTTCGTTACTTATTTAATGCTCAAATTAATTTTAAACGATACATAATTAATAAATAAATTAGAATTTAAAATCTATAATTGAAAATTAATAATAAATAAGGAATAAAAAAAAAGGAGACGCCGGGTTTCGAACCCGGGTCACCCGCTTCAACAAACAAACACTTCACCGCTCCGCCATTTGCCTTTTTGTGAATATTACGAAAACAAATAATACTTAAGATGAGATCCGGATTCAAACCAGAAACAGCCGAGCTAAGTCACCGGCTATCATCAAGAAACCGGATTTTCCTCGTCAAATCTCGAATGTAACCGATAGACTCAATCAAGGAGTCAACAATCCCCAATCGGTTATGCAATCAGTTAGACAATTTCATCTTGACCGAAATTTTGAAACCGAAATCATGTGTTGATATTGGGCACTATAAATATCGATGCATCTCATCTCAATTTCACTCGCATTCTATCTCAAAACATTACCCAAACTGCTCTCGAACCTTCTGCTCAACTCTCTTTTCAACCTGCAAGTCGCCGGAATCCTCAGTTACTCGCCGGAAAACCGAAGAATCCATTCCCTTATTGCCCTACTCTAAAATAGGACTTCTAGAGCTCAGACAGAAGTCACCCACACTCGCTCAAAAACTCTCTGATCAACTTTCCTGTTCGCCGGAATTTGTCTGCTGTCGCCGGAAAAATTGAAACTCGCCGGAGTTGGTCACCGGGATCATCAAGGTTCTATCTTCCAGTGGTTATGAATCTTTAAAACCTTCCTATGTTCATGTTTAATTCCGTTAGTGGTAAACCAGTAATCAAAATTGTCAAAAATTTAGATAACAGTCGGATTCATTCTATGTTCTATTCAAGGAAAGAGATGAAGTTCAAAAAGTTTATAAATATAATTAAAAATGGGATTTGTATCGGGTTAGACACACAGTCCAGTGGTAGACTGTGTGCATTTGAAAACGCAAAGATACCGAGTTCGAGTCCCATACATAATACTGAATCCTTTATATTAACCGAGCATTTTTATAACGTTAATATAAAACAAAACATATAATACATAAGTATAATTAAAATCAGTATTTTAACCAGGTTAGACACACAGTCCAGCGGTGGACTGTGTGCAAAGTTAAACCCCATGTCATGGATTCGAAACACATCCTGCGCACCGGTTCGATCAGTTAAAACCCTTTTTAAATAAATTAATTTCTGAAATATTCTAATCAGTATATATATATAATTAAAAACAAGATTATTTCGGGTTAGACACGTAGCTCAGTTGGTAGAGCTGCGTGCACGTATACGGGAGGTCACGAGTTCGAACCTCACTCAGCGCACACTTAACCACAGTCCGACCGGTCAACGGTCAAAAAGTCAAAATTTTTATTTCTTTTTATTTATTTATTTAATTTAAAAATCAATTAAAAACACTTAAAAATAATATTTTTAAAGTTAGAAAATGTCCTTAAACTCACAAAAATAAATCTAAAAAAAAAATCCTATTAAAGTTATGAATTAAAATTATTAATCTAAAATAAAATCCATTTATTTACCGAACCATTTCGTTATTATTTTAGGTTAGTTTCCTTGCCGATTAAATCCAAATTCGTGCGCATTCAGCATCAATCCAAGAAACGCACCCACTGTGAGTGAATTCTTACAAGTTCCCCTTTTTATTCATGTTTTGGGGTGTATCATGTGTCGCTTTAATTATTTTGCTTATTCAAACTCGTGCTATTACCATTATATGATCTAAACTTATAATGTAAATATTGTTGTTGTAATGTGTGTTTACATTTAGTCAAGTTGCGTGCAAATCAATTCATTAGGCCCATCAGTTCCCCGTTGGAGACGGGTTGAACATCGCGTGCCTCAAAATCATTCGTTATGCCCATCAGTTCCTCGTGGGAGACGAGTTGAACATCGCATGCCTCAAAATCATTCATTGGTGTGTGCGTGTGTATTAATTGATATTATGTGTTTTGTGATTAAACTTACATTTACGTTTATTCATATTTGGTTATGCCCAATTTTATTCAAATAACCAACATAACTAATCCTTTCAAATGTTTAAATAAGATTCACTCGCCAACTTTTTGTTGACCCAAAACCCTATTTTTACACATGATACAGGTGATCCGGTTGAGAAAAGAAACACATAGGATGGCCTAGAAGAATAAACAAGTTAATGCCTTGGAATAAACGTTTAGTTTTGTTTTCTTTTGTAATTGTACCCTAGTTTGTAATTTGAATGAAAATGTATTTGAACATGTTGTGTTGTATGATTATTGTAACTTCTTCTTTAAAGAGAAATAATAAATATGAAACTTTATAGTAAATGTCATGAGCTTTGATGAAAACCCAATCATGCCCCGTTCACCATTTCTGCTGCGGGTCGGGTGTGGACATTCGGGAGGAGGGAGGATCAATGGTACTCACCGGAGCTTCAAGAAAGCTCTGATACCATATGGTTACAGAATGTATTTTGGCTTGAATGCACAATGAATCTCATTCCAATATTAAATAGAATTACAAGCGTAAATAAAGGAGATAATTACGTGTATACTATATTTACAATTACAAAATTTTGACCTAGATCAAACATTTAAATTTGAATATATTGAATTATTTTATCCTTGATTTGTGTGTCGTGATACCTTATATGCGAAATCATCAAAAACTCGATTGTTTTGATTAAAAAAATTCCGTGTATTCATATAATAGTCATTGATTGTGTGGCTACACCCATATATTTTTAACTGACTTTATAAATAAATTTTCTAGATCTAGTATTGCAAGAATATCTACTGACCAATTTAGATTAGAGGTCTTAACCATTCAGACTTAGTATAATACTTAACTATTCAGAGGCAAATGTCTGAACCATTCAAAAATTTGCTCGCGAAACAAAAGTCTGAACTATTAAGTGCTGAATCAATAAGAGTTCTGAACCATTAGGAGCCTCATTAAAAGGTAAATAAACAACCCTTTAGTTTGAAAGCTTCTCCATGGCTTTATAGCCTAGTGTTATCTTGGGGTGTGATAAGGCTTTGACCAATAGGTCCTGAGTTTGATTATCACAAGAGGTAGTGGAGATGGATATGATTGGGTGGTTTCGTTGATGACACGATAGTATTCCAGTGGTCCGTCAGTGATCCAAATTTACCGTTAAAAAAGAAAAAAATGTTTGAAAGCTTCTACTAGTAATGACATGATAACAATTGTTAGTGTACTTTCTGCGAGTATCCAAAATAACATGAAAGTAAAAAGCATACGTGAAATGTTCGTGATTTTCATTGGTATAATAGTAGAAAATTAGGAATTTGTTTGACAAAATATGTATACAGTAGACGTCTTTTCAGACTAGACACTGAATTATAAATATAGACAAAATATGTAATTATATTATAAATACAGACTAGACACTGAATTATAAATATAGACTATAAATTAACATACATGTGATTTTGTCTTGTTTCATTCTTTTTATTGGTTAAAGTTTTAATTGCCTAATAACTTGTCAATGCAAAAGAAAGTGACATTCGAATATGGACGGAAAGAGAGGTGACATAGATGGTCGTGATAATGACGACAATTGTTGAAGCGTTGAAGAAAAACAATAAATATAAAACATGATTTTTTAGAATCATTTTCTAACTTTTTTTCCATTTTCAATAACTCACATTTATTTCATTTGACCGTCAACAGTAGCTTGAGCTTAACATGTATCGAGATTGGTAGATTGTTGAGCTAACATGCGTTGATTGAGCTTGACTAATGCTAGAAAAGTTCAAACTTAACAACGTGAAGCTTGAACTTTTCTAACTTACGTGAATATACAATCATAAGTGTACGTGACTACGTGAGAAATATTTTGTGACAAATAAATATAATTTTACGAACTATGAACACCCTCGTAAAGAGGAGTCCATCTAACTTCATTTTAAAGAAAGTTGAAAAAAGTAGTAAAAAAGCAGGGTTTTATCGTCCTTTGACGCAAATACTTATATCTCACTATTATTAACATAATAATTAATAATTAATGGATTTGAGATCTTCATAAAGAGAGTTTTGCAATGAGTCAAGAGTGTTCAAAATTTAGTTAAAATTAATGAGATATTGAAGTTTAAAATGATGTGTTTGAAAATTTGATAAGTTATTCCATATAGAAGAGTTATAAAACATAGAATGGTTTATAAGTAAATATACAAGATGTTTGGAGCAGAACTAATTATCTTTAGTTATGTTTTTCCTCAAGTCCTTCAAACACCCAAGAGATGGTGTGAAATTTAAATCTGAATGTTTATATACTAAGGGTTTAGCTCTTAATAAGGCTGTTAATGGTTCATACTTTTTATTGGTTCAGTACTTAATAGTTTTGTTTGTTTCGCGAGCAGATGTCTAAATGATTCAACATTTGCCTCTGAATGGTTAATCATTATACTGAGTCTGAATGTTAGACCTCTTATCTGAATTGGTCAGACATAACATTTGAACGGTTAAGCATTATACTGACTCTTATAACTCAAACCTTTTACTACTTATTTATTCAGAAGTAGCCAAACAACCCTTAAGCTAAGTTCACAAGGCATTCTTGTTCGGAAGTGTAATTCCAAAATTCAAAACTGAAATTATTATTATCTCAATTTGGTGTCAGCACTTTCTTAGATTTAGGTTTTAACGTGTAGCGACAAAACCAATAATTTATCTTTAATATATACAAACACCATTTATATCTCACAAGTGGGATAGTATTCACGATCACAATTAAATTTTACAAACCATTCGGTAAACGGTTCGAGGTGGATGCTTTGTTCCGATGAGGATGAGACAGTTGAGCACTTATTTTGTACCTCATGATTGCTTCGAGGATTTGGGCAAGTGTAAAGTGCCGAACATTTTTCACGTTTTCTTTAAAAGATCTTTTGGAAGTTCATGAGCACGCTGGGGTTAAAGGAAATAAAAAAGAGATTCTCAAAGGAATTATTAGGATCGGTTATTTGTGCATTTGGGGGCGAGAAACGAGGCTATATTCAAGAATTAAAGTATCATATATAATGACATTATAAGTGGGATTAAATCGATAGGATTCTTATGGTGCAATAGTAGAATGAAATATAGGAACATTTCTTGGGACTCTTGGTGCAAATTTGTAAATATGTAATTGTTTCTTGACGTCTCGGTTTGAGGCGTCGTGTGTGTTTTAATGAAATAGACTTTTCAAAAAACAAAAATTAAATTTTACAAACCCACAAATATATATACAAATACTAGGAACATCTATTTAATGCTATTTCCTAAAAGTATGTGTTTACCAACATACTAGCAATGTTAACCGAGTTTACACACATATCTTAACATAACCAAAACAAATTCTTTAAAAAAATTACTTGCATATGCGCTCCTATATCTTCTTTTTAGGCGTATGGCTAGCATACTTCATACAGAAGAAGACTTATGAAGGTGCATTACCAGGCGTAAGAATTTACGTATCTTATTCGAGCTTGAAAAAATATATTATTCTGTAATATAGTATTATTATTTAAAAAAATATAATTAGTATTGGGCTCAATAAACCTAATGCCAAGTAGGCTAAATTTTAAACCATAAAAAATATTTTTAAATGGACCTACTATGTTGGAATTGGTATGTGTTTACTATTTAAAAATAATATATATATATATATATCGGATTTTTTTAATTACGTGCCCCTCGAAATTGCGGGTCTTGTGTAGAGGTCCTCCACGCACACCATCATAGTCGTCACTACATACAACATACTTGTGTGGGCGTATGAATACGGCGCCTACATTACCTTTCATGCATTGTAACTGCCCATGGTATTATAGCCTAATGGCATCTTAGAGGTGAGATACAGCTTAGGAACCATAAGGTCAGGAAGGTTCGATTTCCACAAGGGGGATTTTCCAAGATTTATTAGATTTCCTCATGAATGGTGTATATGCAATCTTGCCTAATGGATATAATCAGGTAGCTCCGATAATGACACAATGATACTCCGGTAATACAAATTTGCTGTTAAAAAAAGTAGAAGACTATATAACTACTCTACCAACAAAACACACCATGTACTTGTTCACATAGATCATTCTGATTCCACAACATCAACTTGAACACATTCAAGTTTATGATTCAATAATTATATATAATTTTTATGTCTGGGACTACTACTACCACAATTTAACTACTCCATTAACTAACACAATGAAGAAAATCTAACTTTTTTTAAGGTGTGAATTATTCGTGAATGTCGGGAGGTTTAGCATACGTTGTTTTAAACGGGTCTGTGCTAGAGAGCCATCTCGCACAATAGATCCCCAATTTAAACCCCTCAATGAGAAACCCATATCACCCAGACTCAAACTTAAAACCTAGAGGGGAAAACTCAACCGAGCCCACCATAGGTGAAAGTTAAATACCCGTGGCGGCACTAGTGATGGTTTAAGGCCATCAAACTTATCACACAAAACCTAGTGATTCTAATTCATCTTTCAATCACTCCCATACTTTGTGATTTTAATAATTTCACATTAAGATTTAAACAACAAATTCAATCATCAACTTCTATTTATTTCACACAAATACAAAGCATCCTTTATGCACTTTAACGCACGTTCATATTGATATTAATCACTAATTCTTTCATACTAAGCATAGTATAAAAAGATACTTTCAGATTTCATAGTTATATAACCTCATCTTTGTTGTATGAGTCTTCAATTAGCAAGTTTTTATCCTCCTATGTCGACTTTCTAAAGTAAACCACATCAATGAGCCACCTTTAAGCATATTTCTTAATTTATCAACATGCTGATTCTTTTGGATAATTTCATCAATAATCATACTCCAAATTAGCATTTCCAAGCCATTTAATTCACTAATCCTAACTGAACTCTTTTACATTAGTTAATCATCTTAATCTGTTACTACAGCTGTTTTAATTCGTTTATAATGCAAAACTTACAAAAAATTCATATTAGAATATTTTCAATTGCACCATTAAAACTTCTTTATACTTTAACATATATGTATGATCATTTAAAACCATCGTTAACTGTCACACCCCAACTGATGACAGAGATATCAGAGGGAGACGAAATGACATTGCTCGAGTCTTCATAACATGCTAGAAATGACAATAATTTAAATACTAATATTTCATTTAATTTCATTTCTAATTCAAAGGTACAACGTTTGAAAGGAAATTACAACAACTTGTTCATAACATAATCAAACAAAAGGAAATACAAAACATAGAAATTAGGTGCATTTCTAATCCACCCTAAGTGGATTTTTTCGAGTATTATCATACATTTTCTACAACATGTATTAAAGTATATATCAACACAAAAGGGTTGGCGAGCATACAAGTTTGGTTTTACATATCATATAATAAAAAGGTTCTCAAATCCAACATGGCATTCGTATACTAAGTTAAGTTACATACTAGCATGCATAACCTAAGTGTCAAACCAAAGATTACACGAGCGTAATCTTGTCAGCAAGTGAAAACTCTCAAACACATCAACTCACTTACGTGGAAACTTCTACGCATACCGTGAGTATACTCACTTATGTGATTCATAATCATTTATGCAATCAAATTTTTCACTCAATCCTTTTGGGGTGTAACATGTATAACATAAACAAATTATCTTATGCACACAATCAAACTTATGAATTCACTCAATCCATCGAACATGCTATTTGTTATGCTTAGGTTATTCATGCTAGATATTCAATCATTTATACATGCAAACTACTTGTCATTAACTTCGCTAGCCTACATTAACTTGTATAGCGCTATAGGATTGGCACACCGCCCGTTTTCGTGGTCTATGTTAAGTACGGTGGATTGCATTAAGAATTTGTATATGAATTACGACTAAGTATGAAATTACATAAAAGTTATCTTGTTAAAATACTCAATTTGGACACCGTGTTTATGTGTATTTTATGGGCACTGCAAATCCAAGTATGAGAAATCTTACACCAAGATAATATTTACCATAATACATAATATTCAACCATGAGTTTAGTTGATATTAAGATTCGGTTTTTGTTTAAATATGTATGTCATAAGTAGGTAGTATATAATATTGTCATATATGTTACACAGTACCATGTAATGGTCATGCAAGGAGGTACAATGAATTCCATCAATTTAACCTTATTATATGGATTCACCAAAACACAAATTCATCATCTAGTTGATGAATTCAGTTGGTCAATAATATAAGAGTATCTAATTCATCTAAACAACCAAGTGACGTGACTAGATGAGTGCATTCCAAACATGGGAAATGTTTGGAGACATGGTGTAGTCGTGTTCACTTTGTTCTTGGAAGTTGTTTGGGTGACTTAGATTGTAACATATGGCCCCTCGCACTCCAATATTGTCCGCTTTGCCCCCGATGGATTGCCCATCTAGGAACTCACAGATTTTTTTTGGTTGCTCTGGTGGAGACTTCTCACGAGGTCACCCATCCTAGTACTACCCCCACCTGAGCACACTTAACTGTGGAGTTTCATGTGTTCCACAACCAACTAAGCTCAGAACGTGTTGGTGGGCATGGAATATCTTATGAACCAAAAAATCTTTCCTGGCCTCAGCCGTGTGGGATTTTCCTAGGGTGTTACAATGGTCCATGTTAATTTTTCGGAAGTCGGTATAGATTTTGTTACAATCACCCCTTTAGGGACTCAATGTCCCCGATGAGGTTTGCCCCACCATCCCGAACATCACAGGACTGGCTCTAATACCATTTGTAACATCCAACCCATCGCATCACCAATATTGTCCGTTTTGCCCCCAATGGATTGCACATCCAGGAATTCATTGGATTTGTTTTTGGTTGCCGAGTGGAGACCTCCCAAGAGGTTACCCATCCTAGTACTACTCCCACCTGAGCATGCTTAACTGTGGAGTTTTCATATGCCCACAACCAACTAAGCCCAAAACGCGTTGGTGATTTAAGAGGGCAGGGAATGTCTTATGAACCAAGAGATGTAAGTCCCACATCGGTTGAGAAGGAGAACAGAACCTTCCTTATAAGGGGGTGGAAAACTTCTCTACCAAGACGCGTTTTGTATGGGCGAGCAACTCGTCGAGTAAAAACAAAACCGTGAGTTCCTGGATGGGCAACCCATCGGGGGCAAAGTGGACAATACCTTGGCATGGTTTCCTTGGTTGTTACAAATGGTACTAGAGCCAGGGGTCGGGTCGGTGTACCAGCGAGGACCCTGGGCTTCCTAAGGGGGTGGAGATGTAAGTCCCACATCAGTTGAGAAGGAGAACGAAACCTTCCTTATAAGGGGGTGAAAACCTTCTCTACCAAGATGCGTTTTGCCTAGGCGAGCAACTCGTCGGGTGAAAACAAAACCGTGAGTTCTTGGATGGGCAACCCATTGGGGGCAAAGCGTACATATCTTGCACAGTTTGCTTAGGTTGTTACATAGATTGTATGAAAGTAATTAAATAACAAGTGAGGTAGTTGAATCATAGTTGGAGAACCAAGGTTCCTATTGTTCACACTTAACCAAACACAAGTCTTTCAACATTGAAGGTTGAAGGCTTGGATGGTTTCAACACTTTGTTGATCACTTGGAACCTTTAGGTCAGCCAATGTTTGAGGTTTAGTACCTCTAATCTTCTGGAAATCAACCATAACACAAGATGCATAACATAAGTTTAGTTGGGAACAAGGATGGTGCAAAGTTTCCACAAGATGAATATGAACACAAACAAGTTATAAAATTTTATAAAAACAAAATATGTAACCCACTTTGGACATCAAATATGGAGTTATATCACCTTGTTACACGTTGGTGAACATTGGGTAACAATCCTTGATGTTTTCCAAGCGGTTAGAAGTAATGAAAGTAGAAGAAACATATTTGATAAGAAAAGTGAGGTGAAAGCTTACTTTCGGACTTGATAATAATCTACCCAAAACTTGAAAGATTAGAGATAATTTGATGCTTTGGAAGTACGGCTGTTCACGAGTCGAACCGAGCCGAGCTAAGGCAAAACTCAGGCTCGGCTCAATTATAAACCGAGCTAGATCGGCTCGGATTTGAAATCAAGCTGAAAATCTAAGCTCGGGCTTGGCTTGGTTTCAAACCGAGCTGGCTCGCTCGGCTTGGTTTGGCTCGATTTGAAAAGAAAAATTAACACATGGCTCTCAAAATTCAGTAATCTAAAATATTATTCAATAATTAAAAAAAACATACCCAAATAAGCTCAACTAATACATTACAAGCCAAAATCAAGTTAAACAACACGAAATACGTTATGAATTTCAATGAAATACAGTATAAGTTCATTAGATGGTAATCAACCTTTAAATGTGGTATAGATATTAAATTACACTCCTAATCACATGTAAATAATAATCAATTTTGTGATATATTATAATATATATAAAAATAAAATATATTAAAAGTAAAATAATCTGAGCTAAGCCGAGCCGAGCCAAACTAGTATACAGCAAACTGAGCCAATCCGGCTCGTTACAAGCCAAGCTGAGCCGAGCTAGACTTACTTTCTAACCGAGCCGAGCCGGCTCGGCTCACTTTCAAACCGAGTTATATCGAGGGAAATTTTTCTGAGCTAAATCTGAGTGAGCTCCGAGCTTTTTGAACAACCCTATTTGGAAGTGCTTAGAGTGTTTGGAAAATGTTTCGAAGTGTATGGAGGTTCCTATTTATAATGGGGTTATTATGGTTGGTGCTAAATGAGTTCAAGGGTGATTGGAGGAGAGAAGAGGTAGAAATTCGGACAAACCCGTAGGCTCGAGATAACCAGCTGCGGATCAAGCACCGTTGCGCCACGCGATGGGAACATGTGTGTCTGTCACGTGGCGCGAGAGAGTGGGCTTTGAAAAGTTGTTTATTTTGTTCACTTTTAGCTCCCGCACTTGGTTTTTTAGGTTATTTTATGCCATAAACTTGTATTTTAACTTGTTTTTAGGTATGAGAAGTGTATGTAAGTATGTGATGAGTATCGCGTATGCATGATTGATAATTCGAATGTATAATAAGTCAAGTTTTGCATATAAAACATATTTGACGATAACATAATTTTAATACGATTGATATAAATATGAATTTCCATTATGATTGAATCTCGGATTACAAGATTGGAAATGAAATACAGAATACAAGTTTCTAAATATAAAAAGTACAAAGTACTAGACGTAACATTTATTTATATTTATATATACTATAATTTGTAACATAAATAGGCAATAGGTAGTTGTAACACTTACACATGCCTAATGGGTAGTATGTGCTTTGGTGTAGTCTTACAACAATTCTTCAAAAAGCATGTTGTATTTCTTGCAATTATATTGTACTTTGTGCATAATATGTGTTGTCCCCAATATGTTACTGTACGATGATGAATGCTATAGATTTCTTCTTCTGAGCTTGAAACATGTGCTTAACAGGTAAGATGGTAAAACACGACTTGAACAATCCGCCATTTGTTACCTCTTCACCTTCCTCTCGCATACGTCTCTCCTCCTTTGATTCTTAATTTCTTATAACAAACACTCTTATCACATAGAGAAGAACAGAAGATTGTGAGAGAGAACGAGAATGAGAGGAAAGAAGCTAAAAATAGAGAGGTTGGAGAAGAAAAATGAGAGGGAGTAGGTTGATTCCACGCCTCTAGCGACAACAATGGTGGTTGATGGTGGATTTCAGAAAAGAAAAGACGATGGTTGTTGCGGTTTGAAGCGGGATGGTTAAGACATTGGCTGAAAACCACTTCTCAAAATGATGATTAAGGATCCGCTCAAAGACATTGGCGAAGCAACAAAGAAATCGGAGATCTGGGTTGGTAAAGTTTGTGTTATAGATTTATTGTTGGTGAGGTTTGTGTTAGGACCTCCTTTTTTGCACCAAGAAGTCGTTGCCATTTGATGTAAAAAAGAACACCAAATGAATAATCTTTTCACCACTTTTTTTCTTTATTTCTAAGTCTTTAGTGTAATTCATTCTGACATGGAGCCAGCGGGTTATAATTTTTTTTTATATTTTAGGCACTTTTTTACTCATATATCAAGCTTTAAATTTATAAAACACGATACAATACTACCACTCTACAAACGTTAGGGCAAGTGCACCCATCGTGGACGTAGTATAGTGATGGTAAGATGCCAAGGTCGTCCAAGGACACAAGAGCTTTTAATACCGGCTTATCGTTAACGTCTAATCTAACCAAATTTTGATAAAAGTTTTCAAAGTTTTAAAAGATATAAAAGTAAAAACGTAAATAAAAAGGAAAATAAATAGACAAGAAAGAATCACTTGGTTCCGACTCCTCTTTTACATATCCTTTGATGATTTCCGCACTTTGGGCATTTTAAGAGATTATCTTAGTTAGAGTAGTAGGCCCCTCTTGTGAAGGCGAAGTTACCCTCAACCTATTAGTCTAAGTCTGCAGGGATACAGTCCCGCTAGGACGGAATATTAGATTATAATTAAGTAAGTTATTAATGCGAAAAGTGGTAGGCCCCTCTGTGAAGGCAACGTTACCCTCAGCCGTAGGCCTGGTAAAGTTTTAATAGTAGTTTATTTATTAGGAGTTAAAGCCATTCTTACTTCCCCCAATTTGATACTATTTGCCTCAAGGGAAGTCCTAATAAACTTGAACCAAGTGATCGCAGGATCTATACACTGAACGAAACAAGAACTTTATCCAAACACCCTTCTAACCCTCTTCCAGGTAGTTAACGTGCTTTATGTAGACCGTAAAGACACGAATGAGTGAATCAACAAAGCATGAAGAAATGTTTAAATAAAGCTCACTTTCAATATAAAAAACTAGTTATTAAAGTCATTAATACATATCCAAATAAAAAGTTGCCAAAGATTGAAAATCAAAAGTAATATATAAAAGATTTGTTTTCACCAAGTGATGTAAGAGATTTAGTCAATCATAGCCTTTGTTTGACAAGAACTCTTACAATCAATCTTGGATCCCGAGACTACTACACACTCTAAAAGATGAAAGATGGATGATAGTGGTGGGTGTTGGTGTTGTAGTGGTGGTGGGCTGATGGCAAGTGTGAGAGAAGTGGTTTGCCAAGGGATGCCTTTCTCCAAAGCCAATCACCTCTATTTATAGCTGAAAACAGAAGGCGACCATGGCCCCATGGTGGAATTTTTCTCTCCCTTCATTAATGCAGATATCAGGTCTTTGTACTAACACGCCCGTGATGACAGAGCACGACCCCGTGGTTAGTGTACTTGCTGTACTATCTCAGATTCTGTGAATCTTAGAGTTGGCACGACCCGTGTTGAGTTGGCACGGCCCCGTGTTTGTTGTCTTTTGTTGTTGTCTTTTTCTGCAGGCAATCTTGACTTGGCACAACCCCATGCTAGGTGGGCATGGCCTTGTGCTTGAGCTTCTGTTTTCGTTATTTTGTAGTTTTGGATGTGAATGAGGGTTCAACAAGTCGTGTCAATCATTCTTTGTATTTGTGTTGGTTTTGGCTGTTAATTTGCTTCTTTTGTTCGTTTAAGCTCTTTTAATCATGTAATTTAAAAGTAAACAAAGAAATAGCTTTTTCCAACATTAGTACCGAAAAAGGGTTGATCTTATGCCTTGTTTGATGTAATTACATGTTGTATTTTACGAACATCACATTCTAGCAATTTTAGGAATTAATTCTTATTGACATTCGAAATAAAATAATGAATGGGTTCCTAATTGATGTAGTGTAAGAAAATTTGACAGCTGATATCTATTGAAACCAACAGTTCAAAGAGGTAGGGTGTGAAGATTTGACATATGGTATTACTAATCATAATAAAGTTCATATTGTGTTACAACTAGAATGATATATACCAAAGCTGCTTCTTATACTTTACCTATATGGTTTAAGTTGTTTGATAATCTTAGTTGCTTTTTATGGTTTAGCAATATGATCATTGTTGCATTTATACATTGTTTGATGGATAATGTTGTTTGTGTGTGTAGTTATTGGTTTCGAGTTGAGTTAGGGGTTGCTACAATTTAGTAAGGTAAAATTTTCACTTTACTTATACGAAGTCGGAATATTTTACGGAAGTTGTCCACAAAGATAATATCGTTTTTTGTTTGAACTTTATTGAAAGAGAGAGATGATGGATAATATCTTTTGGTGTATTGAGACACACCTGATTAATTTTCTTAATTCCTTGGTTGATTGCTTGAGCATTGTAATTTCCTTTGATTGTTTGAACACAACTGTGGTCGTGTTTATATGAGTGTGGTTCTGTAACAAATCATAATTAATCGTTTTATAATTTTACTATTTACAGGTTATCTTAGATCATGTGCATACAAATAGTCATACAACAAGGGTACACTGATCCACATGTCATATCCGACCCAATTGAAGTAAGTCATGCTACAAAAATTTTGCGGCTTCAGATGAACAACCGGGAACACATACAACCGTGTTCAACACAATTAGTTGTAAACCAAGTCTTCGATGCGACCATCTCTCGCCTGACACATCCATACCTACTGCTGCTCATATCCAACTAGATCATTGTTCTTATCAAGCAGATCTTTTTAACTATTTTTCCATTCTCATGCAACAGATCAAAACATGTGACAAGGCCCACTTCATTTTATCTTCAAGACTTTAATTATGTACAGGTAATGTTAACCAATTTAGTTTTGGGTCAATTTATTACATATTATGAACATGGTTAGGGTTTTTTTTATAACAAGTACAGAGCAAACATCAGTAGCACTTATATAAGTAATCATAATTGATGTCTACATTTGTTTGCTCTTATTGTAGATGTCCCGGATGTGACCCATCTGACTAACAATTGGTTGATAAGTTCGTTAATTTGAAGTGTTGATGGGTCGGCTCCAAATGACCGACCTGTTTGGACCTATATTGAACATTACCCGTTTTGACCCGTTACTCACTCGAACTATTTTTTCTTTCATTTAATGAAAACGTGGATATGTCATAGTTTTTTTATATAAATAGTTAAAGTTATTTAAGTTTTGAAAAATGAATATTTAAGTTTAAAGAAACTACTTGAGACAACCCACGTTGTCCCAAACAATTAAAAAATACGAATTTGCTGATACAAAGGTTTACATGAATATGCGAAATCGGGACAACTGAAACGATATCGGTTCACCAGTTGGGCTTGATGTTATGATTGATGAAAGAGTTCCTACATACAGGTAAGATTTCTATTCAAATAAATTTGGATTATTGTAGCCAATATTGTTTAATAAAAAATTAATTATTTAACTTTAATTAATGCAAAAAATAAAAATTAACTTCCTTTATGCTTTGCTTGAACTCTTTCTTCATACAAGGTTTAGGATAACAAGATGTGTAGCTTTTGTGTGTTCTCCTACAATTGCCATAATGGTTGTCCACATTGTCAATCTTCCTAAGGTACTCTCTGTTATTTCTTGAAACTTTTCGATATTGCTCATATGCATTTGCATTTTATTGCTCGCCGTATGTATATATTTATGTTAATGTTAGGTGTTAAATGGAACATTGTTGCATAAGTTCCTTGGATAGTATTTAAAGACTATTAGGATGCTTGCAATGATGATTGTGAGTCTATTGGTGTGGTCAAGATTGATGTTCATGGTATTTTGATAAAAGAAAAATGTCAATTGCATATTATCTCATTAAGTTATATATTTATTCTTGTAGGTTATCTTCCTGTTGTAATTTCATGTGCCATTCTTGCTTTGGCAGAAAGTGATTTGGATGCATAAACGGTGATGTTTAGAAGACTGGCAGAATACATGGATTAACCAAGAAAATCTTTATTATTAAAAAGAAAAACAACTCTTACACAAAATTAAACTAAACAGAAGATAAACTCTCACACAATCTTACATGCAGATCGTCAACACGATAATCTGCCACTCACTACGATAGATCTGATAAACATAAACAAGATCTCAACAAGAGATCTAACTATAAAGTGTAAACCCTAAGTGAGAGAACGAGATGAAGACCCAGAGTATTCTGGAATCTTAGAGAGAGAAAATATGATGTGTATTTTTACACACATCACACACAACTATAATATATATGGTAACAAAACCCTAATAGGGCCTTCATAACTCGCACATCACAAGCCTACAACTACAAGTCTAGTCCACAGGTACAAGCCTAGTTCCACCTTTATATCCAAGCAGCAACCCAAAAGAAATGCGGAGCCCAAACTTGTAAGCCTAAGATTAAATCCTAGGCCCACCTGAAATAAGTAGAAAACTAATAATCCAGAAAATAAAATATAATTAATGATATTGATATTATGTATGTATATTTTTAATACCCTCCCACAATTTCATTATTGAAACAAATCAAATAGTTTTAGCTCTTTACACATTACATAATGTGTCTTTACCAAGAGCCCTTTTGTAAACAAATCAGCTAACTGATTCTTTGATTCCATACCAACACATTTATCCACACCTTTGGCAATACAATCTCTTAAGAAAAATAATCTGTTTCGAAATGTTTGGTCCGATCATGAAACATTGTATTTGCTGCAATAGCAAGTGAAGCAGTGTTATCACAAAACAAGTTAATAGGAACCTCGACAACTACATTAAGTTCATTTAACATATTTTTAACCAGATAACTTCACATGCTGCAGTACACATAGCCCTAAATTCAGCTCCCCTGAAGACGTAGACACTGTGGATTGTTTTTTACTTTTCCAAGAAACAAGACAGTTGCCAAGAAACACACAGAAACCAGTAACAAATCTTCTTGAATTCACACATTTAGCTCAATCAGCATCAGCAACAGTAACCAAGTTAAAACTATCAGACCTTCTAAATAAGATTCCTTTACAGGAGTTGACTGTGATATCTTAGCAAATGAAATGCAACTTTCAAATGTCCTTCAGTAGGGCTATATATGTACTGACTTAAAAATGGATAGCATATGCAATATCTGGTCTAGCATGGGACATATATATCAATTTTCCCATTAACTGTTGATATCTAGTGACATTTTCTAAAGTACCATTATTAATGTTAAATAAAGTATTAACACTATGACTTTGTTCTATAGGACAATTAACTAGTTTACAAGCCAATATCCATATTCAGCCAATAGTTCAGTACAATACTTTCTTTAAGATAGGACAACACCTTCGTTATAATTTATAACTTCTATTCCTAGGAAATACTACAAATTTCCAAAATCTTTAATCATAAACTTGGTTTTAAAACACTCTTTGACTTTATTAATTTCAGACGAAGAATTTCCTGTCCAAACAATATCGTCACATACACAAGTAACAATAAAAAACATTATCAACTTTCTTAACAAATAAAGAAGTATCACATTTAGTTTGTACAAATCCGAACTAACTAAAGCACCAACCAATTTTTCATTCCACATTCTTGGTGCTTGCTTAAGTCCATACAAAGACTTTTTTAGTGTGCACACTTTAGAATTATCAGATACACCATAACCTTCAGGTAAACTCATATACACATCTTCATTCAAATCTCCATACAAAAAAGCATTGTTCACATCCAATTAATGTAAAGTCCAATTATTTTGAATAGCTAAGGACACAACACAACTTACAGTGACATGCTTAACAACATGAGAAAAAGTCTATTCATAGTCTATTCCTCTTTTTGGCTATACCCTTTTGCAAGTAGTCTAGCCTTATACCTTTCTATCTCATCATTAGGCTTGTACTCAATTTAAAAATCCATTTACAACCTACCTTACTTCTATCCTTAGGTCTATCAAAACCTGCCAAGTATTATTCCTATGCAGTGATTCTATTTCATTATTCATAGCATCAACCCACTTAGGATCACTTACAGCCTCTTTATAAGTTCGAGGTTCAAAGCTTTTAGTAAAAAGCAAAGCATTTAGAAACACTAGACAAATTTGAAAAATTAACCACTTTGTCAATTCCATATTTAACCTTAATATTAATAATAGAATCATCAAGTTTTCTAAGAAATACAGATTGTCTAAAAGACCTTCTAGGAACAACAGACACTTCAGTATCCAATGTGCCCCCCTCAGAAGTGTTAGTAGTTTCATTTGCGGTAGTCACATGCTCTGCCCTATCTGAGAATACATGAGCTTCACTTGTCTGTTGGACATCAGGCATAACAGTCGGTGTATCATGTATCCCAGATTGCTGAGTTACATGCGTTCCCACATCAACTTCACCTGTAACCCTTCGATCATCATCGGGATCATTCACAGTTTGGTGTTTGGAAACTGTATTTTCAACAAATAAAAAAACTTTATAGCGTTAACAGTTATATCAAAATTAGCATCATAAGTTTCTAAAACAGATTGTTCCTTAAAAGGAAAAACAGATTCATAAAACTAACATCTCGTGAAAATATGATTATTTTAGAATCAAGGCTAAACAATTTATAACCTTTCTTCTTAAGAGAATAACCTATAAAAACACATTTTTCTGCTCTATTGTTAAGCTTATCACTTTCATTCAACTCAGTAAAAAAAATCACAGACACCCAAACACTCTTAAATGGGACAAGAAGGGTTTAAAACTATATACAAGTTCATAAGGTGATTTTCCAGCAAGAACAGACGAGGGAGTCCTATTAATAAGATAAGCAGCAGTTAGAACACAGTCATGCCAAAATCTAACAGGCGAATTACTTTGAAACAACAAAGCCCTAGTAACATTTAATAAGTGTCTATGTTTCCACTCAACAATACCATTTCGTTGAGGGGTATAAGCACATAATGTTTGATGAACAATTCATTTTGACTTACAAAACAAATTCATCTGAGAGTTTACAAATCAGACCCATTATCACTTCTAAAACATTTAACCACCTTTTTAAACTGAGTTTGAATTATATTAACAAAATCTTGTATGTTTTCAAACACTTCTGTTTTAGTCTTCATTAAACATACCCAAACAACCCTAGAAAAGTCATCAATAATTGTAATGAAGTACTTATGCCCTTCCCTACTAGCAACCCTATAAGGACCCCAAACATCTAAGTGAACAAGTTCACCTAAATGTGAACTTTTATGTTCACTAAGTAGAAAAGGTTCTCTATGTTGCTTAGCTCGGTGACATACATCACAAGGACCATGATCAGTCTCAAAAGCAAATTAAGAGACTCTTTTACCACTTTTACTGCCTGATCAGCAGGCTGACCTAACCTAGCATGCCACCGTCTATACAAGTTTAAGCTATTAAAACACACCTTATCACTTATAACAGAATTACCATATAAATACAATCCTTCAAGTTGGTCACCAATTACTAGGACTTTCTTTGTTAGTAAGTCTGTATGTAACATTTGTGTTCATCAAAACCTACATATAACTTATTAACTTGAACAAGTTTGTGAACAGAAATGAGATTGACACTATACTCAGGAACAACAAACACATCATGCAATACTACTCCTTCTGAAGTTTTAGTGATCCAATTTAAGTTACAGAAGCATTAGTACCATTTGGATGTTTAACATGTATTTTCCAACTTGAAAAAATCAACAAAATCAGACAAAAACTTTTTTGAGTTTACCATGTGATTATTTGCTCCTGAATCAATAATCCACCCATTTCCTTCCCAAATGTATATATAGATTTATTGAACACATTTGAACAAACAAACCCACCTAACACATTGCACCTTTGTGGTACCTCAGGTGACTTATCCTTTAACAAACTCGAAATTAGACAATTGATCAGAAGTAAGAGAAGTAATAGGAACACAAGAATCATCAACACAAACATTATTACTAGACCCAACTTTCTTAGCTTGATTACCTCTTGGTGGTCTAACCCAAAAAGGATAGCCTATTATTCAAAACAATTATCTACTGAATGCTTAGTTTATTACAATGTGAACATTTTAACCCTTGATTCTGATATTTAACAAACTTTTTCTTGTTATCAATATTAGAATTAACCTTTGAAAGAAACCAACAGTATTATTATCTTTTGTCACTTTGACATTAGTATGAGACTCTTCCCTAGAAGCAATAGCAAAAGCATCTTTCACAGAAGGAAGAGGTTCCCTAATCAACAGAGTAGTTCTAACAGACTCATACACATTATCCAATCCCGTTAAGAACTGCATGAGTTTAACTAAATGACTAAAGTTATTATACTGAGTTGTACCATCACAAGTACAAGTAGGAAATTTGCAAAATTTGATCTAATTTTTTCCACATTATGTTCAATTTGTGATAATATTCAGCAACTATTAAACCAGATTGACTAAACGAGTTAATCTTTTGATACAAATCGAACACAACTGACCCATCTATTTTATCACGAGTATCCCTTAATTCCTTCCAATCCTCAGCAACAAATTTGGAATAAACATGGTCTAGATATAGAGTTCTTCCAAGACAGAATTCAAGATCCAAGTTAACACAACCGAGTTACATCTTTCCCATTGTGTTTAGAGAATTGAATTTCCTTCAGGTTTAACAAAAGTACCATCAATAAAACCAGTTTTATTTTTGACTCTCAAGCCAGACTCATAGCATTAGACCACATCGTATAGTTTTCTGTTCCTTTAAGTTTTACACTAACAGTAGTGAAGGCTATAGAATCACTAGCATGTAAATATAAAGGACTATCAGGTTCCAACTTGCTAATCAAAGTTTCATCAGCCATCACAACTTTAAACAAGAACCAACAATCAACAAATATAACAAACAAACAAACAAATTCTACACAGCCAATCTGTTCCAGGGGCCAGATGGTAGGTTCGTCACTCAAAAGGTGCCTACCCAAGTCTTAGAATAGAAGCTAAACTTCTACAAATGTAAACTAGAACACAAGAAATTAAAAACAAAATATCAATCAAGAACACACCAAAGAATACACAAATACACAGAAAAGCAAGTATTCACAACAGAACACACAATAATGCAACAGAGAGTACCCTCTCTGTGTCCCAATCAACACACTAGCCCAACTATTTAGGCAACAGTAAATGCCTAATGCAAAGAACAGTAAAATAAAAGAGTTAAGAAAGGAATAACACAACCTGATGCGCATAACTCCAGCAATCAGACTTGCAGCCTTCACTCAGGACTACAAGAACTGACAGAAGAAAGAATACCACAGACGTCGTTGGTTTGCGCTGTAACCTTAGTGGTTTATAGAGATCCACGAGAAATCCTTCAAGACTCCACTCACAAACCCTAAAATTAGGGTTTCAATTCTTCACACCAGCATGATCGTACAACCTGAGATATGGAATCGGTAGAAACAATGGACTACCAAGACTCCTTAGACCTTCTTGAAACCCCACAGATCTTAGAAAGACCTAACATAGTAAAACCCTAATAAAAGGGATCTTTACAAGAATACAGCACAGACTTCACAGATCTTTACAGATCTATGCCAGATCTTCACAGATCTGTACCAGATCTTCACAGATCTGAACCAGAATACCCAATCCAAGACAACGGAAGTATGATCTGAACTCTGAATTACCCCAAGAACTCTAGAAGAGCTCTGATACCATGTCAAAATACATGGATCAACCAAGAAATTCTTTATTATTACAAAGAAAAACAACTCTTACACAAAATCAAACTAAACAAAAGATAAAATCTCACACAATCTTACATGCAGATCATCAACACGATGATCTGCCACTCACTACGATAGATCTGATAAACGTAAACAAGATCTCAACAAGAGATCTAACAATAAAGTGTAAACCCTAAGTGAGAGAACGAGATGAAAACCCAGAGTATTCTGGAATCTTAGAGAGAGAAAGTATGATGTGTATTTTTACACACATCACACACAACTATAATATATATGGTAACAAAACCCTAACAGGGCCTTCATAACTCGCACATCACAAGCCTACAACTACAAGTCTAGTCCACAGGTACAAGCTAGTTCCACCTTTATATCCAAGCAGCAACCCAAAAGAAATGCGGATCCCAAACTTGTAAGCCTAAGATTAAATCCTAGGCCCACCTGAAATAAGTAGAAAACTAATAATCCAGAAAATAAAATATAAAAATGATATTGATATTATGTATGTATATTTTTAATACCCTCCCATAATTTCATTATTGAAACAAATCAAATAGTTTTAGCTCTTTACACATTATGTGTCTTTACCAAGAGCCCTTTTGTAAACAAATCAGCTAACTGATTCTTTGATTCTATAACAACACATTTATCCACACCTTTGGCAATACAATCTCTTAAAAAAATTAATCTATTTCGAAATGTTTGGTCCGATCATGAAACATTGGATTTGCTGCAATAGCAAGTGAAGCAGTGTTGTCACAAAACAAGTTAATAGGAACCTCGACAACTACATTAAGTTCATTTAACAGATTTTTTAACCAGATAACTTCACATGCTGCAGTACACATAGCCCTAAATTCAGCTTCCCCTGAAGACGTTGACACTGTGGATTGTTTTTTACTTTTCCAAGAAACAAGGCAGTTGCTAAGAAACACACAGAAACCAATAACAAATCTTCTTGAATTCACACATTTCGCTCAATCAGCATCAGCAACAGTAACCAAGTTAAAACTATCAGACCTACTAAATAAGATTCCTTTACAGGAGTTGGCTTTGATATCTTAACAAATGAAATGCAACTTTCAAATGTCCTTCAGTAGGGCTATATATGTACTGACTTAAAAATGGATAGCATATGCAATATCTGATACACGTAAACAAGAGATCTAACAATAAAGTGTAAACTCTAAGTGAGAGAACGAGATGAAGACCCAGAGTATTCTGGAATCTTAGAGATAGAAAGTATGATGTGTATTTTTACACACATCACACACAACTATAATATATATGCTAACAAAACCCTAACAGGGCCTTCATAACTCGCACATCACAAGCCCACAGCAACTTGTCCAATCCAAAGGTACGAGCCTAGTTCCACCTATATATCCAAGTGGAACCAAAAGAAATGTAGAGCCTAAACCTGTAAGCCTAAGATTAAATCCTAGGCCCACCTGAAATAAGTAGAATACTAATAATCCAGAAAATAAAATATAAATAATGAAATTGATATTATGTATGTATATTTTTAACAAAGACTTTTTACAACAAAGTGTTGTTTTTTTTAATTTTTTGGCTCTATACAACAAATATTTTAATTCTTTTGTCCTTTTGGGCTTTGGCACCGACAAGGCCGAATATCAAACACAAATATACGTTTCAACGTAAATTTGGTTCATACATGTGGTCTTTTTCGTATATAATAGCTACAGTTTGACGCTACGAACTTAACCGCTTTTTCGAGTTACCTAAAAATGTTATTTCGCCACCGCAACGCGCACCTGGTATATTTACTAGTTAACCATATAAATCAACTTAAACACAATTTAGCCTTTTTATGTCCAAGATTGGTATAAAAAATCACCTTTTCACATGTTAACTATGCGTTTTGACTTAAATATACTAACACTTCAATTTATTTATCATTATCAATCATTTACGACTAAAACATGTTTTGGATACCCTCAATTTGGTTAATTAGGTAATTTTCACCGACTAAGAACACATATAGTCAACTTCTATAAATGATTATGTAAAAATTCCAACAATTTGTCAACACTTAACATCATTATCCTTTTTTTTAAAAGCTAGATATATTATTTCAAAATTCACCGAGAACCCAAATTTCATGTAAAAACTTATCCATCTTTTAAGTTTAATGGTTTCTAACATGTTTAAATCCTTATAAGAGATTTCTCTAACCTATTTAACAACAAAATCTCTGAGATTTTCAAGAAATCAACTCAATGGTTGATAAATCCATACTTGAGAGCTTTCTGGAGATGATAACTTAATACTTAATGACTTGGTTTTTTCACTTTATTTTTATTGAATTTAAGCGCACGCACACTCTCTCTCTATCTCTCTCTAAGAAAGACCACATACTTCAAACACATTAACACACATTTACTTTCTCCCATGATGTCTAAACTTCATTTCCACCTATGCTAAAATAAACCATTTAGTCCTTATGGTTTCTTTATGTGAGATCTTCACCTCAAATTAAAAACAATTCTTACTTACACCCTTAAACATAAGGTTTGCCTTAGTTAAACACAACTTCAATTGTGAGGAATATAACTCAACTTAGGTTATCTGTTACGATTTCACTAGTTTTCATCACCACGTCAAAAGTGGTGGACACATAACTGTCACGTAGGCACGAGCTCTCACTTATTTTCACTTTTGTGTGTGATGGGTTTTCCATCCGCTATTAATTAATTACTATTTAAACTAAATGTATTTAAAAAACAATTGGCATGGTGTGTTTACATATCATTGGCTGCAAAAATTGAAATAATCCCCTCATGCCCCATGTATTCAGCTTCAGAGCATGGGCAGAGTCACGCCCAAAGGGACTAACGACCCTCACGCCCAGGCTTGAGCTGTCTATCACGTTGACAAAGATCTTCCAATGCTGGCAGGGGCATTAATGCATTACACTTTGCCTTAATGTATCAAAATAAAGATTTATAATTAATATCGCAATTCTTAATTGCTCAACTTTTGATACTCAAAAGTGAGTTCATAAACCTCTTAACTAAGTTGAGTTTAGAAACACACTCACTTGTCTCAGATGATTTAGAAGATCTAAACATCGATTAGATGCTTTGATTGGCGATATATCTCCAAAAAGTGTGTATCTTTTTACTCGGTTAACTGCATCAATTACTAGCTTCTATCTAGTTGTGGATGCAACAAGTCTTCATTAAATACAACGGTTAATCAATTTGTAACTACTCACTAGAACCATTTAAATACCCGAACTATGGGACCATTTTGTTTGGTATGACCTTAAAACTAAGGCAAACACCTTAGTTCGATACAATAGAGAATACACACGAGAAACCGCAAATTGAGAGAAATACACAAAAATTTCTAACAACTACGAAATATTGTTTCAGGTGAAATTGCAGGCTTGTAAGGCATATGTGTTTTTAGAGGAAATGTAAATTATGTTTTAAAGGAAGTGCCAAACATGTGGTCTTAACTACTCTATTACTACTTCTATTATAATTTATTACATTGTAATTATAGTATATCATTTTATATTTATAATATATCAAAGTAGTAAGGGTTCAATAGGGACCCTATGCTAATGTACACCTAGCTGTCTTTGCTAACGTGCACCATTTTTTTAAACCGCTTTTCGTTTTACCCTTTGTACTTTATTCTAGTTTATTTTTCTTTAATCAATTTGCATTTCTATCCTTGAACTTTTGTGATGCTTATTTTTATCGTCTTTTCGACTTTTTTTTACAAGTTGAATCCTAATATATCATCCTTTCGACGCGAATTTGCTTATATGTATGGTATTTTCAATGTTATTTTTGTTACAGGGTGAATACCCGATGTACAAGTGATCGAAATCATGCTTTCCATACTTTTTGTCGTATCTACATCGGTTCAAATTACTTGCATCGCAGGGAGGTATGCGAAAAAATTGTTGCCCGTCCCTAAGCGCAGGATTAATATAACCCAGTTTAATTCAATTGTAACCTGTATTAAAATTTATTTTCATATTATATTCATTTTTCTTTCTATTATGCTTTGCTCCTAATTGTAGAAAATAGGTTCACCTTTTGTGAAAATAATAATATAATATATATAATAACAACAATTTCATTATTCATAGGAAATATCATAGTACAATATCACTTACAAAATCTAAATAAAATGCATATAAAATACCAAATCTATATACCAAACTCAATTGAAGCCGCGTTTTCAGAAGTTATTTCAACGAGCATTCTTGGTGTATCCTTGATTTGAATCCATGTCATGCGGAGCCTTCAATGTGACACTCCGGCTTTCTACACCCAAATCCAAACACCGATAAGCCCTGGTGGAGAATATCATGACGTAAGTTGATAACATCATAGACAATTAAACACAACACATCTGTAGTCTTGGATTTAAATTACTATTACAAGCCAAATGTTCAAAATACCAAATAATATACAGGCGACTCGTAATAGAAGATCCACAGGCGGATCATAAATTGTACAAAAGAAAGAATGTAAAACAGACTTTGGGCAGATCTAGGATTTGCAAGATCCTCTTATCATTACCGAGCACTTCCAGCCTATTTTCATATTATACCTGCAAGCTTAGTCTTTTGAAAATACGTCAGCTTTCGCTGGTAAATACACCCAACTGACTCATTTTGAAAACATTTAAAAATATGTTTTAAGTGCGTATCAGCATAAAATCTTTTATAACTTGGGAAAGTTGACGTTGCAACCTTGTTAACAGATTCACATGTTTGTCTATACATACAGGGCCCAGTGCAAAAACTGAGACATGATTAACTACACGTCACTTACGAACTAACGAAGGAGTTATCCCCAACGTTGTGGGTAGTTGCATTTGAGATTCTGTCGGGTGTATGCCTACACCCACGCTAAGGTCGTGGCCATTATCTAATGTAATGAGCCGAGGATATCCAGCACATGGTAGTTAACCCCCGATGTTTAAGTTATCAAACAAAACGATTAAAACAGAATGTGCTGATTTACTAGCCACAATTCGACATTCGATTGATCCCATTTCCGACCAAGCGGTAATAGTTTACCGTAACCTTAGCCCGTATAGGGGAAATAAGTCGAGAGTATTTACCTGAGCTAGTCTTCGTTTAAACGCATGATTTATTAACTCGCCGTACACAAAAGCACTAAGTGCAGATAGCATTTACCGGAATGTCTCTAGTCTAGATTATGGCATAAGCTAACCAATTAAATACTAACGGTCTTTCTTAAGTCATAGACTTAGACCGACTGGCATACATAATCAAAACGTATAACGCTAGTTAAACGATGATCGGATAGAATGTAGTTTAATCCCAACAAGAACTTTGACTTGTGTAATATGGATAAACTATAAACATTCTGGATTTTAAGACTTAAATGACAAGGTTAGACCCGTTTCGGTTAATTTTCTTAAACTAGTTACATTTGCTTAACCGTACGCATATCAGTGATATCGGTAACCGGATAAGTCATGGACAAGTTCTATATGCCATTATATTTTAAATAAGTTGTAATATCAGTAGGATATCAACTTATGTGCTCATTAAGGTTTTAAAATGAAACTATGCCTCATATGGGCATTTTGGTAATTTCATACCTTATAAAAGTAACTTGAATATAATTTAATGTTATAACCATAAGTATTCTGGAAAAATAACTTATTTATGATATAATATCAGTTATAATATCAGTAGGATATTAATTATATGTGTAATTTATCTTTTATGACCAGACTATGCACCGAAAGGGCATTTTGGTCATTTTACACATAGTTTATAAATTATTTGGGATTCTGAGTTTATATCTTGTACCTACTATAAAAATATTTAAAATAAGTTTTAAAATCAGTAGGTAACAAGTCTTGGTTGGTAAATATGGTTTAAAACCATACTATGCGGCGAAACGACGCTTATGTCGTAAAATGACCATTTGTGTGATGTTTAATGAAAACTGATGTCAAGTCAGGTTAACATGTCTTAGATATGTTATTTAATATAAAATATCAGTAAGTAAAAGATTTACTTTGAAAAGATGTGATTAAAACCATTTTATAAGCCACAAGGACCTTATCGTCATTTATCGACATAATACAAGGACTTGTTCATAAACTCAGATTATAATCTGGTTTGACATCCCAAATAATCGTACTTAATATTACATCAGTAGGAAACTCATTTTCAAGTTCATTATCACTTTAACCTCTTTTTATGCAAAAAGGGCATTTTAGTCAAAATGACATAACTACGGAACTTGTGTATAAACGCAGATTCTGATTATGATCATGTAATATAACCTTAGAGGGTTATACTACATTATATTACAATCATAATGCAACTTTAGATCAGTATTAACTAATCTAAATGGGTCAGAATCGAAAGTCAAAGCAGAAGTCAAACTTCGCGACTTTCGGTTGCGAACGACCTAGAACTGAAATTGACGAGCCGAACTTGTTCTTAATGTGCTAACAATTATTACCAACTTGTTTAAGTGTCAAAACATGTTTCATAACATATATAAGCTCAAATTATAACATTTTTGAAAAATGACATGTTTGACTTTTTAATACAATAACTTTGACCCGTCAATTGGTCTAGCAAACGTGATCTTCAGGAGGTGCCTTTTAGGGACTAACGCCTACCTTATTACGATCACTTATCCATGTTCGTTACGAACAATGGTGACCATAATGGTCTTAACCGAAAGTCAAGGTGTTTTCTGTAAAACGCTTGACTTTTGGCTATAAAAGCCTATAAACGAAAATGCAAGAGGAAGGAACACTTACAAGTGGTTCCTATGATGCAATAGAACTAAGTTGGATACTCATTTCAGTTAGGAACTTCCAGAGGAGGGAGATAGAGTTGTGAATCAGAAAGGTGCAAGTTCAAATGGTGAACCTTGGCACCTATTTATAGTCGGAGAACTTGAAGGAGATGATGCCAGGTGTTAAGGGGTGTTAGAGGAAGCCTACAAATGTTCTAAAACGTAACATAGTTGTTTGGAAGACCATGGTTTCGAAACAATGGTTTTTGGCAACATGTGTGGAGGCCAAGGAAAATTTTCTGTAGACACAGCCTTTTGGCGGGCCGCAAGAGGCACATGCCTGGCCTCTCGCGCCCGCGAGCGCCCCTAGGCCACTTTCAAAGTTTGACACTTTTAGCCCCTTAACTTATCAAACCTTCTAAAACACCTTTTTAACATATTTAGCCCTCCGTAACCAATATTTGGCGTACCCGGGAGTATGCCCAGACATTGTTGAGTTCTCGGTCGTTAAAAGGTCACTCAAAGGTATAAATTAATATGTTGACACTTTTAACCCCTCTATTATCCAACTTTTACATATTTACAGAATTAACCTCTCTTGCTCAACAAACGAGACATATGAGCGTTAGGACTTCATAAAGGATCACTCAGAGGCCCACTATAAGCATGTTGACCCTGAGGTCACCCAGAGGCTGGGCATGTTGACGTATCAGTCACTCAGAGGCAAAGTTTAAGCATGTTGATATATCAGTCACTCAGAGGCTATTGTTTATGCAAGTTGACATCAGAAAGTCACTCAGAGGCTCAGTTTGAGCATGTTTACACCTTTAGTCCCTATTAATCCTTGATAGACTAAAATAAAAATACAACACGTGTCACTATACTATTGGACACGATTTTACGAGGTGTTACATTCAACCATGACTCTTTACTACAACAATAAACACACTAATAAGGTTGACAATTTTGGTTGAGGATCACGTTTTCATACCGCTTTTTAAATGAATGCCTCTGTCTACAAGAATACCATAGCCGGAACGATACGTGTACTGCTGGAGATGACTCTCGGGCCTGAGATAACACCGATTATAATGGTGTTTAGAAAAAAATAGGAAAAAAATTTGAGAATACTTTTCTCAATCTACAAGAAATGTTTCTAGTGTTTTTCTTTTATGTAGCCTGATTCTCTCGTCCCATTTTCGAAAGGTGAACCCAAAGTTCATACTTATAATCACAAAAAGATGCAACCTATTTACCACTAATATTGTAATTAACAAGATTATTAATATTCAATAAAATGGATTTAAGTTGTGAAACTTATAACGGTCATTTTACTTATGACACAAGACCAGGTTGAACCATCGTTCTGTTACTATTGCATAAATCCGCACGCACACCTAAACGAATTTTCCAATTCACGCCTCACGCTACCTGGACCTCATGTCGTGCCATACAAAGTCTATGTGCCCGCCAATAACCACTTGCGCCATTCCTAATCCGCTACAGATACTAGGCCATCACCTGGTTGACATGGGTAAAACCTAACATATATTTTATATCCAGTGGAGCACGTTTTTTTTACCATTTTCTTGTATTAATCTTGGAAATAAGTCATTTATTTGTTGGTTTTGATCATCAGAGTTAACAATGCATATACTGACAAAAGGAGCAAATTCACGAGAGAAAAACCAGACTTTTACAAGAAAATAGAAGAGTCACACGCCCTCGTGCTTCATTCCTTCAGAAAAGAAAAAAAGATACCCTCTGACACGGGGTTGTGCTTGGTCAAACACACCCACGTGACACCCCTGCAGCAGAACAAGACAAAATATGCCGCCACGAATAGGTTGTGCCTCCCTGGCACACCCCGTGTCAAGCTTCAATAGAATAAGACAAAATAGGCCAATATACCCAGGGTGGTGCCCCCTTGGCACATCCCCGTGTCACATCTTCAAAATATTTGGAAATCTTATGAAAATGCAAAAAACCCAGTTAACCTTGGTAGCTAGGGTAAGTCGAGTATCGTATCCATGAAGAGTATGTGGTCAATATCACACTAGTCGTTTGATTAGCCAAATTATTTACAAAACAAATGTACAAAAAAATTATGAAGTTTAGAATTATTATAAAGCTTGCTATTTTATCTTCAAAAGTAGTTTTGAATGATGAACCACAAAGTGATCCAAATGGTTGTGTTCAATTTGGTGATTTGCCAAACTGGCTAACTATAAAGATTTGTAAACTAAATGTTAAAACAATCACACCCAGGTTCGGGTTAATAAAAAAACTAGGGTTAACACACATAAACAATTAAATCAAGTGGTGATAACTAATGATCTTTCGGGTTTGTTGAAAAGCTAATCAATAATCTTTGACATCAATAATCATTGAATAATTGGACAAAAGTATGTTTTATGAATAAAGATTGATGTGTCTGAAAGACAACATGTTTAAAGAGTGTTAAAACCTGCATTTTGATAGTTGTTTGTAGTCACTATTGTTTGGAATGGATTAAAAGTTCGTTTCTAAGTGTTTTTACGGGTTCTCAAGTGAGAAGAAGGATTTCCGGGCGAGAATTGATGATTGCTGAAGGCAGGCCCAGTTCTGTTGTTTACGAGCCATAAGCCTAGTATGAGTCGTGAGCCCCAAGTTAGTATACCGACCTATTGTTTGGAAACCCTAAATTGAGAAGCAACAACTTTCCTTGTTTATGGGTCGTGACCCAGGTTTGGGTTGCCGGGTCGTAAACCACCCAAATCGTACATGGGCTATATAAATAGAATGATAATGTCGTAGAAACCCTAAAGAGCAGACGAAACCAGAAGGAAGAAGCGAAAAAATGGTTATTGAAGTTCAAGGATTCAATATCGGAGATTCAAGAGAGGATTCAAGGAAGAAGAACGTACAAGAGGACATTATCATTTCCTGTTGATTACTATTATGTATTCAATAAATATTCTAGCCTTATTTGCTACTATGAGTAGCTTACCGCACCATAGCCGGTTAGGGTTGGATGATTCTTGTTACTTTATGTTGATTTTGTTATGAAAGTGTGTTTTTAGTAATGTTTGCTTATGAACTTGTGATAGTGTAATCTACATGTTGAGTATTGATATTTAATTGATTCTCTATGGATGATTTCAGTCTTTCTATGAGGTTATGAATGTTAGACCTGTTTCATTTATCTTTAGGCTCTATATAGATCGTTAGTCTAGGGTTGGATGCTCGGTAGGCAAATGACAAACTTGGTTGGATGTTGGTAATGCATACGGGTACCTATAGGAAGAATCCGATTATAAGGATCGGAAACTAGATAAGGGTTTGCTTTAAATTATGTAGTAGTCTAGATAGTAATTCACTTGGTTTGTAAATGGGTTTCTAAAATAATATAAGAGACTCTTAGATCATAAGGGATGAGTAAATGTCTTAGTTACTTAGAACCAAATAGTTAGGTGTGTCTATAGCATGGTTGTTTGGGGACATGGGGCTAACGTGAGGGGGCTCTAGCTTTTGAACACTACACCCTCATTATCGGTGTCCACTAGGCGAGTTTTTCATAAGAACCATAATTAATTGTCTTGCAAAGTAAAAAGATTATTCTTAACCGATCTGTTATCTCTTTTTATCACTGTTTTCTAAAACTTAATCAAATAGGTTGTTTAGTGTTTTCCTTATTATTAGCAATTACTTAGGTTAAATATTACGAAAGAGATAGGTTAATAAATCTTAGTGTCCATAGATTGATACTTGGGTCCTTACCTAGGGTATACCATACACTGATAGGTACGTTTTCCTCGAACGTGTGTAGTTAGTATTAGTGTTTTTATCCTTAAAATCGGTTGTGTTATGTTAATTTATTTATTTGTTACTATCTAAGCAAGTCAAAAATCAATCCTCACACAAAATCCTAATACAAACCAAAGTCAATAGCTATTATCTTGCCACAATGTCTATGATGCAAGAAAATCATTAACAATCATGAATTCACAATCAAACTAACAAATCATTTGCGTCAATTTCACAATCAAAAGATTGAACAAATGTTTCTATAAAACAAAATTGAAAATAAAACCCTAGAACTTACATCCCTACACTCAGATATTATTTGGAGAAATTAGTCTTTCATTTTGGTTGGAATCATGCTTGAATCTTCCATTTTTCGGTGTTGGTTATTGGATTCCATGATAGGAAAAAGAATAGACACTGACTAGGATGATGATGAATGAAAGGGAATGAGGTCTTGGTCAAAGAATTTCGAATTCAAGTGTAACTCCCCAATTAATTGCCAAAGGCCATCAAATTACCGTTTTGACACTCCAGGGGGCGTGCCGCAGAGGAGGCGTCTCTTTTCTAGCTTTACAATACCTCATATTTGGATTCATCTTGTCGAGCTACACCAAATGCATATATTATAAGCCCCGAAACTGATATCCTTGCTTAGGATATGCCAAATGAAGTTTTGATTGTTTCTGGAGCAGTGTTAAGTTCAATTTTTCCTCTTTTAACATTTTTTCAATCCCATTCTCTCTAGTCGCCTTCCAAAGCTTTGATAAACCTCTAAAATGTACCTTAAACCTACCAAGGCCTGCAAACCACAAACCGTATCAAAGTAATGTATTCTAGAGATTAGCTTCATGTAATTAACTGAAATTAAAACCATTAAGTTATGGAATTTTACAACCCATCATCCTTGCACCTATGTAGTTAATATCCTGATATATCAGTGATATATTGGTTATCGGTCCCCTGTCGAGATATCAGTGCAAAAGATTAGTCAGAATATAGGCACCGATAATATGGATGATATTGACTGATATTCATCGATTTTCCCGATATCAGTACATTTTTCTTAGTTCTACGATTTGTCTTTCTTCTTATTACTGCTATTAGTGTTTTTAGTCTTAATTGTTAGTTATTACTTTTAAATGTTAGTGTTTTAAGTATTAGTCAGTTCCTAATTGCTACAATTGTTAGTGTTTTGCAAGTTGCAAAAGGTTAATTTGTTTATGGTAGGAGAGTATAATTAATTGTTAGTGTTAAATTGCTCTCTCTCTCTCTCTCTCTCTATATTAATATATATATATATACATATATATATATTACATATAATATATATATATAGTTTAGCGTGATAATATAATTATCGATATCCCACTGTAATAACCGATATCTTAAATAACGGTCCTTGACCGGTATCCGATATTTTACCGCATTAACTACTTAGCCTACAACAAAACAAGACAAGATATGTCACCATGCATGGGTCGTGCCTCCCTGACACACTCCCGTGGCAAGCTTTAACAGAACAAGACAAAATAGACCACCACGAACGGGGTCATGCCCCCTTGGCACATCCCCGTTTCATATCTATAGAAGATTTGGAAATCTTAGTACACTTGGACCCACAAAGTTGACTTGGGACGTGCCCCATCTCACACGGCTCGTGTCTGTGTATGAAGCTGATTAGAAAAAAAGGAGCTCAGAAAACAAGTCACAAAGGCATGCCACATCTGGCATGGGGCCGTGCCCTACCTCAGAATCTGCTTATAAATAGAGAGCATGGGGTGCTATTCTCTTCTTCCTTTAGCACCTTCTCTCTCTCACTCACCACTACTATCCACCACCATTTTCTTTTTGTATAGAGTTTGTTTTGTTGTAGGATCCAAGATTGTAAGAATTTATAACAATTCGAACTTGTTGAATAACATGTTTATTCATACAAACATGATGAACATCATTATAGCTATTTTTTTTGCCAAAGTTCTTGAATCACTTGGTGAAGACAAACTTTTATATCTTTTTAATTTCTTAGTTTCGGGCTTTTTCTTTGGTATGTGTTAATGACTTTGACTACGGTTTTATTATATTGAAAGTGAGCTTTAATCCATCCATTACTTTATGTTGGTTGATTCAAACATCTCTGTTTCCTACGTCTTTATAAATACACGTTAACTACTTGGATAGGGTTAGAAGTGTGGTTTGGGTTAAGCCTTTGCCTTGCATAGAGAGGTGTATACTCGATGTGCAAGGATTTGGTTTTTCACGTTCCTACTACCCTTAAGGAGATAGCACTAAATCGAGGGAGTCATAGTAGATATTGGGTCTCATCCCTTATAATCAAAACTTATTTAACATTTTTTCCGACTTTGCACGATGGTCGCCCTGCTGCTTCCGACCAACATAGTTGAGGGTAACGTCTGCTCGACCAAGGAGACCTACCATTTCTGACATTAACAACATACAAAAGCATTTTCTTCATAGAATGAGTTAGGTGTGTTATTTAGTAGAGTACTTGAAAGAACATACCAAAGAGGCGTATTTTTCGTATAAAGATCTCTTGTAAAGCCCGTAACCAAATAAGTTAGATTAAACATTATTGGGGAGTCAGATCCAAGTGATTCTTCTTCTTCTTCTTATTATGCTTGTTTAATTTTAGTTACTTTATTTTTATGTTTAAAACCTTTCCACAAAACAAAATTTTTGGTTTGACTAGACATTGATAATACTCCGATATTGAAAGCTCTTGTGTCCTTATACGATCTCGGTATTTTATCTTCGATATATTACGCTAACGGTGGGTACACTTGCCCTAACATGTTGTAAAAGTAATTTTATTTTACCTTATTTATAAATTTAAACCTTCATTTTGTGTTAAAAAAAACCGTCTAAAATAGCTAATATTTATATATACTTCTCAACACGTCACTGGTCATGCGACATCCAACCCACGCGCCACCCGCTATTTGGCGTAGCCAATGACATGCGCATGAGTATCTTGCGCAATTGCCGCGTCATCCACTTACACCATGTCTCTTACCACGCACACGGGAACAATAATACGAAGGCGGCTCGCAGCGTTGTGAGTGTGCGAAGTGCGCCACATTGTGCCCATCACCCACGGCAAGTGCGCGTGTGTGCAAGTGCAAGTTAGGGTGCTTCGCACCCTTTAGGATTCCCGCTACTGTTTGCCTAAAGGTAAAGAATATATAAGGAGTGCTCTCCTTATAAATCACTTCAACCTTATAACTTCAAGCATCGATATGCTACCGTCTTAGTTTTATTTTAGATATGATTTGATTCGTTATGATTATCTCATATGGTAGAACACAAACCTACAAATGAATATTTATACAATACATGTAAATATAATTATCGATGTCTAAAATTAACGAAAAACTTATTTTCACCGACATTTTTTACAACGTATCTATAAAAGGTATGAAAAAGCTATTAAGGTCTACAACAATCAAGTACTGTTTATAATCTTATTATAACTCACTAGTTAATCTCTAAGTTTTTAGTGTCGGATTTTCAGTATTCTCTATGCATAGTAGTATATAACTTTTTTTCCTATTGGTTTATATAAATTTATTAGGGTAGAGTTCTTTTAAATATGTTTGCTTGAAGTGTTTTTTTTTGGTAAGTTAAAAATAATGGTAATATTTTGATGTTGAGAAGTACTAAAAACTATTTTAAGAACCGGACTAGACTAAGAAGTCGGACAAATCACAAGATTGGCCGGCAGTGACGGATCTAGAAACAAACGTTAAGGGGGTAACGTTTCAAAAATTTCTTATATAGTATCTTTTTCTAAAATATATACTATCGCTGAAGCGTGAAAGGGTAGCGGAGGCTACCCCTACTCTCAAGCTACATCCGCCTCTAATTACCGGCATGGTTGAGTCCACCTAAACTGCCTCTATTTGTATTCTACTGAATAGGTAAGATCGGGTTTGATAACTGGTCTAGTTATAAAAGCAACAGCACAAATACATAGAAAAAGTGTAAAAGAAAATGAAATAAAAAAAATAAGTGGACACTGAAGTATGTACTAGTTGTATGTACCAAGAGTAAATACATATACATAGGGAAACACAATGGATTTGCAGTCTTTGTAAACAACAACTGAACAAGTAAAGACAATATGTGTTCACCTTAATCTTAGGGGAGTGTGATATATCATAGATCCATGTTCATGCATGGCAAGAATGTTTGCCCTTCTTAAATACAATAAACATAAATTGGTTCCATTTTCAACCACTGCAGACATCAGTAAATTTCCATACTCCTCCTTCCATCACCGGCCACCACAATTGTTGAAAAACAATATCACATTTTTCTACCATTTTGATGAAAGTTGCTATGTTTAGATAAGTGTTAGGTATGAAAGTAGAAACTTGAACTACGATATGTTATAGAAAATAAAAGATAAATCATCATTTTCATACAAACATCAAGAAATACGATGAGTTCATGGACTGGGTACGAACTAATATAGTAATAAGTGCTTGTAAATAGCAATAATAATTATCATCAAAATGGCCCTAAAAACCCTACAATGTAAGCGAGTACCAACAACATCTCACTAGAATTCGATATAGAATTCATATAGTCAGATCTAGAGTACTCGCCCATCTTGGATTCCTTGCATGCTCACCATCTTCTGACCAGCTACAATGTTTCTTCTTCTTTGGGGAAAAAGGAAATAAAGATAGAGACAAAGAGTTGTCTACTTCTTCATCTTCATCTTCTAGTGATCTTACATTGATGCTTAATGATAGATTCAAATCAAGACCATTGTCTACTGCTTTTCTCTTCTTTGTTTCAGGTGGGTTATGATCAAATCTTTGACTATTCATGAGTTGATAGTCTATAAGAGTTGACCTTGTGTTGTTTAAGGCTTGTTTGATTACCCATGGTTGCATCAAGCTTGCTTTATTATCTTCTAACTCATGATGGGCAATCTTGTAATTTTGTTCATCCATAGATGAGTTCAAGATCTTGCTAGTATATGTAAGATCCATTATCATTGATCATGCCATGATCTATCATTCTAGTATTCATGTTGTTACTGGATATCAAGCGTGCCCCATGATTACTGCGTTGATAATATAAACGAAACGTGTTAAATAATTAAACAAGTAACTTAAGAAAGAATAATGGAATGGGTACCTTGGATTAAGACTATATGATCTTGGATTGAACATGGGAAGTTGCCATAAAGTGTGAACATGGTTGTTTCTCATAGCATAGTAGTCTCCCTCATTTATTACTAAAAGTAGAAAGTAAAAGAAGTTGTTATAGTTGCAAATCAAGAAAGATCAAGAATCTTGAAAACCCTAATCTGAAAAAAGCAAACATACCCTGGCCTTGATCATCTATCCTCCTGCTTCTATACATCTATATTTGTATGTAAGATATAAAAAATTAGTATGTCAATAACTCAATATATAGATATTACAAGAAAATTATCAAAGTTTTATATTATTACCTGTAGATGGCTTTTCACATGAGCAATATTCAAACCCTTTATGTTCATAAGTTGTAAAACAAGTTTAGGAGTTGCTCCTACACAATCACAAAGTCAAAGAATGATCGTTCACAAAATAAAAAAAAAAACAACACAAAACACAACTTCGAGAAAGGATTAAGGATTACGGATAATTACTTTCTTGACCACCGAGTCGTTCGACGGCTCTAACAAATATGTGATGAAGTTCAGGAGTCCATCTCAATCTAGGCATCTTGGATCTAACTACTGTCTAACCCAATGGATGTCTTCTCACCCTCTTGTTGATCCACCGTGCTGTTATTCCCTGAGCTCTCACTCGATTTCGTTTTAGTTCCATCATCATCATCTTCAATTTTCCTACAATACAAGTGATCATTCAAGTCTAAACTATCACAATCACCATCTTCCACCATGTTTCTTCAATTTTTCAAGCTTGTAAGATCAAAAACTAACTGACAACAATAAGGTGCTCTTGCACTCATCAATCTTTAAAGATCAATGATCATGAGAACACACTTTGCCTTTTCAAATCAGCAAGGCTTGATATGATATGATATTTATTTAGCTTTGAATCTGAGAGATAATTGACCAAAGAAATGGGCATGACTTATTAGACCCTTTAAAAGTCTAAGGATGGACTTGTCTATATGTATGCTTCCATATATAAATTAATGAAATATTCTATTCTAATTGCATGTACATACATTATACATACATACATACAATTTTTGCATGGGTCATCGCCATGGCCATGGGACCATATGTCCTACGTATGGACATGTTTTCTGAGGACAGAAAATGACCGTAAACTATAGATGATTAGATGGAGTATTTTTAAGCAGGAAACAAGGGCTAAGTTTTCAAACAGGACATTTTTCATGATTTAAGTCTCCATATTATTTAATGCCTTTCATTTTTCTGACGACAAATGGCTAATGCGATAGTCTATACATCCTCTCTCACGATATAGTGACCCATACGGAATTTCAACAAAACTATGAGGAAATAATTAATGTGGTTGCACAAGTGGAGTCAATTCTTAACGTGGCACGAAAATGTCAGAATTAGAATTATCTAATATAACGTGTGTATTAACTGTGTCAATATGAATATATCACATTTACTAAAACCCGGCATATTATGACTTGTTTAATAATTAAGCAGGTTGACTCGGCTATTTAAGATGGAGTCATTAGATGCTTGAATTGATAGTTAATGCATTAGTCATATTTGCTAATGAACTTAAATCGAGTCAGCCGGAAACATGCATGACACGGTTTTATGTGTGTTTGAATTCTATTGATGTTTCAGACACAGATAAATATATAAACGTGTCCAGGTTACCTATTCAACACGGCAATGTATCAACCCAAAATCATTCGACTGTCAAAACGATACAGTTAACACCCATATATATGATATCGATAACAAATTAAGAATTAAGTCAAAAATATAATTAAAACAAAACTTGTGAAATTATTTAAAAGCTTTTCCTCAAATCTAAACTCCCGCTTTGGTTTTTTCTCATAATAGACGATAGCCACTTAAAAAATATCTATGACCTTATTTAATATTTTAGTTGTTTTTATCAAATTTAATACACCTTATACTACTATACATCCAATTATTATTATGGGGGGAAGGTTACTACAACAATCTATCAAATGTAATTCAAGTAAGAGGCATGGTGCTCATTTAGATATGTAACAAGAACTCACAAATTCTGCCCAGAAATACATAATCACATGTGCTACATAGTTACTTACATAATGATACATATCAAGTAGTGCGATGTAATTATGTATGACATATAGGCATGTAACGCTACAAAATCATGTAACGTAGTATTTGTTTCTGAATAAAATGAATATTACGTAATTACGTCACGGTAATAATTCCGTGACGTTAAACAGAACATGTAACTTTACACAAAAACAAGTAATCACGTAGCTTGTAATGTTTTTAAAGATTAAAAAACTATAGCAATAGCAACTTAAATCTAAGAAATAAAATACTCATTTTATGGTGTAATTTAAAAAATGTTAGCGTATGGAAAGTTACGTTTGTTTAAAATCATAAAGGGAATTGATCAAAAAGTCAACATTGGTGATTATTCCTTACTTGTTTCACTTGTTTTTGTTAAGTAGTTTTAAGATTTTTGAGGATTATCTAATATTAACTATTGAATTGCTAGATCTATGGCACATATTCTCTCATACACTTCATAGTAATTTAGCCACTGATTATCTAACATGTGTGTTTAAAGTACATGTTTTATTACATTATATGAATGATTTTCTAGAGATTAAATGCATAAATTATGTTTGGAAAAAAATATATCGTTGTTGAAAAACAAAGCTACCATATGATTCAATGTGTATTAATAAACACAATATAATATTCCGTGATTTGTTTAACTTGGTATGATGGGTGTGGGGCCCAAGGGAGAAAATTAGTCTGTGTGGGTGCTGCTAACCGGTATGTCGGTCGTTGACGGATTCCTTTTGGGATGTTACGACCGCTCCCCTTTCTCCGTCGATACAAACAAATTTCTTCTTTTTCCACCTTTTTGTTTCAATTTTCCATAAGATTCCTCGTGTAACAACGCTCACTGTTTTTTCCTAATAATAATATTATTCATATCATTTTCGTTGCTTGATCATAGAGACAATTACTTAGCACACTTTCATAACTTATTTCATTAATTATATAATCTCTTATTAATAAACAAAAATATTATATTCTACACATTTCAAAATTTATCCTACTTATATCTTATACTTATAGATTTTACCCTACACACATGTAAAATTACCCTACACATTTCAAAATTTATTCTAGACATACTAAAATTTATCCTACATGTCGAAAATTGTCATTCATCATAAATTATTTTATCTTGAAAAAATATATTAACAAAATGAGTTACAAGTTTAATTAATTAACTAATTAATAACAATTATAGATTTACCTATATGCCTTTTTTTCATAATATTAAATACACACATTAAATGAAGTAAATGGAGAATTTCTATTGGTTTAAAAGTTATTCTTTTTACTTTTACAAAATTTTTCTTCTCATTTGAACTCTCCACTAACACACACACACACACACACACACAACATATATAAATTACATATATATATAAAAATATTATATATATATATATATATATATATATATATTTATATAGGAATGTTCATTTGAGAAGAAATTTAATGTGAATAAAAAGAAGAAAGAGCATAATGGTAAAACATTAAATAGTTTATAACTCCTCTCATTAGTTTTGTTATATCTCATTAATAAAACAAAAACATTATATCTTACACATTTCAAAATTTATCCTACATATATCTTTCACTTATCGGAATTTACCCTACACACATGTAAAAATTATCCTACACATTTCAAAATTTATCCTACACATACTAAAATTTATCCTACACATGTCGAAAATTGTCTTTCACCATAAATTATTTTATCTTGAAAAAATATATTAACAAAATGAGTTACAAGTTTAATTAATTAGCTATTAATGACAATTATAGATTTACGTATATGCCCTTTTTCATAATATTAATACACACATTAAATGAAGTAAATGGAGAATTTCTATTGGTCTAAAATTTTTTATCTACAAAAATTTCTTCTTATTTAACTTCCATTAATATAATATATTATTATATATATATATTAATATATATATATATATATATATATATATAGGTATAGTTCATGTGAGAAAATTTAAAAGTGTGAGAAGGGTAAGAAAGAATATGGAGGTGCCATGTGTCCTATTTTTTTGGTAGATTTAGGGTATAATTGTAATTTCCCTAATAAAATCTAGTATTTATATGTTACAACCGAACAAGCAGTTATTTTCGGGATTTTTATCATTTCAATTTGGTTTCAAGATTGTGATAAATTCAACCTTATATGCTATTGTTGCAGAGAAGTTTTTATTTGTTTTGAAAATTCAGCATTTTTTGTTTGAATACATACATGATTTGCGATTGAAATTCGATTACATCTGCCCTGATAAATTCGATTACATTTGCGATTGAAATTCAACATTTTGATGAATAATCATGAACCAGGTATGAATGTAAGGTGTTTGTTTGTATTCGATCTCGATTTGTTCCATCCTTTTTGTTTTTCTTGTGATCGGAATGAATAACTTTGTTCTCAATTAGTTTGAATGATTTTTTAGTTTCCAACAGCATTGTGTTGATATGGTCTATTCAATTTGTTGTCATGGTGTCTTTTGTTTTCTTATGTTTATATACGTGGGAGTGCATGGTCTTTTTCATGTATCGCATGGTGGTTTTTGAATTGGTGTTATGTTGGTTTTTTTAAGAAGTGGTTTTATTGTTCGGTATGGTGTCTAATTTAATAGGTGTTCTGTTAGACCGTGACATTTAGTGAACAATTGGCTTTCAGTTTTAACCCTCATGTGCATTTATGGCGTTTTTTAGAATGGTGTTATGGTGTCTTTTATTAATGGATTAACTGTATAACTTATTAAATGGTATTTTGTGGTTTTATCCTTGTTATAACTAATGTTCTTTCATGGTATTTTGTGGTATAACTAATGGAAGTTGTGTGTATTTCTTATGTGTGATTACGTGTGCCTTCTGGTGTTATTTCATGGTGTTATGGTGTCTTTTTCATCTGGGTGAATTGTCATGGTGTTATAACTAATGGAAGTTATTTTTGTGTCTGCTTACATATATGTGGTGTTATTTCTGTTATAACCAATCATTCATGGTGTTTTTTATGTGTTCTATGTGTGCTTATATATACGTGGTGTTATTTAAGTTATAACAAATGTTCCTTCATGGGGTTATTTACGAGCTATGGTGCTGGTTTTAAATATATACATTTGTGTTGTTATTTCATGGTGTTATTTCTGTTACAACTATTTTTAAGTTCCAAACAATGTTTTTATGAGGTATGGTGTTGTTTTTAAAATATCTATTGTTTTGGTGTCTTTTTCTGTGGTGTTATAACTAATGAAAGTTATTTCTGTCTTTGCTTACATATTGTGGTGTTATTTCTGTTATAACCAATCTTTCATGGTGTTTTCTATGAATGTCTTATAATTTGTAGGGCCTCAGAATTACCAGCCTGTTGGGCGTCCACGTCTGTCTCCCAAATCTGGTAAGAGGACTTTTTTACCTGAGGTGGAAGAGTCGCTTAGGCCGAGAGAGAAAATGACTTTCGTCACACTGAATAATGCATTCCTTTTTTATCAAAAGTGCGTGATGGCTGCAGGCTTTACCGCCAGGAAGTCTTCACAATACAAGCTGCATGATGTTATTAAATCCAAATATTTCGTTTTCTCAAAGGAAGGAACCAAACCTTTTATGGTGATCGATTCATCTAAAGTGGTCGACACCTCAAATATAGGTTCAAAAAGGAAATCTACTTGGCGGGTCCCTTCTATTAAGACTAGATGCGAGGCACGTATGTGCTTAAAGTTAAATGATTCGAATCTATATGAGGTATATTATCTTAAGGAGGACCATAACCACTCTTTTGTTGCTGACGAGGATATGTATTTACTCCCCGTTAACCGAGGAATGAACTATACGCAAGAGAAATCGGTTAATGCTTTGAGTGCGATAAATATTGGACATGTCAAAGCATTTAATATCATGAGGACACTGTATGGTGGCTTTGACAAGGTTCGGGCAACCAAATCCGATTTCAAGAATTTTAAACGAGATATAAACAGGTACATATCTGAGTTTGATGCTGATATGATGATTAAATGGTTGTTGAGAAAGAAAGAGTATATGCCAAACTTTTCAATGGAGTATACAACCTTTGAAGATGGTATTTAAGGGCTTTGTTCTGGGCAGACGAGGAGGCCAAGCGGAATTATTCAGTTTTTGGTAACGTTGTGTCATTTGATGCAACATATCGGCCTAACAAGTTTGTTTACTAATTATATATGTTGTTTGTTTTTTTTAAATTCTTTTTAGTTAAATATAAAAGACATTTATATGGTGTTTTTGTCTTTTTTTGTGTTAGGTACAAAATGATGTTCGTACCATATACTGGTATCGACAATCATAATCATAACGTTACACTTGGCGCTTCTATAATAGGAAACGAAACCGCTGAAACGTACAGCTGGTTGCTTAAGGTGTTTCGTGAATCTTTTGGTCGTGCTCCTCCGGTTGTCGTGACCGACCAAGACCCAGCCATGAAGAAGGCTATTGAAGATACATGGCCTGAGAGTAGGCATAGGTTATGCATGTGGCGTATAATGGACAAGCTTACTGTTAAGGTGTTTTTGCTTATTCGATGTATTAAGATTTTTCCATTTGTTGTATGGTCCTTATTTTATTTACATGTTTTTTTTCAATGGTGTTTTAGGTTGGCCCTACAATTTTTAATAGTACAGATTTCAAGAAGAGGTTGTGTGCTATTGTGTGGACCGATTCTATACTACCCGAGAAGTTTGAAAGCGAATGAGGTACCATAATGAATGATTTTAATCTTTCTGAGCATGAATGGTTATAGTCACTTTATCAGACCAGGGATAGTTGGATACCTGCGTATTATCGTGACGAGTACATGTCTAGGCTCATGCGCACCTCATCTCGTTCAAAGAGTGAGAACCATTTTTTGGACAGTTTTGCAACCCGGAGTGTACCCTTGTTGAATTTTTGGGGCATTTTGATTTTGCAATTGAAGCGCAAAGACATGAGCATAGGAAGAACGACCATGACACTAGAAACACGATTGCTGACATATGGGCAAGTAGACTTTGTTTTGGAGGAGGAGGTCGTGAGGTTATAACACGCACTATATTTTTTGATGTCCAATTAGAGATACAAAATGGTATACATAGATGTGCTATTGGAAAGTGGGAAACTATTGATGACTTCGTTAAATTTTTTGTGAAGGATTTGGAACAACCATGCACCACTTTCTTCGAGGTATACAATTTACATTTTTTGTGGTGTTATATACCAAGTTTAGATATAGTTGGTTCCGACACATGAATTAGTATGGTGTCATTTGGTGTTATATATAAAAAATTTTAGTTTTACGCTTTTTGTTTGAATTTTTCAGTTTTTGTTGTGTCTCATAGGTAATGGTGCGATAGGCCAACATGACTATATACTGTACATGCAAAAGATTCGAACAGTTTGGGTTGTTGTGCTCACACATATACTGCGTGCTTAGGATGCTTGACGTCATGGATTTCCCTCAACGATATAAACTTAGACGTTGGACGAGGGAGGCTGTTCCCAATAGCGTTCCTGGTGTTAGTTTAGGTATGAACAAGAATGAAAATCGGTATAATGAAGTTAACCGGGTTGTAGATAATACAATATACTGAGTCGGTTATTAACAAGCTTGTTACCAAATTCGATGCATTGTGCTCATTTAGGGATCATGTGGTTAAGTTTTTCGATTCAGCTGATGAGGCCGTCGGAAATGCACCTCGCAAGAGTCGTAGGGAAAGGTTTGCTGAAATAACTGGCAATACACAACCATCTACAGTTACTGTTCGGGTCCCTGTTGGAACTAGATATAAAGGTATGGGTAAGCCGAAACGGATGAAGTCTAAAAGTGAAACTGTAAGAAGCCAAACGGGTAATAAGAGACGTCTTTGTCAAAACTGCTTTAGGTACGGTCATAACAGAAGTACTTGTAAACACCCTAAAAGGAAAGAAGAAGACGCTAGTTCTGAGGAAGACGGGGGAAGAAGCGGTCGAATCTGACGAGGATGAAGCAGACGAGGAGGAAGGAGAGGATTAGGGATTGTTGGATAAGTCATATTTTTTTTGTGTTGTACAAAGTGGATTTTGATTGAACGTCTAAACTGCAAATTTTTTTTGAAACGTTATACACTTGTTTAGTTTTTTCTTTTATGAGTTTTTTTTACGTGTCAATTTCAAAAGTGTACATATTGCATGTTGATATAACAATGTATTTTTGTTCATGTATCGAAATGCATTGTGTTTTTATATATATCGTATGGTGTCTTGTCAATTGATTATTATGGTGTTCTTTTTATTTTAAAGAGAGGTTAGGCAACTGAATAGGTTTATGCCATGAGTTATAACAATTTACACGGTTTGTTATCGTGTCTTTATGTAATAGTGTTTTGTTTTAAGTATATATTCTGTGATATTCGGTAATTCCATCTATTTTGAACGATATAAAATTAGTTTATTGCAACAAAATATTTTAGAAAGTAAAAAAAACGCAAAAGAAATGATAAAATGCCACACAATTTTTGAATCGAAAAAACCCCATAAAATGATCATACGTCACACCATTGTTTAGAGCAACCAAATCGAAAATGTACCAACTAGATTAACTTGTTTGAAACCTACATTATACCATCCAACCTGTGACAAATCCTCTGGATTGCATTTTCTTCAAGCTTCACCCTTTCATCCTCGTAAAAACATGCAAACTCTCTAACTTCTTTCTCTACAATCACTCGTTCTGTGTTCACCTCACTAAGAAGCATTTTTGATACATACTTCTTGCGTAGATCGGTGATTTCCTTTCTTTGATTTTCTAATACTTCCCCTTTGTGTTTCTCTCTGATTATAGTCCACACTTCCACTTTTTCACGCTTGTTCCTATATAAGTCAAAAGACATGTGTTTTCGTAAGCAGATACACTTATGCGCACTTACAGGTATGTTTTTCAATTTACGAGGTAACCTTTAGCTTACCGTTGTGTAACACCCTGTAAAATCGTGTCCAATAGTATAGTGACACGTGTTGTATTTTAATATAGTCTACTAAAGACCAATAAGGACTAAAGGCGTCAACATGCTCAAACTGAGACTCTGAGTGACGGTTCGAGGTCAACATGCATAAATAACAGCCTCTAAGTGACTGATACATCATGATGCTTGAATCATTAGCCTCTGTGTTACACCCCGACCCGCAGCGGAATAAGAGTCGGAGCATAATTGGGTTATCACCAAAGCTAATGATGTTTACTAAAATGTTTCATATTTATTAAATTCAAATTACAACTTAAATGTTCAAATCAAATCCATACAATTACAAGGAAATGAAACTAAGTAAAACAATCCAAAGCTTAAACTGATTTATTCTTCTAGGCCTTCCTATGTGTTTCTTGCCTCAACTGGATCACCTGTATCATGTGTAAAACGGGGGATATTTTGGGTCAACAAAAGTTGGCGAGTGAACCTTGATAAAACATTGTTATTAATTTCTTGTTGTATTTAATATTCAAAATTTGTGCAATAATCACATGTGAGCAAACATATATATATAACAAACACAAACCACTTTGAACGAGTATCTGATATGAATGATGATGACTGTGAGATCAAGGCTCAATCAAACGGAGCCGATCGTATGACGTGAATGATGATGTATGTGAGATCAAGGCTCAATCAAACAAAGCCGATCGAATGAGGCACCTGATACTCAACCCGTATCCCACGGGGAGCTGATGGGCCTAATGAAATGCATGTACTGAAAATGATGACTTCAATCTAAACATAATTCACACAACAATTGATACATATTGGATACACACTTGATCACGGATATGATGGATGCACAAGTGTTTAAATATAATAAGGAATTAAACGACACATGATACACCCCAAAATGTGATTAAAACGGGGAATTTGGTAGAGATTCACTCACATTGGGTGCGTTCTTTTGATGACGTTGGATGCGCACGAGTTTTGGGATTTGATCGACGAGGAAAACTAACATAAAATAATAACGAAATGGTTCGGTAAATAAATAGATTTTATTTGAGATTAATACTTTTAATTCATAATCTTAATAGGATTTTAGATTTATTTTTTGTGATTTTAAGGACATTTTCTAACTTTAAAAATATTATTTTTAAGTATTTTTAAATAATTTTCTGATTAAATAAATAAAAAAAGAATATAAAAATGTTGACTTTTTGACTTTGACCGTTGACCGGTCGGATTCAGTTTATTCATGCGCTGAGTGAGGTTCGAACCCGGGACCTCTCGTACGCGTGCACGCAGCTCTACCAACTGAGCTACGTGTCTAACCCGAAATATTCTCTGTTTTAATTATATATATATACTAATTAATTGTTATTTTATTTGGTTTATATTAAAACGATTTAAAATGGCCGAACAAGTTGCAGGGACCCGGAGTCGAACTCGGGTCCTTCGGTTCGTATGCGCACAGCCCAACCAGTTGGGCTGTGTGTCTAATCTGTTTAACTCACGGATTATATTACTCTTATAAACATACTGTGACTTGTTCTGATTCAGTTCTAAAAATATTGGTTTTAATTCTGAAATTCGGTAACGTGTGCGATTCGAACCCGTGACATGCGTGTTATGATTGCACACAGTCCACCGCTGGACTGTGTGTCTAACCCGGTTTAAATATTCAGTTTTAATTAAACTTATACACATGTTCGACTTCGTCTTCTTCGTTTATAAAGACACAGAACAATGATGTCTGACTGTTCTTGTTTAAATCGGTCATCGAACATATAATTGATTGAAATGAAATGGATAAAGAGGGTTACGGAATCGAATGTACCGAACAGAATGTTTTTTTCTCAGATTTCCGGCAAGAGTCGTCGGCTCTGATTGGTGACTTCCGTCTGAGTGAATCAATTAATAGTTTTGATCAATGAGTTGTGCTATTAAGCTACTAAACAAGGGATATCAGGGGGTTTAGATGATTGTACCGATTGACAGTGAGACTTTGATGTTTTAGTGAAATTCCGGCGAGTGTGGGATTTCCCGGCAGCGTAGTCTGGGACAGATTCTGGTTGAAGGATTGAAGTTAATATATGTCTAATAATGGATTACAAACAAAAGAGTCAGAGAAATTTACCGATTTGAAGTAAGTCTCGGTTTTCCGGTGAAAGTCCGGCGACTGTAAAATATCTCCGGCGAGTGCTAAAGCTTCGAGAGATTGTGCGATTTTGAGCGAAAAGGTTACCAGAGGTTTGGGTGGGTATTTATAAGGAAGAAACAGAATGTATTGAGTCCGAATTTGGTCTTGATTCGTGGTCGAAGTTTCTCCGGCGGTTACGACCGCAATTGACTGTTAGACGTCGGTTATAGCGTTATAGTCAAAAGGAAAATAGCTAAACTCGCGGATTGCCGGATTTTTGGGTGATTGCGAGTTCTGCCGCGCTGAAGTACGGTTTTGAATTCGAGTTTTAATTTAAGTATTATTTGTTTCAGTAATTTCACAAAGGAGTCATGTGGCGGAGTGGTGTAGTGTTTGTTTGTTGGAGCGGCTGACCCGGGTTTAAAACCCGGCAGCCTCCTTTTATTTTTTTCTTCACTTGTTTTTATTATTTATTAATTATAGTTTTTAAATTCTAAAATGTTTATTAATTATGTATTGTTTAAAATTAAAATGAACAATATATACGCAACGAAAATTATAACTGACTATTCGATTAATAAACGAAGCGGGTTTTGGAAACCCGTTTTTCGACGGATTTACAGTATCCCCTACTTTTAGAAATTTCGTCCCGAAATTTAAGTAGTAGTGGTAACAGGAAAAAGATGCGGGTATTTCTCGCGCATTGAGTCTTCACGTTCCCAAGTAAACTCAGGTCCTCGTTTCGACTCCGAGCGTACCCTGACAATTGGAATACGACTTCGTCTTAAATGCTTCTCTTCAAAGTCCATGATTTCTACTGGTCTTTCAATGAAGTGCATAGATTCATCGACTTGAATATCTTCTAGAGGAATGTGGAGGTTTTCATCGGCGAGGCACTTTTTCAAGTTTGATACGTGGAATGTGGGATGAATTCTGTTGAGTTCTTCTGGTAGGTCAAGCTTGTATGCTACAGGTCCTACTCTTTCGAGTATCTTGAAAGGTCCTACGTAGCATGGTGCTAGCTTGCCCTTCTGGCCAAAACGAACCACTTCCTTCCACGGTGATACTTTTAAAAGTACTTGATCACCAATGTCAAACTCCAAGGGCTTTCGTCGTTTATCCGCATAACTCTTTTGACAACTTTGTGTCGCTAGAAGATTGGTTCGAATTTGATGGATCTTGTCGGTTGTTTCTTGAATTAATTCTGGACCGGTGATTTGTGCTTCTCCAATTTCGTGCCAACATACTGGAGATCGGCACTTACGACCATATAAAGCTTCGAAAGGAGCCATGCCGATGCTTGAATGATAGCTATTGTTGTACGAGAATTCAACTAATGGTAGATGAGTGTCCAAATTCCCTTTGAAGTCTATGACACATGCTCGAAGCATGTCTTCAAGAGTTTGGATGGTGCGTTCAGATTGACCATCAGTTTGAGGATGAAAAGCGGTACTGAGGTCTAATCGTGTACCCAAGGCGGCTTGTACGGCTCGCTATGTTCGTGAAGTGAAACGACCATCACGGTCTGAAATGATGCTTAAAGGTACACCATGACGGCTTACGATCTCGCTGATGTAGATACGAGCTAACTTCTCGTTCTTGAAGTCCTCACGGATCGGAATGAAGTGAGCTGATTTTGTAAGACGATCAATGATTACCCATATAGTGTCATACCCCCTGGAGGTGCGAGGTAACCCGGTAATGAAATCCATGGTTATGTTTTCCCACTTCCATACAGGTATGTCAGGTTGGGTTAGAAGTCCTGAAGGTCTTTGATGTTCAGCTTTTACTTTCGAACAGGTAAGGCACTTGGAAACAAAAACAGCGATATCCTTTTCATGCCAGGCCACCAGTAGGTGTATCATAGGTCTTGATACATCTTGTCGGCTCCTGGGTGTACAGAGTACCGTGTTTTGTGCGCCTCATTCATGAGGAAATCACGAAGGTTATCGCGATCAGGAATCCATATGTGATTTAGATAGTATAGAATGCCGTCGGATTTGGTTTCGATTTTGAGTTCCGCTCCACAAGACAGCTCATCGCGTACGTCATTTTCTGTTACAGAAACATGTTGAGCTTCTCGGATTCTATCTTTGATGTCGGTTATAATTTGCGAACATAGAAAATGAATGGAGTTCGCATAACCTTTTCGACTGAGTGCATCGGCCACCACGTTTGCCTTGCCAGGGTGATACCGAATTTCACAGTCGTAGTCGTTAAGAAGTTCGACCCATCTTCGTTGCCTCATATTCAACTCCTTTTGATTGAAGATATGTTGGAGGCTCTTGTGGTCAGTGTATATTTCACACTTGGTACCGTAGAGGTAATGTCTCCATATCTTGAGAGCGAACACAACGGCTCCAAGTTCCAGGTCGTGGGTGGTGTAGTTCTTTTCATGAATCTTGAGTTGCCTAGAAGCGTAGGCTATCACTTTTCCTCTTTGCATTAATACACAGCCTAGTCCTTGCCCTGATGCGTCGCAATATACTACAAAGTCATCGCAACCTTCAGGAGTGTGAGGATAGGTGCGTCACAAAGCTTTTGCTTAAGGGTTTGGAAGGCTTCTTCTTGTTTAGGTCCCCATATGAAGGGTTTTCCTTTATGAGTCAAAGCCGTGAGTGGTACAGCAATACGGGAAAAATTGGCAATGAAGCGGCGATAGTAACCAGCCAAACCAAGAAATGACCTTACTTCGGTAGGGGTACGTGGCGCTTGCCATTCCTGCACTGCCTTGATTTTTGAAGGATCAACATGAATTCCCTTGTCATTGACAACATGTCCAAGGAATTGTACTTCCCTTAACCATAATTCTCATTTCGAGAACTTAGCGTACAGCTTTTCAGTCCTTAAGAGTGTAAGGATAAGTCGAAGGTGTCGTTCATGATCGGATTTAGTCCTTTGAGTAGATGAGGATATCGTCGATGAAGACTATGACAAAGCGGTCGAGGTAGGGTTTGCATACCCTATTCATTAGATCCATGAAGACAGCTGGGGCGTTGGTTAAACCAAATGGCATGACCATGAATTCGTAATGACCATAACGAGTTCGGAAGGCGGTCTTTGGGACGTCTTCTTCATGTACTCTGAGTTGATGATAACCAGAACGAAGGTCGATTTTTGAAAAACAGGTGGCGCCTTGAAGTTGGTCTAGGAGGTCATCGATGCGAGGTAGTGGGTAGCGATTCTTAACCGTTAACTTGTTGAGTTCTCTGTATTCGATACACATGCGAAACATTCCATCTTTCTTCTTCACAAAAAGAACAGGTGCACCCCAAGGCGAGGAGCTAGGACGTATGAATCCTTTGTCAGTCAACTCTTGCAGTTGACTGGCCAGCTCTTGCATTTCGGATGGGGCTAACCTATAAGGAGATTTTGCGACTGGTGTAGCACCCGGTATAAGATCGATGCGGAATTCGACTTCTCTCACGGGAGGAAGTCTTGAAATGTCGTCTGGAAAAACTTGTGGGAATTCTTTCACTACTGGGATGTCTTCGAGTTTCCTCTCCTTGGTTCCCTTTTTGACGACATGAGTTAGGAATGCGACATAGTCCTTGCGGAGATATTTTCGGGCTTGAAGGCAGGACATTAATTTGAGTCCTTTCGAAGGGGTTTCTCCAAAGATTCGTAGGGTCTGTCCGTCTGCAAGAGGAATGCGAATGAACTTTTCACGGCATACTACTTCAGCGTGATGTTGGCTGAGCCAGTCCATACCGATTATAATATCGAAACTTCCCAACTTCATATGAATGAGGTCAACTGGAAAATCGTGATCGTTTAGAGTGAGGGTACAATTTCGTATAATAGAGTTTAATGAGACTGGTTTTCCGTCAGCAACTTCCACAGTTAGAGATTCCATGAGATTATCACGAGTTTGGTTGAGGACAGGTTCAAATTCTAAGGACACAAAACTCTTATCTGCGCCAGTATCGAATAACATGGATGCATAACTACCATTAATGAGAAACGTACTGTTAACCACGTTGTTGTCAGCCCTAGCTTGGTTGGCGTTGATGTTGAAAGCTCTTCCTCTAGCAGGTGGAGGAGCTTGGTTAGCTTGGTTTACCGGATTTGCTTGAGCTTGGGCATGGATGATGTTCACCAAGCGTGGACATGTGTTCCTGAAGTGGTTCGGGTCTCCACAGTTGTAACATGCGCGCATGGGTTGCATCATGGGGTAGTTGGGTTGGTAGTAGGATTGGGCTATATGTTGTGTAGATGGTAGAAGTAAGGGTTGTTGGGCTTGACCCACTATCTGATGGTGTGTTTGGGTTGAGGGTTGATTGCGGTTCATTCGCTGAAGTGTGCGACAGGTTTGGATGGTGTGACCCGCACGGCCACAGCTGGTGCAATGTTGGCAGGGATGTTCGGGAAGGTGATGGTATTGACAACGGTTGCATTTTGGGTATGGGCCGGTGTATGGCTTTTTAAATGGTGCCGCTGTGGGAGCAATTTGGGTAATTGGTGCGGCAGTGATAGGAGGGTTTGTTTGTGTGACAGCAAAATTTCTGTTGTTTCGTTTCCTCTTACCAGCAAATTTCGAAGAGGAGACGGAATGGTTTGGGGTTTGGGCCTCAATGGGGGCTTTCTTTTTCTCATCCTTGAATTTGCCGTTTCGGATGCGATTCTCGGTAAGCTCGGTAGCTAGTTCCATAGCGGCTTCAAGTGTTGCAGGCGAAGTGCTTAGAACCGAGTCTTGAAGTTTCAAGGGGAGGCCTCGAATATAGTGTTCAACCAAACGGTACACGTGGGTGAACAGATTTGGGATCATTTGGTTCAGTTCGAGAAATCTTTTGTTGTAGGAAGTATGATCTCCTTCCTTTTGTTTAAGCGAGTGGAATTCATCTTCCAACTTTTTGATTTCGCTTCTTGGACAGAAGCGTCTCGTCATGATTTCCCTTCACTCTTCCCATGTTAAGGCCATGGCATCTTCGACTCCTCTGTTACCCTTTTCTGTGTTCCACCAGGTAAGGGCTACCCCAAACAGTCTCCCAGTTGCGTAACATACCTTGCGATCCTCGGGACAATCGCAATTGAGGAAGGTGTTCTCCATTTCTTCAAACCATTGGAGGAGAGCAGTGACACCTTCGGTCCCTTCCTATTTTGGGGGATCGCAAGACTTGAAGTGTTTGTAGGAGCACTTTTTGGAGGGAGGGTTGTCGACATTCTGGTCTTCTTGATTGGGAGGGTTGATGGGATTCGCGGTGAGAGCTTGTTGGACTTGAATTACGATGTCAGGAAGCACTGCGGCCATTTGTTTTGCAATTTGGGTGGCCAAGCATTCGTTTGATCTTCCTGACTTTCTACCTCCACGTAGTTGCCTAGCCGACATCTACAGGAACATACATAGGAAGATTGTGAGCTTAAGAAGTTTTTAGGTGTCATGTGTCGTTATAAAATTAAAATAACATAATCATCAATAATGCAACTACATCCATAGGATGTCTTGGGTTTGCTCATGTTTGGGCCTCCAATGTCCCCCATACCATCGCCTGTATAGTCATGTGGGCCCCCATGACTATTGGCTTAGTAGGATTCACATTGGTGTTGGCGGTTTAACACTCGCATCACCCGAATGAAAACCATGAAATATGATTGCGAAATGTATGGTAGGATGGTGTCCAGGTATAGACACAATGACAACTCAAAGTGGGGTTAGCTCACACGACATTAGGTATAGCATGCTTTGGCCTAATAGGTCCTTCGTACTCTCAACGTTAGTCCCCAGGTAGGCAAACTGGTCCTTTATTTTGGATTTATACGAATGCCAAGCCTAGACAGGACGTTCCGACTACCGGTACTCGTACCCTTTCAGTTACTACATGCCCGTCATGGGAACTCACTTTGATGTGATCTGAAAAATACAAAAATCGTTGCAAAAATCATAGGAATTGTGAGGTGTGTGCTCTCATGGATATGATATGTTATGAGGATATGATTCATGATGAGCATTGTATAATAATATGTACTTATGAACATGCTTGCATAACATTGAATGTAACAATAAACATAAAGCATATAAACATCATGAATTTTGTATGTAACGCATAAACAATTTAAAAATTTCTAATCAACTATAATATAGGCTCTAAGGGTCTAATAACCTATCCTATATCCCTATAGTCATGGCTCTGATACCAATCTGTCACACCCGACCCGCAGCGGAATAAGAGTCGGGGCATAATTGGGTTATCACCAAAGCTCATGATGTTTACTAAAATGTTTCATATTTATTAAATTCAAATTACAACTTAAATGTTCAAATCAAATCCATACAATTACAAGGAAATGAAACTAAGTAAAACAATCCAAAGCTTAAACTGATTTATTCTTCTAGGCCTTCCTATGTGTTTCTTGCCTCAACTGGATCACCTGTATCATGTGTAAAACGGGGGATATTTTGGGTCAACAAAAGTTGGCGAGTGAACCTTGATAAAACATTGTTATTAATTTCTTGTTGTATTTAATATTGAAAATTTGTGCAATAATCACATGTGAGCAAACATATATATATATAACAAACACAAACCACTTTGAACGAGTATATGATATGAATGATGATGACTGTGAGATCAAGGCTCAATCAAACGGAGCCGATCGTATGACGTGAATGATGATGTATGTGAGATCAAGGCTTAATCAAACGGAGCCGATCGAATGAGGCACCTGATACTCAACCCGTATCCCACGGGGAGCTGATGGGACTAATGAAATGCATGTACTAAAAATGATAACTTCAATCTAAACATAATTCACACAACAATTGATACATATTGGATACACATTTGATCACGGATATGATGGATGCACAAGTGTTTAAATATAATAAGGAATTAAACGACACATGATACACCCCAAAATGTGATTAAAACGGAGAATTTGGTAGAGATTCACTCACATTGGGTGCGTTCTTTTGATGACGTTGGATGCGCACGAGTTTTGGGATTTGATCGACGAGGAAAACTAACCTAAAATAATAACGAAATGGTTCGGTAAATAAATGGATTTTTTTTAGATTAAAACTTTAATTCATAATCTTAATAGGATTTTTAGATTTATTTTTTGTGAGTTTAAGGACATTTTCTAACTTTAAAAATATTATTTTTAAATATTTTTAAATAATTTTCTGATTAAATAAAAAAAAAATAAAAAAATGTTTACTTTTGACTTTGACCGTTGACCGTTGACCGGTCGGATTCAGTTTATTCATGCGCTGAGTGAGGTTCGAACCCGGGACCTCTCGTACGCGTGCACGCAGCTCTACCAACTGAGCTACGTGTCTAACCCGAAATATTCTCTGTTTTAATTATATATATATAATAATTAATTGTTATTTTATTTGGTTTATATTAAAACGATTTAAAATGGCCGAACCGGTTGCAGGGACCCGGAGTCGAACTCGGGTCCTTCGGTTCGTATGCGCACAGCCCAACCAGTTGGGCTGTGTGTCTAATCTGTTTAACTCACGGATTATATTACTCTTATAAACATACTGTGACTTGTTCTGATTCAGTTTAAAAATATTGGTTTTAATTCTGAAATTCGGTAACGTGTGCGATTCGAACCCGTGACATGCGTGTTATGATTGCACACAGTCCACCGCTGGACTGTGTGTCTAACCCTGGTTAAATATTCAGTTTTAATTAAACTTATACACATGTTCGACTTCGTCTTCTTCGTTTATAAAGACACAGAACAATGATGTCCGACTGTTCTTGTTTAAATCGGTCATCGAACATATAATTGATTGAAATGAAATGGATAAAGAGGGTTACGGAATCGAATGTACCGAACAAATGTTTTTTTCTCAGATTTCGGCAAGAGTCGTCGGCTCTGATTGGTGACTTCCGTCTGAGTGAATCAATTAATAGTTTTGATCAATGAGTTGTGCAATTAAGCTACTAAACAAGGGATATCAGGGGGTTTAGATGATTGTACCGATTGACAGTGAGACTTTGATGTTTTAGTGAAATTCCGGCGAGTGTGGGATTTCCCGGCAGCGTAGTCTGGGACAGATTCTGGTTGAAGGATTGAAGTTAATATATGTCTAATAATGGATTACAAACAAAAGAGTCGAGAAATTTACCGATTTGAAGTAAGTCTCGGTTTTCCGGTGAAAGTCCGGCGACTGTAAAATATCTCCGCGAGTGCTAAAGCTTCGAGAGATTGTGCGATTTTGAGCGAAAAGGTTACCAGAGGTTTGGGTGGGTATTTATAAGGAAGAAACAGAATGTATTGAGTCGAATTTGGTCTTGATTCGTGGTCAAAGTTTCTCCGGCGGTTACGACCGCAATTGACTGTTAGACGTCGGTTATAACCGATGTCGAAGTCGGTTATAGCGTTATAGTCAAAAGGAAATTGGCTAAATTCGCGGATTGCCGGATTTTCCGGTGATTGCGAGTTCTGCTGCGCTGAAGTACGATTTTGAATTCGAGTTTTAATTTAAGTATTATTTGTTTCAAGATACTCGAAAGAGTAGGACATGTTGCATACAAGCTTGACCTACCAGAAGAACTCAATAGAATTCATCCCACATTTCACGTATCAAACTTGAAGAAGTGCCTCGCCGATGAAAACCTCCATATTCCTCTAGAAGACATTCAAGTCGATGAATCAATGCATTTCATTGAAAGACCAGTAGAAATTATGGACTTCGGAGAGAAGCGTTTAAGACGAAGTCGTATTCCAATTGTCAGGGTACGTGGGAGTCGAAACGAGGACTGAGTTTACTTGTGAACGTGAAGACTCAATGCGCGAGAAATACCCGCATCTTTTTCCTGTTACCACTACTACTTAAATTTCGTACTTAAATTTCGGGACGAAATTTCTAGAAGTAGGGGATACTGTAACATCCGTTCGAAAAACGGGTTTCCAAAACCCGCTTCGTTTATTAATCGAATAGTCAGTTATAATTTTTTTATCGCGTATAAATGGTTCATTTTAATTTTAAACAATACATATTTAATAAACATATTAGAATTTAAAAACTATAATATTAAATTAAAAATTAGTGCAAAAAAAATAATAACAAGCTGCCAGGTTTCGAACCCGGGTCAGCTAGTTCACCAAACAACCACAACACCACTCCGCCACACGCTGCCTTTGGTTAACATACTGAAACAATTAACATTTATAATGAAACTCTAAATCAAACCCAGTGATCAGCGCGCCCAATCCGCAGTCGCCGGAAATCCCGACGATTTCGCGAGACTTCGACCGTTCCCTTTGACTGAACGCGTGTATTAACTTCGACATCGGTTATAACCGATGTCTAATCCCGCAATCTCAGTCATAACCGCCGAAAAGTCTTGACCACGAATCAAGACCAAATTCGGACTCAATTCATCCTGATTCTGCCCTATAAATACACACCCAAGGCTCTGGTAATCTTTTCGCTCAAAATCGCACAATTTCTCGAAGCAATAGCACTCGCCGGAGATATTCTGCAATCGTCGGACTTTCGCCGGAAAACCGAGACTTACACCAAATCGGTAAATTCTCGACTCTTTCGTTTTCAATCAATTGTTAGACTTATACTAACTTCAATCCTTCAACCAGAATCGGTCCCAGACGACGTTGCCGGATATTCTGCACTCGCCGGAAAATCTCTGGAAATTTCCGAAATCACACTGTAAATCGGTACAATCATCTAAACCCCCTGATATCTCTTGTATAGTAACTTAATTTCACAACTCATCGATCAAAACTGTTAATTGATTCAATCAGACGGAATTCACAAATCAGAGCCGACGACCATTGCCGGAATTCTGAGAAAAACAGTCTGTTCAGTACATTCGATTCCGTAACTCTTTTTATCCATTACATTTCAACCACTTATATGTTCGACGAACGATTTAAACCAGAACAGTCGGATATCGTTTGTCTGTGTCTTTGAATGAAGAAGACGAAGTCGAACATTATGTATAAGTTTAATTAAAACAAGATATTAAACCGGTTAGACACACAGTCCAGCGGTGGACTGTGTGCAAACACACAACGCACGTCACGAGTTCGAACCTTATAACGTACCGACTTTCCGAATTAAAACCAATTTTTTTTAAAACAGAATCAGATCAAGTCACAGTATGTCTATAAGATTAATATAAACCGGAAGTTAAACAGATAAGACACACAGCCCAACTGGTTGGGCTGTGCGCTTACAAACCGAAGGACCCGAGTTCGATCCGGGTCCCTGCAACCGGTTCGACCATTTTAAATCCTTTTAATATAAACCAAATAAATTAACATTTAATTAGTATATATATATAATTAAAACATAGAATATTTCGGGTTAGACACGTAGCTCAGTTGGTAGAGTTGCGTGCACGTGTACGAGAGGTCCCGGGTTCGAACCTCACTCAGTGGACACTCAACCACAGTCCGACCGGTCAACGGTCAACAAAAGTCAAATTTTTGATTTTTTTATTTAGTTATTTAATTTAAAAATCAATTAAAAATACTTAAAAATAATATTTTAAAGTTAGAAAATGACCTTAAACTCACAAAAATAAATCTAAAAATCCTATTAAAATTGTTAATAAAATCCACTTATTTACCAAACCATTTTCGTTATTATTTTAGGTTAGTTTTTCCTCGTCGATCAAATCCCAAAACTCGTGCGCATTCAACATCATCAAAAGAACGCACCCAATGTGAGTGAATCTCTACCAATTCCCCGTTTTAATCACATTTTGGGGTGTATCATGTGTCGCTTAATTATTTATTATATTTAAACACTTGTGCATCCATCATATCCATGAACAAATGTGTATCCAATATGTATCAATTGTTGTGTGGTTTATGTTTAGATTAAATTTATCATTTTTCAGTACATATATTCCATTAGGCCCATCAGCTCCCCGTGGGAGACGGGTTGAGTACAGGTGCCTCATTCGATCGGCTCCGTTTGATTGAGCCTTGATCTCACATACATCATCATACATTTCATACGATCGGCTCCGTTTGATTGAGCCTTGATCTCACAATACATTATCATTCATGTCATTTACTCATTCAAGGTGGTTTGTGATTGTTTGTTTATATATGTTTGCTCACATATGATTATTGCACAATTTTTCCATATTAAATACAACAGGAAATCAATAACAAATGTTTTTAACAAGGTTCACTCGCCAACTTTTGTTGACCCAAAATTTCCCCCATTTTAACACATGATACAGGTGATCCAGTTGAAGCAAGAAACACATAGGAAGGCCTAGAAGAATAAATCAGTTTAGGCTTTGGATTGTTCTACTTGTTTTCATTTCCTTGTAATTGTATGAATTTGGTTTGAACATTTAAGTTGTAATTTGAATTTAATAAATACAAAACATTTTAGTAAACATCATGAGCTTTGGTGATAACCCAATTATACCCCGACTCTTATTCCGCTGCGGGTCGGGGTGTGACAGATTGGTATCAGAGCCATGACTATAGGGATATAGGATAGGTTATTAGACCCTTAGAGCTTATACTATAGTTGATTAGAATTTTAAAATTGTTTATGTGTTACATACAAAATTCATGATGTTTATATGCTTTATGTTTATTGTTACATTCAATGTTATGCAAGCATGTTCATAAGTACATATTATTATACAATGCTCATCATAAATCATATCCTCATAACATACCATATCCATGAGAGCACACACCTCACAATTCCTATGATTTTTGCAACGATTTTTGTATTTTCGAATCACATCAAAGTGAGTTCCCATGACGGGCATGTAGTAACTGGAAGGGTACGAGTACCGGTAGTCGAAACGTCCTGTCTAGGCTTGGCGTTCGTATAAATCCAAAATAAAGGACCAGTTTGCCTACCCGGGGACTAACGATGAGAGTACGAAGGACCTATTAAGCCAAAGCATGCTATACCAAACGCCGTGTGAGCTAACCCCACTTTGAGTTGTCATTGTGTCTATACCTGGACACCCTCCTACCATACATCTTGCAATCATATTTCATGGTTTTCATTCGGGTGATGCGAGTGTTAAACCGCCAACACCAATGTGAATCCTACTAAGCCAATAGTCATGGGGGCCCACATGACTATACAGGCGATGGTATGGGGGACATTGGAGGCCCAAACATGAGCAAACCCAAGATCCTATGGATGTAGTTGCATTATTAATGATTATGTTATTTTATTACTTTTAACGACACATGACACCTAAAAACTCCTTAAACTCACAATCTTCATATGTATGTTGCTGTAGATGTCGGCTAGGCAGCTACGTGGAGATAGAAAGTCAGTAAGGTCAAACGAACGCTTGGCCACCCAAATTGCAAAACAAATGGCCGCGATGCTTCCTCACATCGTAATGCAAGTCCAACAAGCTCTCACCGCGAATCCCATCAACCCTCCCAATCAAGAAGACCAGAACGTCGACAACCCTCCCTCCAAAAAGTGCTCCTACAAACATTTCAAGTCTTGCGATCCCCCAAAATATGAAGGGACCGAAGGTGTTACTGCTCTCCCCACTGGTTTGAGGAAATGGAGAACACCTTCCTCAATTGCGATTGTCCCGAGGATCGCAAGGTACGTTACGCAACCGGGAGACTGTTTGGGTAGCCCTTACCTGGTGGAACACAGAAAAGGGTAAGAGAGGAGTCGAAGATGCTATGGCCTTAACATGGGAGGAGTTAAGGGAAATAATGACAAGACGCTTCTGTCCAAGAAGCGAAATCAAGAAGTTGGAAGATGAATTCCACTCGTTAAAACAAAAGGAAGGAGATCATACTTCCTACAACAAAATATTTCTCGAGCTAAACCAAATGATCCTCAACTTGTTCACCCCAGTGTACCGCTTGGTTGAACACTGCATTCGAGGCCTCCCCTCGAAAATTCAAGACTCAGTTCTAAGCACTTCGCCTGCGACACTTGAAGCCGCAATGGAACTAGCTACCGAACTTACCGAAAATCGCATCCGAAACGGTAAATTCAAGGAGGAAAAAAGAAAGCCCCCATTGAGGCTCAAACTTCAAACCATTCTGTCTCCTCTTCGAAGTTTACTGGTAAAAGGAAGTGAAACAACAGAAACTTTGCTGTCACTCAAACAAACCCCTCAATCACTGCTGCACCCATCACCCAAATTGCCCCCTCAGCTGCACCATATAAAAATTCATACTCCGGCCCATACCCAAAATGCACCCGTTGCCAATACCATCACCTTCCCGAACATCCCTGCCAACATTGTACCAGCTGTGGCCGTGCAGGTCACACCGTCCAAACCTGTCGCACACTTCAGCGAATGAACCGCAATCAACCCTCAACCCAAACCCACCATCAGATAGTGGGTCAAGCCCAACAACCCTTACTTCTACCACCTACACAACATACGGCCCAATCCTACTACCAACCCAACTACCCCATGATGCAACCCATGCGGGCTTGTTACAACTGTGGAGACCCAAACCACTTTAGAAACACTTGTCCACGCTTGGTGAACATCATTCATGCCCAAGCTCAAGCAAATCCGGTGAACCAAGCTACCCAAGCTCCTCCACACTGCTAGAGGAAGAGCTTTCAACATCAACGCCAATCAAGCTAGGGCTGACAACAACGTGGTTAACGGTACGTTTCTCATCAATGGTAGTTATGCATCCATGTTATTTGATACTGGCGCGGATAAGAGTTTTGTGTCCTTAGAATTTGAACCCATCCTCAACCAAACTCGTGATAACCTCATGGAATCCATAACGGTGGAAGTTGCTGACGGAAAACCGGGTCTCATTAAACTCTATTATACGAAATTGTACCCTCACTTTAAACGATCACGATTTTCCAGTTGACCTCATTCCTATGAAGTTGGGAAGTTTCGACATTATAATCGGTATGGACTGGCTCAGCCAACATCATGCTGAAGTAGTATGCCGCGAAAAGTTCATTCGTATTCCTCTTGCAGACGGTCAAACCCTACGAATCTTTGGAGAAACCCCTTCGAAAGGACTCAAATTGATGTCCTGTCTTCAAGCCCGACCGGTCAACGGTCAACGGACCGGTCAACGGTCAACGGACAACGGTCCGACCGGGTTCGAACCTCACTCAGTGCATACTCAACCACAGTCCGACCGGTCAACGGTCAACGGACCGGTCAACGGTCAAAAAAAGTCAAATTTTTATTTTTTTTATTTAGTTATGTAATTTAAAAATCAATTAAAAATACTTAAAAATAATATTTTTAAAGTTAGAATATGACCTTAAACTCACAAAAATAAATCTAAAAATCCTATTAAAATTGTTAATAAAATCCACTTATTTACCGAACCATTTCGTTATTATTTTAGGTTAGTTTTTCCTCGTCGATCAAATCCCAAAACTCGTGCGCATTCAACATCATCAAAAGAACGCACCCAATGTGAGTGAATCTCTACCAATTCCCCGTTTTAATCACATTTTGGGGTGTATCATGTGTCGCTTAATTATTTATTATATTTAAACACTTGTGCATCCATCATATCCATGAACAAATGTGTATCCAATATGTATCAATTGTTGTGTGGTTTATTTTTAGATTAAATTTATCATTTTCAGTACATACATTCCATTAGGCCCATCAGCTCCCCGTGGGAGACGGGTTGAGTACAGGTGCCTCATTCGATCGGCTCCGTTTGATTGAGCCTTGATCTCACAATACGTTATCATTCATGTCATTTACTCATTCAAGGTGGTTTGTGTTTGTTTGTTTATATATGTTTGCTCACATATGATTATTGCACAATTTTTCCATATTAAATACAACAGGAAATCAATAACAAATGTTTTTAACAAGGTTCACTCGCCAACTTTTGTTGACCCAAAATTTCCCCCATTTTACACATGATACAGGTGATCCAGTTGAAGCAAGAAACACATAGGAATGCCTAGAAGAATAAATCAGTTTAGGCTTTGGATTGTTCTACTTGTTTTCATTTCCTTGTAATTGTATGAATTTGTTTTGAACATTTAAGTTTTAATTTGAATTTAATAAATATGAAACATTTTAGTAAACATCATGAGCTTTGGTGATAACCCAATTATGCCCCGACTCTTATTCCGCTGCGGGTCGGGTGTTGACAATCAGGGGGTTTAGATGATTGTACCGATTGACAGTGAGACTTTGATGTTTTAGTGAAATTCCGGCGAGTGTGGGATTTCCCGGCAGCGTAGTCTGGGACAGATTCTGGTTGAAGGATTGAAGTTAATATATGTCTAATAATGGATTACAAACAAAAGAGTCGAGAAATATACCGATTTAAAGTAAGTCTCGGTTTTCCGGTGAAAGTCCGGCGACTGTAAAATATCTCCGGCGAGTGCTAAAGCTTCGAGAGATTGTGCGATTTTGAGCGAAAAGGTTACCAGAGGTTTGGGTGGGTATTTATAAGGAAGAAACATAATGTATTGAGTCCGAATTTGGTCTTGATTCGTGGTCAAAGTTTCTCCGGCGGTTACGACCGCAATTGACTGTTTAGACGTCGGTTATAACCGATGTCGAAGTCGGTTATAGCGTTATAGTCAAAAGGAAAATGGCTAAACTCGCGGATTGCCGGATTTTCCGGTGATTGCGAGTTCTGCCGCGCTGAAGTCCGGTTTTGAATTCGAGTTTTAATTTAAGTATTAATTGTTTCAGTAATTTCACAAAGGAGTCATGTGGCGGAGTGGTGTAGTGTTTGTTTGTTGGAGCGGCTGACCCGGGTTCGAAACCCGGCAGCCTCCTTTTATTTTTTTCTTCACTTGTGTTTATTATTTATTAATTATAGTTTTTAAATTCTAGAATGTTTATTAATTATGTATTGTTTAAAATTAAAATGAACAATATATACGCAACGAAAGTTATAACTCTATTCGATTAATAAACGAAGCGGATTTTGGAAACCCGTTTTTCGACGGATGTTACACTCTGAGTGGCTGATATGTCAACATGCTTGAAACTGGCCTCTGAGTGACTGATATGTCAACATGCCCAGCCTTTGAGTGACATCGAAATCAACATGCTTATAATAAGCCTCTGAGTGATCCTTTGTGAAGTCCTAACTCTCATTCGTGCCATTTGTTGGACATGAGGGTTCAATTTTGTAAATATGTGAAAGATGGATAATGGAGGGATTAAAAGTGTCAACATGTTAATTTATACCTTTGAGTGACCTTTTAATGAACCGAGAGCTCGACAATGTCCGGGCATAATCCCGGGTATGCCAAGTATTGGCTACGGAGGGCTAAAAGTGCCAAAAGGTGTTTTAAAAGGTTTTTAGAAGCTTTATAAAGTTAAGGGGGTTAAAGGTGTCAATTTTTTAAACTGGCCAAGGTCAGTCGCGGGCCGTGAGAGACCTGGCCTAGGTCTCTCGCGGGGGCGAGAGAAGGCTCTGCTGCAGAAAGTTTTCTTGGATTCCAAACAAAAATGCCAAAAACCATTAAATCGAAACCATGGCTTCCCAAACTGCTATGCCACATTTTGGGACACTTGTAAGCTTCCTCTTACACCCCTAAACACCTGGCTTCACCTCCTTTGAGTTCTCCAACTACAAATAGGTGATCAAGTTCACCATTACAACTTGCACCTTTCTCATTTATTCACTCTTCTCCCTCCTCTGGAAGTTCCTAGCTGAAAGGAGCATCCAACTTAGTTCTTTTGCACCCTAGGAATCACTTAAGTGTTCCTTCTTTGTGCATTTTCGTTTATAGGCTTCTATAGCCAAAAGTCAAGTGTTTTACGGAAAATGCTTTGACTTTCGATTAAGACCATTATGGTCCCGCCATTGTTCAAAATGAACATGGCTAAGTGATCATAATAAGGTAGGTGTTAATCCATATAAAGGGTACCTCCTGAAGATCACGTTTGCTAGACCAATTGACGGGTCAAAGTTATGATATTAAAAAGTCAAACAAGCCATTTTTCGGAAAAAATATAAATTAATCTTATATATGTTATGAAACATGTTTGACACTTAAACAAGTTGGTAATAATTATTAGAACATGTAAGAACATGTTCGGCTCGTCAATTTCAGTTCTAGGGTCGGTTTGCAACCGAAAGTCGTGAAGTTTGACTTCTGCTTTGACTTTCAATTCTGACCTTGATTTAGATTAGTTACCTACTGATCTAAAGTTGCATTATGATCATAATATAATGTAGCATAACCCTCTGAGGTTATATTACTGATCATAATCAGAATCCAAGTTTGTGCGCAAGTTCCATAATCATGCCATCTATGACCAAAATGTCCTTTTTGCATAAAACAAGGTTTTAAATAGTAATGAACTTGAAAATGAGTTTCCTACTGATGTAATATTATAAGTAGGATTATTTGGATGCTAAACCAAGTTATAAACTGAATTTTCAAGCATGTCCTTAAACTATGTCGATAAATGATGATTTTAGCCCATGTGGCTCATAAAATAGTTTTAATCAAATCTTTTCAAGGTAAATCTTTTACCTACTGATATGTTAAATTAAATAACATATCTAAGACATTTTAATCTTACCTTAACATCATTTTTCGTAAAAATCGCATAAAGACGCCATTTTACGACATAAGCGTCGTTTAGGCGCATAATATGGTTTCAAACCATATTAATTGACCAAGACTTTTTACCTGCTGATTTTAAAACTTATTTTAAACATATTTAAGTAGGTACATGTTATAAACTCAAAATCCCAAATAATTTATAAACTTTGTGTAAAATGACCAAAATGCCCCTTCGGTGCATAGTTTGGTCATAAAAGATAATTTACACATATAATTGACATCCTACTGATATTATATATCATAAATAAATTATTTTTCTAGAATACTTATGATTATAAACGTAAAATATATTCAAGTTCCTTTTATACAGTATATAATTACCGAAATACCCTTATAAGGCATAATTTCGTTTTAAAACCTTAACGGCATACAAGTTGATAACCTACTGATATCTTAACTTATTTAAAATATAATGGCATATAGATATTGTCCATTACTTATCTGGTTACCCATTATCGCTTATAAGCGTACGGTGATTATACGTAAATAGTTTATGGAATTTAACCGAAACGGGTTTAACCTTGTCATTTAAACTTCAAAATCCAGAATGTTAATTGTTTACCCATATTATGCAAGTCAAAGTACTTGTCGGATTTAAACTACATTCTATCCGATCATCATTTAATCAAGCGTTATACGTATTGATCATGTACACTACTCGGTCTAAGTCTATGACTTAAATAAAGACTATTATTATTAACTGGTTAGCTTATGCCATAATCCAGACTAGAGCTTTGCTGGTAAATGCTATCTGCAATTAAGTAGTTTTGTATACGGCTGAGTTATTGAAATTAAAAGAAGACTAGCTCCGGTAAATACTCTCGACTTATTTTCCCTATACGGGCTTGGGATACGGTAAATTATTACGCTTGGTCAGAAATGGGATCAATCGAATGCCAGATTGTGGCTAGTAAATCTGCATATTCTGTTTTAATCAGTTTTGTTTGATAACTTAAACATCGGGGGTTAAATTACCGTGTCCTGGATATCCTCGGCTCATTGGATTAGTTAATGGCCACGACCTTAGCGCAGGGTGTAGGCATACACCTGACAGACGCTCAAATGCAAATTATCGAAGACGTTGGGGATAACTCCTCTGTGAGTTCTAAGTGGTGTGTATTTAATCTGTCTCGGTCTCTGTACCTGGCCCTGTATGTATGGACAAACATGTGAATCTGTTAACAAGGTTACAAAGTAACTTTCCCAAATTATAAAAGATTTTGTGCCTTGTGCACTTAAAATCATTTTTAAATGTTTTCAAAATGAGTCAGTTGGGTGTATTTACCAGCGAAAGCTAACGTATTGTCCAAAGACTAAATTGCAGGTACAATACAAAATAGGTCGGAAGCTGCTCGGTAGTGATTAAGAGGATCTTGCAAATCCTTAGATCTGCCCTAAAGTCTGTTTTATATTCTTTCTTTGTACATTTTATGATCCGCTTGTGGATCTTCTATTACGAGCCTGTATATTATTTTGTATTTCCAAATTTGGTTTGTAATAGTAATTTTACTCCAATACTTCCGCTGTGCCGTGTTTAATTGACTATGATGTTATCAACTGACGTCACAATACTCCCCACACCGGTGGGACATTTTAAGTCTCCATATGTCCATTAAGAAAATACCAAGTCTGTACCGTTAAATTGAGTCTGCCATGGGAATTCCAGTCTTACGGGTTTGGTAACTCTTAGTTTCGCAACTACTACTGGCTGTATAGGGATAAGGAACCCACAAAATGTACGTACCTGAAATAATACATCCGGTAATGTCAAACATTATTGTTTTTTTACAATCTATAAATATAGTTATGTATATATTTGAGTTGACCGTACCATCTTTTCGACCGTCCCGCCGTATCTTTCTTCTAAACCCGCTTCACCCTCTATGTTGTCAATGATCATTATTTGGCTCGTTGACAAGTTGAAAAAAAAGCACAAAGTAGTGTTCCCCATTCAGGATAGGGATGTACACCATCTGGAAACCTTTAAATGTATTTTGTTCCGTACCGTCTAGCACATACTTCATGTTCTCAGCAAACTTTGCTATCTGGTCTTTTTCAGGTAAGTCGAACTCCATTTCTAGCTACATATGTTTATTTTTTTTGTCAAAAACACTGTTAGATGATATGGTGTTATTATGTTTTTTTTCAAACAACAAGAGTTGTAACATCAGAACAGTATTATTACAGCACCAAAACCGAATTAATGACATCAAGTCATATGTATTCACCATAACTCATAACAACAGAATTTACATAAGTTATAACATGAATAACACCATGAGAGAACTTTAGTTTTAACAGGAATAACACCATAAACAATAAAGAACACATAAAAACACTTCAACAGTTACTGTAGAAAGAACATAGAATCAAACACCAGTTTTAACAGTAGTATAACACATGAAAGAACTTACATAAGCACACATAGATCACCAGATGGCATACAACTTACATTTAGTTATAACACCATGAAAGAACATCACTTTTAACAGAATCCACACCACAAGTATATACGCAGACATAAAAATACTAGAACAGTAGAACAATCAACACCATAATCAATAAAGAACATATACCAACATTCCAGCATTGCAAAACAATTTTGGGGCTGTTCCCATCTTTCTCATTCTTTCCTCGTAGTTCAAGACTACAGCCCATGCACTTATGACATCAATATGTACCATGACACCCGGTATCATCAACTCGAATGGTGCCCTTATCACCGATAGTTGACCATTATTGTTGAAAATAACATCCCTACAACACGAGAGACTTATTTTAAATAAATATTGTTAATGAATAATTATAGATGTTTGATTGATACGTACCATGCGTTACGCACTCCGCAGAATATACACCGTGCAACGACTTCTTCTGCCTTCTCTCGTCCAGGCCTCAACGAAACTACACGGCTAATATACGGCGACCGTAGCGTAGGCGGCAAAATTATTGTCCTTTTTGGCCGTGGTGTTTTATCGTGCATCGCAGATCGCGCCACTTCACTACTTTTCTCATGACCCCAAACACTGTCAAGCCTTTTTTACAGGTTCACAGCCTCAAGCCCTGAAACATTGAACCGTGTTTGGGGTGTCTTTGCAGTATACACCGCATCTATTGCTGCCTCTAGCTCTGCCACAAATGATGATGTCATTGGTGAAAAGGGAGATTTGTTTTGCGACATACTTTCATGATTTCTCATATTTGGAGTAGTGTTATTACTGGTAAATGTTACACTACCTTCATGAGTTTTGACATCATGCGTGCTGGCCTCATCCGAATTTAGATGTTTCAACTTCATTGCATTCCATGTCAATGCTTTTTTCTTCAATATCTCACTTTTTGGGTACAATGCACACGATTCCGCAATTGTCTCATTGATGCTGCATACGCATCCTTCAAATTCTCTGAACAATTTATCCAAAAGGTTGTATTTATCCTGTATCAAAATCCGGTTAAACAACATTTTTGGTAAAACAATATATATGGTATCAGTCTATTTACAACTTGTTGTTTACTTACCACATCAGATTCCCTTTCAGATGCGGATGGTAGCGATGGTGTGTCTCCGTATTGCGATACCATCAGCACACGAAGCGCTCCATCTGGACCTACAAGCATGGCACACGTTTGGGTGTCAGTTTGTGTCAGTAAGTAGTCCGCACAATGCTTGTATATACCAAGGTGTGCGTCATCATCTTCAACTTCTGTAGTACCTTCATTCACATTTTTTTCCTTTCCACTGATCTCCTCCGATCCACGCTTCCTTTTTCCTCCCTTTCTTTCTGACTCAACATCTCCAGCTGATATGTTTTTACGTTCCATCTCTGAAGCCAGCTCGTCAAACACGTCATCAGTTGCTAATGCAATCAGAGGCGAACTATGTGTTGAAGGTATCTTTTTCTTCTCGATTGCATAGGCCATCTGTCAAGTTTCATGGAAAAGAGGTTTATTACATTTCTACAAATGTTTAATGCATGAATTCTTTTTATTTATGTTATATTGAGTATTAACTTACCATCAGTAAAACCATTGGGCCCCTGAAATGATCGTCGTCACCTTGCCACGATCTTTTCATGCGGTTGAGGCAGGCCACCATGTAAGCACACCAATCAAAACTTTTTATTTCAACTTCTAGTTTTATGCACGGAAGATACCGGATATTAACTGAGTTGTTACTTGTAGTTTCTCCCAGGAATGAAAAGTAGACAACTAGGAAATTCGGGACGAACAACCATCCATAGTCGTCTATACCTAATATGTACAGGTCAGCTGTAATGGCGACAATCTTTTTCTTTGTATATCTTTAAATTGATCCCTAAACTCCTGTATAACTGCATCCCTCCTCTTGCTTGCCTTCGTCTGTTCAACCAGCATAGTTTTCCCACGAGGCTGCTTGAATACGTAGTATACAAGGTCTGCAGTAGTGGGTACTAGCCGGTCGTTTCCAACATTCAAGACACACGCATCTGGGTCATAATTTGTGACCAACCTGTGTGCGATTGTTGTTGGGACACCAGTAACCTGGAGGTTGAAAATTGAGCCAAATCTGATTTCGTAAACCTTCTCCCGTTGTTTCGCACTCAAACCATGCGTCAGATTTAACAAATTATCGATTGAAACTTTTGGCTTAATTTTTGTTCCAGTATAGGGTTTGTAAGGTTGTGTTTGTATTTGGCGTTTTGCATGGATCGCGATTTTTTGCTAGTGACTTCTTTCGTTTTCCTAGTGGGGTGTCAACAAAGTCATCGTCCGGGTCGGACGACAATGAAATCCCCTGATAAGGCTTCTTTGAGGTTATCTTTATTCTACATTAAACAAACATACTATTAGTAATCCCGCACAGTATAGATATTTAGTTCAATATAATTTTCAACGGAAAATGCATACCATTTGTGTTTGTTCCTGAAACCAACCATCGTGCAGTTGATTTGAATTGCTTCCCTGGCGGGAGCACTACTTTGTTGTTTTTGGTTCAGGTTGTGGTGGCACTTCCTTGTTTTGATTTGTAATCTCACTTATACGCTCAGCTATATGAGCATGCACATCTGCACCAACTAAAGTTAAGTCTTATCAGTTAATTTTTATGTTGCAATCGTTACATATGTGCGTGACATTTAGTTGCAATGCAAGTACCTTTTTTCTCATATTCCTCTCCATCTCAATCTGAACAGATGACATCAGTTTCTTTTGTGTTCTTATATTTTGATCGGTACATTTTTGAACGGAGACGCTAGCTTTTCCTAACTATAGAGTACACATGTGCAACAAATGTATTATAATCCCAGTTATAACAATAAATGTATTGTAACAAATGTATATATAAACCAAGTTATTACAACAAATATGTTATAACACCAGGTACGAGACCAAAACAGAATTAAAACAAAAATAAAAGAACACATAAACTTGTTTGTAAAAGAACAATGAATACTATTATATATATTATAATAACATCATAGCCATTAAATGAACGCCGTTATAGTTATACCCTAATAGAAACCAAAAACCATCCTAACAGATAAACCCTAAGTTTTGGAATGCAGTTTTTTGTTTGAATGAATAAACTTATTACGAACACCATAGATGATAAATAAGACCAAAAAACAGCGTAACTCATTGAAAACACCACACCAGTATTTGTTGAATGAATACAACTCATTAAATAACACCCTAACAGATAAACTCTAACAGAAACCACCACGAAAACCAAAAAACCACCCAAACAGACAAACCCCAAGTCTTAGAATGCAGTTTTGTTTGAATGAATACAAAAAAAGCATAACTCACTGAAGACACCACAACAGTGTTTGTTGAATGAATACAACTCATTAAATAACACCCTAACAGATAAACTCTAACAGAAACCACCATAGAAACCAAAAAACCACCCAAACAGACAAACCCCAAGTCTTAGAATGCAGTTTGGTTTGAATGAATACAAAATACAGCATTACTCATTGAAGACACCACAATAGTTTTTGTTGATTGAATACAACCTATAAACAACAACCTAACAAGAATAACACTATGTTTTCAATGAGTTATAAATACAACCCATAAACCCTAACAGAAACCAAAAAACACTTAACAGATAAACCATAACAAAAACCTAAAAACACCCTATCAACTTATAAAAAACACCACACTAACAATAATAACACCATGTTGTCAATGAGTTATGAATACAACAGATAAACACTAATAGAAACCAAAAAAACACCCTAACAGATAAATCCCAACATAAACAAAAAAAAAACACCATAAATTTTATAAAAAAAACACCGCAGTAATCAAAAAACACCCTAACAGATAATACGTTAACAATAACAACACCATATTCTCAATGAGTGATGAATACAACAGAACCATAGCGTTTAAATAACACCCTAACAGATAAACCCTAACAGAAACCAAAAAACACCTTAACAACTTATAAAAAAACACCACAGAAACTAAAAAACACCCAAACAAAACAACCCTAATTCCTATAATGCAGTTTTTGAATGCATACAACTTCAAACGAACACTATAGATAAAAAAATACCAAAACCAGCATAACTCATTGAAAACACCATAGAAGTTTTCTTCGGTTGAAATTAAGGAAACTATTGAAAACCCTTATCATACCGACTAAAGTAATCAGCAATAACACCATAAAACGTTTAAATACGACTAAAAACACCCTGATTTCATAACACATTACTTACCTCTAGGTGTTTTTGCAGGATTTCCTGGCGGCGTAAATGCCGATTTCGTTACTTTCTTCTGGTCGCCAAGAGATTGTTGCTTAATCTTCTTCATTGTGCTGAGAGATTTGCGATTAGAATTCGTACTGAAAATACTTTCCTGAATAACCTCCGAATTTCTCGATGGATTGATTTTGATTGTTGGGGGAGAAGATACGGTTTTTGTTTTGAAAGTGATTGAAAGGTCGAAAATACCCAAATGCTCCATTCGATTATAATTTTGGGAAAATCTATTTACAAAAATGCCACTATGATCTCAACCATTAGATATTTAATCTAATGGTTGATATTTTTTCTTATCCTTCTCACACTTTTAAATTTTCTCACAATAACCTCACCCATATATATATATATATATATATATATATATATATATAGGGTAGGGTTCTAGAGTGAACACTAGGTTGAAGTGAAATGTGTGAACTACTCTGAGCCATTGGATTATATCATCTAGAGATTTTTAAACAATGGCAAGATTGTAATTATAATGTTGTAACTTCCCTTTAAATTAATTGACAGAAGGGTATTTGCGTCTTTTGTAAATTGCATTCATTAAACAATACAATAAAAAATCCTAAAATCTTACGAGTTTCCGTATATACAAGATACACAGTTGTTAGTGTATGCACATGAGTACAGTCTCGATAGTATCAGTTTATACAAGATACACAGATATTAGTTTATACACCTGTGTACAGTCTCGCTAACTATTAATTTATACAAGATACAACACTGTTAGTTTATGCACATGTGTACAGTCTCGCTAACTACCAGTTAATACAAGATACACAGTTGGTAGTTTATACAGATGTGTATAGACTTTTGATACATCTTGTAGTCCACGACCTAGTTCCGTCAGGAGTTTCATATACGGTTTGAATCCGGGAGGGACAGTTGGTGTCCAGTACCTAGTTTCGTTAGGAGTTTCATATACGTTATTAGCAACTGATTCTACACGAGTTTAAAATAATGGAGAAGTAATTAAAAATATGCGAGAGAGAGAGAATTAACATATGAGAAAATTAAGGGATTTAATCAAGATAGAGAGAGAGGGAGAGAGAGCTAATGTCAATCTTACCCTTTTAATCTAAAAAATGAACAATGGCCAAGATTAGTTCACTCAGTTCAATCTCAAGAAGTTGTTCACAGATGATCCTAATCCTAACAACTGTGTATCTTGTATAAACTGATAGTTAGCGAGACTGTACACATGTGTATAAACTAACAGCGGTGTACCTTGTATAAATTGATAGTTAGCGAGACTGTACACATGCGTATAAACTAACATCTGTGTATCTTGTATAAACTGATACTATCGAGACTGTACACATGTGTATACACTAACAACTGTGTATCTTGTATATACGGAAACTAGCAAGATTTTAGGAATTTTGATTATATTGTTTAATAAATGCAATTTACAAAAGACGCAAATACCCTTCTGTCAATTAATTTAAAGGGAAGTTACAACATTATAATTACAATCTTGATATTGTTTAAAAATCTCTAGATGATATAATCCAATAGCTCAGATTAGTTCACACAGTTCACTCTCAACCTGTGTCCACTCTAGAACCCTACCTATATATATATAATATATATATATATTCATATGCTATATGCATTGTTGTGACAAGGAAATGATATTTATGTAATCAAAACTCACAATTAAGTGAGTCATAGTTGGAGCGTGTTGTTATAACGAGTATAATATATTAATGTAATGGTTTAGACAAATTGTTATAGTTATGGATGCGTCAAACCTTTCGGATAAACATCATCTTATAAAATATAGTAAGACTAATATCAAACTAAATATAAAATATGAGATTTTATGGTATAACTTTAAAAAATAAAGTGTATATAAGTTATTTAATATTATAAATTTGAAGAAAGTAAATTCAAATGAAATGGTCAAACGAGTGCTTGTTTTCCCTCTTTATCCTTCAATCATAATTGATGTTTGATACAATCAGTGGTCCAAAACTCTTCTAACGTAAGTTTTTATTTATTTGTCCTCTAGAACTACTTGACCAGATTAATTATAAATTGACATTTATTTTTTTAATGCAAGATTGAGTTTGCACATACTAGTCCTCTCCTCAAATCCAAGTCCGTTAGGTATCTACTCCATTGACAACCCATGCGATATGACCTTATTTTGTACCATTGCATTTCAATCTCACGACACACGTTGTCTAACAACCATCAAATCACGAAGAATTTTATACAAAGTATCTGAATCGACTTTATTGATACACGATTCACATTCATAGTGAAGCAACGAGTCAACGAGTATGGTTAATTGTATATCGTAAATATATTAGGGTAAACTTAGGGACATCACTTGCTCCTTTCCCATCCTGGCTAAAGAGTAGCTCTAATACCACTTAATAAATTCTCTTCGCATGCTTAACAAGTAAGATGAAACAATTTTTTTAGCAAACTGATATTAACCTAGGATCTTTCTTTCTATCTAACACTATCTGTTCAAGACGAGTTTCATTGCTCCTCGACCGAAGGATTTCTAGCGATCATCACATATTAAAATTGTACATCGCATGGTAAAACACCAAAAGCACAAATTGCAACAAAGTATAACTTTTGTAGTGTGTCTGGTATATAAATCACATGCCTTAACTAATTAAAATGTTCAAATACCTAGCTACAATAGACCATAATGGTTTTAACCCCCTGTAGCTGGTCAACGCTAGTAACCTGTGTTCAGTCAATATTGCTTATAAAGTAAAAGGTAGTAGGTTTGAAATATTCCATTAGGTTCTAATATCACATCCTGTTGAAGGATGCAAAATCTTCTTGAATCCCATGAACCTGGTGAGTGAACTATGAAATATCACAAACATAAAAAAGAAATAAAAGAATAGCAACTATGCTTGCAGGTATATATAATGTAGAAACTAACAAACCGTTCCAAATGGCCAAGAATCCTATAACATGCTATTACTTGCCGTATTAATTACTATTCTTTATATTCTATTAATTAATAAATCCAATAATTAATTAGCAATACTTCAAACGTAACAAATAAAATAAGTGTCGTATAATGTATAATAAATTAGGCAAAGATTCACTTGCACATTGAAGATAGTTATGTGTGTTTTCTATGGCTTCTTGAGACTATAAAGTCTAGGGTTTTGCATGAAGGGTTTATTAAATCTATGATATAATTTTTGTTTGATTAGGCCATAGAAAAATGGGCATAATGCCAGTAATAAGGTCAACTCTCGACAATCCCATGCATTAGTTTAATATATTAAATAAGATAATTATTTAAATGAAAACAGTCCAAAAAACTGAAGTAATTTATATGAAATTTGCATGGGGATATGTTAAACACACCTATTAATGCGGATCAACACCATCATTCCAGAATGAGCATGTTTGTCTTCACTCTCTACCATTGATTAATTCGTCATCCTTATCATTATCATCATTATCATAATGCATGCATCATATATACCATGCATGCATTATGGATACCATGGTGTAATCCGTGATGCCCTTTGAAACATGTTATCGTCGTACAATACGCATCATGTACATATATACGCTCATATGTTTACCAAAATGAATTGGTCATGATTAAAATCTTTTTACCAAATAATTGATATGGCATTATGCGACCAATAATTAAGAAAGACTGTTTAGAGCCTCTAGCCAATAAAGAACGTGTTTATATGTTTTTTATTTAACATCATTTTTGCCACTTAATGTACTATCTAATTTTACAATTACAAAGCTTTAAACACATATCACTTTTATATATTTTATATAGGACAACATCATTTCACTAGACAATTAATTTATAAGTGTATTTATACATCTACCTGTAAAAATATAGAGATGTATAGTTTTTTAAAATGTTTTTTTAAAATGCATATCGTTAGAGCTGGTAACGAATTTAGACCAAAATTTCAGAAGAAACGTTCAAATACAGTTTTTTACCATATTTTATACAATGCAAATGAAAAAAAAAATAAAAACACGATAATAAATAAAGTTAAAAATACATATCTAATAGATTTCCCTTCTTCAGTTTTTTAAAGCTTGAAATCGAGCTATTAACTCCTCTTATTGTACTTTATCAAAAGTTTTCTTTTCACCGCACAAATTAGAGCATTATTCAAATACTCACCATTCGATTGCGTAAATCCGTCTTAATAAGCTACATTTTATAACAACATTTTTCAACGGTTGTGGTTGCAACCGGTAAAACTAACGCTAGCTTCAATATCTAATAAACCAAAGGAAAAGTAGTATGTTTTCCCATTTCAATCATTACACGAGCAAGGTCACACATTCCATTCACTTTTGCAAATGCATCATCTTCCTTTAAAGCATTCAGATTAAATATGTCAAACTTAGAAAACGAATTTGAAAACTCATTGAATCGATTTCAAAATTCTTGAATTTGCATATCCAAAACCATACTAAAAAATTCAACTTCAAAATGATGTCAATTAATAATCTCATTCTTTCAGTTTCTTTAATTATCATAACTTTCCGTCATCTATAATATCTTAATCTTGTTTTTTTCAAAAAAAAAAAGATGTTATTCTTGCCAACTTCAAGTCAAACCCATTTTGTCTTAAATTATTTTATGCTCATTTGGTTTCGTTTATTAACTTAGCTGTTTCCAATAAGTCTTGACTCTTTTTTGAAGATGTTGTGAAAGAGCATTTGTGAGTTCACATCAAGTGTATATAAAACACAAATTCAAGCCTCTTGCATTAGATCGTCATTGAACATGGTCGGTCCTATGGGTTCAAGTGCCTTGTACGACTTGGAAAAAAGGCTTTTAGTATCTAGTAAATTATATAAAGTAAAAGTTTTAACGACGATAACCCTAAGTCTATAAGATACGCACCAAATGCAACATATAAACATATCAAATAAGGTATAAAATCAACCATTTTTAGTACTAATATTGGAAAAACTGTGTTTCTTTATATACTTTTGATTTTCAGGATTAAAAAAATCTTAAATGTACAAAAGGAACAAATTAATGGCAAAAACCAACATAAATACAAAAAAAGAGAAGTTGATACATCATACCAAGCCTCCAAGCTTCACCCGAAGACCAAAAACAATAAATCAGAAGACAAGCAATGGGTCGTGCCACAAAGTCATGGGGTCATGCCCCACTCCAGATTCCATGTAGAAGAATAAAAACAGAAGTAGACAAGAGACACGAAATCGTGTCCCATGGACACGGGCCGTGGTCAACTCCCATATATACAAATCTTGGATAGTACAGCAAGTACAAGGGTCATGGTGTCGTATGAGCATACAGACTTACACAGCTTATTAAATGATGACAGAAAAGAAGGGGGCACAGGGTCGTGTCCCCCGGGCACGAGGTCGTGTTAATTGACTGCTTCCAACTTTAAATAGGGGTGATTGGTTCAATTGCAATCCATCTAGTGGCAAACCACTTCTCCCACACCTGCCACTCCATGACAACCCTTTCTCTCACCATTCCAACACCATCATCCATCACAATCATTAGAGTGTGTAGTAGTCTCGCGATCCAAGATTGATCGTAAGAGCCTTTGTCAAACTATGGACATGCTTGGCTAACCTCTTACATCACTTGGTGAAAAACAATTCATTTATGAATTAGTTTTGATTTCCAAGTTTTGATTAACTTTTTAATTGGTTTGTATTAATAACTTCAATATCTAGTTTTTTCTACTGAAAGTGAACTTTATTCTCATCTCTTCATGTTTTGTTGATTCACTCATTCTAGTCTTTACGGTCTATATAAAGCACGTTAACTGCCTGGAAGTAGGTTAGAAGGGTGGTTTGGGTAAATTTCTTGTCTCATTCAGTGTATAGATCCTGCAATAACTTGATTCGAGCTTATTAGGACTTTCTTGGAGGCAGATGTTAAATCCCTTATAAATAAACTACTATTAAAACTTTAAACCAGCCTTGTGAGACTATATCCCTTCTGACTCAGACCAATATGGCCGAGGGTAGCGTTGCCTCTAAAAGAGGGACATGTCACATTTTGCACTGATAACTTACTTAATTATTTTTCAATATTCCAGACTTGTGGGACTGTATCCCTGCTGACTCAGACCAATATGGCTGAGGGTGGCGTTGCTTCCAAAAAAGACTCATGCCACTATAACCAAAATAATTTCTTAAAAACCCAAAGCGCGGAAATCATCAAAGGATAGGTAAAAGATGAGTCGGAACCAAGTGATTCTATCTTGTATATATGTGTCTTTTATTATTTAGTTTCTTTCTTTATTTTTAAATTGTGAAAAAATCTTTTCTCAAAATTTGGTTAGATTATACGTTGACGATATTCCGGTATCAAAAGCTCTTGTATTCTTGGATAACCTTGTTATCTTACAATCACTATACTACGCTAACGATGAGCGCACTTTCCTAACGTGTTGTAGAGAGTGATAGTGTTATATTGTGTTTTATAAATTTAAACCTTGAAAAATGAGTAAAAAGTGCTTAAAATATATTAAAAATCATACACCCTCCACTCACGTCAAGTTTTTGGCACCGTTGCTGGGGACACAAGGATTTTAAGAAAGTTTAAAATCGATGGCCTAATCATCTTTTTTAGTTTTTGTGTTCAAATTATTCTTCATTTTTCAAATGTTTTCAGTTACAGAAGGTTTACAATAATTGAAAATTATAATTTGTTTCCATCTCATGCTAAGTTTTTCAAAAATTTAACCACTAATCCTAATATCAAAGAAATAGTAAGTGTTAAATTAACCAAAATTCAAACTTCACTAATACAAGATGAACAAATTGAATTAAACACAAACCGGTAACATGTTTTATTCAAAACATCTATATTAGTAACATTTTTATAGATAAAGATTTTTGTGTTAACATAATATCCAGCTATGTATTCGAAAGATTGGTATTGGTGATATTCTTCCAATCAAAACTCCTATCTTCTTGGCTATTCGAAAAATAAAACATGCTACCGGAGTGGTTGAAGACGTTCTCATTCAAACGCACCATACGATTGTACCAACTGACTTATCATCTTAGATGATGCTCCACTCGTGTTAGGACAACCATTCATAAAAACCAATCAAGCTTTGCTCAAACAGAAACACTAAAATCTTCCCACTAAACTTGGGGCTGACAAACGAAATTTTAACATAAATAAATCAATATCTAATCGGCAATGACGACCCCTTGTTGGAAGATGAAGTAGTACCACCCGATACGGAGGAATAAACAACCAATTCATGGAAGATGAAGCCACTACCGAACAAATCTTTTCACCCATCGACCGCAATAACGAACCAAAAACTAAGCTATCTATTGAAGACCCACCTTCCCTTGAAGTCAAAGAACACCCAAAAATCTTATAATACACATTCTTAGACAATAAGGTAAGCTTCCCATCATCATTTCCTCATATCTCACTTCTCAAGAAAAAGAAAAATTACTTAATTTACTGAAAAAAAAACACAAAACGGCAATCGCATGGAAGCTAATGGACATCAAAGGAATTAGTCCTTCCATGTGCACACATAAAATTTTAATGGGGACTACAAAGCGGTAATCCAACCACAAAGATGGGTTAATCCTAACGTCTAAGAAGTAGTCAAAAAGGAAGTCATCAAACTCTTAGGTATTGTTTGTTTTTCAGAGGTAAAACGTCTGTAGTCTACGGAACACATCTGTAGACATCTATAGCAAAAGAGGTGGACCAAACCTCTGAAGTCTGCAAGAAGAAGAATGTTTGTTGTTTTAACTTCTACAAGTACTGAATTAAACTGAAATATAAATAAACTAATTTATTAAACTTAAAAGAGTTTTCCAACATTTGTAACAACACAAAAATAGTTATACAAGTGCTAAATCATGTGAAAAATTAACATCAAACCATCACAACAATTAACATCAAATATATGAAAATTAACATCAAATACTATGAACAATTAACATTAAACAATTTGAACAATTAACATCAAACAATCAAAAAATTAACCGCATCATAAAAAATAACAACAAAATAAACATCATTACATAAAAAAGAAAGAAAACAAAGCTGAAATATGAGTAAGCGGTGGTGCTATTGAAGGATGGAGGAGTGGCGATGCTAACGGTTGAAGGAGGGAGGAGGAGCGACATCGGCAGTGAAGTAGGGAGGAGTAGAGGAGGCGGCTGTGCAAGGACAGAGGAGGAGAGGCTGCAGTGGCTAAAGGAAGGAGTGAGGAGGAGAGGCAGTGGAGACTGGAAGGATGGAGGAGGACAGTAGAGCGACATCGGCTGTAAGGAGGGAGGAGGAGTGGCGACGTCAGCGGTTAGGAGGGAGGAGGGCGGTGGCGGCTGGGGTGGAGGAAGGTGGTGGAGGAGAAGGTGTGCTAGGGTTTGTGTGTTTTTTTGGTTCAGGATGAAATGAAACACAAGAAGAGGTGAGAAGAGGACATCCCAAGTCTATACCAAAAGGAGGACGCGCGGATCTTTTTTTAATGAAAGGTCTTCGAGAAAACAAACACACTGCAGACCCAAACATATGCGCGTGGTCAGCGCCGCGAAGACAAAAGAGGCCAGGAAGCTCTTTTTTGAAAAAACAAACAGCACATTAGACGCCGAACTTATCTTCCCCATTTCCGATAGCCCATGGGTAGGTCCCGTCCAAGTAGTACCGAAAAAGGAGGAATGACGGTTTTGACCAACGAAAGAAATGAGCTCATACCAACGAGAACCATCACCGGATGGAGAGTTTGCATCGATTATAGGAGACTTAATGAAGCCACAAGAAAAGACCATTTTCTTTTACCCTTCATTGATCAAATGTTAGAGCGATTATCCAGTCACAAATTCTATTGTTTCTTAGATGGATTCTCTAGGTACTTCCAAATTCCTATCGTACCAGAAGACCAAGAGAAATCCACCTTCACTTGTCCCTATGAAACTTTTGCATATGGACGCATGCCATTGGACTATGCAACATTCCAACGATTCATGGTCGCCATTTTCCACGATATGATAGAAAAAACCATGGATGATTTTTCTATCTTCAATGATTCATTTGACCAATGCCTCGATAACATTGAACGAATGCTATTTAGATGTAAGGAGACTAACCTCGCCCTTAATTGGGAAAAGTGTCATTTTATGGTCACGGAAGGGATAGTACTTGGTCACAAAATCTCCAAGGCATGTATGGAAGTCGACTGCGCAAAAATCGATACTATTTCCCGACTACCTCCTCCATCATCCGTTCGAGCCATCAAAGTTTCCTAGGACACGTCGAATTCTATAGACGATTTATCAAAGACTTTTCTAAAATCTCTCGACCTTTAACCAAGCTACTTGAATAAAGATGCCCCATTCATCTTTGACGACGATTGCACGACAACATTTCTTGCCTTTAAAGATATGCTAGTCAAAGCACCAATCTTGATAGCACCAGATTGGAAATTACATTTTGAAACCATGTGAGATGCTAGCGATTTTGTATTCGGAGCAGTCCTCGGACAAAGAAAGGAAAAAACATTTCCATCGCATATATTACGCTAGTAAAACTCTTAAACACGCTTAGGAAAATTACACAACCACTGAAAAGAGTTACTAGCCGTAGTATTTACATTTGATAAATTTGGTTCCTATCTTGTGCTCTCCAAAACTATAGTCTCCTAGACATGCCCGCCAAGCACGCCCCCGTGCTTAGTATCTGATTTTTGAAAAATTTGTTGTTTAAAACCCACATTTACACAATTAATCAGATCTAACCTATTTTGGACACATTGAGGACGATGTGTAATTTAAGTGTGGGGACTCGGGAATTTGAATCGTTTGTCTTAAAACAAGCTTTACACAAAACTCTCATTGGAACCATTAAAACACCCCAAATCTATTTCACATATATTTTTTTAGTATATTTTGTCTTGTTTTTTGTTAAAGTTAGAAAACCAAGTTCTAAAAATTTTGTTTCTACAACTTTACAACCGATAGTGCAATGGTAAAAAGAACCATATAAAAAATTATAAAAGGCATGGCAATCTTTTTAAAATTTGATTGTATATATATTTTCACATTTTTTACCCCTTCCCACAAATTGTGAGTTTTGAGCCTTTACTGAGCATTCAATATCATGTCTTTACTAAATGCTCACTTTTCATTTCTTGTGTGAATAGCTCGTATGGTTCTTACAAATCTAGAGCTTGACAAGACAATATATTCTCGGTTCTTACTGACTAATCCAAGTAAGTAAATGATTGAGGCATTAGAACTATAAACCACCTTTTCACTTCAACTTTATTTTTCCTTTTTATCTCCCCACCAAAAACAAACAAAATCACCTAGTTAACCCCTTTTGAGCCTAAAACCCTGCATTTCAAAAACCCGCAAAATATAAATTTTGCAACAATCACCCATCACCCAAAATCTTTTTATTTTTACACCCTTTATTTTAGTAAAATTTGGTTCTTTTGAGATATACAAAAAAATGTGACTTAGCTATCTTGTGAATATTATATAAATAAATAAATAAATAAATAAATAAAATTAAAAAATTCTTTCTAGTTGCTTGAAATAAAATAAGCAAACTTATTGTTTTACGAGCCTTTAGTTTATATCTAAGTCACTAATAAATAAATTGTCAAAAGAAAATCGACATTTTACGCCTTTAACCACTTTTCAAATAAAACTATCATACCCTAACCAACACCTACCCTTTTTAAAGAACTCTTGATATTACAAAGATTATGTTAAAAAGGAGGAGGTTTGATTACTTGTCAATCATATGGTAGGAGTAAGTTCCATATCGGGATCGAGCGTTTCACTTATACATTTTTAGCCGAGCGTTGAGTGATCACTTGTGAGGTATGTGAATTTATATATAGCTTAATAAAAAATACTTATTTTTCTTAAAAAAATGTTCTAAATAAATCATGTCGAATAGTATTAAAACAAGAATAAAAGAACTTGTATTCCCGACACTCTAAATCAAGACCCAAAAACATCTTCTCTACCAATTCCATTTGGATGTGTAAGCAATATTAAAGAGTTTTGCTTGAGGACAAACAAAGATTCAAGTGTGGGGGTATTTGATATGCACCAAATGCAACATATAAATTATATCAAATAAGGTATAAAATCAACCCTTTTTAGTACTAATGTTAGAAAAATGTGTTTCTTTGTATACTTTTGATTTTCAGGATTAAAATAGCTTAAATGTACAAAGAGACCAAATTAACGGCAAAAACCAATGTAAATTCAAAAGAAGAGAAGTTGATACATTATACCAACCCTCCGATCTTCATCTCAATATCAAAAACAACAAATCAGAAGACAAGCACAGGGCCGTGCCACCAAGGCATGGGGACGTGCCCCACCCCAAATTCCATGCAGAAGAAGACAAACAAAAGCAGACAAGAGATACGGGACCGTGTCCCATGGAATGTTCCACGCATGTTGTTTGCACCATCATAACCTTGACCCCTGACCTATTTAAACAAAAATAAACTATAAGGTACATCATATAATATTTGTTAAAGTTTATTTAATGAAAGTATGAAATTTATTACTAACTTGATCTATGCTCAACTGGTTAACTAAACAAATGAAGGCTTCTTTAAGAGTTGAAGAAGATGTATTTTCACATTAGCAATTCCAATTAAACTCTCTTTAACAATTCCGACTTTATCAACATATCTCACAACTATAGCCATTTGTTTCATTAAAGACACGTCACTAGACTCATCTACTAACAACCCAAACACATCGTATTTAATTTCTTCACAGAGCATTTTGGTTACTTCTTTCGCAAAGCAACCGATATCTCTTTCTGTATTGATGGAGTGATGTGCCATCAATTATACATATTTTTAGTGCATAATTACCCCTATTTTAAGTTACTTTTTATGACTTTACAGTTGAAAATTAATGTTCTAAAAGTAGTTAATTATATTGACGATAAACTCAATTAACATCCTTATTTATATTTTTTTTTGGGGGGGGGGGGTTGCTAATAATTCTAAAATTATAATTAAACTAAAACTACTTAATTAAAGCAAATTAAAACGAACTTTTATTTAGAGATTAATTTAAAGATGGTAAAATGGCTACCTAGATTAGATTTTCTATTACTACCGATTTGGTCTTTTAATTGATTAATAATGTGAATGGGAAACCGGGATCTTGAAATACTAAACTCTAAGGTATACCAAACAGGAACCCCGACCCTTCTTGGGAAGACACCTATGATATACTACGAGTAGTTAGGTTTACCGGTTTTTAAGACTTCCTTTCAGTTATCTATTGTTTAGTAAAGTGCCTAAATTAGCTAACTGCCTCTCAATAGAAAGCCTGGACCAACTATGACTCTTGATTTAGTTTAACCGACTCGATTATGGCAAGTAAACTAGACTCGGAACTTTCTCTAAACCTAAATCTAACAATTTACCTAATCAATTCAGTTAATTAATTTTAGTATCATGCTAAAAATTTATTTTAGTATCATGCTAAAAATTAATTATATATCTTATTTAATTGTTGTTCCGGTTTATTGGCCAATTCTACCGAATGATTACCCGAACCCGTCAAGACCCGAAAATCAACACAAACCTATTCTATGTAAGACATCCAACAAGATTTATGTAAAAGAAGTAATTAATCAATAACTAACTCAAATAATGCAAATACACTAAATCAAAAGGTTAAAGTTGTTTACTTTACTAAAAACACCATTCAAACATTAATAAATCAAAACAAGTTCCAAACTTTCATAATAAATAAATCAAAACCTAGGTAGCATCATAAGCTTAGCCAATTAACATGGTCTCAAAAACAATCAAAACAAAGTTAAAATCAGAATTCATCAAAGTTAAACACAACGGGAACTACAAGTGAAGGAATTTCGCAATATAACCCGTGTTTGCTTTAGTCTCCAAGCTCTTGCTTCACCTTGATGATTCCTAGCAGCTTAAACTCCAATTACAAGCTCTAAAAATCTAGAATTTGTGCTATTAAACTCTCCATTTCGTCAAGTTCCATTGTAATTGCAGTTAAACTCTCATTAAAAAAGCCTGTTTCTCACAAATCTGATAGGATTATGTAACTTTCTGGTAACATTACCCTCTCGCCGGCCGCGAGAGGTGTCACACCCCGACCCGCAGCGGAAAAGGTGATCGGGGCATGATTGGGTTATCATCAAAGCTCATGACATTTATTATGCGTTTCATATTTATTAAATACAATTTAATGGAAATTTACAATAAATGATACAACATGCTCTAACTATCAATCTAAGCTTCTTTGTTCTCTTCTAAGGCATATCCTATGTTTTCCTTGCTTCAACCTGTTCACCTGTATCATGTGTAAAAGGGTTTTTGGATCAACATAATGTTGGCGAGTGAATCCTATGGAAAACATTTGGACAAGTTTATTTAAATTGATTATGAAATATGTGCACAACCAAACATGAGTAAAAATAGATGTAAACTTAATCAACAATCATAAGCTATTAAATGAAAACACACATAAACAATAATGGAACATTTAGAGGCACGCGATGCTCAACTCGTCTGTCACGAGGAACTGAGGGGCCTAATGAATGAATTGCATAACATGATAATATGAATGACACAACTACAACCAATATAAACTCAATGATACACACATGAACAATAATGAGTTTGATTTGAAGCACGCGTTGTTCAACTCGTCTCCCACGAGGAACTGATGGGCTTAATGAATGAGTTTCATACAATTTGACAAAAGGAAATAAGTAAATCACGACAATATAAACAATCTAAGTTTAGGTCATGATGTGGTATGGCACAAGTTTAAATAAATAAATTAATTATTTTCATAACACATGACACACCCCAAAACGTGTAATTTAAAAGGGGGAGTTGTAAGATTCACTCACCGTGGGTGCGTTCGGTTGATGATGTTGAATGCACGCGAAGTGGTTTTAACCACGAGTGAGATTTAACCTAGATAAATCGCATTATGGTTTGGTAAGTAAACGGATTTTATTAATCTATTTCAGTAGGATTGTTGGGTGCATTTTTGTGAGTTTGAGGCTATTTTCTAACCTTAAAAATGTTATTTTTAAGTATGTTTAATTGATTTTTAATTAAAATAATTAAATAAAAATAATAATAAAAATTTTGATTTTTTTCTGACCGTTGACCTGCCCGTTGACCGTTGACCTGACCGTTGACCGGTTCGAATCGGAATACAATTGCGCTGAGTGAGGCTCGAACCCGAGACCTCTCGTACGCGTGCACGCAGCTCTACCAACTGAGCTACGTGTCTAACCCGTTATATATCTGATTTTAATTATATATATATTAATTAGTTTAAACCGAAAATCATTTTATTTTAAAAACAGTTTAAATCAATTCGGACGGTGCGCTCCACAGGTCTCGAACCCGGGACCTGTGGCTTAAACTAACACACAGTCCACCGCTGGACTGTGTGTTTAACATGTTATATATTCCAACTTTTATTATACTTAAATACAAATTATCTGTTTTCATTTCTGACTTTATTTAAAAAGGTTAATAATTGTCCGGGTCGATGCAGAAGACCGGACTCGAACTCGTGACGTGCGACTTAAACATACACACAGTCCACCGCTGGACTGTGTGTCTAACTTGGTTATTATTCCGATTATTAATATACTTAACATATACCTGTGGCGACTCCGGTTCAGTTTAACAAAAAAAATGATTTTTATTAAGGCAGCGTGTGTGAAACCGGATTCGAACTCGAGACCTTTCTGTGTTTATTGTGCACACAGTCCACCGCTGGACTGTGTGTCTAACCCGAGTAATAAGTTGATTTTAATTATACTTATAAGATAGCGAACTTCATCTTCTTCGATGAGTTTTAACCAGACTCGACAACAGACTGGTTCGAGGTTTAAAACATGTTCTTTAGTGTGTTTCAGTTCATTATGGTGAGATATGAGTGAAAAGATAAAGATATTAGGCGAAGAGGTATACCGACTGGACTCTCTGTTTTCCGGCAGAACTCCGGCGACAGCAATAGGCACCGGCGACGAGTGTCTTGCAGCGGAGAAACTTCAGAAAGCTTACAAAGAGTGTGGGTGACTTTGGTATAAGCTTAGAAGGTTCAATAAGGTTCGAAAATGAGGAAACCGGTTTTCCGGCGACGAACAGATTAATTCCGGCGAGTGGAATTACGCCGAGAAAAAGTGTGGTTTTGAGCGAAAAGGTTTGTAGTGGGTTGTGGGTGAATTTATAGGGCAAATCGTCTAAGAACTTGGTCTGATTTCCGACTGTATTCATCGGTTATAAAAACTCCGGCGGTTATAGAAAGTGTCGCGGACTCAAACGTCGGTTATAACCGATATCCTAATAATAGTTTACGTTATAACTGAAAATGTTGTTAAAAGCTCGCGAGATTATCGGGATTCCGACGACTGAACTATTGGGCGCCGGTTTTGAATTCGTAATGTCATGATATCAATTTAATGATTCTAATATTTAACAAGTAATATCAGTGGCGCAGTGGTTTGTGTGTTGTGCGATAAGACTTGTTGTTGAACCGGTGCTGACCCGGGTTCGAAACCCGGCAGAGGACTTTTATTTTTATTTTGCGATTTTCAACAGTTTTTCAAAAACTAAATATATATTCCCGTATAATAATCGATTACGTATCGTTTAAAAATATTTTGGGCATTTAATTCGCAACGAAATTTTTGACTGACTGTTCGGTTGATAAACAGAGCGGGTTTGGTAAATCCGTTTTTGACGGATGTTACAAGAGGGATTAGGATCTCGGTCGCGCCATGCGACCGATTAAAATAACTTTCCGGATAACTTATAGCCTCTCGCTGGCCCCGAGAGGCTTTAGGTGGTTCGGTCGCGGGCCGCCAGCGCCAGTTTTCACCCGTTTTGCGATTCGTTTCTTCTCTCGGGTTCCAATTACGATCCGGGTTGGTCTCGTTTATCATTTCAACTCATTTTTCCCGTCTTTTCAGCCACTTTCACGAACTAAGACCTGCAAAACGTATTTGGATTAAAAGTAGATATATTCTTGACAAACCAAAACGAAAACCAACTAAAATACTACAAAATGTACGTAATAAATGAATGTATTATTCAATACATCAAATATCCCCACACTTGCTCTTTTTTCGTCCTCGAAAAAGAATTGTGCAAACGGAATCATAACCAAGTAATTATTCGATTTCACAAATTAGGATTACTTTATTAAGGTTGGAATTTATATTAACCGCGATTGCAAGTATTCATGTCCACTTAAACTCAAAATTCGGTTAAAAAATTCTTATCCTGTGAATTTAGTTTAAGTTCGGTCAATCTACCTAAGGTCTCACACTAGCAAAAACAGTAAACCTAATCTCACCTCAAGCTTATGGAACAAAAGAAACAAATCATTCGACCCATTTCCAAACCATTTTATACCAAAATCAAAGAAATTTAAAACCAAGTAATTTTTTTCTTTTCCTCTCTCTGTTTTTTTCTTCCTTTTTGAGCACTTGATTTCTTTTTCGCATATCTAACCTAGAGGCCGTCTCAACCAGATTCACCATCCCTGAGAGCGACAACGTGGGCTCCGATATTTAAAAAGTTTTCAACATATCCTAGAGGGATTCTCGATCAGAGTTACCATCCCCAAAGGAGATTCCATAGGCCTCATCTACTTTTTCAATCAAGCTCATTTTCTTCTTTTTTTCTATTTTATTTACATGATCAAAAATTCTAAGATTTTAGCTTATAATGGCATTCCTTATACTATTTTTTGGCAGTTTCAGTTTCCCATTTTTCCTATATGAGTACCCACTAGTAGATCGACAATTAAGGTATATTAATCTCAAAGAAACTAAGAACCGAATCGAGCCTACTCGCGTATCCCAAGTTAGACATAAACTTTACCTTTTATTACTCATATTATCATTATTTGAAATCGAATAAAAACTCAAATTTTCTATCATTTTCCGTTTATATTTATGCAAACTCCTTCTTCAAAAGACATTTTCTGTTTTTTTTTAATTTTTTTGTTCCAAACTAAATTAAAACTACTCTACGACTCAACTATCCCATCCCCACACTTAAATTTTCCATTGTCCCTAATGTAAGGATGAGAAGACTCACTACTAAACAATAATAAAATGGAAAAATAAATAAATAAAAACTAAACAAGTGAAACTACTTAGCTGATAATGCAAGACTGTCAATGTGCCAGTCAATTCAACTCATGCCCTCCAATCCGAACACGCTCATCAAACAACTCTTAAATCTCACATGCGGACCGAAGCAGCATATAAACATCAACCTATCAACCAATATAGACAACTTCCAAACATAATATAACAAGTAAATAAATAAATTGTCTTAAGAAGTTAACCACCATCATACCCAACCAACCCACAAATCCCACAAGTAAAGTGTTTAGAGTACAGACAAATAATAGATAAAAACAACATAAAAGAAAAATAAACATCAATAAAGACCCGCTGCTGCTCAATCATCCTCTTCTGACTCTTCTGATTGCTCGAACACTTGGTACGGTTGAACATCCTCCATACCACTATTGACCCGGCTGACCTCTCTACTGGAAATACGATGGCACCCCCATGTGCAGACTTTCCATCATATAGCGCATCCCATCTTCCAGCCTTCTTTGACATTCTTCATGCACCCTCCTTGTAACATTCGTCGAAAAACGGGTTTCCAAACCCACTTCGTTTATAAATCAAATACTAAGTTATAAATTTTTTGTTGCGTATATATTGCTCAGATGAATTTTAAACAATACATAATGAATATATATATTAGAATTTTAAAACATAATTATTAAATAACAAAAAAATAATGAATTAAAAAAAATATGGAGACGCCGGGTTTCGTACCCGGGTCACCCACAAACTTATACACACACAGCTTTCACCACTCCGCCACACGCATTTATCTGTTAAGATTCTAAACTAATCAATATTAATACAAGTCTCGAAAATTGAATTCCTGAACACCCGCCCAGTAACGACCGCGCTTAAATCTAGCAGTCAACAAATTGTTGTTTTGAAGCAATTGATGGAAGAAAACTGTTCCAATCATAAACCTGGTCTTGTAACCGAATCAATCTCATTCAATTAAGCTATCAATCATTTCCATTGTAACCGATTTCTACCAAAAATTGAAACTCGATTCAAGCTTCCACTGTCAGCTATAAATAATCGAATTCAGGACTCAATTAGAATTTACACTCTCGCAAATCTCTCTTCAAACTATCTGTTTCCTCAAAACACTTCCTCTGTTCGCCGGAATTGTCTGGTAGTCGCCAGGAAATATCATCGAAAAAACCGAAATCGTGGTGGATCACATCACCTATGAATACCTTGCTAACCTCGTTTCCAAACTCGTTCAAACCCTTCTCGGAATCCTCTGCTTATTCTCCCCAGCTCCGCTGACCTCAGAGCTTCATCTGCAAGTCGCCGGAGTTTTCTGCACAGTACCGGAATCCAACCGGAACTTCCATAACATTCTCCGATCGGTATGAATTCTTAATCTTTTCTGTCAGTTCTATTCGATTCATTTGTCTAAACTAAAACAGTAGATCAGTGAAATCAAATGTTTAATAAATCTGTTTTCAGTTCTAAGTTAGTGAAGAAGATGAACATCGAGTCGTTTATAAATATAATTAAAATCGGATAAAATACCGGGTTAGACACACAGTCCAGTGGTGGACTGTGTGCACTTGAAACATATAGTCCCGGGTTCGAGTTCTGTTTGTGTTCCGATCCACTGAAATAACATACCCTTTTTATAAAAGCCAAATCCTGAAGCATGTGATAAGTGTATAAATATAATAAAAAACCGGAATAATAACCAGGTTAGACACACAGTCCAGTGGTGGACTGTGTGCAAAAAAAATATGCATGTCGCGGGTTCGAGTCCAGGCTCTCACACCGGTTAGACAGTTTAAATCCTTTTTAAAAAAATTGAATAATTTCTGAATAATCTAAATAGTATATAAATATAATTAAAATCAGAAATATTTCGGGTTAGACACGTAGCTCAGTTGGTAGAGCTGCGTGCACGTATACGAGAGGTCCCGAGTTCGAACCTCACTTAGCGCATATAAAAACACAGTCCGACCGGTCAACGGTCAACGGTCAAAAAGTCAACTTTTTTATTTCTTTTTATTTATTTATTTAATTGGAAAATTATTTAAAAATACTTAAAAATAAGATTATTATAGTTAGAAAATTTCCTTAAACTCACAAAAATAAATCTAACAATCCCATTAAGAGCACTAATTAAAAATATTAATCTCAAATAAAATTTATTTATTTACCGAATCATTTCGTGATTATTTAGGTTAGTTTTTCCCTCGTCGGTTGAATCATAATATTCGTGCGCATTCATCGTCATCAAAGAACGCACCCACTGTGAGTGAATCCTTACAAATTCCCCTTTTTATTCATGTTTTGGGGTGTATCATGTTTCGCCTTAATTATTTCGTTTATTCAAACTTGTGCTATTACCATTATATGACCTAAACTTGTGATGTAAATATTGTTTGTTGTGATGCGTGTTTACATTTTGTCAAGTTGCATGCAAATCATTCATTAGGCCCATCAGTTTCTCGTGGGAGACAAGTTGAACATCGCGTGCCTCATTAGATCGGCTCCGTTTGATTGAGCCTTGATCTCATTGTTCATCATTTGGTGTGTGTGCTTGTGCATTAATTGATATTATGTGTTTTGTGATTAAATTTACATTTACGTTTACTCATATGTGGTTATGCACCTTTTTATAACCAATATAACAAATTCGTTCAAATGTTTTTCACAAGATTCACTCGCCAACTTTTGTTGACCCAAAACCCTATTTTACACATGATACAGGTGATCCGGTTGAGAAAGAAACACATAGGATGGCCTAGAAGAATAAACAAGTTAATGCCTTGGAATGAACGTTTAGTTTTGTTTTCCTTTGTAACTGTACTTTAGTTTGTAATTTGAATGAAAATGTATTTGAACATGTTGTGTTTGTATGTTATTGTAACTCCTTCTTTAAAGAGAAATAATAAATATGAAACTTTATAGTAAATGTCATGAGCTTTGATGAAAACCCAATCATGCCCCGACTACCATTTCCGCTGCGGGTCAGGGTGTGACAGATTGGTATCAGAGCTTTTGACTATAGGGATATAGGATAGGTTATTAGACCCTTAGTGCCTATACTATAGTTGATTAGATTTTAATTGTTTATGTGGTTACATGCAAACTCATGATGTTTATTTGTTTCGTATTTATTACACACACAAACGCATGCAAACACTTCCACTATCATATTGTGTGATACTTAATGAGTTATACTTATTGTCAAACATAACAAGCTTACATATACATTCATCACGCATATTTCATTGTTCACATATTCAAATCATCCTCATATTTCCTTTATTCAAGATTTTGTCGCATTTTTCGTTTTTCAATCTCATCAAAGTGAGTTCTACGACGGGCATGTAGTAACTGTAAGGGTACAAATACCGGTAGTCGGAACGTCCTGTCTAGGTTGGCATTCGTATAAATCCAATATAACGGACCAGTTTGCCTACCTGGGGACTAACGATGAGAGTACGAAAGACCTATTAGGCCAAAGCATGCCACACCAAACGTCGTTTGAACTAACCCTACTTTGAGTTGTCATTGTGTCCATACCAGGACACCCTCCGACCTTATACTTTACTGTCATGTTTTACGATTTTCATTCGGGTGGCGCAAGTGTTAACAGTCAACACCAATATGAACCCTACCAAAGCCTAGTAGTCATGGGGCCCACATGACTGCCAAGGCCAACTAAGGGACATACGGAAGCCCAAACATGAGCAAAGCCCAAGACATCCTATGGATGTAGTAGGTTATTTTATTCATTTGTTTTTTATGAATGTTCATTTCTAAATACGACACATGACACCTAAAACGTCAAACTCATACTCTCGATACGTATTCCTTGTAGATGTCTTCTAGTCTCTCTCGTAGGAGTATGAGATCCGGAAAATCCCACGAGCGCATGGCTGCCCAAATCGCTCAACAAATGGCTGCCGTAATCCCCAACATCGTAGTTCAAGTTCAACAAGCCCTTACCGCTAATCCCGTCAACCCAATCAACCAAGAAGTTCAAAACGTTGTCAATCCTCCCCCAAATGCCATTAAATGCACCTTCAAACATTTCAAATCCTGCGATCCTACAAAATACGAAGGGACTGAAGGTGTCACCGCTCTCCTCCATTGGTTTGAGGAAATGGAAAACACTTTTCTCAATTGCGACTGCCCCGATGATCGCAAGGTGCGATATGCTACCGGTCGTTTGTTTGGAGTAGCACTTACATGGTGGAATACAGAGAAGGCCAAGTGAGGTGCTGAAAATGCTATGACTTTGACTTGGGAAGAGTTGAGGGAAATCATGACAAGACGTTCTTGTCCAAGAAGCGAAATCAAGAAACTAGAAGATGAGTTCTACTCTTTGAAACAAAAGGAGGGCGACCACACCACATACAACAAGAGATTCCTTGAGTTGAATCAGATGATCCCCAACTTGTTTACTCCCCTCTACCGTTTGATCGAGCACTACATTCGAGGTCTTCCTTCAAAAGTTCAAGACCCTGTAATAAGTACCACACCTGCAACTTTGGAAGCAGCAATGGAGTTGGCTACAGAGCTCACCGAAAACCGCATACGGAATAAAGATTTCAAGGAGGAGAAGAAGAAGGATAAAGCATCAACCGAAACCTCAAACCCAACCCAGACCGAATCCCCTCCTCAAATCACTCCTAGGAGAAAACGAGATGGGCAAAATTTCGCTATCACCCAAGGTAATCAACCAGCTTCACAAGCCGTACCCCTCCAAGCCATCCCAATCACTCAGGTAGCACCCAACTCTACTTACCCAAATAAGAAACCTTACATTGGACCTCACCCTCAATGCAACACCTGTTTTTATCACCATCCATCTACCGTACCTTGTCGACTGTGTGCAAATTGTGGGCGTTATGGTCATTGGAGCAAAATTGTCGTGCCCCTCAAAACCAAGCCTCACCCCCTACTCAAAACATGATCCAAACATATCAACAACCCCAATACCCCATGTTCCCATATGTTCGAGCTTTTTTTAATTGTGGCGACCCTACCCACTTTAGAAACACGTGCCCTCGATTGGTTAACATCATAAACGCCCAAGCTCAAGCAAACCCAGTTAACCAAGCAAATCAAGCAAACCCAGCTCCACCACCAGCAAGAGGTAGAGCTTACAACATCAACAGCCAATCCTGTTGAAGATAATAACGGCCAAACGAATCACCCAACTAGTTTTCCCTCACCAAGAATCAAGACTCACTCCAATCGTCTAGTTTAAATGTTTTCTTTATGTTATCTCAATCTTTACGTATCCCAGTTATAAATTGGGAATTTATGTATCCAAGAATTTTAATGCGAATTGATATTACGCTTTTGTTTTATACCTTTACACATTGATTTAACTCTCATATCATCATACATCTCGACGTACCTCGATCTCATCATTTAAAGAAGTTGGGTTGTGTCTCACTTTTACATAGACTAACCCCTTCATCATAACAAACGAGAGAGGTATTGTCATCATTCGATCATGTATCCTTCCAGATTTGAGACTCAAGCTTTGGCTGTTGTGTTTGTTTTGTAGATTTTAGAGTCACATAGGACTAATCATAACTTACTGACAAAGCCAATGAAAATTTGACAAAAATATGGTGGATACGCCGCTGGTACTTCCTATATATAAGTATTCTTGTCAAAGGATCAAAAGCGTTGTCAGGCGGTTATGAGAGGTTCCATGTAGGTTTTAAATATTGTCATGGATGAAGTTTTGTTTTAGGGTATAACCTTATCTTTCCAAACGTATCAATTCTCTCAAAACTCTTATGCGTGAGATCATACCTAGTCAATCAACTCTGTTTATCCATGTTCCGCATTTTCATACTTTAGGCATCAAAAAGCGATTCCTGTAGCAGGGTATTCAACCCTTACTAGGAACGTTACCGCCTCAAATAAGATTTAAACTCTCACCCTCTTCTAATTATGAAATTGTCAAATTAAAACACCCACCCTTCAAATCAAATTATACCACTACTACTTAAATTTCGGGACGAAATTTCTAAAAGTAGGGGATACTGTAACATTCGTCGAAAAACGGGTTTCCAAACCCGCTTCGTTTATAAATCAAATATTAAGTTATAAATTTTTTCGTTGCGTATATATTGCTCAGATGAATTTTAAACAATACATAATTAATATATATATTAGAATTTTAAAACATAATTATTAAATAACAAAAAAATAATGAATTAAAAAAAATACGGAGACGCCGGGTTTCGAACCGGGTCACCCACAAACTTATACACACACAGCTTTCACCACTCCGCCACACGCATTTATCTGTTAAGATTCTAAACTAAACAATATTAATACAAGTCTCGAAAATTGAATTCCTGAACACCCGCCCAGTAACGACCGCGCTTGAATCTAGCAGTCAACAAATTGCTGTTTTGAAGCAATTGATGGAAGAAAACTGTTCCAATCCTAAACCTGGTCTTGTAACCGAATCAATCTCATTCAATTAAGCTATCAATCATTTCCATTGTAACCGATTTCCACCAAAAATTGAAACTCGATTCAAGCTTTCCAATTTCAGCTATAAATAATCGAATTCAGGACTCAATTAGAATTCACACTCTCGCAAATCTCTCTTCAAACTATCTGTTTCCTCAAAACACTTCCTCTGTTCGCCGGAATTGTCTGGTAGTCGCCAGGAAATATCATCGGAAAAACCGAAATCGTGGTGGATCACATCACCTATGAATACCTTGCTAACCTCGTTTCCAAACTCGTTCAAACCCTTCTCGGAATCCTCTGCTTATTCTCCCCAGCTCCGCTGACCTCAGAGCTTCATCTGCAAGTCGCCGGAGTTTTCTGCACAGTACCGGAATCCAACCGGAACTTCCATAACATTCTCCGATCGGTATGAATTCTTAATCTTTTCTGTCAGTTCTATTTGATTCATTTGTCTAAACTAAAACAGTAGATCAGTGAAATCAAATGTTTAATAAATCTGTTTTCAGTTCTAAGTTAGTGAAGAAGATGAACATCGAGTCGTTTATAAATATAATTAAAATCGGATAAAATACCGGGCTAGACACACAGTCCAGTGGTGGACTGTGTGCACTTGAAACATATGGTCCCGGGTTCGAGTTCTGTTTGTGTTCCGATCCACTGAAATAACATACCCTTTTTATAAAAGCCAAATCCTAAAAGCATGTGATAAGTGTATAAATATAATAAAAAACCGGAATAATAACCAGGTTAGACACACAGTCCAGTGGTGGACTGTGTGCAAAAAAAATATGCACGTCGCGGGTTCGAGTCCAGGCTCTCACACCGGTTCGACAGTTTAAATCCTTTTTAAAAAAATTGAATAATTTCTGAATAATCTAAATATATATATAAATATAATTAAAATTAGAAATATTTCGGTTAAACACGTAGCTCAGTTGGTAGAGCTGCGTGCACGTATACGAGAGGTCCCGAGTTCGAACCTCACTTAGCGCATATAAAAACACAGTCCGACCGGTAACGGTCAATGGTCAAAAAGTCAACTTTTTTATTTCTTTTTATTTATTTATTTAATTAGAAAATTATTTAAAAATACTTAAAAATAAGATTATTATAGTTAGAAATTTCCTTAAACTCACAAAAATAAATCTAACAATCCCATTAAGAGCACTAATTAAAAATATTAATCTCAAATAAAATTTATTTATTTACCGAATCATTTAGTTATTATTTAGGTTAGTTTTTCCCTCGTCGGTTGAATAATAATATTTGTGCGCATTCATCTCATCAAAGAACGCACCCACTGTGAGTGAATCCTTACAAATTCCCCTTTTATTCATGTTTTGGGGTGTATCATGTGTCGCTTAATTATTTCTATTCAAACTTGTGCTATTACCATTATATGACCTAAACTTGTGATGTACATATTGTTTGTTGTGATGCGTGTTTACATTTTGTCAAGTTGCGTGCAAATCATTCATTAGGCCCATCAGTTCCTCATGGGAGACGAGTTGAACATCGCGTGCCTCATTAGATCGGCTCCGTTTGATTGAGCCTTGATCTCATTGTTCATCATTTGGTGTGTGTGCTTGTGCATTAATTGATATTATGTGTTTTGTGATTAAATTTACATTTACGTTTACTCATATGTGGTTATGCACCTTTTTATAACCAATATAACAAATTTGTTCAAATGTTTTTCAAAGATTCACTCGCCAACTTTTGTTGACCTAAAACCTATTTTACACATGATACAGGTGATCCGGTTGAGAAAAGAAACACATAGGATGGCCTAGAAGAATAAACAAGTTAATGCCTTGGAATGAACGTTTAGTTTTGTTTTCCTTTGTAACTGTACTTTAGTTTGTAATTTGAATGAAAATGTATTTGAACATGTTGTGTTTGTATGTTATTGTAACTCCTTCTTTAAGAGAAATAATAAATATGAAACTTTATAGTAAATGTCATGAGCTTTGATGAAAACCCAATCATGCCCCGACTACCATTTCCACTGCGGGTCAGGGTGTGACACTCCTACTCTCCATCATAACCCGGCGCACTCCACCAAACTGTTGGTCTACATACCCCTCAGATCTTCAAACCTGGTCTCCATCCTATCATATAATGAGTCTAATGTAAGTGGACCAGGACGAGGCTGGTGAAGAGGATACTGCCTGTCTGGAGCTCTTGGTGTGTCACCGATCTCTGGTATCTGGTAGGAATGTCGGACTACATAGATGAGGCACCCTCAGAACCCGGAGGAGGCTGAACTTGAGGGCCCTGTCTAATAGGCTCCCATGTGAAGTCAGAATTCCAGCAGCCTGAAGATCGCGTATACTCATGAAACACGGGGATGGGCCCTCTCTCATCCTGTCTCAGGGGTATCTGTCAAACACCCCGAGACTTTCAGCCAACCAAGTAATCAGAGGCCCACAATACACCCTAGCCCCAGGGCCTCCCCTCCACAGCCGCTTCATAGACCACGCAAAGGTAGTCGCCAAGTTTGCTGGTCTCCCTTCTATCATGCACATCAAACAAAACAAACTAACCTGATTCACCTAGTTATCTCCCTGCCCCTTTTCAACGAGTGTGGCTGCCAGAATTTTATGAATAAACCGTAAACCGGATTGATTATATCACTTGCCACCTTATTATTGGAATATGGTGCAGCGGAGATGGTACCCATGAATCGGACTAATTCATCTGTCTGAACACTATGCGGGTGCCTTCTTTTGAACACCCCCTGTAAGCTGGTGAAGAACTCCGGCGACTGGACTTTATCTACCGTGTAGAACTGGGCGGCTACAGCAAACTGTGGAATGGTTATCTCATATACGGGCCTTCCCAAGGCAAAAGAGATAGCATCACTTTCAGTGAACTTCCGCTGCTAATACTCAAAGGTGGAATGGAATTCAAGAGTGATCTCTCTATATTGTCTCTCATCACAATCAAACACTCTTCTGAACTTATCCCCTAAAAGTTGTTCTATCCTCCCTCATTGACCCAGATGGTCAAGCATGTCCCAATCAATTCTTCTATATGGCAGTAAATCACAAGTGATCAGGGTGGATAGTCTCTCACTCTCATGAGAATCCAAATCAAACTGCAGCAGAGAGTTGTCCCTTAATCGTGTACTCTGCCCATGGGGAACACCGTCTCTCCTATATCTAATGCTCTTCTTTTGCCCAAAATTTGGGGGCAACGGTTGAGTCTTGGTAGGGTCACCCCTCGGTCGAGGTGCGGGTCCCCTCTTCTTCTTGCCAGGTCTACTCGAACTTCCTTCTCCTGACATCTACAAAAACGTTCAATTTTAAAGAAAAACAAATAGACCATTAGAAGAAAGACGCCATGTGTGAGCATTGACCGTATAACATTACAATCGCGGTCAAAATCAGAAAAACACTTTACCATCTATTATTAGATATATTTTATTGGGTGTAAGCAACATTATTAATAAATTAGACTGAATCTCGCCTGAATGGAGATTGAGTACGGGCGAGAGATCTTATATGCATGAATGCCCAAATATTGCCAACCCGTATCCCAAAATATATCTAAAACAACACAACTACCCCTTTTCCGGCACTTTAATTGTCCATATTAAAACCCAAGTGCTGAACAGATAGGCTGGGGGAGCTTTCAAATGTTCCGTTAACTGGAGGATGTTCCGCCGTAGTTCTGAATAAGTTATCCGAAAAACTCAATGATCCGACCAAGGTTTGGAAACGCTCCCAGGCTAGATGATAAGGCTCGTCAGGTTCCATCCGAAACGAATAGAACCGATCACGAAGGCGAGATGCTTTTGCGGGTGGAAAGTATTTCTTAAGGAAAGCATCTTGTAGAGCGGCCCAAGTAGTGAAAGTACTGGGTGGTTGAGAGTCAAGCTAGACGGCGGCTCGTCCTACCAAGAGAAAAGGGAAAGACTTGAAGGGAACGGGCATCGTTGCCCGCACCTTCCATGTTGAAAGTGTGATAGAGGCGGGTAAGCGGTTAATATGGGCAGGCCATCCTCGTCATCACGGTCGTGGAATTGGCACGAGTTGGTTATCGCGGTCATGATGTAAGATGGGATTTGCCAAGCTTTGTCATTATTCATGGGAGGAAGAGTGATGGGCGAGTTCGCACTGGTGAAACCGGTGGTTGCCTGTTGGTAAACGGTTTGGTTATTAGCCATGGGAAAACAGGTGGTGGACTTGCCTTTCTATGAACTATACGGGGCGATGGGGAATTAGGCGGTGAGGGCTTTGGTGTAAAGTCAAAGTCGGGTGGTATAAAAGGGCGGGATGAATCGGAAAAACCGAAAAAAGAGGACGAAGAAGTACTAACCTTTGGCAAGGAAGGAGAAGATGTATTCATTTACGGCTTCGGCGGAGGTCCTTGCGAACGCGTATGGGGCATCCACTAAAAACCGGAAACGAGACAAGTAGGAAAATTCAGAAAAGACACTAAAAATAAATTAAATAAGAAAGTTTAAACTAACTAAATTTTATAAACTCCTACGACGCAAACCAAAAACGGTAAACATGTATGAAACAATTAAGCCTAAATCGAGTAATCAACACAACTGCAAAAGAGAGTCCCCGGCAACGGCACCAAACCTTGATGTTCTAAAAAGTAGTTAATTAAAAACAATTAAAATTACCCTAATTCTAGACTCAGATTATACTCTAAACTTCTAAATTTTACTAAACTACTAACCGGTAAGTGGACCGATCAATTGTAGAATAGCTTAAGTAAGTCCAGATTATCAAACCCACGAGACTCTCTAATTATATTGACGACTCGATCTAAACTCAGTTAACACACTTATTTATATTTTTGGGGGGTTTTTGCTAATAATTCTAAAATTATAATTATACTAAAACTACTTAATTAAAGCAAATTAAAATGAAGTTTTAAATTAGTGATTAATTCAAAGATGGTAAAATGGCTACCTAGGTTAGATTTTCTATTGCTATCGATTTGGGTTTTTAATTGATTAATAATGTAAATGGGAAACCGGGATCTTGAAATACTAAATTCTAAGGTATACAAAACAGGACCCCCAACCCTTCTCGGGAAGACACCTATGATATACTACGAGTAGTTAGGTTTACCGGTTTTAAGACTTCCTTTTGGTTATCTATTATTTAGTAAAGTGCCTAAATTAACTAACTACCTCTTAAAAGAAAGCTTGGACCAACTATGACTCTTGATTTAGTTTCAACCGACTCGATTATGGCAATTAAACTATACTTGAAATTTTCTAAAAACCTAAATCTAACAATTTACCTAATCAATTCAGTTAATAGATTGTTATTTCTAAATAATTAATTCTAGTATAATGTTAAGAATTAATTATATATCTTATTTAATTGTTTTTTCTGGTTTATTGGCCAATTCTACAGGATGATTACCCGAACCCGTCAAGACCCAAAAATCAACACAAACCTATTCTATGGAAGACATCCAACAAGATTTATGTAAAACAACTAATTAATCAATAACTAACTCAAATCATGCAAATACACTAAATCAAAAAGTCAAAGTTGTTTACTTACTAAAAGCACCATTCAAACATTAATAAATCAAAACAAGTTCCAAACTTTCATAATAAATAAATCAAAACCTAGGTAGCAACATAAGCTTAGCCAATTAACATGGTCTCAAAAACAATCAAAACAAAGTTAAAATCAGAATTCATCAAAGTTAAACACAACGGGAACTAAAAGTGAAGGAATTTCGCAATATAACCCGTGTTTGCTTTAGTCTCCAAGCTCTTGCTTCACCTTGATGATTCCTAGCGGCTTAAACTCCAATTACAAGCTCTAAAAATCCAGAATTTGTGCTGTTAAACTCTCCATTTCGTCAAGTTCCATTGTAATTGCGGTTAAACTCTCATTAAAAAAGCCTGTTTCTCACAAATCTGATAGGATTATGTAACTTTCTGGTAACATTACCCTCTCGCCGGCCGCGAGAGGGATTAGGATCTCGTCGCGCCATGCGACCGAGTAATAACTTTCCGGATAACTTATAGCCTCTCGCTGGCCCCGAGAGGCTTTAGGTGGTTCGGTCGCGGGCCGCCAGCGGCAGTTTTCACCCGTTTTGCGATTCGTTTCTTCTCTCGGGTTCCAACTACGATCCGGGTTGGTCTCGTTTATCATTTCAACTCATTTTTCCCGTCTTTTCAGCCACTTTCACGAACCAAGACCTACAAAACGTATTTTGATTAAAAGTAGATATATTATTGACAAACCGAAACGAAAACCAACTAAAATACTACAAAATGTACACAATAAATGAATGTCTTATTCAATACATAAAAAATACTACCTAAATCGTTCCTATTTGGTAATTACAGGTTTTTAAGGGCTTTAGATGAAAAGAAACGAAAAACGAGCAAAAACGAAGAAAAAATTTTGGATTCCAAGAAAATCAGCAAAGTACCAGATAGGCACGGCGGTGCATGGCTATGAGCACGATCATGCCTAACAACTCAGTGGTACAAGTCAACCCAAGAATGGTTAAAAAAGTCCACATTATACGGAGGTAATACGGTGCCTAACTAGGCACGGTTGTGCATGAATAATGCAAGGAATAGAAGCTTCGAGACCTGACAAGACTAACACCTTTGGAAGCCCTATCTGGACACCTGTCCATGCACAGTCTTGCATAACCTAGGCATGACCGTGCCTATAATGGAATGAATACAAAGGACAGGGAAAGGACAAGAAGGACAACTAGTTGTTGGGAGAAAAGACGAGGCACGACCGAGCGCAACCATACACGGCCGTGTTCCCCTGTGTAACACCCAACCAACAGCGGAATACGTCGACAGATATAGGTTGTTCATAACTCATGGTAATATTAAAATTGATGAATTTAGTCATCCCAAATTAAATGTCACATACAAGAATCAAATTTGTTTTCAACATAATATATCATGAATTATTTTTTGCTTACTGAGTCCAAGTCCAACGCATCCTATATAAATCATCAAGCTTGTAAAGTCTCACATTGCATATCTTGTATCATTTATAAAAATAAAGGGTCAACTAAAAAGTTAGTGAGTAAACATAGGTTTGTAGTACGTATGATACGAACAAAAATAGCGAACGATAAGTCCACGATATAATTTAAGCATATATGAATAGACGAATTTGCATTTGATCAAACCTACAAGACTCGAATCATAATGATGAATGAATTCGGTTTCGATACCCAAATACAATTTGTGCGGGTGGTCAAACCAATAGGTAAGACTCTAAAATTTAATGATCAAAAGCCTTATGACAATAACAAAATAGGTCCACTTTAAAACATTTTATACTTTCTTACGAAATTCCCAAATTGATGACCAAGTTGAACTTCCCAAATTTAAAAGTATATATGATTAGACTAACTAATCACCACCACTTACATACAAAATAGAAGTTTAATGGAAATATGTGTTTAAACACCAAACTACAAAGGTTTTGACCCGTTTGGACTTAAGTCATTTCGAAAGCGCTTAGATGGTGTGTTCCTTCCAAGCTCGTCATAATCCTAACAAGAAGATTTACCTACAATCATGTCAACATAATATAATCACATCAACACATATAAATGAATTCAAAACTTTCTCATTCAATATAGTAATCATACTTTAAAGTTCTTTCATACTTGTGAGAATACTAAATTGTTTCACAACATAATTTGCAACTTCATCTAATTTCCTTCTTTCTTTTCATTCTAAGAATTCATTCTAAATAACTTGATGTCCAATTATTTATCTCAACCATACCCAAGTACTACATCTTGGTTTTTCTTTCATTTTGTCATTCTTTACTCATTTGACCCCTCTCAACGGGACAATTTCTTACCATTAGAATATTACTTAAGATTTGGTATTCCATGTTAACCTTAACTCGCTTTACACTACCAACTAAACTAACTTGTAACCTAAAAGAACTTACCTCGATCTTGTGAACCTGGTGACTTCATATTGCTTGAACATTCTTTTTTCACACCTATACTTAACAATTTCATACTTAGCTTTTTCATAAACTTATCTCAAACACATACTAACTCAACAAGGTGATATCAATTCCTAAATGATATTCAACAAGAGTTCAATATAAAAAACACATAAATCACCTTCAAGGCATTTCATCAAACACTTGGTGGGCATTCATTTTTGGGACTTTCTTTAAGTCGCTTAGTTTAGAATATTTTGCCATATTTTCAAGTTATTGCCTACATTTATTCAACATACCAATCATCTCATTTTCATACACCATAACTTATGTCAAACTAGCGGCCTTAATTCATTATATTTTTTTGTTATGTCTAAACACCAATTGCAATTCACATAAAGGTTTATATTTATATTAAGCACACACATAATTCTACCCATAACTTCATCTAAACATGGATCCTAAACGAAATTCTTACTTCAATTTATGTCTCAACATCAAGATTCACACTAATTTCATACTTCCCAACTTTCTAATCTTACTAGAACTTTCACCAAATTACAAATTATAACATACCTTAGGTTTTTCAAGTATAGAGGACCAAGAATTGATATACATGCACAAGATCAAACCCCTAATGCCCCATCAAATAGTTGAAACTTTTATCTAAGTTTAAGGAAGTATTCTTCCCTCCCCCCCCCCCCCCCTCTAAAACTCAATACACACATACATATTCCTCAACTTTATTTTTCCTTTTTCTTTTATTAAATAAAGTTGTCAAGATGTACACATTTAACTCCTATAGTTTGATAGTTATTTCATTTTTAATAATATCTCTCTCTCTCTCTCTATATATATATATATAACTATTTTAATTTCTCTTAGTACCTTGTTCCATACAAAATAAGAAAACTTTACTAACAGGCTGGTTAACGTTTTCAAATGATTAGTGATGCTAGATACCATTTTTCATACTAAGGTATTTAAACAAAAATGATATTAAAAATATACGCTTTTTAGGGTGTTACAAGTCTTACCCCATAAAGAAGGTTTCATCCCCGAAACCTAGATGCATACATAATAAAGTCAGTTGGTGCTCCCGCATTTTTTCTTCGGATTCCCATGTAAGATATGATCCTTTCTGGTGTTGCCAATGGACCAAGACTTGTCTAATGGCCTTGTTGCGAAGGTGCTTCACCTTGAAATCTTTTATAGCTACAGGTCTTTCAACATAATCCATCTTCTCATCCATTTTAATGATTTAAAAGGCACATATGTTGCTTTATCCGCAAGACATTTTCGTAACTACAATACGTGGAATGTGTTGTGAATTCCATCTAATGTCGGTGGTATTCTAACCGGTACGCTACCTTTCCGACTCGGTCTAAAATTTTGAAATGCCTAATATATCCACATAATTCATCCTCTCAAACCTAGGCTCTGATACCAACTTGTAAGGCCCAAATGTTCAACATGAAAAAGCACACATCATACTAACTAGAAATGTATGGTACAAACTTAAACTTTATAAACATCATTCACTGAAAACTCAAATGATTTGATTCATACAAGACCATAATTAGATACATACTTATCACTTCTAAACACTTCGTTTGCAAAACACAAGTTTTAAGTGCCCTTCAAACCATCGACTAGGGACAAAACCAAAATACATTTATGACCAAAAAGTTGACCCATTTGAACATTCGACTTTGTAGAAGCGCTTAGATTGTAACATTCGTCGTAAAACAGGCTCTAAAACCCGCTCTGTTTTGTAATTCAAATATATGTATGATGTTCGTTACGCATTTATGTTAAAAGTTTAAAATTCGTTTTATTTAATTAGTAGTAAATATTAAATAATAAATATTAAAGTTCAAAATAATAATAATATTAATAAATAAACTATAAATAACAAAAAATAATAAAACAAGAAAAAGGGTGTGGACCGCGGGTATCGAACCCGGGTCTTCACCTAAATAAAACACACACCACCACACTACACACACACATCGGTTATATACCCAAATCAAAATCATTTAAAATCAAAAGAGTTCTTGAAATCAAATTCAAGAAAAACCCGCCCAGTTATGGGTAAAGGTCTTCAAAGCAATCATCATTCCAATTTCTTCTGAGAATTAAACTGGTGAAACAGTTTCCTGATCTTGAATTTAACTCAATTATTGGAATCAATAACACTTACTCGGTCACCCAAATCATAGCCACATTAAAACTCTTGACCGAAACAGTTGAAACCGAACCGCAACCTAAATCAACACCTTTAACTTAAATAGTGACCCTTGAAGCTTTGTAGAACTCGCTCACTCTCACACACAAACTTTCTGAACTCTCTATAAACTCTGCTCTCCAATTCACACTCGCCGAAAAACTTGTTTTGTCATCAGAATTTTCATCAGAGCAATCAAAGCATCCCTCTGTTCGGTATAACATCTTTGAATCCTTTATCATCTCCTTATTATGTATATTCTGTAATCGTTTTAAATAATACAAGGAGTTTATCGGATTTTTTTGAAACAGTAGGTATAATTGTAGAAGATGAAGTAGAAACAGTGAATAAGAGAATTTAAAATCGGTATATATATCGGGTTAGACTCACAGTCCAGTGGTGGACTGTGTGCATTTTAAACAAATGGTCACGAGTTCGAGTCACACCTACGCTGCCGATTTCCTATAAATTTCCAACCCTTTTTATAACTAATATATAAATCAACTCAGTTAGTGTATAAAAGTAATAAAACTCCCATATCCTCCGGGTTAGTCACACAGCCCAATTGGTCGGGCTGTGTGCAACACGAGGCAAGGGGCGCGGGTTCAAGTCCGGTTGTACGCAGCGTATTGTTAATAAAACAAACCTTTTTAATTAATGAGAAATATGATTTAATTCAGTTTGTGCATATCTAAAATTAAATTCCAATATATTTAGGGTTAGACACGTAGCTCAGTTGGTAGAGATGCGTGCACGTAAACGAGAGGTCACGCGTTCGAGTCCCACACGCTACGTATTACTCTGTCCGACCAGTTTGACCCGCTAAAGGGGTATTATTTTTTTGATTAAACTTTTGTTTTTTTGTCCAAAAACTATAAAATTATATAACTGAATCATTTCTTTTTAAGCACAAAAATTAGTAATAAATACAATAAAATTGTCTAAAAAGCCTAATAAAATTCATTAAATAAAATTACTAATTTTAAATAAGAGAAATATTTTTAATGATTTATTACATGAATATTTAGGTTAACTTTTCTCGTTGGTTGGTATCTTTAAATCGTGCGCGCTCGTTATCAAATCAAGAACGCACCCACTGTGAGTGAATTCCTACAAACTCCCATTTTTATTCATGTTTTTGGGTGTATCATGTGTCGTTTTATTTATATCATTTAGTCAACACTCGTGCTATTCCATTATATGAACCAACGTGCTATGTGATATCTGGTTTATTGTTATATGTGGTTATACTTTCTCATTTCGGTCAAGCATTCACATTAGGCCCATCAGTTCCCTATTTCATACAGGTAGAGCATCGCGTTGCCTAATTAGATCGGCTCCGTTTGATTGAGCCTTGATCTCACAGCACATCCTTATCGTGCTCACGTGTACATTGCTAGATGATTATGTGGTTTGTAGATAGATTACATATACGCTTGCTCATATTTGGTTTATGCACATTTTTATTAAATTAATCAACATATCATTTCTTTCTAATGTTAAACAGGATTCACTCGCCAAATTTTGTTGACCCAAATCTCTATTTTACACATGATACAGGTGATCAGGTTGAAGCAAGGAACACATAGGATTGGGCCTTAGAAGAAGAACAAATCGTTACTTGAATGTCTTGTTAGAACATCTGGTGTTTGTATGGTTTGTGTGTTGATTGGAATATTTCTTTTTAATTTGAAATAATAAATATGAAACTTTTATAATAGTAAATGTCATGAGCTTTGATGAAAACTCAATCATGCCCCGACTACCCTATCCGTTGCGGGTCAGGGTGTGACATGTTTGTATCAGAGCTTTTGACTATAGGGATATAGGATAGGTTTTTAGACCCTTAGAGCCAATATTATAGTCGACTAGATTTTGTTTGCTTACGTGTTAATTGGTTACATGCAAACGCATGATATTTACTTGTTTTACATTTATCTCACACACAAATGCATGCAAGCACTCCCACTACTGTATGATTTTGTGTGATAATCAATATAATATACACATTGTAAACATAACATGATTATATATATACGCATCACGCACGACTCAATTTTCACATATTTGAACATTTTTTCATGCTTTCTTTCTCAAAATTTTGTGATGTTTTCAATCTCATCAAAGTGAGTTCTACGACGGGCATGTAGTAACTGGAAGGGTACAAGTACCGGTAGTCGAAGCGTCTTGTCTAGGATTGGCATTCGTATAAATCCAATATAACGGACCAGTTTTCCTACCTAGGGACTAACGATGAGAGTACCAAGGACCTATTAGGCCAAAGCATGCCACACCAAACGTCGTGTGAACTAACCCCACTTTGAGTTGTCACTGTTTCTACACTAGGACACCTTCTGACTTTATACCTCGCAATCATGTTTTACGATTTTCATTCGGGTGGTGCAAGTGTTAACAGGCCAAAACCAATGTGAACCCTACAAAGCCCAGTAGTCATGGGGGCCCACATGACTACCTAGGCCAAGTATGGGGGATATATGGGGGCCCAAACATGAGCAAGGCCCAAGACATCCTATGGATGTAGTGAATTTATTTTTCTCATTTGTTTTATGGATGTTAATTTCTAATTGCGACACATGATACCTATAAGCCAAACTCATAAACTTGTTACATATTTCCTGTAGATGTCTTCTAGGCACTCTCGTGGAGGTAGGAGATCAGGAAGATCCAGCGAGCGCATGGCTGCTCAAATAACTCAACAAATGGCGTCGTAATTCCCGACATTGTAATTCTGGTCCAACAAGCCCTCGCTGCTAATCCTGTCAACCCAATCAACTAAGAGGGTCAAAATACTGCCAACCCTCCCACAAACACCACCAAGTGCACCTACAAGCACTTCAACTCATGTGACCCTCCAAAGTATGAAGGGACTGAAGGGTCACTACTCTCCTTCGTTGGTTTGAAGAGATGGAGAGTACCTTCTCAATTGTGATTGTCCCAACGACCGTAAGGTGCGTTATGCTACTGGTCGTCTATATGGGGTAACACTCATGTGGTGGAATGCTGAGAAAGGCAGACGAGGCGTCCCAAGCCGCGTAGCCCTAAATTGGAAAGAATTGAGAGAACTCATGACCAGACGCTTTTGTCCAAGAATTGAAATTAAGAAGTTAGAAGATGAGTTCTATTTCTTGAAACAGAAAGAGGGAGACCATATAACCTACAACAAGAGGTTTCTCGAGTTGAATCAAATGGTTCCCAATTTGTTCACTCCTCTCTACCATTTGATCGAGCACTACATTCGGGGTCTTCCCTCGAAAATTCAAGACTCTGTGATGAGTACTACGCCTGCAACTTTGGAAGCAGCAATGGAGCTAGCTACTGGGCTCACTGAAAATCAGGAACGGGGATTTCAAGGACGAAAAGAAGAAAGATAAAACACCAACTAAAACCCCTACCTCAACCCAAACTGGATCCTCTTCTGAATTCACTGGCAAGAGAAAGCGAAATGGGAAGAACTTTGCCGTCACTCAAACAAATCAGCCAACCCAAACCAACCAACCCATTGCCGCCGCTCTAATCACACAAGTTGCTCCTCCTATCGCACCATTCAAGAAACAGTATACTGACCTCACCCAAAATGCAACTGATATCAATATCACCACCCTCTTGAGAATCCATGTCTCCACTACACAAGCTGTGGTCGTGCAGGTTATACAATCCAAACCTGCCGCGCTCTTCAAAGACCAGCCCGCAACCAACCTCAAGCCCAACCAAACAACCAAGTGATGGGCCAAGCTCCCTACCAACAACCTCTACTACTACCACCTGCTCAACCAATGGCTCAACATTTTTACCAACCTAACTACCCTATGATGCCGCATGTTAGAGCCTATTTCAATTGCGGTGATCCAACCCATTTTCGCAACACCTGTCCGCGTTTAGTGAACATCATTAATGCACAAGCTCAAGCTAATCCTGTGAACCAAGCCAACCAAGCCAATACGCCAGCAAGAGGTAGAGCCTTTAACATCAACGCCAACCAGGCTAGAGCTGATAACAATGTGGTTAACGGTACGTTTCTCATTAATGGTAGTTATGCATCTATTCTATTTGACACTGGAGCGGATAAGAGTTTTGTGTCCTTAGAGTTCGAATCCATTATTGGTTTACCTTGCGTTAGTCTAGGAGAATCATTAACAGTGGAAGTAGCAGACAGTGAACCTATTATGTTAGACTCTATCATTCGTGAATGCACTCTTCTTCTCAATGATCATGATTTTCCAATCGATCTCATACCTATGAAATTGGTAGTTTCGACGTCATCATTGGAATGGACTGGCTTAGTCAGCATCACGCTGAAGTCGTTTGTCATGAAAACTTTATTGAATTCCTCTCGCCGACGGTCAAACTCTTCGTATTTTTGGTGAAACCCCATCCAAAGGACTCAAGTTGATGTCGTGTCTTCAAGCTCGAAAATACCTTCGCAAGGACTACATAGCATTCTTAGCGCACATTGTCAAGAAAGAAGGAAAGGAGAAGAAAATTGAAAATATTCAAGTTGTTAGAGATTTTCCTCAAGTTTTTCCCGATGATGTTTCAGGACTTCCTCCTGTGCGAGAAGTTGAATTTCTAATCGATCTTGTACCTGGTGCTACACCAGTTGCAAAATCTCCATATCGGTTAGCCCCATTTTAGACCAACTTCAGGGTGCCACCTGTTTTTCAAAAATCGATCTTCGTTCTGGTTATCATCAGCTTAGAGTACGTGAGGAAGACATTCCGAAGACTGCCTTTCGAACTCGCTATGGTCACTACGAATTCATGGTCATGCCTTTTGTTTTACCAATGCTCCCACCATTTTCATGGATTTAATGAATAGGGTGTGCAAACCCTACCTCGATCGTTTTGTTATTGTCTTTATCGATAATATTCTTATTTATTCCAAGACCAAATCAGATCATGAACGACACCTCCGACTCATCCAAACACTTTTGAAAACCGAAAAGCTCTACGCTAAGTTTTCGAAATGTGAATTCTGGTTAAAAGAAGTTCAATTTCTTGGTCACGTCATCAACGACAAAGGAATTCGTGTCGACCCTGCAAAAAATTAAAGCAATGCAAGAATGGCAAGCTCCACGCACTCCTACCGAAGTTAGATCATTCCTCGGTTTAGTTGGTTATTATCGACGTTGTAACAATCGTGTAAAACGGGTTCCAAACCGCTTCGTTTGAGAATCACGTATTATTAAAAATACGTTATGCATTTATTAGTGATAGTTAATTTATTTATTATTCATGGTTAATAAAAAACTGCATAATTAAATAAAAGAACAAGTAAATTAATTAAAACCTTAAAATAAAAAAAATAAAAAAATAAAATAAAAATAAAAATAAAAGGGGTAGCTGGGATTCGAACCCGGGTTCCCCCACAAGTTCACACACACAAAACACCACTGAGCTGCACACATATCTGAAATAAACCCGAATTAAATGAATTTTATACTGAACCAACTTCTTAAAAACCCATTTCAAACAATCGATTGTAGCGGCTTACCCACCAAATCTCATCATCAATCTTCATCATTTCTACAAAATTAAACTAAGAAACGTTTTGTGAAGCATAATCATTGGGTCAAGTTGGGTTACAAATCATCCGGTCATAAATTCCTTTGACCGAAAACCGAAAGAAACTAGAAATCAACCTAAAATAACCTTCAACTATAAATAAGGATCCTTGCACCTCTGTAGAACTCGCTCACCCTCACCAGAACATCTTTCAAATCCTCTGTGTTTCAAAATTATATTTCGCCGGAGACACCCTCGTTCGCCGAAAATCACGCCGGAGCTCAGAAAGACCCAGGATTGGTACATCCTATACTCTTATCCTTTACTGTTCAAATATAATCTCGTCTAAAGTTGAGCTATTAATCATCTCAGATCAAATCGGTTTCTAAATCATCTTCTGTTTTTGAAACGAGAAGATGAACTGAAGTATGTATATATCAGAAATAAAAATTGGTTTACACACCGGGTTATGACACACAGTCCAGTGGTGGACAGTGTGCATTTGAAACGCGAAGATCCCGGGTTCGAGTCCCATACGTGATGCCGAATTCCTTATATAAACCAAGCATTTTTTTAGCTCTAATATAAAAACAATACAAATAATATATAAATATAATTAAAATTCTTTATTCTCCGGGTTAGACACCCAACCCAGTTGGTAGGGCTGGGTGCAAACGTAACAAAGGACACGGGTTCGATTCAAGGGTTGTGCACCGGTTCAATATTTTCTAAAACCTTTTGAAATAAATGAATTTCAGAAATAACCTAACTAGTATATAAGAATAATTAAATCAGAGAATATTTCGGGTTAGACACGTAGCTCAGTTGGTAGAGTCTGCGTGCATGTATACGGGAGGTTAGGAGTTCGAGCTCACACACGCTGTCAATTCGACGCATAAAAACTGTCAGACCTTGTCAGGTCTGACAAAGACCCAATTTTTTATCATTATTTTCTTTAATATTTTAATTAAAAAATCAATTAGAAACACTTAAAAACAAGACTTTTTAGGTTTGAAAACTCCACTAATTAACACAAAAATAACCTAAAAATCTAATAAAAAGTATTAATTAAAATATTAACTTTTATTTATTTATCAAATTACTACGTTATTATTTAGGTTAGTTTTCTCTCGTGGTTAAATCCCAAACTCGTGCGCATTTGTCATCAATCAAGGAAACGCACCCACTGTGAGCGAATCCTTAAAATTCCCTTTTTAATTCGTGTTTTGGGGTGTATCATGTGTAGTTTACATAGTTTATTTATTCAAACAACTTGTGCTAACACCATTTTGTGATCTAATGTGTATATTTTTGTCTGTTGTTGTTATACGTGGTTACATTCTGTCATTTCAGTGCAAGTCATTCATACAAGGCTCATCAATTCCTCGTTGGATACGAGTTGAGCATCTCGTGCCTCATTAGATCGGCTCCGTTTGATTGAGCTTTGATCTCACAGTTCATCATTTATCATGCATGTGTACATTGTGGATATTATGTGGTTTGATGGTTTGTTTATGTATATACATATACTCATATATGGTCTTTGCACATTTTTTTATTAATCAACGTAATTAAATTGTTTAAATGTTTAATTTAGGTTCACTCGCCAACTTTTGTTGACCCAAAATTTTGTTTTTACACATGATACAGGTGGAGAAAGGCTAAGGAAAGGAACACTTAGGATTGGCCTTAGAAGATGAATAAAATATGTCTTGTTTAGAACAATATTTCTTGTGTTTGTATGTTTCTTTGTGTTTGGATATTTCTCTAAAATTTCAAATAATAAATATGAAAACTTAATTATAGTAAATGTCATGAGCTTTGATTATAACCCAATTATGCCCCGACTTCTATTTCCGCTGCGTGTCAGGGTGTGACAGATTGGTATCAGAGCTTTGACTATAGGGATATAGGATAGGTTGTTAGACCCTTAGAGCCTATACTATAGTTGATTAGGTTTTAAATGCTTACGTGTTACATGCAAACTCATGATGTTTATTTGTTTCATATTTATTTCACACACAAATGCATACAAGCACTTTCACTGTTACATGTTATTGTGTGCTATTTATTGCGGTCTATATATTCTTAATATATCATGCAAACACACACAACACAAATTCCCAATTTTCATGATTTTCTTTCTCAAAGATTTTGTAATGTTTTCATGTTTTCAATCTCATCAAAGTGAGTTCTACGACGGGCATGTAGTAACTGGAAGGGTACGAGTACCGATAGTCGGGACGTCCTGTCTAGGATTGGCATTCGTATAAATCCAATATAATGGACCAGTTTGCCTACTTGGGGACTAACGATGAGAGTACGAAGGACCTACTAGGCCAAAGCATGCCACACCAAACGTCGTGTGAACTAACCCCACTTTGAGTTGTCATTGTGTCTACACCTGGACACCCTCCGACCTTATATCTCACAATCATGTTTTCATGATTTTTATTCGTGTGATGCTAGCGTTAACAGGCCAACACCAATATGAACCCTACAAAGCCTAGTAGTCATGGGGGCCCACATGACTACCTAGGCCGAAGTATGGGAGACATTTGAGGGCCCAAACATGAGCAAAGCCCAAGACATCATATGGATGTAGTAAATTTATTTACTCAATTATTTTATGAATATTATTTTCTCTTTTTACGACACATGACACCTAAAAACGATCAACTCATAATCTCTCTACGTATTTGCTGTAGATGTCTGCTAGACACTCTCGAGGTGGTAGAAGGTCAGGAAGATCTGGCGAGCGCATGGTCACTCAAATAGCCCAACAGATGGTTGTCGTACTTCCCGACATCGTCGTACAAGTCCAACAAGCTCTTGCCTCCAATCCCATCAACCCCATCAATCAAGAAGGACCAAATGTTGCCAATCTTCCCCCCAACACCACCAAATGCACCTACAAGCACTTCAAATCCTGCGATCCTCTAAAATACGAGGGGACTGAAGGAGTCACCACCCTCCTCCGTTAGGGTTTGAGGAGATGGAAAGCACTTTTCTCAACTGCGATTGGCCAGATGATCGCAAGGTGCGATATGATACCGGTCGTTTGTACGGGTAGCACTTACATGGTGGAACATAGAGAAAGGAAAGCGAGGTGCTGAAGCTGCTATGGCCTTGACTTACGAAGAGTTGAGGGAGCTCATGACAAGACGCTTCTGTCCAAGAAGCGAAATAAAGAAATTGGAGGATGAGTTCTACTCTTTGAAATAAAAGGAGGGAACCACACAGCATACAATAAGAGATTTCTCGAGTTGAATAAGATGGTCCCCAACTTGTTCACTCCACTCTATCTTCTAATTAAGCACTACATTCGAGGTCTTCCCTCGAAAATTCAAGATTCTGTGTTGAGTACTACACCTTCAACCCTCGAAGCTGCAATGGAGCTGGCTACTGAGCTTACGGAAAATCACATCCGAAATGGCGATTTTAAAGACGAGAAGAAGAAAGACAAGACACCTGCTGAAACCCCAACCCAATCCAAACAAGTTCGTCTTCTAAGTTTGCTGGTAAAAGGAAACGCAATGGGAAGAATTTCGCCGTTACCCAAACAAATCCCCCTATCGCTATTGCCCCAATCACACAAGTCGCTCCTCCTGCCGCCCCATTCAAGAAACCTTACACAGGATCTCACCCAAAATGCAATTTATGCCAATATCACCATTCTCCAGAGAACCCATGTCAATATTGCACAAGTTGTGGCCATGCAGGTCACAAAATTCAAACTTGTCGCATTCTCCAAAAGCCAAACCGCAATCAACCTCAAACCCAACCCAACAATCAAGTGGTAGGCCAAGCCCAATACCAACAACCTCTACTCTTACCGCCTACTCAACCTATTTCCCAACCCTACTATCAACCCAATTACCCTATGATGCAACCAGTCAGAGCATGTTTCAACTATGGTGATCTAACCCACTTTCGAAACACCTGCCCACGTTTGGTGAACATCATAAATGCCCAAGCTCAAGCCAACCCGGTGAATCAAGCCAACCAAGCTAATCCACCCGCAAGAGGAAGAGCTTTCAACATCAATGCCAATCAAGCTAGGGCTGATAATAATGTGGTTAACGGTACGTTCTCATTAATGGTAGTTATGCATCTATACTATTTGACACTGGTGCGGATAAGAGTTTCGTGTCCTTAGAATTAGAACCGATACTTGATTTACCCCGCGTTAGTCTAGCTGAATCCTTCACGGTGGAAGTTGCTGATGGTGAACCTATTACGTTAGACTCAATTATCCAAGATTGCACTGTCACCCTCAATGATCATGATTTCTCAATTGATCTTATCCCTATGAAGCTGGGTAGTTTTGACGTCATCATTGGCATGGACTTGCTTAGTCAGCATCACACGGAAGTTGTTTGTTACGAGAAGTTTATTCGAATTCCTCTCACTGACGGTCAAACTTTACGTATTTTTGGTGAAACCTCCTCCAAAGGGCTCAAACTGATGTCATGTCTTCAAGCTTGAAGATACCTTCGCAAAGACTATATTGCATTTCTAGCTCATATCGTCAAGAAGGAAGGCAAGGAAAAGAAGCTCGAAGACATTCCAATCATTAAAGAATTTCCTCAAGTATTCCCCGACAACGTTTCAGGACTTCCTCCGGTGCGAGAAGTCGAATTTTGAATCTACCTTATACCTGGTGCTACACCAGTCGCAAAATCTCCATATCGGTTAGCCCCATCTGAGATGCAAGAGTTAGCTAGTCAGCTACAAGAGTTGACTAACAAGGGATTCATACGTCCTAGCTCATCACCTTGGGGAGCGTCAGTTCTTTTCGAAAAGAAGAAAGATGGAACCTTTCGTATGTGTATCGACTATAGGGAGCTCAACAAGCTGACCATCAAGAACCACTATCCTCTACCACGTATCGATGATAGTCTAGATCAACTTCAGGGTGCCACCTGTTTCTCAAAAATCGATCTTCGTTCTGGTTATCATCAACTTAGAGTACGTGAAGAAGACATTCCAAAGACTGCTTTTCGAACTCGTTGTGGCCACTATAAATTCATGGTTATGCCTTTTGGTTTGACCAATGCTCCTGCTGTTTTCATGGATTTGATGAATAGGATGTGTAAACCCTACCTCGATCGTTTTGTCATAGGCTTCATTGATGATATTCTCATATATTCTAAGACCAAATCCGATCATGAGCGACATCTTCGACTTATCCTAACACTTTTGAGGACCGAAAGGCTTTATGCTAAATTCTCGAAGTGTGAGTTTTGGTTAAAAGAGGTACAATTTCTTGGTCATGCTGTTAACGACAAAGGGATTCATATTGACCCTGCAAAGATCAAAGCAGTACAAGAATGACAAGCGCCACGCACTCCTACCGAAGTTAGGTCATTTCTTGGTCTAGCTGGTTATTATCGACGTTTCATCGCAAATTTTTCATGTATCTCCGTCCCACTCATAGCGTTGATTCACAAGGGTAAACCCTTCATTTGGGGGTCCAAGCAAGAAGAGGCTTTCCAAGCGTTGAAGCAAAAACTTGTGATGCACCTATCCTTACACTTCCTGATGGTTGCAAAGACTTTGTGGTTTATTGTGACGCGTCAGGGCAAGGTTTAGGTTGCGTTCTGATGCAAAGAGGAAATGTGATAGCCTACGCCTCAAGGCAACTCAAAGTGCATAAAAAGAGCTATACCACTCACGACCTAGAACTTGGAGCAGTCGTGTTCGCTCTAAAGATATGGAGACACTATCTCTATGGTACCAAGTGTGAAATTTACACTGACCACAAGAGCCTTCAACATATCTTCAATCAAAAAGAGTTGAACATGAGGCAACGACGATGGGTTGAACTCTTAAATGATTACGATTGTGAAATTCGATATCATCCTGGCAAAGCCTGTAACATCCGTCAAAAAAACCGGATTTACCAAACCCGCTCCGTTTATTAACCGAACAATCAGTTAAAAATTTCTTTGCGTATTTAATGCCCAAATTATTTTTAAACGATACATAATTAATAAGTATATTGGAATATATAATTTATATTTGAAAAAGTATAAAAAAAATTGTGGTTTAAAAATAAAAGACTGCTGCCAGGTTTCGAACCCGGGTCAGCCAGCGTTTCAGCAAACAACTTATCTTCCAACCATCCAACCACTGCGCCACTTATGTTTCTTGTTAATTATTGGAAACAATTAATACATAAAATAAATCTCGAATTCAAAAACCGACGCGCCCAATTGCAGTCGTCGGAAATCCCGGCTATCTCGCGAGATTGGACGGTTTCTTTTGTTCTTAACGTAAACGTTAAACCTCAACATCGGTTATAACTGATGTCCAGTCCGCGACACAAGCTATAACCGCCGGAAAATTTCTAACCGACGAATCAAGACGGAAATCGGACTAAATTCGTCGATGTCCTGCCCTATAAATACCCCCTCTAATCTCTGTTAGCTTTTTCGCTCACAATCACACCTTTTCCCGACGTAATTCCACTCGCCGGAAAATTTCTGCAACTCGCCGGAAAACCGAACCTTTCACCTCTGCGCCTTACTGAACCCCCAGAACTCATACCGAAGCCACCCACATTTATCTCAAGCTCGTTGAAGACTCTCTGCCGCAAGACACACGTCGCCGGAAGTATCTGCTGTCACCGGAGTTTCGCCGGAGAAACAGAGGAGTCCAGTTCGGTATACCTTACGCTTAATCTTTCATTCTTTTTATTTATCTCACCTGTAATTAACCGCATCACACTAAAAGAACATGATTTAATCGACGAATCAGTCGGACGTTAGTTCTGGTTAAATCCAACGAAGAAGACGAAGTTTTCTGTTGTCTATAAGTTTAATTTAAATTAGGATATAACTCGGGTTAGACACACAGTCCAGCGGTGGACTGTGTGCACATAAACACGCTCACGTCCCGAGTTCGATTCTTGTCCCACGCATGCTTACCTTGATAAAAATGTTCTTTTTTTTACTAAACCGGATTCATTTCAGATAGATGTTAAAATTAATAAAAACCGGAATAATAACCAAGATAGACACACAGTCCAGTGGTGGACTGTGTGCGTATTTAAAACACAGGTCACGAGTTCGAGTCCGGACTACCGCACCGATCCGGACAATTATCAAACTTTTTAAAAAAGGCAGAAATGAAATTATTTAGTTTGTATATAAGTATAATAAAAATCAGATTATATAACAAGTTAAACACACAGTCCAACGGTGGACTGTGTGTTAACCTAAACCACAGGTCCCGGGTTCGAGACCTGTGGAGGACGCCGGTTCGATACATTAAAATCGTTTTTAAAAATAAATGATTTTCAGTTTAATTCAATTAGTATATAAATATAATTAAAAACAAAAATATTTCGGGTTAGACACGTAGCTCAGTTGGTAGAGCTGCGTGCACGCGAACGGGAGGTCTCGGGTTCGAGCCTCACCCTGCGCAAACAATTTCACAGCCTGACCGGTCAACAAGTCAACGGTCAACGGTCAACTGTCGCAAAAAGTCAACTTTTTATTATTTTTATTTATTTATTTTATTTAAAAATCAATTAAAAATACTTAAAAATAACATTTTTAAGGTTAGAAAATAGCCTTAAACTCACAAAAATATATCCAATCATCCTACTAAAATTGATTAATAAAATCCCATTATTTACCAAACCATTATGTTATTATCTAGGTTAGTTTCACTCGTGGTTAAAACCAACTTCGTGCGCATTCAACATCATCAACCGAACGCACCCACTGTGAGTGAATCTTACAACTCCCCTTTTTTTAATTACACGTTTTTGGGGTCTGTCATGTGTCACCAAAAATTAACTCGTTTATTTAAACTTGTGCCATACCATATTGTGATCTAAACATAGATTATATATATTGTTTGTAGTCATGTATTTCATATTGTCAAGTTATATGCAATTCATTCATTAGGCCCATCAGTTCCTCGTGAGAGACGAGTTGAGCAACGCGTGCCTCAAAACAAATTCATTATTGTTCGTGTGTGTATTATTTAGTTTATATTGTTTGTAGTTAAGTATTTCATATTGTCAAGTTTATGCAAATCATTCATTAGGCCCATCAGCTCCTCGTGGGAGACGAGTTGAGCAACGCGTGCCTCAAAACATTCCAGTATTGTTCATGTGTGCATTATTTAATATTAAATAATTGGTGAATAAGTTTACATCTATTTTTACTCATGTGTGGTTGTGCACTTTATTTTATAATCAATTAAATAAACTTGTTCAAATGTTTTTCATAGGATTCACTCGCCAACTTTTTGTTGATCCAAAAACCATTTTTACACATGATACAGGTAAACAGGATGAAGCAAGGAAACTTAGGAAATGTCTTAGAAGAAATCAATGAAGTCTAGAATGATGTTTAGGACATGATGTAATTATGATTGTATGTTTCCATTTAATTTGTAATAATGAATATGAAACGTTATAATAAATGTCATGAGCTTTGATGATAACCCAATCATGCCCCACCTTTTCCGCTGCGGGTCGGGGTGTGACAAAGCCAATGTTGTAGCTGATGCTCTTAGTCGAAAAAAGTATGCGAACTCCATCCGTCTTTTGTGTTCTCAAATTGTAATCGATCTCCAAAATCGAATTCGAGCGGCTCAACATACTTCCGTCATGGAAAATGATGTGCGAGATGAATTGTCTTGTGGAGCTGAACTCAATATAGAAACCAAGTCCGATGGTATCCTTTACTATCTAAACCGTATTTGGATACCTGATCGCGACAATCTTCGTACTTTTCTTATGAATGAGGCTCACAAAACACGATACTCTATACATCCAGGTGCTGATAAGATGTATCAAGATCTACGATACTCATATGGGTGTCCTGGCATGAAGAAAGATATCGCTATATTTGTCTGCAAGTGCCTTACATGTTCTAAGGTAAAATCTGAACATCAAAGACCTTCAGGACTACTTGTCCAACCCGAAATACCTGTTTGGAAGTGGGAAAATATAACCATGGATTTCATTACAGGGTTACCTCGCACGTCCAGTGGGTATGACATAATCTGGGTTATCATTGATCGTCTCACTAAATCTGCTCATTTCATCCCAATCCGTGAAGACTACAAGAACGAGAAGTTAGTTGTACCTATATTGATGAAATTGTAAGCCGTCATGGTGCACCCTTAAGTATCATCTCAGATCGAGACGGCCGTTTTACTTCACGAACATGGCAAGCCATATAATCAGCTTTGGGTACTAGATTAGATCTCAGCACTGCCTGTCACCCTCAAACTGATGGTCAATCTGAGCGCACCATACAAACCCTTGAAGACATGTTGCGAGCATGTGTCATAGACTTCAAGGGTAATTGGGATACTCATCTACCGTTAGTTGAATTATTGTACAACAATAGTTATCATTCTAGCATCGGCATGGCTCCTATTGAAGCCTTATATGGTCGTAAGTGTCGATCTCATGTATGTTGGCATGAAATCGGTGAAGCGCAAATCACTGGGCCTGAGTTGATTCAAGAAACGACTGACAAAATTATTCAGATCCGCATTAATCTTCTAGCAGCTCAAAGTCGTCAAAGAGTTACGCTGATAAATGATGAAAGCCACTGGAGTTTTGTGTTGATGATCAAGTACTTTTAAAGGTATCACCATGGAAGGGAGTGGTTCGTTTTGGTCAAAAAGACAAGCTAGTACCATGCTATGTGAGACCATTCAAAATACTCGAAAGAGTTGGTCCTGTAGCATACAAGCTTGACCTACCAGAAGAACTCAACAGGATTCATCCCACATTCCATGTATCAAACATGAAAAAGTGTCTCGCCGACGAAAACCTCCATATACCATTAGAAGATATTCAAATCGATGAATCAATGCACTTCGTTGAAAGGCCTGTAGAAATCATGGACTTCGGTGAAAAGTGTTTAAAACGAAGTCGTATTCCAATAGTCAGGGTGTGTTCGGAGTCAAAACGAGGACCTGAGTTTACTTGAGAACGCGAATACTCAATGCGCAAAAAATACCCGCATCTTTTCCCAGTTACTACTTCTACCTAAATTTCGGGACGAAATTTCTAAAAGTTGGGGATACTGTAACAATTGTGTAAAACGGGTTCCAAAACCAGATCCATTTGAGAATCACGTATTATTAAAAATTCGTTATGCATTTATTAGTGATAGTTAGTTTAATTTATTATTCAAGGTTAATAAAAAAAACTGCATAATTAAATAAAAGAACAAGTGAATTAATTAAAAACTAAAAATAAAAAAAATTATAAAATAAAAATAAAAGGGGTAGCCGGGATTCGAAACCGGGTTCCCCCACAAGTTCACACACACAAAACACCACTGAGCTGTACACACATATCTGAAATAAACCCGAATTAAATGAATTTTATACTGAACCAACTTCTTAAAACCCATTTCAAACAATCGATTGTAACGGCTGTACCCACCAAATCTCATCATCAATCTTCATCATTTCTACAAAATTAAACTAAGAAACGTTTCTAAAATATGTGATTAAGCATAATCATTGGGTCAAGTTCGGTTACAAATCATACGGTCATAAATTCCTTTGACCGAAATCGTAAGAAACTAGAAATCAACCAAAAATAACTTTCAACTATAAATAAGGATCCCTGCACCTCTGTAGAACTCGCTCACCCTACCAGAACATCTTTAAAATCCTCTGTTTTTTCAAAATTATATTTCCCCGAGGACACCCTCGTTCGCTGGAAAATCACGCCGGAGCTCAGAAAGTCCCCTCGGATTGGTACATCCTATACTCTTATCCTTTACTATTCAAATAATCTCGTCTGAAGTTGAGCTATAAATCATCTCAGACCAAATCGGTTTCTAAATCATCTTCTGTGTTTTGAAACGTAGAAGAAGAACGGAAGTGTGTATATATCAGAAATAAAAACTGGTTTACACACCGGGTTAGACACACAGTCCAGTGGTGGACTGTGTGCATTTGAAACGCAAAGATCCGGGTTCGAGTCCCATACGTGATGCTGAATTCCTTATATAAACCAAGCATTTTTATAGCTCTAATATAAAAACAATACAAATAATATATAAATATAATTAAAATTCTTTATTCTCCAGGTTAGACACCCAGCCCAGTTGGTAGGGCTGGGTGCAACGTAACAAAGGACGCGGGTTCGGTTCCAGGGTTGTGCACCAGTTCAATATTTTCTAAAAAAATTTTAAATAAATGAATTTCAGAAATTACCTAACTAGTATCTAAGAATAATTAAATCAGAGAATATTTCGGGTTAGACACGTAGCTCAGTTGGTAGAGCTGCGTGCACGTATACGGGAGGTCAGATGTTCGAACTCACACACGTTGTCAATTCCACGCTTAAAAACTGGTCAGACCTTGTCAGGTCCTGACAAAGACACAATTTTTTATTATTATTTTCTTTAATATTTTAATTAAAAAACACTTAAAACAAGACTTTTTAGGTTTGAAAACTCCATTAATTACCACAAAAATAACCTAAAAATCTAATAAAAAGCATTAATTAAAATATTAACTTTTATTTATTTATCAAATTAATACGTTATTATTTAGGTTAGTTTTCTCTCGTGGTTAAATCCCAAACTCGTGCGCGTTCGTCATCAATCAAGGAAACACACCCACTGTGAGCGAATCCTTACAAATTCCCCTTTTTAATTCGTGTTTTGGGGTGTTTCATGTGTCGTTTACATATTTATTTATTCAAATAACTTTGCTAACACCATTTTGTGATCTAATGTGTATATTTTTGTCGTTGTTGTTATACGTGGTTACATTATGTCATTTCAGTGCAAGTCATTCATACAAGGCCCATTAGTTCCTCGTTGGATACGAGTTGAGCATCGCATGCCTCGTTAGATCGGCTCCGTTTGATTGAGCCTTGATCTCACAGTTCATCATTTATCATGCATGTGTACATTGTGGATATTATGTGGTTTGATGGTTTGTTTATATATATACATATGCTCATATATGGTCTTTGTAACAGTTGTGTTAAACGGGTTTCCAAAAACCCGCATCGTTTATCAATCAAGTTTTGTTCGTTGCGTAATTCTAGCGTTAGTTATTTTAATTAATTAAAGTTGTAGAACAAGAAAATTATAACTAATAAATTATTATAATAATTATAATATTAATAACAATAATAAGTAAATTAAAATAAGTTTAAAAAATAATAATAAAACAAAAATAAAGGAGGAAACCGGGTTTCGAACCCGGGTCTCCCGGGTATACACACACACCAAGCACCACCGTGACACACACACTGGTTGTTAGTTATTTTGAAATAAATAAAACTTAAAGGAAACCTGTGTATCATTTGTGTGAGGCTAAGTCTGAAACCGCAAAACGGTTTCCAAATAATCTTTGATTTGCAATTGTGTCGCGACTGTTTTGGGTGTTACTGATGATTGAATGTCAGTTATAACCAACACCCCAACTTTAATTCGAATCAAAACTGACCAAAAACTCATGATTGATGAGATTTGAAACCGAAATGTAATTAATCCGATTTTCACTATATATATGTCGATGTTTCATCACAATTGAACTCGCAAGTCTCTCAATTTCTCCTCTCGAATTTTTCTCTTCTCTCATTTTTTTTCATCGCCAGAGTTGCTCTCAGCCGTCGTCATTATGCCGGAACTTTCAGCGACCACCGTCTTCGGTATCAACATCGAACTTATCCTATTTTATCTATTCATCTGATATTAAGTATATATATATATATATATATTGTGAAACTACTGAGTTAGACAGATAGTCTAACGGTGGACTGTGTGCATTTTATACAGATGTGACCGGGTTCGAATCTTATGCAAAACCGTCTTCTGGAATAAAAATCTTTTTTTTTAAAGAGCATCCAGACTACCTTCAAGAAGATGTTAAGTATAATATAATTTCTAATAATGTTGGGTTAGACACCTAGCCCGATTGGTAGGGCTGGGTGCATGTGGAGTCAAGGGGGCGAGTTCGATCCTCAGTGTAGGCGGCGGTTCAAACATTTTAAAACTTTAAAAAATAAAGGATTTCTGAAAACAATCTAACTAATGTATAAGTATAATTAAATCAGAGAATCTAACGGGTTAGACACGTAGCTTAGTTGGAAGAGCTGCGTGCACGCAACCGAGAGGTCACTAGTTCGAGCCTCACCACACGCTGCCTAAATCATCAGTCGAACCAGTCAGGTCTCCTTGTCAGACCTGACAAGGTTTTTTAATATTATTTTATTTTTTATTTTATTTATTTATATTACTTATTTTTAAAATTTTAGTTAAAATTTAATTAAAACACTTAAAAAATGCAATTTCAAAGGTTTTAAAATCCCAACAAAACACCACAAAAGTAACCTAAAAATCTAACAAAAGTATTAAATCGAAATATTAAATCGTTTATATTTATCGAATTATCGCGTTATTATTTTAGGTTAGTATTCGTTCGTTGATCAAATTCTCAAATTCGTGCGCATTCATTATCAAGCAAGGAACGCACCCAATGTGAGTGAATCCTTACAAACTCCCTTTTTAATCACGTTTTAGGGTGTATCATGTGTCGTACATGTTTTATTTATTTATTTAAACACTCGTGCTAACATCATTATGTGATCAAATGCGTATTTTTGTTGGTGTGATTATGTGTCGTTACATTTTATCATTTCAGTGCAATCATTCATTTAAGGTCCATCAGTTCCTCGTGGGATACGAGTTGAGCATCAGGTGCCTCATTAGATCGGCTCCGTTTGATTGAGCCTTGTCTCAAGTTCATTATTCATCATGTCAGGTGTTCATTGTGGATATTATGTGGTTTGTGATTGTTTATATATATATATATATATGCATATGCTCACTTATGATTCATGCACAAATTTTTATTTAAATAACTGATATACGAATTGTTTAAATTGTTTTACTTAGATTCACTCGCCAACTTTTGTTGACCCAAACCTTTGTTTTACGCATGATACAGGTGGACAGGCTCAGGAGGGGAACACATAGAATGGCCTTAGAAGATTAATAAAATATATTCTGTTTAGAACAATGTTTATTTGTGCTTGTATGTTTCCATGTTTTGGATATTTGAAGTTCCAATTTAATAAATATGAAACATTTTAGTAAATGTCATGAGCTTTGGTGATAACCCAATTATGCCCCGACTTTTATTTCCGCTGCGGGTCAGGGTGTGACAGTCTTTGCACATTTTTTTTATTAATCAACGTAATTAAATTGTTTAAATGTTTAATTTAGGTTCACTCGTCAACTTTTGTTGACCCAAACTTTTGTCTTTTACACATGATACAGGTGGACAGGTTGAGGAGAGGAACACTTAGGATTGGCATTAGAAGATGAATAAAATATGTCTTGTTTAGAACAATATTTCTTGTGTTTATATGTTTCTTTGTGTTTGGATATTTTCTCTAAAATTTCAAATAATAAATATGAAAACTTAATTATAGTAAATGTCATGAGCTTTGATGATAACCCAATTATGCCCCGACTTCTATTTCCACTGCAGGTCAGGGTGTGACAGACGTTTCATCGCCAATTTCTCTCGTGTTGCCTTACCACTCACAACCTTGACTCATAAGTGCAAGCCCTTCATTTGGGGGCCCAAGCAGGGAGAGGCTTTTGTGATGCACCTATTCTCACTCTCCCTGACGGTTGTGAAGACTTTGTGGTCTATTGTGAAACATCAGGGCAGGGGCTAGGGTGTGTCTTAATGCAAAGAGGAAAGGTGATAGCCTACGCCTCAAGGCAACTCAAAGTACATGAAAAGAATTACACTACTCACGGCCTAGGACTCAGAGCACTCGTGTTCGCTCTAAAGATATGGAGACATTATCTCTATGGTACAAAGTGGGAGATTTACACTGACCACAAGAGCCTTCAACATATCTTCAATCAAAAAGAGTTAAACATGAGGCAACGAAGATGGGTCGAACTTCTGAATGATTACGATTGTGAAATCCGTTATCATCCTGGTAAAGCTAATGTCGTAGTAGATGCTCTTAGCCGAAAAGAGTATGCTAACTCTATTCGTCTTTTGTGTTCTCAAATCGTAACTGATCTTCAAAACCGCATTCGCGCATCTCAACACACTTCTGTCACAGAAAATGATGTACGAGATCAATTATCTTGTGGAGCTGAAACCAAGTTAGAATCCAAGTCCGATGGTATCCTTTACTATCTAAATCGTATCTGGGTACCTGATCGTGACAATCTTCGTACATTTCTCATGAATGAGGCCCACAAAACACGATACTCTATACATCCAGGTGTTGATAAGATGTATCAAGATCTACGATACTCTTACTGGTGGCATGGCATGAACAAGGATATCGCCATTTTTGTTTCCAAGTGCCTCACGTGTTCGAAAGTTAAAGTCGAACATCAAAGACCCTCAGGCTTACTCGTTTAACCCGAAATACCTGTTTGGAAGTGGGAAAATATAACCATGGATTTTATTACCGGGTTACCTCGCACCTCTAGTAGGCATGACATGATTTGGGTTATTGTCGATTGTCTTACTAAATCAGCTCATTTCATTCCAATCCACGAACACTATAAGAACGAGAAGTTAGCTCGTATCTATATTGATGAAATTGTAAGTCGACACGGTATGCCTTTAAGTATCATTTCGAATCGAGATGGATGCTTTACTTCACGAACATGGCAAGCCGTGCAATCAGCGTTATGTACACGCTTAGATCTCAGCACCGCCTTTCACCCTCAAACTGATGGTCAATCTGAGCGCACCATACAAACCTTGAAGACATGTTGCGAGCATGTGTCATCGACTTCAAGGGAAATTGAGATACTCATCTACCATTAGTTGAATTTTCATACAATAATAGCTATCATTCGAGCATCGATATGGCTCCTTTTGAAGCACTATACGGTCGTAAGTGCCAATCTCCTGTATGTTGGCACGAAAATGGTGAAGCACAAATCACTAGACCTGAATTAATCCAAGAAACAACCGATAAGATTCTTCAAATCCGCAATAATCTTTAGCAGCTCAAAGTCGTCAAAAGAGTTACGCAGATAAACGACGAAAGCCACTCGAGTTTTGTGTTGGTGATCAAGTACTTTTGAAAGTCACCATGGAAGGGAGTTGTTCGTTTTGGACAAAAAGGCAAGCTAGCACCTCGCTATGTGGGACCATTCAAAATACTCGAGAGAGTTGGTCCTGTAGCCTACAAGCTTGACCTACCAGAAGAACTCAGCAAGATTCATCCCACGTTCCATGTATCCAACTTGAAAAAGTGCCTAGCTGACGAAAACCTTCATATACCGTTGGAAGATATTCAGATTGACGAATTGATGCATTTCATAGAGCAACCTATAGAAATTATGGACTTCGGTGAAAAACGTTTAAGACGAAGTCGAATTCCGATAGTGAGGGAGCGTTGGGAGTCCAAACGAGGACCTGAATTTACTTGGGAACGCGAAGACTCAATGCGCGAAAAATACCCTCATCTCTTTCAAGTTAAACCTACTACCACCTAAATTTTGGGACGAAATTTCTAAAAGTAGGGGATACTATAACATTCGTCGTCAAACGGGTTCTAAAACCCGCTCTATTTTGTAATTCAAATATATGTATGATGCTCGTTACGCATTTATGTTAAAAGTTTAAAATTCGTTATATTGTAATTAGTAGTAAATATTAAATAATAAATAATAAAGTTCAAAATAATAATAATATTAATAATAAATAAACTATAAATAATAAAAACAATAATAAAACAAGAAAAAGGGTGTGGACCGCGGGTATCGAACCCGGGTCTTCACCTAAACAAAACACACACAACACACCACCACATACACACACACATCGGTTATATACCCAAATCAAATATCATTTATATCAAAAGAGTTCTGGAAATCAAATTCAAGAAAAACCCGCCCAGTAACGGTCAAGGTCTTCATAGCAATCATCAATTCCGATTTCTTATGCGAATTAAACTGGTGAAACAGTTTCCTGATCTTGAATTTAACTCAATTATTGGAATCAATAACACTTAATCAGTTACCCAAATCATAGCCACATTAAAACTCTTGACCGAAACAGTTGAAACGGAACCGCAACCTAAATCAACACCTTTAACTATAAATAGTGACCCTTGAAGCTTTGTAGAACTCGCTCACTCTCACAAACAAACTCTCTGAACTCTCTATAAACTCTGCTCTAAAATTCACACTCGCCGGAAAACTTGTTTTGTCGCCGGAATTTCATCAGAGCAATCAAAGCATCCCTCTGTTCGGTATAACATCTTTGAATCCTTTATCATGTCCTTATTATGTATATTATGTAATCGTTTTAAATAATACAAGGAGTTTCATCGGATTTTTTTTTAAACAGTAGGTATAATTGTAGAAAATGAAGTAGAAACAGTGAATAAGAGAATTTAAAATCGGTATATATATCGGGTTTGACACACAGTCCAGTGGTGGACTGTGTGCATTTTAAACAAATGGTCACGAGTTCGAGTCACACCTACGCTGCCGATTTCCTATAAATTTCCAACCCTTTTTATAACTAATATATAAATCAACTCAGTTAGTGTATAAAAGTAATAAAACTCCCATATCCTCCGGGTTAGTCACACAGCCCAATTGGTCGGGCTGTGTGCAACACGAGGCATGGGGCGCGGGTTCAAGTCCGGTTATACGCAGCGTATTGTTAATAAAACAAACCTTTTTAAATGACAAATATGATTTAATTCAGTTTGTGCATATCTAAAATTAAATTCCAATATATTTCGAGTTAGACACGTAGCTCAGTTGGTAGAGCTGCGTGCACGTAAACGAGAGGGCACGCGTTCGAGTCCCACACGCTGCGTATTACTCTGATCCGACCGGTTTGACCCGCTAAAGGGGTATTATTTTTTTAATTAAACTTTTGTTATTTTTGTCCAAAAACTATAAAATTATATAACTGAATAATTTCTTTTTAAGCAGAAAAATTAGTAATAAATACAATAAAATTGTCTAAAAACCCTAATAAAATTCATTAAATTAAATTACTAATTTTAAATAAGAGAAATATTTTTACCAATTTATTACGTGAATATTTAGGTTAACTTTTCTTGTTGGTTGGTATCTTTAAATCGTGCGCGCTCGTTATCAAATCAAGAACGCATCCACTGTGAGTGAATTCCTACAAACTCCCATTTTTATTCATGTTTTGGGGTGTATCATGTGTCGTTTTATTTATATCATTTATTCAACACTCGTTCTACTCCATTATATGAACTAACGTGATGTCTGATATTTTGTTTATTGTTATATGTGGTTATACTTTCTCATTTCAGTCAAGCATTCACATTAGGCCCATCAGTTCCCTGTTTCATACAGGTAGAGCATCACGTTGCCTAATTAGATCGGCTCTATTTGATTGAGCCTTGATCTCACAGCATATCGTTTATCGTGCTCACGTGTACATTGCTAGATGATTATGTGGTTTGTGGATAGATTACATATACGTTTGCTCAGATTTGGTTTAAGCATATTTTTATTAAATTAATCAACATATCATTTCTTTCTAATGTTTAAACGGGATTCACTCGCCAACTTTTGTTGACCCAAATCTCTATCTTTACACATGATACAGGTGATCAGGTTGAAGCAAGGAACACATAGGATTGGACCTTGGAAGAAGAATAAATCGTTACTTGAATGTCTTGTTTAGAACATTTGGTGTTTGTGTGGTTTGTGTGTTTATTGGAATATTTATTTTTAATTGGAAATAATAAATATCAAACTTTTATAATAGTAAATGTCATGAGCTTTGATAAAAATCCAATCATGCCCCAACTACCCTATCCGTTGCGGGTCAGAGTGTGACATAGATGGTGTGTTCGTTTCAAGCTTATCATAATTCTAACAAGAAGATTTACCTACAAATATTTCCAACATAAGTTGGTAAAAATATTTTCCACAAACTTGGCTCATTCTAATTTTCCATTTAAGGAACAATAGTCATACTTTCAATTTTCATTCTTTTGGACTTGCTAAGTTGTTTCCACAACTTAGTCCTTACTTTATCCGAATTCATCCTTCTTATTCCAATAATCAATTTAGACACACAAGATTTCCAAATAATCCAACCCTATAATATCCAAGTTCTATGCCTTGGTTTCTAACCATGTATCATCTTTACCCAAGTTGACCCGTTTCAACGGATCAACTTCATACCTTCCTTTTTATATGTAAATACAAGTTCCCACTTATTCCGTTAACACGATTAGCCTCCTTAACCTTATAAATATTGTTGGATATATCAATAACCTAAGATTTCATCATAATTAACATCCCTTTTTACAATTACCCGTTTGACCCGTTTACACGACTCAACCACATGTCATCACATTCGACCATAAATATAACCATGACTTGATTGACTCTTTTACCTACAATAAACCAAAGTTTAAGTCTCGTGAACTCGTCTCGATCTTGAGCTCCTTGTTACTTCGTGTGGCTTGACCTTTCTTCCTTCGCTCCTACACTTGACACACTCATACTTAGATTCTATAATTTCTTTCCTTCAACATACTCTTATCTCATGTTATGATATCAAACTACCACATACACTAAGTCTTACATTTTAACATAACATCCTGTAAGTGCAATTCTTGCCGGGTAACTGTGCTTTATCAGTTCTGGTCAACCAAAGAAAACTCCAAGTCGTAGAAGTCAAAGATGATGAAGCAAGACAGGATTCCTGATTACAAGGTTAATCCGGAATATGGGTTCTGAGTTTGTTACCTTGTCTGAGTTTATGCATATTGTAATATTTTGAATTTAAAACCAGCCATGTAATTCTGAGTTTAAGTGTTAAACTCGGAAGGTCTTCTAGCTTCATGAGGATTCTGAATTTGTTTGTATAAATTCAGATAGGAATCCTAGTGTTTGTTAAGTCCGAGTTTGTTAGTGGTAAACTCGAATAAGATTTTTTGTTATATCCTGGACAATATGTTTTGTCATATTGTCCGGGTTTAGGCCCTAGTATACGTATATGGCGTATAGGGTAGATTAGGGCACATATGTGTTAGAGAGGGAAAGCTACGTTTTAGATCTTTGTGATCTAAACCAGGTTGTAGAAGATGATGTATACTCATTCTGTATGTAATCTGTGTTGATTGTAATGAAATGAATGAGTTTCTCCTATATCTTCTTCTCTATCTTCTATGTTTTGGTTTTAGCGTCTTGAATCAAGCGTAATATTTATGTTCGTCATCGATCACGTGCTTTCACAAGATGCAAATGTGAATGCTCTTAGAGCATTTACAGTAGCTTCCCCGTGCACATCTCTGTAATCTAACTGAAAAGATACATTTACCACTAAAGTATAATGATCTTTAAAAACCCTCTCACATCTCGTTCACCATATCTATATCTATTCATGTAATGATACTGATACCGACTACCGAAAGATTAACATGGACCATTATAACATCATATGCAAATTCCACATCGGTCATGGCTAGAAGAGATCCCTGGTTCATAAGTAATCCAATGCCTCTTAAATCACCAACGCATTTTGGGCTTAATGCTAGTGGATGAGACGAGAACTCCACAGTTAAGCATGCTCTGGTGGGAGTAGTACTAGGATGGGTGACCTCCTGGGAAGTCTCCACCGGGGCAACCAAAAACAAAGCCATGAGTTCCTGTATGGGCAACCCATCGAGGGCAAAGCGGACAATATTGGTGTTAAGAGGGGTGGGATGTTACAAATCGGGCGTTGAGGGCGTACTAGCTGCCAAAGCGGACAATATCATGGTGCGTTACGTGGGCTGTTATAGATGGTATCAGAGCCATGGTCGGACCGGTGGTGCTTGGTCCCGTGGGGACGTTGGACCCTCTAAGGGGGGTGGATTGTGGTATCCCACATCGGTTGTGAAGAGGACAAAGACTTCCTTATAAGGGGCTGGATATCTTCACCATCATAACGCGTTTTAAAAACCGTGAGGAGTAGGCGTTGGGGGCATGCTGGCTGCCAAAGTGGACAATATCATGGTGCGGTTACATTGGGCTGTTACAGATGGTATCAGAGCTAAGGATCGGACTGGTGTGCCAGCGAGGACGCTGGGGCTCGTAAGGGGGTGGATTGTAACATCCCACATTGTTGTGAAGGGGAACGAAGGCTTCCTTATAAAGGGCTAGACACCTTCACCATCATGACGCGTTTTAAAAACCGTGAAGGACGGGCGCTGAGTGCGTGTTGGCTGCTAAAGCGCACAATATCATGGTGAAGTTACACTGGTATGTTACAGATGGTATCAGAGCCAGGGACCGGACTGGTATGCCAGCGAGGACGTTGGGCCCCATAAGGGGGTCGATTGTAACATCCCACATTGGTTGTGAAGGGGAACGGAGGCTTGCTTATAAGGGGCTGGATACCTTCACCATCATGACGCGTTTTAGAAACCATGAGGGGTGGGCGCTGAGAGTGTGTTGGCTACCAACATAATGGACGGGCGCTAACAATATAATGTTACGGTTACGATGGGCTGTTACAATTCGATTAAATAATATTTTTTATTCTTTCGTATTTTATTCTGTTTCTTCCCCTCACAGAAAAATGTAGAGAATAAATATATAAAGTTAATAGTGAGTGACTATATTTAGGGAACTTATGTAGCTTTCCATCAAATTTATAGTTGGGTACTGATGAGGGACATCATCAGTATCATCATCATACTCAGTAAATCCTATCAACAGTAAAGCTAAGGTAGGATATGAGTAGGGTAAGATGTGGACAGTCTTACCTATACCCCATAGAAATAGAGAGATTGCTTCCATTGAGAGCCTAGGCTCGATAATAGTTTTGCATCAAGCATTGAACATACGGCACATAACACTCAACAATTGGGAAAAAGGCCGGTTAGTGCATGTAACCTATTGTCTTTCGGCTATCAATGCCACCACATGATGCACGATTAACCATCCCCGCTTTTAATATTATTTTCACGAAATTAATAAAATAACGTTAAAATTAGTGCAATTTTACTTTTTTCACCAAAAATCCATACATATATATTATATGTGCATACCACAAAAGAGAGGTGTAGTGATGAGGAGGGACCAATTACTCAAAAGTCGTCGACTCATACATACCTAATGGAAATGTGAAACAAAAGTTAAAAAAAATGAGTCAATAACTTTAAAAACCTAACCAAAACAGAATGTTTTCTTATAATTTGGTTTTTCTTTTAATAGTTTTTTATTATTTTTTTTATTAAATCTAGATGATGGTTATGTTTTCTGAAACTAATATTTTGGTTGTACATTTTTTAGTTATGTATATCTGGTAAGTCGATTATTTTGACTTGATTTAATTTGTAGCCTAGTAAACTAGTCTATAGAAAACACATTTGTAATATTTAAAAAAAACTTTTGATATAAGAAAAATGTATTTTACTTATTTGGGTTTTCTCTAAACGTTTACTAGAACATATCTAGCATGCATTTTATCGCTTCTATTCTACATTAGGTGGTACTAAAGCTCGCTAGTATCCTAATGGCACACTGCCTTGGAGTAAACAACATCGTCATTTTTTATATCGGAGATCGTGGGGTTGATGTTTTGTGGCATGCATTAGATGTTCTTTATACTAAGAAGAACAAAGTCGACACACTCATTGAAGAACAATGTGCCATGATCGTAGGTGGTAAAAACGTCCACAAAAATGATATGTACTAAAATATACATAGTTGAATTTTATAGGTTTCAAATGAAAACGAGCTAAAATGGTTAAACTATGGGTTGTTTTCATTAGATTCTACTCATATTTGGTTAATAGTTGAATTTTATAGGTTTCTAATGAAAATGAGCTAAAATGGTTAAACTAGAGATAATCATGAATCTCTTAAAGATAAAGAATTAATAATCATTAATCATAATTAAACTACGCTGGTATTTCTGCTAAGAAAGAGGCACCCTTTAATTTCTTTACTAACCCATTGGAAGGGAGATCTACCCTTAGATCAACCGACATTTTGGTCTTTGGATAGGTTGGAGGAAAACATGCATGTGTGGATCTAACAGGGGTTTTCCCGCTTGTGGGCTTAGTGGGTAGTGTTTTAAAGGTTGGTTTGGGCAAAGTGACGAAACACGAGAAAGCGTGTCTTGACAACCAGCACGTGTTTATCTCATTTGCTTTTGATGCTTTTTGGTTTCCTGTCGCTAGAGGCTGTAGACCTACTTAGTCGAGTTCAAAGGGTCATTCATAGTAATGTTAGGACCCCTAGATTTATAGACGTATAATTTAAAAGACTTAGTTTTACTATTAAAAAATGGTAGCGGCGCAACATCTCATCCGTATTCTCTTGATGTAAATTAATAGGTTTGGCTTATAGTTAAATAAGTAAACTTAGCCACTACAAAAGCTTTTATTTGGAAATAGGGGTTATTTATTATTATATTATAGTTAGTAAATAAGTCAAATAAGATGGTTTGTTTTGATCGAATTAAAGAAAACTAAAGTCCATGTTTTGACAATTTCGTACAGGTTGTCTTCAAAATTGGAATGGATATCAAGGGGGTGTTGGTTTCTTTTGCAGATTAAGATCTAGTGGTGTGGAACATGATCTTAAGAGACTTTTCGTGTATCGAAGAAGCCGATTAGAAAAGTTGTAAGTTTGATTGTCCATTTGCAGATTCATCATATTTGGGTTTATGCAATGTTCATATCACAGTTATTAACTTTCCAACTAAGTTTTTTAGTTAGACATATGACTTGTAAATTTTAAGTTATATTTCTGTATTGAAACTGTAAAAATGCTAATGTTTCAGTGATACAAGTTTATTCAGGAATCCGCTACAAAATTTACATGTGGTATGTCACAATGGGTATATTCATAATTTCTTTCTTTAGACTACACGTTGTGGGCGAGAAAATCTAGCGTGAAAGCTAGTCCACGTCTACTAAACCACCCCGTGCATGGCGTTTTCCACGGCGTTGTGTGTGGGGCGGGGGATTCTTCACTGGCATCGGGGGCAATCTGGTTGGTGATGTGACGCGAATTGATTGGTGGTTTGTATTTGGTTAGTTTTTTTTAAAACACTAGGTGGGCCCTTTTCCACGCCTAACACCATCCTATGCTTTATTTTACCACGCCCTTTGCTTATGTAGCTGTTATTTGGCGCTTAACACCCCATCTTTAACCCCTCCACACCATATAGTCTTGATACAAGTATATTTCTTTGATGATGATTTTATTTGAATCACTATGGATAGCCTCAAGTGGCGCTATTGTCTCAACTTTTATAGGAGACCAATATGTGTTCCAACTTACTACTTTTTAAAATTAGTAAAAGAAACAAGAAGATAAAACGTAATCGAATTTATAAGTATCACCTAAAAGTTGAAGATTGTTATTTTCTTCAAGTATGATAGATTCACTGTTGAGGATTTTAGTAATTAATTAGGATGCCCTAAATAGATAATTCATTTACTTTTGAGACACAAATTAGTAGAAAATATGGTCTATTATTAGCCCTCTCTTGCTTCATAACATTTTTTTTTATTCTTATTTTTCTTTTCATGGGTTCACGAATTTTGCGGCATATGAGATCCAGTGGAAAAGAAAATTCAATGCCATACCAAGTTATATGAACGTAAGATCATTAACAATATGACTTTATACCACTACCCACCAGACCATCAACTATTGATTATTTATAATTCGATCTTTCTTATGTTATCAAATGTTTCTTATAATAGTTATATATGTTGATTTTGCTATGGGAACGTAATGATGAGACTATGAAGCTTAAAGAAGCATTGGCGAGAGAAGTCGGACGCCTGAGATTGGACTTCCAACAAATGAGAGATGACAGGTATTTGTTAGTCTAATAGTTTTCTATTTGTTCAAGAACATATGAAGATGCTATGAAGCATGAACTAACATTATTCATATTACATATTTAAAAAAAATACATGAAATTAATATTAAAAAGAAAGACTGTAAAAAAATGACTTCTATTGATTAGTAACCATTAATCGAAGTTTAATACATCATAGAAAATAGTTTAATCAACAAAAAAGTCACGGATTTGCCCAGTGAAATAAAAAATCAGAGGTAACCATATAAAAATCAAGGTAGTGCATAATACATTAAACCAAAAAGACTGACAAACTATGTTTACTATTTAATAGTTAAAACACACATTTTTCAATTATCGTATATTATTCAAATATAAAGACCTTAACATTTGCATCAATCCGTTGTAGTCTAGTTGGTTAGGATACTCGGCTCTCACCCGAGAGACCCGGGTTCAGTTTCCGGCAACGGAATTTGTTTTAAGCTACAAGTAGCTTTTTTAATAAATAGAAAGAAGTAAAAGAAATAAACAAAGTTGATATAACCCTTGTTCTTTTAGTTTTCTATGAATTCCAATTTTTTAGATATATGCCTTTCAATTATAAAACTAAAGTACGATAATAGGATTGAGTAGCTCGGTGGTTGAAAATCACCTGATTGTATAACTTTTGATCGATCCAAACAAGGTAATCGAGTCAAATCTAGTTTCACCTTCAAAATACTAAATGTTATTTCCTCTCTATAAGTACTAGATAACTCAAGTGCCACTTATCCAAACAAGGTAACCAAGCTACCTCCAGTTACATTCGAGTCGAGCTCAAGCTCAACTTTTTAGCTCGATTGAGGAATCTGATCCGAGTTGAGTTGATACCTACATTTTTAGCTCAAACACAGATTGAATCTGGCTTGGCTCGAGTATACCTAGTAAAAAGTCTAACCCATTGTAATTTAAGTTAATTCAAATTTGATGAAACATATGTAATTCATGTTCAGAAATATCACAATCAAGTGGATATTCTTGTTAGTTTTACCCGAAAGTCATTACTTTGCTGACAAAATAATTTATTTTAAAAACGGGTTTGAAGTTTTTGTGTAATGCTTTGAAATTTTTAAGAATTAAAAGAGTTAATTATACAGATTATGTGATTTGACTTTAGTTAGATGTTTGGGGTCTAAGTTTAAAAAGTCGGATGTATGATTGATTTGTATAGTTTTAGTTTTGTAATAAGTTTGAAATCACTAATACCAAATTTCGTTAAAGTTTATATTAAATTTGGAAAAATAATATCTAAAATACATTTATGAGTTGAGACTTGTGGAATTCCTTCTTTACATTGTGAAGCTTAATTTTTTTGTGTGTGAAATAGCCATGTTTTAAAAATTATATTATGAGATGAATTCCATCTTTTCCTCCTTTCAACATACATTCAATGTTTCATTTGAAATCTAAAAAATTATAGATGTTGTTCTTGATTTTTTGCTTGACTTGACTTACTGACTCAGTAAGACAATTAAAGGAGTTGGTCCCCTTTCGAGTCAAAGGAAAACTACTGGTTAAAACGGCAACTAATATTATAACCAATTGTGTAAAATCAATTAATATTAAACCTTAAACCAAGGTAATAATATTTTAGCTTGTAGTAAGCCATTAATAAACAAATATTATCTTCAACGCTAATTGATACAATCAATACCTAACTAAGTTTGACAAAGTGATATTTATATCATTACTATAATCATCTTTAAATCATTATAAAGATGGCTCAAATCAATATTCACATGTTTTAACAAATAAAGTTTGCTAAAATCAAGTAAAAAAAATACTTGACACCGGATGATAGACTCAGTCCAGCAAATGACGACGGTTTGCTACATAAACTGACTCTTCAAAACCTTCTTGTCTACTGGTTATGAGCCCTGTAACTTCAAACGTATCCTAAGTTTCTTTAAGTTGGACCAATCTATGCTCTGTTTGCCGTTTGCTTCTGTCCGGCTATCCAAGTATGAGTTTGTTAACTTTTTAATCAGCTTCATAGAATTCATAAATGAAACCAATGATCGATCAAAATGATTTTACGATTTTGAGACGAACCATGAACACAATGGTTAGTTCTAATTTACTTTGCTGAATTATCTAAAGCCCTAATTAGATTCTTGAACTTATTTATAAGATTTAATTGATGGGCATATTGCTCTCATGGTTAAGTAATGAAATTTCTAGATCATGGTCGTCACTCATCAGCTTAAATTTTTCGATTAGGTGATTTATTTTTGTTATTTTTTTCAAATATATTTACAAGATAGCCTAGGTCTCAGACTTTCAGTGCTCTTGGTTTTAGTTATCATATACTTTCAGAGAAAGTACTAAGATTTATATATCTTAAATCTTAGGCCATTTCGGTTATGATCAAATACTTCTACGATCTGACTCGCGCAACGATTTTCCACAAATTATCGGAGGCTAGGTTAGCCAGCGCAAATGGTGACGATGCTGTGAGCAAGGGTATTGAATTGAACAAGTGTGACGGTTACCATTAACGGTAACGTACGCAATGGCGGATCTAGCCGAGTGCCAAGGGGTAACATTTTAAAAGAAAAGGGTAACGAAATCGAAAAAAACGTCAAATTTTTCCAAAATTTACACTACCGCCGGAGCGCCAAAGGGTAGCGGAGGCTACCCCTTATTACCATGTACATCCGCCTCTGAACGTACGGTGCTTAAGCGACGCTAAGTTTCCGTTCAAGCAAGCCTGGAGGAAGCAATTGCCGATTTCCTTCTTTACGATTATAGGAGTATATTATATCTAACACTATTTTTTTCGTCTTACATAGGAAAGGTTGAAGATATCGACTATATAGACACCAAAAGTGACAACAGCATCATGCAAATGAAGCACAAAAACATCAGGTAAAAGTCATTTTTGACACTTTATGAAATTACATATACTTTATAAGTAACCTATATATAAGAACATCTATTCCATCCATTGCTTAACCTACTTTAACCCATTCAGGTGAAATTCATTCGATATATATTTTCTTTTCTTTTTATTTCTCAAGGTTAACTATCCTGTCTTTTTCATTTCACATGGTAGTTTAGGAACCAACAACAAAGATGTTTTGCTGCCACTTTCAAGGTATTTAGTCTCTTTTAAAGCGGGTGGGGAAGGCATGTAATGGGTCAAAACCGGTTTACTTTAATCAGTTTGACCTATTTCCTTTTAAGAAAAAGTTTCTTAATTTTGTCGTTTGACCCGTGTGGCAATATAATATGCTCCATGGTCCCTTTTTTTCACATAACTTGGATGAAAGTGTCTTCTCTATCTTTCATTTACTTCTTTTGACAAAATTTATACATGGATCCTATATAAAAATAGGAAGAAACTGTAGTCGAAACGGCTACAACTAGAATAACATTTTATCACTCATTGATAGATGGAATATAAGCAGCCCCACTCACATTACAAATTTTAGATCTCACTGATCATATTCGATCACTAAATTAGAAGATGCTTTAAAAATGGTTGAATTTGGATTCAGAAAACATTTTAGCTGACTAAAACTACCTTCCATGATGATCATACGAAACGGGTCCACTAAAACGTTTTAGTTAACCTTTCTTTTGCATATTGAACATTGTTGTTGAGTTTGAACTTTTTTTTTATTTTCGTGATTGTCTACGATTTGCATATTGTGACATGGTCCTAAATTTATAATAAGAATTGTTTGAGAACTGAAAAAAAATACATAAAAGCAACGTTTTATTTTTATAAATTGTTGTAGATACATATTAATTTTGTTGCTTTGTTGCTAGAAAAATATGTGTCTAATTTGTTACTCTTTTTGATTTGCTACATGGCTTTGAAATAAGAAATTATATTATTTTCGTACCTTTGTGTTGTTTTTGAAGTGTAGAAGGTGAAATAGTCTTAAAAGCATAAACAACACATTTTTCCTTCGTAGATAGAGATTATTCAAATAGTCTTCAAAGTAAGAGATTAAATGGAAAGTTGTTAGTATTGAAAGGATGCGATACTGTTTCATGTAGAAGTTTTTTTTAATCAAATTGGTAATTACTGTTTGGCTACTATCATTGCATGAACAACTATATATTCATGACCTTTTATTGTTCTTCATATGTATAAAGTGCCTTTGTTTGCTTCTGGGGATATATGGAATCTTTCAGTGTTTTAGTTTAACAATCATGCTCATCTCTTAAGCTTATTTTCATTTAGTTAACTACATCAATGCACACACAACTTCAACATTGGTTGGTGACCTTGCTGAAGTAAATGCGGTCATCTTGAACGGGATATCCGTCTGTGGAGTACCGCGCTAGCATCACGAACCGCATTACGTTAACATAGGAGTGTCTAAATTAGTTAGGTTTTTAATGGGTTGATCTCATTGGTTAGCAAGGTGCACAAGAAAATTACATATGTCACCCATTATAAGTTTAATGGGTCAAATGTCACTTCTTATCTTTTAATGCAAAGCTTATCCTTTTATTCATTTCTAAGAAAGTGATGACCATCTATAGAATACTAGAGCCATCATGTAGAACAAGTTGGACGGGTTTGGAAATGGTTCAAAACGCAGTGGGTCAGGTTGGTTGACCTTAAGGTTGTAGAATTCTAACACTACAGAACCTAACACAAAACTCATGGGTTCGGGTCAGTTTCAGGTCGAACCATTATACCTTTAGCTAAATGGGGTCGTGTTCGTATCAACCCAGTAGGTTTATGGATTGATCCATCTAACCCAAATGGTGCTGGATGAACAGGTGTTGGAACAGGCTTCTGGTGGAACTACGACTCAAATCAGGTAGGCTTCTGGTGGAACTACGACTCAAGTCAGGTCTGATGTTTCGTCCTCTGCTGTGCAGCCTATTAATGGGGCGTTGAATGTGGTTATTAGGTCTGGTTCGGCTGATACGAGCAGTGCAAAGAACACAAACCCTGCTGCCTCAAATCCTACTGCTGCTGCGAGTGGTACAAGTCTGGAAGCAGGTGGTACCTCTAAAGCTGTTGCAAATGTTGGGATAAGCATAAAAGCCCAGGTATTTCTTACGCTGAGCAGATTAAATGTAATAAGGTTTAAGAAACTACTTATCTATAATATAAATTGGACAAGAAGGGATTCAGGTCAAACTGACCCGTTTCGACTAATATTAAAGTTACACCTTTTGACATTTACACGTATTGATCTGCTACCAACCTGTTTGCCGGTTTTGTGCTAAGTATGCAAGTTTCATTTGCAGTTGCCTTTTGTTCCAAGTCATGTACATCCCATCAATGACTATTTCACTGCAGAAGAAGCCGCTAACGAATACGAGTTTATGATCAGACAGCTTGTCAGGACTCGTGTGGTCGACGTGTCTGATGTCGGCGACTGTTCGAAGTTTGATTTAATCCTTCTAGGGATGGTACTGGATGGCCATGTGGCATCTTTGATCCCTAATCATCCAGTTCTTGAAGAAAAGAATGAATGGATGACATTCATCACCACCTCCCCTAAGCTACTGGTCCAAAGAATCAGCCTCACCCTGCCTGTCATTAACTCTGCTGCCAATGTGGCAGTCGTTGCGACATGTAATGAGGAAGCAGAAGCTGCTGCTGGCTATAGATGGTGTGTTCCTTTGAATCTCATTACTAGAATTGCTTGGCATCAACGTAGGTTCTTGAGATGGGTGAGTTGGGTTTGGTTTTTAATATCGGAGAAGGGAAAAGCCAAAATGTTGTTCAACACAATCACTCATTGGTTGATTGCTTTTAATCAATTCACTTTTTCTTCATTTGGAAGAAGCCTGTGCTCACATGCCTTTATTCGTCGGATATTAATCACTGGAATTAGTTTCGGCTCTCTGGTCAGTTTTTTTGCCTTTGTTTGTAATCCATATATTTCCATTAAGCATAGTTGCAAGTAATTATTTGCCCTTTTTTGATGTTTATATGGTTTGTAAGTGTTCAAACTGGATTTGTGCTTATAGATACAAGAGATACGCATAGTAGCCTCTATGTAGGATTCCTTGGTTTTATGAAACATACTATACAACGAATTTGATAAGTATCCGTTTCTAATATGTTTAAATCTGTACTTAATCATTAAACCTTAACAATTATAATTCAAAAATCTAATAGTTTATACATACACACACACACACATATATATATATATATCACTCGGTGCTGCCAGCTAAAGTGAATAAAAGAACATCTTAAGTCAACCAAACAACATGCTTTGATTGGCTAATTATCTAAAGTCAACCATACCCGATATGTTTGGTGACAATTGAGACTCAGATTGAGCAAGAAGAGAGGCTGGTAGCTAACTCAGGTTTGTTTATACTTATGATTTCTCAAAGTTTGCTTAACTTGGCTGCATTGATGCGTTGGACCCATTTTAACCATGTCGTTTAACTTCATGAATGAGTTTTGAATTGTTATGTTAAGTAGAATCACAAACTTACTATTTAGCCTCACCTCTAGTTCTTGCAGTTACTTTTGGAGAAAAATGAGGATAATAGGCTTAGCAGTTGGGAAGAGTACCGTTTCCAATTTCTTTTAAAGACAACGGCATTCTAATTGTCGATGGTGATCTAATTCCGGTGGTCAATGGTCTCACCAGTCGTCTGATTGCTCAACTCCAACAAAACTTCATTTGAAGCCTAACGATTTCAAGATTTTCTTGGAGACTTTGGTTAGTTAACTCTAAAGAGCATCATCTTTTTTATATATAATTTTTATTTTCTTGCAACATATATTTTCTGAAATTAGTTTTTTTTTTTTTTTTTTTTTTACCATGAAGGAAGTTCAAAACCACCGAAGAAACTGAATTCGAATTCAGTTCGCTTTTCGACCGAATAATCACTTTGAAAACTGAATCATTGCTTTGGACGGTTATGACTTATGGATACCCCTCTTTTGGGTTGCAGAGTTGTGTCTGATGGTTATTGACTTATTTAATATTGACCCTTATAACAAAGAATGAAGCATTGCTTTTGACGGATGGAACTTTTTGCAGGCAGAACAATTAAGTGAGCAAAGGAAGCGTATGTGTATGGCACAAGCTCCAAAACCTTTATCATCTTTTTTAAATTGTGTTAAACAAACTCATTTTCCATTATACTATTAACTATTCCCTTTTCATTTCTATTATCTTATTTATTTTTTCAAATACTTAAACTTTGTCAATTCTATTTAATACATTAAGTACTTTGTAGGTTAATTAATAATTAATCATATGAATCTTTATGTAAAAGTTAAGTATAAATACATATCATATCCCGTCGATGTGTGATTTTTTATTTATTTAATTATAATTTAATATTTACATTAGTAATTAAATGTTTATTTCATTGAAAGATTTATGCCATATTGTTAAATAACATATTTTATCGTGAGATCATCCGTATAACAGACAAGTACTTAATTATATACATTATATGGTAAGGATGTACAAGCGTGTCTACATAAGTTTTTAACGACTTGTGTTTTCTTTCGTATTCATTTCTTTTAATTACTAGCGAGGACTGGTTTGTGCTTTATCAAGAGTAAAACCAGAGATGATTTTTTATTATGTGTTTTTTTGTCTGTAATTTAATCTTTACATAACTTGTGATTTTTTTGTATTTATTTATTTCAATTATTAAGTGTAATGTAATATTTATGTTAGTACTAAAACATTTCTTTCATTAAAAGATATATGTCTATACCATTAAATAATATATTACTTTTGTGAAGTCATTCGTGTAGCACACGGGGTACTTAGACTAGTAAAAGTAAATATAAAAAAGAGCAAACTTCCGTTTTGCTACGTGTGGTTTGGTCACTTTAACAGTTTTGCCCCAAATATTCAAAAACGGTCATTTTCCTCCAATAATTTAGTATGTTTGTCCCATTTTACTTCACGTCTCTAATTCCATCCAAATAATTTGTTAATTGAAAGGGTATTTTGGTAACTCAAGTATAAAAATCATTTATTCAATTTTTTAAATATGTTATTGTTTTTTAATGATATTAAAAATGAAATTTAAATCATTTATTCGATTTCATTAAATTCTTAGATTTGTTTTTGTCATTTACTTATATATATCATCATCACCATTCATTGCTGCAATACAACAACCACCACCTGTCATCTCGACTAGCCCGCCACCACCATCATCCACCACTTAATTTTCTGTTAAAGATTCATCGCCGTCGTCGGACCTCACTACCACCTTCGTCGGAGCTAACTTACATCACAGTCATCGAAACCAACTACCGCTGCCGCCACTTCCGCTTAAGGATCTTATAATCGGCCAAGGTTGGTTGTGATTTCCGGTCAAATCTTGTCACAGATCTCGTATATGGTTTCTAATTTCAGTTATGGTTTCAAACAAGTTTGTAGATCTGTTGTGGATTTTGCGGATCCAGATTGAGATTATGGTTCGTAGATCAAGTGTGATTTCAAATCGAGTTTATGGATCTAGATGTGATTTCAAATCGAGTTTGTAGATCTGAGAGGGGTTCAAATGTGCGGTTGTTGAATTTAGGGTTGCGAAAGGTGTTCGTTTTTCAAGCGAAGGGGCCGGACTAGGGTTCTGGTGCCGGTGGTCCGCTGGTGGTGGTGGCAGGCGGTGAAAGGGTTGTGGTCGTGGAGGCGAGGTGAGAAAGAGAAAATATGAATTAAGTTTTAGTGAAGGGTGGTGGGTGTTTCAATTTGGGGTTGGGTGTTTCCAGATTGCCGACGTGTTTTAGTGACCAGATGGTGGCGGTGGTCAGGTGGCAGTTGGAGTGGTGGTGTCCGGTAAAGAATATGTGCAGAGTAAAAGGGATGAGAGATGGATATAAATCTAATATTTTATATACATGTATGTATATAAATCTAATAAATAATTAAATTTTTATTTTTAAAAGTAATAAAATATCTTTAGTTATACTTGAAATTACCAAAATACCCTTTCAGTTAACAAATAATTTAGATGAAGTTAGAGACGGGAGTAAAATAGAAAAAACATACTAAACTAATTAAGAAAAATGACCGTTTTTAAATACCGCTAAAATTACCAAACCAAAGAAAGCAAAATAAAGGTTTCCTTTATAAAAAATTAAAAAAAAAAAAATTGGATGATCATTTAGTATTCTAAAAACCTTATCTTCTAATTGTACTTGCCATGACCGAACAAATATGCGGTGTGGTATCACATTCGAAAATTGTCTTCTTGCCCACCTACAATCTTTTATTTTTATCTTCAACAAACCAAAATTGAAAATTCCATTCAATCGCCATTCTTGATTACCACACAAATTCCCTAAAAAATCCAATCTTTTTAGTCAAATCATCGGTTTTTTGCCTCACAATCTTCCCCTTATTGCTTATCCTTCACCCTTAATCAACACCCACAATTCCTGCCGCCATTTCCGTTATCAATTTCATGGTTTTCCCTCCAATTTTGACCCTAAATTGAGTAAATTCTCTCTTGTTTCTTTCTTTTACTTGTTATTGCAAATGGGTTCTGTTTATAATCTTGTTTCTTTTATGAATTTAGTTTCTATTAATAAAAGCCCTAATTTTGCATCCCCAAAAGTTTATGGAATTAGTTTTGTTAATTCTTGCTCTAGGGTTTCAATCAAGAACAGAAATATTATGTATAATTGTATGAGATTAGGTGAATTTAGGTGTTGTAAGGCTGTAGAGTTGGATAGTGTTGTGACAAGTGATGATGAGGATGAAATGAGTGAGGGGTTTTTCGAGGCGATTGAGGCGTTAGAAACGATGACAAGAGAACCGTCTGATGTTCTTGAGGAAATGAATTCTAGGTTGTCTGCTAGAGAGTTGCAGCTAGTGTTGGTGTATTTTGTTCAAGAGGGGAGGGATTCGTGGTGTGCGTTAGAGGTTTTCGAGTGGTTGAAGAAGGAGAATAAGGTTGATGAGGAAACGATGGAGCTTATGGTGTCGTTGATGTGTGGTTGGGTTAAGAAGTTGATTGAGGGGAAGCATGAGATTGAGGATGTGATTGATCTTCTTGTGAATATGGAGTGTGTCGGGTTGAAACCGAATTTTAGTATGATTGAGAAGGTGATATCGTTGTATTGGGATTTGGGTGAGAAAGATGCGGGTGTTTTGTTTGTGAAAGAGGTTTTGAGGAGAGGGATTGGGTGCGAAGAGGTGTGAATCACGAGGGCGGAAAGGCGGGCCCACCGGGTATCTTGCTTGGAAGATGATGGTAAGTTTTAAATTTCGTTTTCTTCATCGTTTATGTTTATATATTTGATTTTGTGAATACATGTTATGTTATAGTTTAAAACTGTGTAATCTTTTGTGTGCAGTTGATTCTCTTAGGTAGGATACTTGTGGTTTAAGAGGACAACTAAAATGACATTTGGTTGAAAGTAATTGAAATATGAACACGATATATAATTAATATTTGCTTAGTGGGTCAGCCGTCCCTCCATAATGGTGTGTAGCTTAATGGTGGATACTAATATACTAATACCCTTGATCATATTCGTATATGTTTACATCGAATAGCAACGTACTTAGGTTACTGGTCCATTTTGATAACTATGTTTTTTTATGAACTTGCGTATCATTTAATTACCAGGCTAGTCCATTTTAGAAAAGTATAAAGCCCGCCAGGTGGCTTGCCATGTCATCTTTTTTACTGGATATACTGGTTGATTGTCCATGAATTTACCAACCTAACCCATTTCAAGAAAGTATATATCTGATGTTATTGAGTATCATTATGAAAACAGACCGCTGACAACTTAGGTGTATTACCATTCCGTGACATTTAAATAACATAATACCCGTATTTGACTAAGGAAACTGATACGTATCTACAGAGCAAGTCAACTCAGTCAACTCAATTAGTCAGTTACCCAAATTAGGGTCTACTCTATTAGTCGGTAAACAGAAACAGAGGAGCTAATTGTGGGATTAGTCAATTACCAGAAATAGAGGAGCTAATTTGGGACGTTTTACCTTTTTGTCTTTATAATAACGTAGAGATTAAGGGTTCAAGAGTTGTATCGATGTTTTGTTTATCAACTTAGGTTTTTACCTTTGTAGTTGGAGATTTAGCCTATCTCGAATCAGGCTGCTTATCCTAAATCTAAGCTTTCGATTTCTGGTATCTACCAGAAACACCATAATTGCAATGTATGACTAAGGAAACAACACGATGCATGACTTAACATGGTTTTGAATTCATAATATTGAAACTGAGAAGTATGCATTTCATATGTCCTAATGCTGCACCAACTATGCCATTGTGTTCACTGATTGTTAAATTGATTCAGAATGTCGCTATATTTTTCCTTTTTTTGCAAAGCTTTGATTTAATGTTACTTTTGTACCCGTTAGTATGCATTCTAAAGTATCCGTAGTGTTTATTTGGTTCACTTGATTAATTTTGTTTTGTAAACTTTATGATATTTAGATTATTGACTTATAGCAGCACAATTCCATTAAGCTATGTGCCTTATGCCCTTATCCAAACTCGTATTGGTTAGAAAACGATTGGTCATCTTATCTGGAAGTGATTTAGTGGGTTATCTATATTCAATAATAGTATAATACACATGTTACAAAAAAACTGTCAGTTTTTAAGAAAAATCTACAAATGCTAAACTTGAGAAGTAACAAGTTAGATTTTTTGTTTGAAATGGAGATGCAGTTCATATGTAAGGAGGGAAACATAAAGAGCTTTGGGTATATTCGTGATTTTGTATATCTAATAAGAGCTATCCAATAATAATATTCTAAGAAAAATAAAAGTTACTCTGCGTCAATAATTAATATGAATGGTTAAATGTGAATTAGGTTGAGATTATTCACGGAATTCTTATCCTATGGCTTAATTATTAGTTCAATCACATTTAAGGTTAAGAAAACTCATACATCGAAGAGTTCTATCCCTCTAATCAAGATAAGCAAAAGGGTTCACAAAAAGATTACCGTTATATTCTTTAACGATTAACACATTCAGACTTTAGTAAATATGATTTATTCATAAAGAAAACCGTGCTGAGGATTGGGGAAGTCAGGATTTGAATAAATGCTTTCATGTAGCTGTTCTTAGTAAGATAATTCTTAAAACACACAATATTAGTCGCGTATAGCTATGCAGCTAATATCGGTGATATATCACTGATTTATCGGTTATCGGTCCGCATGTAAAATATCGGTGTCAAATATCGGTACCGATATTATCGGCGATATTGACCGATATATCACCAATTTTCCCGATATCAATACCTTTCTTCATAGTTCTATCTTTCGTCTTTCTTATTGCTGCTATTAGTGTTTTAAGTCTTAATTGTTAATTGTTAGTGTTAATTGTTAGTGTTAAATGTTAGTGTTTTAAGTCTTAATTAGTTCCTACTTGCTACAATTGGTAGTGTTTTGCAAGTTGCATCAGGTTAATTTGTTAATGGTAGGAGAGTATACTGAATTGTTAGTGTTAAATTGATATGTTTATAAAGTTTGCATGATATTAACATTACCGATATCCATAGTTGTCAATAGCGGCTATAGCATCACTATAGCGCGCTACGTAGCGACGCGATGTAGTGTCGCTATTAGGTATAGCGACTGATAGCGATAATTATTTTTTTTAATATAAATAGCAACTAAATATAGCTATAAAATAGCTGAGTATAGGTTTTTGTTAAATATACATGTAAAATAGCATATATACCGGGCATTTTGATATAATATACATATAAAAAATTTAAAATCTTTTTTCTAGTGTATCGCTATTTATAAAATAGCCGCCCGCTATTTATCGCTATTCGCTATGTAGCATATAGGTACCTTATCGCTATTGGTCCTATTCGCCATTGAAAACTATGCCGATATCCCACCACGATAACCGATATCTCAAATATCAGTCCTTGACTGATATCCGATTTTTTACCGCATTAACTGCTTAGGCGTGTAGAGCCGTAGAGATGTCAGTTCCTAGTTTCTACCCATTACTTGTGAATGGGTCAATTTGGGCTGTGATTAAGTTTTGTATGGGTTAAAAGAAGAGTAGCGTAAAAGGAAGCACGCTGAACGGGTCAAAAGTAGTCAAATGCAATTTTAATTCTCTGACACCTTCTAAATCTTTTTATTAGAAGTAGTTATTGTTTAATTGTTTTAATTTGTCAATTATATTTGACGCACTAATTCTTAAAATCTGCTATCTTTTTAATCAGGAGGATGGTAGTTACAGAGACGCAATTAAGCTTGTAATCGAAATTAAAGAATCTAATCTTAAGCCCGAGGTCTACAGCTATCTAATCGCCATGACAGCTGTCGTCAAAGAACTGAACGAGTTCAGTAAAGCTTTACGCAAGTTAAAATCCTTCACAAAAACCGGTTTGATATCCGATCTAGATGCAGAAGACACATTCCTCATCCAAAATTACCAAACTACCCTTTTATCAGACGGGGTCCGCTTATCCAACTGGGTGATCGAAGAGGGCGGGCCATCATTTCACGGTGTAGTTTACGAACGCCTTTTAGCCATGTACATCTGTGCAGGACGCGGGCCCGAGGCCGAACAACAATTATGGAAAATGAAGTTAATCGGAAAAGAACCTGACGCAAACCTTTACGACATCGTGTTAGCCATCTGTGCGTCACAAAAAGAAGTAAAATCTATTTCACGGCTGCTTACGAGAATGGAGGTTACGAGTTTGTTAAACAAAAAGAAAACGTTAATGTGGTTATTACGGGGTTATATCAAAGGTTCGCATTACGAAGATGCAGCCGAAACGGTATCTAAGATGCTTGATTTAGGTGTGTACCCTGAGTTTCTTGATCGGGCTGCAGTTTTGCAGGGGTTAAGGAGAAGAATTAATCAAACCGGAAATGTGGAAGTTTATATTAACCTTTGCAAGCAGTTATCGGATGCGGGTTTGACTGGACCATGTCTTATATATATGTATATAAAGAAGTATAAGCTTTGGGTTATCAAAATGCTTTAAATTTGTAAAAGTGCAAGTGACTTTTGTAGCGCAAGGTAAAACCTTCATCGTGTATATGTATATGTGTATAGAGCTAATAATTTGAGTCGGTTGTAGTTAAGATGTTGATATAAGTTCCAATGTGTATCTTGTGATTCAATTTGTTAAAGTTGTTTCAATTTGGATCAACGATCGTGATGTACTCCAGGACATTGTATTGATATTGGGTAAGTTCAAGAATCTATGTTCAAGTTTATACATTTTCGATCAAGAATCTTGCTATGCATCAAGTTTACAGGTAAGCAGTGAATACCAATAGAATCATGCTATGCATTGATCTAAAACTTTCTGGTATGCTGAAGCCATTAATACCCATATGCGGAACTAGAAAATTTTAATCGGGTCACTAAAGAAATTTTGTTTTACATTCGTCTAAACTACTCTACCTACGACAATATGGTTGAGTCAAACTACAAGAAAACAACGGACGCTGACCCCTTGTAGTTCGGTCGCTACCAATCAGTTTGTTTGGTCAAAAGTCAATGGCATCGTTGTTAAAGCTCTTACGTTTTGGATCAAGAATCCTGGCATCTTTGTTAAAGTTCTAACCTTTTGGATCAAGAATCTCGAAGTGAATCTACCTAAAGTATAAATTTCTTATTTTTATTTGTATTTTTGTCATTTTACAAATACCTTTGGAAGCTTAGTAGTTCTTATTCAAGTCAAATGTGACATCTCTTCCCAAACCCTTATCAATCCTAACCCTAACTTGTTTCAAACTATGACAACCTGTTATAATTTTTTTTACATATACATGACTTCACCAATTCGTTGCTAATCAATGAGACTAGGTAAAATCCAGCTTGGGTCAGGCAGACGGTTTTCAAGAAGGTTAAAAATAGAAAATCAGTAGAAGTTGAATTCGAACCTAAGACCTCTACTAGGGGGACTCAAGCGTAGGGGTGTAAACAAGCCCAGAGACTCGAGAGCTACTCGTTATCGGCTCGGTTAAAAGCTCGAACGAGCTGAGCTTTAACGAGCCCGAGGGTGAGCCTGAAATAGAGCTCGTTTAGTTATCGAGCCCGAGCTCGAGCTTGAAATACAAAGCTCGTTTAGGCTCGCGCCCAAACAACATTTATTTTTTTATATATCCATATCTATACTATATTATAATGCATGAGGTAGTGGTATTTTAAGATACCCAAAATATAAGAACTTTTTCTCTCTTAATTTATAAATAGACTCCTAACATGAGGTAAATTGATCTTTTAAACAATAATTATATTTTAGTCCCTCTTCATATTGCACTTAAATCCCTAAATTTGAACATAATTATAGGTAATTAGTTGCACTTTTCTCCCTCCATAACAAACTTATAATTTTCTACGTATTCTTGTCATATATTATAAAGTATAATGTTTTAAAGAATTCTAAAAGTACCATGACGAACTACTCATTTTTGTCGAAGTTTCGCTAGTTTTCTTGGTCAATATTGACGTGTGAGTTAAGAGGTACAAGTAGATGATGCTTTAGTGTACAAGTGATTAAAACCCAACTATATTATAATGCATGAGAGAGAGGCATTTTAGGATACCCAAAAAATAAGATTTTTTTTTCTTTTTAATGCGTAAGGTACAACCCTAAAATAAGGGTAAATTAGTCTTATTAACATTAATTACATTTTAATCTTCTCGTCTAATTACACTTTAATCCCTCAATTTTAACAAAAAATTATGGATAATTAGGTAGTACTTACACTTTTCCCTATCCACTATAATTGTTTTATGTATTCTTGTCGTATCATTTAAAGTGTGGCGTTATAAAACAATCGAAAGTATTGTGACAACCTGCTCATTTTTGTTGACGTTTCGGCGTCTGTCTTGGTCAATATTGACGTGCAGATTAAAATGTACAACTAGACGATAGCTTAGGGTACACATGATCATTGCAAAGGAGTATAATAAAATAAATCAATAAACTTATGTAATCATTTTAAGAGTTAAATTTATCGTTCTACGATTATTGAATAATTGTGTCATTTTTGTATTTGATTATACTAGAAGCTATAAAATGTATTTTAGCATAGATTCAATGATTAAATGTTAGTTATATTATAAAACTCCAACAACCTATGAGAATATTTCGATTTTATATAGATATTATTTAACAAAGTAAAAAATAACTAGATATATGCTATTTATTAGCATGGGTTTGACTCACTTTAAAATGAATATTCAGATTTTGATAGATATTATTTGACAAAGTCAAAAAATGACTAGATACATGTGCTATTTTTTAACATGAGTTTGACTCACTTTAGAATGAATATTTCGTCACATGTTAGTATAGATGCTATAACAAACATTCAACGAAAAAAGTGGCAAAAACTAAGTGAAAAACAATTTTTTAAAATTTATATAGTGCTTTACCCTATAAATCTCTATCTATATCTATATTGTATTATTATAATTTTTAAATGGTGAAAGTTCAATCCTTTTTTTTAACTAGGACTTAACTAAATCGTAAATTTTACTCAAGCAAACATTTTTAAAAGAGTAGAACCATAAATTTGGAAAGATGTTTTTATAGTGTTCCCTTTTACATTTTGTTTGTTGTTTAAAAATATTAAACATGCTGTAACTACAGAATGTTTGGAAAATCTTAACATAAAAAAAAAAATAAAAAGGTATGTAATAAATATAATAGACTTTTGTAACATATTTACGAATAAGAAACAAACAAAAGTACAATACAATATATTACGAGATGATTAATAAACTAACATAAACGAATATCGCGGTGTTAATTGTTGCCCCACAATATCGTGCGGGTATCCTACTAGACTAACCGATTGTTTCGATTTAGGATAACTACTAAATTGGCCGTACCATGCACACCACAGTGAAATGGATTAACCCATGACTTCGCTTATAACGTATATCTATCATAATAATGAAAAAATATATATTATACGAATAAGAAAACTATTAGAAACGAGTACCACAATACAAAGTGTCGGCCCGCCGTATCGCGCGGGCAACCTGCTAGTATAATATAATAATATTGATGATAACATTAACGAGCCGAGCTTTGGCTTGTTTAAGCGATATTAAAGCGAGATCGAGCCGAGCTTTTAGCTCGTTTAAGGTTGTTCTCAAAATAGCTCGAACCTAGCTCGAGCTCAAATAAGTAGGCTCGACCTGAGCCGAGCTCGAGCTCGAGCTCGAGTTTTTAAAAACATGACGAGGCTCATTTACAACCCTACTCAAGCGCTTATCTGTTATCACTGTACCGCCACTTTATTGGTGTACTAACCCTTTTCTGGAGGGTAAAAGGGTAATAATATCAAAAGGGACATTTGAGCTGGAAATATGTATACTTGATTGTATTTTAGAATCTTTTTCTTACATCTTTTAGAGTTTTAGACAGTTCAAGCATGTGACGACCTTTTCTTGCCTAATTGGTTCCTTTTTCTTGCATATGTGCTTATATATTTTGATTATTGACTTGTATTTGTGCTGATGTTGGTTGTCCTGTCGTGAAATGATCTAATAATGCAAATTTTGCTAGTTGACAAAGAACATGAGTATTAAGTATACCTAATCATGCATTATTTTCATATTATTTTAACATTATTGTTCAATTATTGACAGACATTGTATGCTTGTTAGTTTTTGTTTTTGTATTCATTTTCAATTACATCCTATTGTTTTGTTTTGTTTGCATATCATGTATATCATGTATTCTTGATGTGTGATGGATTCGGTTAAATAATTTTTCAACCCAAAAAGAAACATGAAAATCAATACGAATATTAGTTTGTGAAATGGGTCAGAAAACACTTAAGAGGTGTCTAATATGAATCGCATACATAGTTATCATCTAAATTAGTTCGAGTTAGTTACGCATTGAATCTGTAAACACATTTAGTTAACAAGTCAGATTCAGGTCAACTTGACAAATGTTTGTGTTAACCTGTTTAGCCTGCTTATTTATATATAAATATTTTATAAATGTGTTTACGTCAAACTTAATTTGGTTGGGCGTTTTCTGTCAAAATTTGAAAAGCTAAAACAGAAAAGATGTTATGAATTTTATAGTGTAAACTGAAATTGATCCCGGCATTACGAGGAGAGGGCGTAAAACTGTATCACAAAGGATCTGTTTGGTGCATGGGGTAATGGAATGAACAACGGAATACAATGAGGTAATGGAATGAAATGGATAATTACATTTCCATTGTCTTGTTTGGTTACTATATGAGAACCGAATTAATCATTATCTTGTGTTGTTTGGTAGGCAGGAAACGACGAAGGAATAAAATCGGCGATGGGTGGCGGTAGTGGGGGTAGGGGTGGGGATGGCCGATGGTGGTGGTGGTGGCAGCGGTCAGGGTGGCGCCGACGGTGTTCGATGGTAGCGGTGGTGGCGCATGACAACGGCGTTAGGTGGTGGTAGCGGTGGTGGCACGTGGCGGAGGGTGGCGGGTGACAACAGCACGGTGGTCGGGTGACGGTAGGGGCGGATCTATGTTTAAACATCGGGTCCCAGGAACCCAATCGGTTTGGAATTTTTAACAAAAACCTATATAGAAAATCCATAGGAACCCATAAGTAAATCATGGGTGAACCAATAACGAAAAATCATGGGTGAACACGCAGCCACCCTCTTAAGACTCCAGCCCCCTGCGGCCTCCACCTAGACCACGCACCACCATACACTTTTCCAGCCATCAGTTCCACCACTTCAAATCTCTCACTCTCAACGGTAAGTTGCTGATTTGGTGATTTACGAACACAATTCAACAATATACATAAACACCCATATATTAACAGATGATTTAAGCAAGCCTTCATTTATGTTTTTCCTACTTTATGATTTATTTATTTAGAGTATGTGTTCAGTTTGATTTTTATCTTTTAAACATTTGTTCTGTTTATTTTTCAATTGAATCAAGTGCAATTGAATAAGCATTGTGTTTTGACTTTGAATTGAATCAAGTTTAATTGAATATGTGTTTTTTATTGATTTATTTGTGGTTTCCACAATTTAAAATTTGCGTTATAGGAGCTTGTGAAATTAGAATCTAGGAGTCACAAATAAGTTGCCAGATTTAGATGGATTGGTCATTTGTTTATTTTATAATTGTAACATTCCGTACAATTTTATCAAATTATGACACGATATGTGTCTAAACTCTCTTTTTGATTCTGATTTGTGTAAGGAGAAGGACTAAATATATCAAAAGGGGGAAAGAAACAAAGTCCAATGACTAAAGCTGTAAAATTCCAAAAATATCGTTTCTAGAGGTCCCTTAACGGACCGTAAGGAACTCCCCTTACGGGTCGTAAAGGGTTTAAAATCTGTACGGCGGTGGAAACCCCCTTACGGACCGTAAGGCACCTCTTAAGGTCCGTAAGAGGTACGCTGACAGTGGAATCATGCTGGCAGCCTCCTAACCTGCTTGGTGCCACCCATCTTGCGATCTTTGGCACTTCACACCTCATTTCAACATCTAGAAGGACACTAAGCATCCCCTAAACACCTCAATTCACACTTGCCATGATCTAGGAGCTTGTGATTTGTTATAAATAGCATTCCTTGTTGAACATTCTCATCACACATTCACAAATACTCTAAAACATTCTCTTGGAGTTTCCCTGGAGTTAGGAGCACCTCTCTTAGTGTTCTCTGTACCCTTCTCCTTTAGCCAATTTCATAAAATAGCTAATATTCAACTAAAAGTCAAACAATTTGACTTTTTGTTTGACCTTAAGTTCTGACCACTATGGTCAAGTCAAAGTTTGAATCGAACTTTCCTACGTGATCGTAATAACGAATGTATGAATCCCCAACGATCATACCTTCCGACAATCATGTTAAGTAGGCGAAATGACGAGTCAAGCATGTTAAATATAAAAGTCAAAACTAGAAAATATGTGTTTTGCGATAATTGGACTTCTAACTATCTAAACCACTTGTTTTTTAGTATCATAATAGTTTGTATAAACTTATAAAGTTTATTTTGACATGCTCAACTCGTCATACTCAGTTTAGCACTCATTCTTATGTCGAAAGTGAAGCAATTTGACTATTGCTTTGATATTTTATTCTGACCCGTTTAGTCTACTTTGAAACCCAACTAAGGCATGTTTTGCGACCATAATATTATAGGGAATAACCCTCTGAGGTTATACCTTATGATGATACCATTTGAAGGGTAAATTGACGAGTCAACTATATATACTTTTAAAAATGTAAAAAATACCCCTAGGACATAAAAATGGATTTAAAACCTACGAGGCACATAATCTGACCTTGAAACTGATTATATGATGTTTTGAAATATATTTTGACATAACAGACTCGTTATAAACCGACTTGACCGCCCAATGCTGTGTTTACGCATATGGCTAGTTTAATATATATAAAATATATAAACTAGTCGAATTGGGTTTAAACCTTTCAAAATCACTCCAAATCAGAATCTTTGGTTAAATAACCCATATCCAATGAGGTTTCCCACTCGGAAGGGTATAAACGACATTCTAACCGGTCAACACTTAATCGAGCGAAACCGAATAAAATTCTAAGTAACGGGTCAAGTAATATAACTTACCAAATGACTTGTGAACATTCTAACGGATACAGATTTGTTTCATCTGGACTATAGAGCCTTCAGATAATTGTGCCTAGGATATACAACTTGATTACGACTTTGTTTCAATAACTTATTTAACAATTTATTTAAGGAAAGGTAAATACTCTTAGCTTATTTTTACTTAAAACTTGGGAAATAGCCTTAGCCACTTGGAGCTGGGTATTATATAAATGGCAAATGATTTCATTAATATAAGAATCTGGTTTAATCCGTATTGCTTGAATAACATTAAACACTAGGGGTAATGGTACTGTGCCCGGACGTCCCAACTCATCAATTAGGTTGTAATGTTTAAAACGATTGTAATGTTTAAGAAGATTGTGTAACGCTTCGCATCCTTGTACTTTCCGTATTGAGAAAGTGTAATCGTATTTCTATTTATGGAAACTTGTATTCGTGTCTTATTCGTATTTTCTTTTCAACTTTGTAATCCGAGACGTTGATCATAATGAAATACTTATTTTGCAATCAATCATTCAAACGTATACTTTTATGGAAATCATACTTATTATACATGCAATACTCATACGTTACAATTTTATGCTTAAAATACCTAAAACCCGGCTAAAATACGAAAACATAGCCCAAAACTAAACTTTAGTGCGATCTGACTCACTTCGCATGAAGTGGTAACCACCTCGCACGAAGTGCACCTCTCACAAACTGACACTTCGCACCAACCCTGCTGTCAGCAACTTTTCGCCTATAAATAAGAACACTCATCCACACTTTCACCCTTCCGAACTTTCACACTCTCACTATCAAACTTGCAAGAACTTGGCAGATTATTCTCAGCTTCTAAGTGAGTTTTAGCTTACTACTTTTTATAACTTCTTCTTTTTATTCTTTTTCTTTTATACCAAGTGTGATAGTTGACTTAGTTCATCGTTCTCACTAGGATTGGACTTACGTTTCAGCAAGTGTGTGAACGTCAGGAGCCTTGGCTAACCAAATTAAGTTTCACACCTCACTTGAACATTTTGTATATTTAATTTTTGTATATTCATGACCAATCGGGTTTATCAACTGAGTTGATAAACTTAGAGCTTTGGTGAATCATATAACGAGGTCTCATACCTCCTTACTTGACCTGTATTACAAACTTGACTAAAATATACATAAACTATACCTAACAATCGTATTTTCATAATAAACCAGTCTGGGCATGATATTAATCGTATTCTGGTTAAGTGTTACGACCCTAGACTGTTCTGTCGTTGCTAATATTCCCATTCATAGAAATCAGTGTCGAAACGGGTGCAAAACGAGTTAAAACATTCCAGAACTGTCACTTCGCACGAAGTGGAGCTTTCTACGTCTTCTTTCGTATTTTCTGACTCCAAATCTGAATCCTTCGCCAAACATAGTCTATTCACACACCTTCTGTTTACCCCTTGTAAGGTAACTTCGGTGTTTATCACCTCAACACTCCAACACAACAACTCGCGGATTTCTTGGAAAACTTGCAAAACCGTGAGTATACTCGACCCCGTTTTACTTTTATCACTTTGGGAGCAATATGTGTAATCTATCAAAATCATACAAACATGCTTATACTTCATACAAAGAATTCTTACATGCTTACGTGCCAAACTCGAATTCATACATGCTTATACTCGTTATACTTATACCTTGTCATTAACTCGATCAAGCCTCCCTTAACATGTATAGCGTTATAGGATTAATGCACCGTCCGTATTCGTGAGTCATGTAAGTAAACAAAACGTTCTAGTCATTGCTATGATTAGATTACGCTAGCGTAAACTTTGGGTTAACACGTGTAGTTGCATGATAGTTTTTGCCATGTTAGTTTTGAGTTAATATTTATGCATGAGGATCGTTAAACTTTTACATTATGCTATTAGGCAAACTTGTATACTCGCCAATGCCTTGTGTATTGAACTATACTTTAACATGTATTGCAGGATGATGATAATGTAATGGTCGCATGGAATCTAGTAGGAAGAAGTAGAACCCCACTTTAATTTAGATCTTATTGTACGTTGAGATTTTTGATCATGTTGTCGTACTTGTACTTTGAATTTAATGTTGTATTTTGTTTCCAAAAGCCTTGTAACTGAAAGTTTAGAAGTGAAATGGAAATTTGTTGTTTAACTAAATGTCACAAGTTTAGCGTTATGAAGTCTCGAGCAATCTACTACGTCCGCCCCGATAATCCCGCCATCGATTAGGGTGTGACATATTGTAATGTGTTAGATTATTTGACCTTCTAATTAATGAACTTGCATTTTTTTTCCAATTTGGCATGTGATGTATTGAATAATACATGCATTTATCATGTAGAGTTTGTAAAGTTTTAACATGTTTTCGTTTCGGTTTGTCAAGAATTTATCTACTATTAATCCAAATGCGTTTTGCAGGTCTTGGTTCGTGAAAACGGTTGGAAGGATGGGAAAAACGAGCTAAAATGATAATTAGAACCAAGCTGGAGCGTAACTGGAGCACGAAAGAGGAAACGAATCAAAAATGGAGGTTTCTATGCCTCTGGCGGGCCGCGACCGCATCCTCAAACACCTCTCGCGCCTGGCGAGAGGTTAATAGTTATCCCAGAGACTTTACTCGGTCGGGGGCGCGACCGAGACCCCATATCCCTCTTGCGGCAGGCGAGAGGGTGGTTTATCCGAAAGTTTCAAAACTGATCTGAAAGATGGTGGTTGTGTTATTTATTTGAGTCATATTACAATTGAAACACTCTTAGATCATCTTGGACGAATTCAGAGCTTGTGGGGAGATTTTCGGGAGTATTGAAGCTGAAAGAGAGTGTTTTAGGCTGCGGGAATCGTCTAGGCTAGCAAGGAATTTCGAGGCAGGAGCACATACGGTTTTATTGCAACATCTTACTTCCTCTAGTTCTTTGTTTTAACTTTATGATGAATTCCTGTTTTTACCTTGTCTATTTGGTTTTCATAACTATTATACTTGGCTAGATTGCTTTGTGTTGCCTAGGTTTGGATTATATTTATGAAAGTTTGGTTTTTATTTTAGCTTAATTGTGGTTTGAATGATTGTTTGGTAAAGTTCATAACTTTAACTTTCTAGTTTAGTGTATTTGCATGATATAAATTGATTTGTGATTATTTGTTTTTTTACATGAATCTTGGTGGATGTCTTCCATAGAATAGGTTTATGTTGCTTTTTCGAGTCTTTAGGGGTTCGGGAAACTGTCGGTAAATTGGCCAATAAAACCGGAAAACAACCAAATAAATAAAAAATCAGTTCAATCATTATACCTAAATTAATTATTGAGAAATAATATTTAGTTGGCTGAATTAAATAGACGAATTGTTAGGTTTAGGTTTTTGAGAAAACACCGGATCTAATTTCCTTATCATAATCAAATCAGTTAAACTAAACTAGAAATTAAGGTTGGTCTAGGTTAATTATTGAGAAATAATCAACTAATTAGTCACTTTACTAAACTATAAGACAATCGAGAAGAAGTCTTTAAAAACCGGTGAACATAGATACTTTTAGGGTATCATAGGCGTCTTCCCGAGAAGGGTCGGGGGTCCTGTTCGGTAAACCTAGGATTTAATATTTTAAGATCCCGGTTAATCATTCATCCTAATTAACTTATTATAAAACCAAGCGAGTAGTAATATAAAATCCAACCTAGGTAACCAGTTCATTATTCTTGAATTAATTTCCAAACTCTAAAAGTCCAAGGTTAAATTCATTCTAGTTAGTTAATTTTAGTTTACTTTAATAATTTAGAATTGTAAGAACACCCCCCCCCCCCCCCTAAAATATACAAAGTTGTTTTAATTGAGTCTAAATTAAGTAGTCATTGTAATTAGAGAGTCTCGTGGGTTCGATAATCCGGACTTACTTAAACTATTCTACAATTGATCGGTTCACTTGCCGGTTAGTAGTTTAGTATAATTTAGGAGTCTAGAGTTTAATTTGAGTCTAGAATTAGGGTAATTTTATTTGTTTTTAATTAGAGTTTAATTTTATTTGTTTAATTAACTATTTTGGCGCGGTTGCCGGGGACTCTCTCATTGGCAATTGCGTTGATTACTAGATTTAGGCTTCACTATTGCACTTGTGTTTAATTTTTATTCTTCGTTTTCGTCGTTGGAGTCTAATGTATTTAATTAGTTTGATATTTATTTTTGTTAATATATATTTTTATTGTTTTTGCTGAATTATTTTATTTGTCTCATTTCCGGTTTAGTGTAGCCCCATACGCGTTCGCAAGGACCTCCGCCTAAGCCGCCAACGGATACACCTTTTTCTCCCGCACCAAAGGTTAGTGCTTCTTTCTCCACTTTTTCCAGTTCATCCCACTCTTTCGTACCGCCCGATTTTGATTTCACACCAAAACCTTCACCACTCGGTTCCCCATCACCCCGCGTAGTTCATAGAAACGTTAGCCCACCACCCAATTTCAACATGGCCAATAATCAGACCGTTTACCAACAGGCCACCACCGGTTTCACCGGTGTGAACTCACCCATAACTCTTCCCCCGATAAATAACGATAGAGCCTGGCAAATCCCTTCTTATATCATGACCGCTATCACCAACTCTTGCCAATTCCACGGTCGTGATGACGAGGATGCGCCTGCCCAATTAACCGCCTCACCCGTCTCTGTCATACTTTCAATATGGAAGGTGCGGGCGACGATGCCCATTTCCTTCAAGTTTTTCCATTTTCTCTTGGGGGTCGAGCCCCCATCTAGCTTGATTCTCAACCAGCCGTTACTTTCACCACTTGGGCCGCTCTAGGAGATGCTTTCTTAAGGAAATACTTCCCACCCGCAAAAGCATCTCGCCTTCGTGATTAGATCCATTCGTTCCGAATGGAGCCTGACGAGCCCTATCATGTAGCTTCGGAGCATTTCCAAACCCTAGTGTCCTGCTACTCTCAACACGGCTTGTCGGATTTGGCACTTGTAGAGAAATTCTACAACGGTCTCACCCCTGAGACCCGTGCTCGATTCGATACATCTGCTGGTGGACATCTAATGGGAAAAAAAACAGTTACCGAGTGTAACGACCTTTTTGAAAGCTTCGCACATTCCGAGGTAGACTACAGCACTGCCAGCAGAATTCAATTCCTGTTTCTCGTACCACCCCGGTTAACCGGGGTCTACACCAAGTTAGCTTGGAAACTACGATGGCTGCTGCACTAGATAGCTTTAAGAGAGAGATCACTAAAGAGATTCAAGAGCTGAGAAAGAAAGTAGATAGGTGTGAGGTTTGTCGAGGGGGCCACGATACGATAGAGTGTCCTACACTCATCGTCGAGCAGGTCGAGTTCATTGTTGGTCAAAGTAGAGGTCCTACGAACCCTTTCAATAATAATAATAATTCAAATTATAACCGGAACTGGCGTAGTAATAATAATAATAACTTCCGATATTCCGGTAACCCCCTGGTTTCCAATCAGGTTCATATCAAAACAGGGGGTAGGGTCACTACTCTAGTGGAGGGTCAGGTCATTCTAGTCAGTTTAGTGGTGGGGGTTTGAACCAGGAGGGTCAGACTAGGAGTGGAGGTTCAGGGGGCAGTCTAGATAGGATTAAGGAGTTGTTGTCTCAATTAGTGGTTAAGTACCAAGCTACCGAGAAAACTGTAGCGAACACGATCTTCTCTTGAAAAGCAACAGTCCGCACTCTTAAATCTACAGAGGTCGGTAGGTAGTATCGCTAAGCAGCTGCAAGAGCAGCCACACGGCCAACACGCAAAAGCGATCACTACACGTAGTAGCAGGAGTTTGAAAAAAGTGGGTAGAGAGGGGGTAGAGGTAGAGGAGCAGGATGAAGAAGTGGACGAGGAGATAGAAATGGAGGCTCCACCTAAGGTGCACATTAGGCTAAACCCAGCAATTACCGCACCAACCAGTGGACCTTCAGTAGAGCATAAGGGAGAGAAGAAACTGGTAGAGGTTAGGCCATCACCACTCGTAGATTCTTCACGCCTACCTTACCCAGCACGTCTTAAACAGCAAAAATATGTCAAGGAATACGGGAATTTCCTTGATATGTTTACTCAGTTGAAAATCAATCTCACGTTCATCGAGGCCCCCCAGCATATGCCTAAATATGCTAAGTTTTTGAAGGATCTTCTAAAACGAAAAGATAGGCTGGGGAGCTTTCTAATGTTCCGTTGACTTGAGGGTTCTCCGTCGTAGTTCTGAACAAGTTACCCGAAAAACTTACTGATTCGAGTATCTTTACGATTCCATGCTTATTCGGCGGGTCCATTGCTCCAGCTCATGCCTTAGCAGATCTAGGGGCTAGCATCAATCTGATGCCTTTCTCACTCTATGAGAGATTAGGCTTAGGGGAGCTAACTCCTACTCGTATGTCACTATCTCTAGCTGATAGATCTGTTAAGTATCCGTGGGAATTATAGAGAACTTATTGGTTAAGGTTGACAAATTTGTTTTTCCTGTGTATTCCGTCATCCTAGATATGGAGGCCGACAAGAAGGTGCCCATCATCCTAGGCTGCCCATTCCTTCACACCACGAAAGCGCTCTATGATGTTCATGATAGGAAAATCACACTTCGCGTCGGTGATGAGAACGTCACTTTCGAAATCGCAAGGTCGATGCAACACCCAAGCGGTGGCGACAGCGATAGTGGCCCTTGTCACTCCGTCTACTTTCTGAATTCATTCATGTCGTGCGTTGATCACTGTCTAGAGTATATTAACGGAGCCGACCTAGTGATTGAGAGTGTAGTAGCTGAAGAGAGCGACAGCGAGGATATAGAGGATGACCCCCTATGGGTTCCCGAGACCTTAGATTTCTGCGAGGTTAGTGCAGCTAGCGAGAGTACCCCTTTAGAGACTCCAGCCTCCGTAGAGCTTAAGGTCTCCCATCCCACTTAGAGTATGCGTTCCTAGGCGACAATTTGAGCTTACAGTTATAATTTCTTCGAAATTATCGACGGAGGAGAAGGAGCGTTTGATAGAGGTTCTAAAAGCCAATAAGGAGGCCATCGATTGGAAATTGTCTGATATCAAGGGAATTAACCCTACCTTCTGTACTCATAGGATCCTTATGGAGGACGTCGTTAAGCCAGTAGTGTCAGCCTCAGCGCCGTCTAAACCCGAATATGCAAGAAGTTGTGAAGAAAGAGGTGCTCAAGTTGATAGAAGCCGGTCTCATCTACACGATCTCGATTTGGCATGGGTAAGCCCACTCAGGTTGTTCCCAAGAAAGGGGGAATGACAGTGGTCATGAACAAGAAGAAGGAGCTTATCCCATCACGAACAGTCACTGGCTGGCGAGTGTGCATCGATTATCGAAAATTAAATGACGCCACCAGCAAGGACCACTTCCCGCTCCCGTTTATTCGATCAGATGTTGGAAGGACTCACAGGACAACAATGTTATTGTTTTCTTGATAGATTCTCGGGTTACTTCCAGATCCCCATTGCTCCCGAGGATCAAGAGAAGACAACCTTCACATGCCGTACGGTACTTACGCGTATCGCCGCATGTCGTTCGGGTTATGTAACGCTCCGGCTACTTTTCAGCGATGCATGGTCGCTATTTTACAGGACATGATCGAGACCTCGATGGAGGTTTTCATTGACGACTTCTCTGTCTATGGAACACTTTTGATCAGTGTCTTAGTCACCTTGATGCGATGATGAAACGATGTGTCGAGACGAGATTGATGCTGAACTGGGTGAAGTGTCACTTTATGGTGACAGAGGGGATAGTACTAGGGCACAAGGGATATCGCGTGCAGGTATAGAGGTTGATAGGGCGAAGATAGATACTAATCAGCAGACTCCCTCCACCACCATCATCAATCTATCCGTAGTTTTCTCGCTCATGCGAGCTTTACAGACGGTTTATTAGAGATTTCTCTAAAATTACACGCCCCATGACACGACTCCTCGAAAAGGATGTGCCCTTCATCTTTGATACAACTGCTTGAAAGCCTTCACGATCCTTAAACAAAAACTGGTGAGTGCTCCTATCCTCGTCTCACCCGACTGGAGCTTTCCCTTCGAGCTCATGTGTGATGCGAGCGACTATGCGGTCGGCGCCTTTTTGGGTCAGTGACAAGATAAACATTTCATCCTATTTACTACGCTAGTAAAACCCTTAATGACGCTCAGGAGAACTACAACACTACAGAGAAGGAGCTCTTAGTAGTAGTATTCGCATTTGATAAATTCGCTCCTAAAACCATCGTCTTTACTGATCATGCGGCTCTGCGCTTCCTCTTCCAAAAGAAGGACGTCAAAGCCTCGTCTCATTCGGTGGATTCTTTGCTTTTGAGTTCGACATAGAGATTAGAGATAAGAAGGGAGCCAGAATGTGGCCGCTGACCATCTGTCCGTATTAGAGGATCCTAGTAGAGAAGAAATCAAAGAAGAAGAGATCGGTGATAGATTCCCCCATGTGTCAGTGGAGTTTGTGGCAGCGGAAAAGGAGGGGATGCCGTGGTTTTCCGATTTTGCGAATTACCTCGCAAATGGAGTGGTCCTGAATGGTATGACCTACTAAGCAGAGAAGAAATTCTTCCGCGATATGAGACGATACATCTCGGATGACCCGTTTCTATTTCGGGTAGGGGTAGATAGGATTATTAGGCGCTGCGTGAGTAGAGAGGAAGGGCAGAGATTTTGAGGCACGTGCATGAGGGACTGATAGGAGGTCATCATGGTCCGCATGTTACCGCACAGAAGGTTTTCGATTGTGGTTTTTATTGGCCCTCGGGAGTTAAGGACGCTTTAGAGTTCATTAAGACTTGTGATCAGTTGCCAGCGCACCGGCAACATCTCATCCAAGGACGAGATGCCCCAACACCCGATCCAAATTCTTGAAGTCTTTGATGTATGGGGAATCGACTTCATGGGGCCGTTACCCGTCTCTAGCGGGAATCGGTACATCCTCGTGCTATTGATTACGTTTCTAAGTGGGTTGAAGCTCAAGCTTTACCCACAAATGATGCCCGAGTGGTGGTGAGATTTTTGAAGAAGCTATTCACCCGTTTTGGTACCCCACGAGCTATTATTAGTGACCGTGGCACACACTTCTGCAATGCCGTCATGGAAAAGGCATTGGCGCGCTACGATGTCACTCATCGCCTTTCCACCGCTTATCATCCTCAGACGAGCGGCCAAGTGGAGAATGCGAACCGAGGAGTGAAGCGGATCCCGAGAAGACTATAGGCAAAAGTCGGAAAGGGCTGGTCTGATAAATTAGATGATGCTTTATGGGCGTTTAGAACCGCCTATAAGACACCGCTAGGTACCACGCTCTTCATGATCGTTTATGGTAAAGCCTGCCATCTCCCGGTTAACTCGAGCGTAGGGCGTTGTGGGCCTTGAAAACCGTGAATTTGGACCTCACTGAAGCTGCCAAGAGACGATACTTCCAAATTCACGAGTTGGAGTTTCTTCGAGATGCGGCGTACGAGCGTTCATCAGCATTAAGGAGAAAACTAAGGCGCTGCATGACAGGAGATTGAGAGGTGTGAAAGACTTTCAGATCGGCGACAGGGTGCTCTTATATTACTCAAGATTGAAATGTTCGCTGTAAAGTTGAAGTCTAAATGGTCAGGCTCGTATGTGGTAAATGAGGTATTCCCGTATGGAACAATCGAGCTGAAATATGAAGCTGACGGAGGGACGTGGAAGGTCAATGGGCATCGATTGAAGCACTAGTTAGGAGGACCGCTAGATCCCACTGAGCAGGAGGAGACTCCTCTCGACGTTCCGCCTCATACCGCATAGACTCTTGAGTGTCGGCTCAAGTGTAGAATTCGTACATTTCGATATTTATTTGCATTTCGTGTCTGTTCTAGTCTTAATTCTTGTCTTGTCGTAGTTGTGTTTTTGTTTGTTTGTGGGTCGGTTTAGCTGTTTTTGCAGGTTATATCACGCCACCATTGATGAGGAGCTTGGATTTGCAGGTATGTTTAGTTAGTAGCCGGATACAAGCGGGGTTTTCACTAATGTTTAAACAAGTTCTTAATACTTTCAAAATTTTTCGAAGGTACAGAACAGGCCAAATTCAAAAACTTTCTGTGAATACACCCCTCTCGCGGGGCGAGAGAGGCACAAGCCACCTCGATCGCGGCCCGCGAGAGACTTGCAACTCCGGATTACTTATCTCGATCGCGGGGCGCGACAGGAACTACTTACTCTCTCGCGGCCCGCGAGAAGCCTTATCTGCAGTTTTCAAACCCTAAAAGCACATTTCATCTCTTTCAACCCCATTTTCCTCCACTTTCCCACATGGCTCCTCCACTATTCTTCACCAAAATCCACCATTTTTAACCCACATTCACCCAGATCTTCCCCCATTTCTTCCCTACATCCACCATAACCAAGTTTTTAAGTGCATATCTCTGTTTTTCCCTTCAACCGAGCTTTTTAACAGATTTTGCAATTGCTCCATTATTTGTTTACTATTTCTTCCAGATCGGCAACACGGTATGTTTCTGGCAACTTTTATGCTTTTATCTTGATATTTTCTTCAGTTGATGAATATATTTTACTGCTTGGTCGATTGTAAGTTGCATGTTAGTTTATCTTGAGGGTTCGAGTGCACTTGGGTTGGTTTGAGTTTGATTGTGGTGGCTGCTCATTTTTGTGGGTAAATTGGGTGTAAACAGGGTATTTCTTGGTGGGTGGTTTGGTATGGTGAGATTCAACATTGAGTGTGGGGATGCGGGTTGGTAAGTATTGGTTTAAAAATTGGATTTTTAATGGAACTTTCAACCCGTTTTTTCTGCTGTGTTCATAAAGTTTCCATCTTTAGACTTAAACTCAATGTTGGATGATTTTCGGCACATAAGTTTTAATTGTGGGAAACTAAAGTGCCGGAAGGGGGTGGTTGTAATGTTTTAGATATATTTTGGGGGTCAGTAACATTTGGGCGTTCATGTTTATAAGATCTATCTCGCCCGTACTCAATCTCCATTCGGGAGAGATTGGTTCTATTTAATTAATGTTGTTGCACACACCTAATAACATATATCTAGTCACATGTGTTTATTTCACGCCACGACCGCGAACGTAATGCTAAACGGTCATTTTTCATATATGGTTGACTTTTTCTAATGTTCTACTTGTCTTACTCGTGCTTTATGCAGATGTCTGGTGAAGGTAGTTCAAGCCGAGCAGGACGAAAGAGGAGAGGGCCCACACCTCGACAGAGGGGTGATCCGGCCGAGTCGCAACCATTACCTCCGAATTTCGGAATGCGCCGAAGAATTAGGTATAGGGGGACGGTATCCCCCACGGGCAAAGCACGTGGATAGTGGACAGCCCCCTGCTTGTAACATTTGTATAAATCGGGTCTCCAAAACCCGCTCCGTTTTGTAATCAAATACCAAGTTGCGAAATTTCATTAAGTATTTATGAGTATTTTGAGTTTAAACGTTACATAATTAATATATAAACTAAACTATAAAAATTATATTTGATGAAAAGTTAAAATAAAATAAATAAAAAATATTTGGAGCTGACCGGACTCGAACCCGGGTCAACTGCCTCCAATGACTTATCTCTCCGTCTCCAAACCACTCCGCCACCAATTGTTTTCTGTTAGCATTATGAAAACAATTGAATTTTATACGCAAACTCGGATTAACGGTTAATGATATCTGAATAACCGGAAATCGGTAAGCCGAATCGCCAAATCAGTTTTTCTTTCGCTTAGCTAACTTATAACCGACGAATATCGGTTTCTAATTAAGCTCCAATTTTAATGAACTTCAAGTTTGGGTTTTTGAAACCGAAAGACATTCAAACTCCAAATAATTCAGATTCCAATCATTTATACGATTCAGAACCGTCTCAAATACACTCCAATCCCTTTTCGTCGCGTTTTCAAGTCTTTTGAGCACAAGAAAACTGTCGCCGGAATTCTCTGCAAATCTCGCCGGAAAACCGTGTTCAACACAAACCAGTAAGAATTTCCTCTCTTGCTGTTTCAATCTATTGTCAGGACACTACTAACATTATTCCGTCACTCAAAGTCAGTCACAGAAGACTTTGCTGGATTTCTGGTTTCGCCGGAGAAATTCTGGAATTTGCCGGAAACACGCTAGTTGACGGTAAACACATTCAATCGTGTTAATAATCCATGTACTCTGGTTCAATTTCAAATCTAATTCTTTAATTCTGTTAATTAGCCCATCTCAGCCGAAGTTTCAAAAACAGAGTTGCCTGTTCTCGCCGGACTTCCTGAAGAAGACGACCTGTCCGGTATTTCTTTTCCCCAAACTGTTCGGTTTGTTCATTCAAACTAGTAGGCATGATATTTAAGTAGTAGAACCATGAATCAGTGTCTGAGTAAAAACCGGTAATCGTAATGAAGAAGACGAATCTAAAAACGGGATAAGAGTAAATAAAACTCGGATAATTAACGGGTTAGACACACAGTCCAGCGGTGGACTGTGTGCAAAGTTTATATACAAGTCCCGAGTTCGATCCTTACTACACACACACTGCGTAATAACATTCCTTTTTATTCATAAAACTAACCGGGTTAGATCGAGTAGTTGTTAAGTATAATATAATTCAAGAATATAACCGGGTTAGACACACAGTCCAGCGGTGGACTGTGTGCAAAACAAACTGCACGTCACGCGATAGAATCCCGTCACAAACACCGGTTCAATGAGATTAAAACGTTTTGTAAAATAAAGGAATTTTCGGTAAGTTCGAATAAGTGCATAAATATAATTAAAACTGGAATCCTAACGGGTTAGTCACGTAGCTCAGTTGGTAGAGCTACGTGCGCGTGAACGGAAGGTCACCGGTTCGAATCCCGCTCGGCGCAAGTATTACCGCTGACCGAACCGGTCAACGGTCAATGGTCAAACAGTAAAAAAAATATTATTTTTTTTAAATATTTATTTGTTTAATTTAAATTAAAAATCAATTAAAAATACTTAAAAATAACATTTTTAAGGATAGAAAATAGCCATAAACTCACAAAAATATATCTAAAAATCCCATTAAAATCTTTAATAAAATCCATCCATTTAATATATTTTTCCCATTATTATTTAGGTCAGTGATTCCTCGTTGACTCGCTTCGTCTAAATCATGCGCATCTCACCAACTCAAATCCAACGCACCCAATGTGAGTGAACCCTTCAAATTCCCCGTTTTAATCACATTTTTGGGGTGTATCATGTGTCTTGTGCATTTACTTACTATAACTAAGTTATTGTGCATATATCATATCATGACATGTGTGTTAGTTGTTGCTGATAAGTAGTTAGTATTGTTTGCAAGTTATTATTTCAGTACATGCAATTGCTGAGGCCGTAGCTCCCCATCTCTCGAGGTTGAGTTTGATCCCCATTTTATTATGCGGTTGATCAGGGCGTGCCCGCACGATCGGCTCCGTTTGATTGAGCCTTGATCGGTCAATTTATTTACATTTCAATACATGCAATACGCTCGGCTCCGTTTGATTGAGCCTTGAGTGCACAGTTCAATTTACATTTTCAGTTCATGCAATACGATCGGCTCCGTTTGATTGAGCCTTGATCTCACAGTTCATTTATGTAAATTATCATATGATGTTGGTATGTTCATGTATGCTGTCGATTGTTAATGTATGTTATAATTGTAACTGATGTTGCCATTGCTTGATTTCATACATATGCTCTTTTATGATTATGCACAATATTTTATTGATAAACTAACCAGAAAATCATTATTAAATGTTTATCTATAAGGTTCACTCGCCAACTTATGTTGACCCAAAAACCTCCCATTTTACACATGATACAGGTGAACCAGAACAGCAGCTAGGAACACGTAGGACCTGGATTAGAAGAAATAAAACGATTTAGTATTTGGATTATTATGTTTGGTTATTTTCCTTTGTAATGAATGAACATGTTTGGATGTTTGAGAAATGTAACTTTGACTTCATTTAATTATGAAACATAATAGTAAATGTCATGTGCTTTGGTGATAACCCAATTATGCCCCGACTCTTATTTCCGCTGCGGGTCGGGGTGTGACAGATTGGTATCAGAGCACATGACTATAGGGATATAGGATAGGTTATTAGACCCTTAGAGCCTATACTATAGTCGATTAGAAACTTATAAGAATTTTGTGTGTTATATGCCAAATTTCATGATGTTTATATGTTTATGTTAAAATGTTACATTTGATATTGTTCAAGCATGTTCATAAGTATGTATTATCAAATAATGCCTATCATGAAATCGTATGATCATAATATATCACATCCATGCAAGCACACACCACATCATGATTGATTTTACAACGATTTTCGTGTTTTCAAATCTCATCAAAGTGAGTTCTCATGACGGGCATGTAGTAACTGGAAGGGTACTAGTACCGGTAGTCGGAACGTCCTGTCTAGGCTGGCATTCGTATAAATCCAAAATAAAGGACCAGTTTGCCTACCTGGGGACCAACGATGAGAGTACGAAATACCTATTAGGCCAAAGCATGCTATACCAAACGTCGTGAGAGCTAATCCCACTTTGAGTTGTCATTGTGTCTACACCTGGACACATTCCGACCAAACATCTCATGAACATATTTTGTGGTTAGCATTCGGGGGATGCGAGTGTTAAATTGCCAATACTAATGTGAATCCTACCAAACCAATAGCCATGGGGGCCCACATGACTATATAGGTGAAGGTATGGGGGACATTTGAGGCCCAACATGAGCGAACCCAAGACATCCTTCGGATGTAGTTGCATTATTGATATTTATGTTATTTTCATTTTTTTAAAGACACATGACACCTAAAAGATACCATAAACTCACAATCTTCTCATTTTATGATCCTGTAGATGTCGTCTAGATCGCATCGAAGGAGTAGGAAATCGGAAAAGTCTCAGGAACGATTGGCCACTCATATCGCCAACCAAATGGCCACGATATTACCTGACATCGTAGTACAAGTACAACAAGCTCTTGCTGCAAATCCTACTAACCCTCCTCAACAACAGGACCAGATCATCAACGACCCTCCTACCAGCAAATGCACCTACAAACATTTTAAGTCCTGCGATCCCCCAAAATTCGAAGGGACTGAGGGAGTCACTGCTCTCCTGCGTTGGTTCGAGGAGATGGAAAACGTTTTCTTAAACTGCGATTGTCCTGAGGATCGCAAAGTTCGTTATGCCACCGGGAGACTACTTGGTGTAGCTCTCACTTGGTGGAATACCGAGAAGGGAAAGAGGGGAACGGAAGATGCGATGGCCTTAACTTGGGAGGAGTTAAGGGAAATCATGACTAGGCGATTCTGTCCTAGGAGTGAGATTAAGAAATTGGAAGATGAATTTCATGCCCTGAAGCAAAAAGATGGTGATCACTCTACTTACAACAAACGGTTCTTGGAGTTGAACCAGATGGTACCAAACTTATTCACTCCAACCTACCGTCTGATCGAACATTACATTCGAGGACTTCCCTCGAAAATCCAAGATTCGGTCCTCAGCGTTTCACCGGTAACACTCGAAGCTGCCATGGTGTTGGCAACGGAACTGACCGAAAACCGAATTCGCAATGGGAAGTTCAAGGAAGAAAAGAAGAAAACCCCTGCTGAGGGACAAACCTCAAACCACCACACTCCTTCCTCTAAATTTGCTAACAAGAGGAAGCGTAACAACAGGAACTTTGCAGTCACCCACACCAACACCCCTGTTCCTGCTGCACCCATCACTCAAGCCACTCCTCCACCCGCGCCATACAAAAGACCATACACAGGACCACTACCAAAATGTAATCGTTGTCAGTATCACCACTCCCCTGACTATCCTTGCCAGTACTGTACCAGCTGCGGTCGCGCTGGACACATTGTACAACACTGCCGCGCACCTCAACGAACAAACCGCCACCAACCTATAACCCAAACCCACCAACAATTTATGGGTCAAGCCCAACAACAACAACCATTTCCACCCACTCAACATTTAGCCCAAACATACTATCAACCCAACTACCCTATGGGCCAACCTATGCGGGCATGTTTCAATTGTGGAGATCCAAGTCATTTCAGGAACTCATGTCCAAGACTAGTCAATATTATTCATGCTCAGGCCCAAGCCAACCCTGTGAACCAAGCAAACCAAGCTCCTCCACCTGCTAGAGGAAGGGCTTTCAATATTAACGCAAACCAGGCCAGAGCTGACGGCAATGTGGTCAACGGTACGTTTCTTATAAATGGTAGATATGCCTCTATGTTATTTGATACTGGTGCGGATAGAAGTTTCGTGTCATTAGAGTTTGAACCTATCTTAAGTAAAAGTCGAGATAAGCTCGCGGAATCCATAACAGTGGAAGTTGCAGATGGAAAACCAGTTTCGTTAGACTCTATTTTACGCAACTGTACGCTCACCCTAAACGACCACGATTTCTCAGTCGATCTTATTCCTATGAAGCTGGGAAGTTTCGACATCATAGTCGGAATGGATTGGCTCAGTCAGCATAATGCGGAAGTTGTATGTCGTGAGAAATTTATTCGTATTCCTCTTTCAAACGGTCAGACTCTTCAAATTATTGGGGAAACCTCGGCGAAAGGACTCAACTTAATGTCTTGCCTTCAAGCTCAAAAATACCTTCGCAAGAATTATGTCGCGTTTTTAGCCCATATCATCAAGAAGGGAACCGCAGAAAAGAAACTTGAAGATATTCCTGTTGTAAAAGATTTTCCACAAGTTTTTCCTGACGACATTTCAGGACTTCCTCCAATCAGAGATGTCGAATTTCGTATCGATCTTATACCTGGTGCTACACCAGTGGCAAAATCTCCATATAGGTTAGCCCCCTCTGAAATGCAAGAGCTAGCCAGTCAATTGCAAGAGTTGACTGACAAGGGATTTATACGCCCCAGCTCATCGCCTTGGGGTGCACCTGTACTTTTTGTAAAGAAGAAGGATGGATCTTTTCGCATGTGCATCGATTACAGAGAGCTCAACAAGTTAACTATCAAAAATCGATATCCTTTACCTCGTATAGATGACCTTCTTGACCAACTACAAGGTGCCAGTTGCTTTTCAAAAATCGACCTTCGATCTGGCTATCATCAGCTTAGAGTGCATGAAGAAGACGTCCCTAAAACTGCTTTTCGAACTCGATATGGTCACTATGAATTCATGGTTATGCCGTTTGGATTAACCAACGCACCAGCTGTTTTCATGGACCTAATGAATAGAGTCTGCAAACCTTACCTTGATCGATTTGTTATTGTATTCATTGACGATATTCTTATTTATTCAAAATCTAAAGCTGATCATGAGCGTCATCTGCGACTTGTTCTTGCACTTCTAGAAAAGGAAAAGCTTTATGCCAAATTCTCTAAATGTGAATTCTGGTTAAAAGAGGTGCAATTTCTCGGGCATGTAGTCAATGACAAAGGAATACATGTGGACCCATCAAAGATCAAAGCAGTTCAGGAATGGCAAGCTCCACGTACGCCAACTGAAGTAAGGTCTTTTCTTGGACTTGCTGGTTACTATCGTCGATTCATTTCAAACTTCTCTCGCATTGCGGTGCCACTCACGGCTTTAACCCATAAAGGGAAACCATTTGTATGGGGGCCCAAGCAAGAAGAAGCTTTTCAAACTCTCAAGCGAAAACTTTGTGATGCACCAATCCTCACTCTTCCTGAAGGTTGTGATGATTTTGTAGTCTATTGCGACGCGTCAGGACAAGGATTAGGTTGCATTCTCATGCAAAGAAGGAAAGTCATAGCTTATGCCTCAAGGCAACTCAAGACTCACGAAAAGAATTACACCACTCATGACCTTGAACTTGGAGCCGTTGTATTCGCTCTTAAGATATGGAGACATTATCTTTATGGTACGAAGTGTGAAATATACACTGACCACAAGAGTCTTCAACATATCTTCAATCAGAAAGAGTTAAATATGAGGCAACGAAGATGGGTCGAACTCCTAAATGATTACGACTGTGAAATCAGATACCATCCTGGTAAAGCAAATGTGGTGGCTGATGCACTTAGTCGAAAGGGTTATGCGAACTCCATTCATCTTCTATGTTCGCAAATTATAACCAATATTAAGGATCAAATTCGAGAAGCTCAACACGTTTCCATAACAGAAGAAAATGTGCAAAAAGAGATGTCCTGTGGAGCCGAGCTAAAGCTTGAAACTAAATCTGATGGTATCTTGTATTACCTAGATCGTATATGGATTCCTAACCACATCAATCTTCGTGAAACACTCATGCATGAAGCCCATAAGTCGCGATATTCTATACACCCAGGAGCCGATAAGATGTATCAAGACCTACGGTACACCTATTGGTGGCCTGGAATGAAGAAAGATATTGCCGTTTTTGTTTCCAAGTGTCTCACTTGTTCTAAAGTAAAGGCTGAACACCAAAGACCCTCAGGACTTCTGGTCCAACCAGAAATACCTGTCTGGAAGTGGGAAAATATAACCATGGATTTCATTACCGGGTTACCTCGCACTTCTAGTGGGTATGACACTATATGGGTGATTATAGACCGACTCACAAAATCAGCTCACTTTATTCCTATTCGAGAAGATTTCAAGAACGAAAAGCTTGCTCGTATTTATATCAACGAAATCGTCAGCCGACATGGAGTTCCGTTAAGTATTATTTCTGATCGGGATGGTCGTTTCACCTCTCGAACATGGCAGGCAGTACAATCCGCTATGGGCACTCGACTAGATCTCAGTACCGCCTATCATCCTCAAACTGATGGACAGTCTGAGCGCACCATTCAAACCCTTGAGGATATGCTTAGAGCATGTGTCATAGACTTCAAGGGAAATTGGGACGCCCACCTACCGTTAGTCGAATTTTCGTACAACAACAGTTATCATTCTAGCATCGGCATGGCACCTTTTGAAGCTTTATATGGTCGAAAGTGTCGATCTCCTGTTTGTTGGCACGAAATTGGGGAAGCACAAATTACTGGTCCGGAATTGATCCAAGAAACAACAGATAAGATTCATCAAATCCGAAACAATCTTCTAGCGGCTCAAAGTCGTCAAAAGAGTTACGCAGATAAACGACGGAAGCCCTTGGAGTTTAGCGTTGGTGATCATGTGCTTTTAAAAGTGTCACCGTGGAAGGGAGTAGTTCGTTTTGGTCAGAAGGGAAAGCTAGCACCACGTTATGTAGGACCTTTCAAGATACTCGAAAGAGTAGGTCCTGTAGCTTACAAGCTTGACCTACCGGAAGAACTCGACAGAATTCATCCCACATTCCACGTGTCGAACTTGAAGAAGTGCCTCGCTGATGAGAATCTTCATATTCCACTGGAGGATATTCAGATTGATGAATCCATGCATTTTATTGAAAGGCCAGTAGAGATTATGGACTATGGAGAAAAGCGTCTACGTCGAAGTCGCATTCCTATTGTTAGGGTACGCTGGGAGTCGAAACGGGGACCTGAGTTTACTTGGGAACGTGAAGACTCAATGCGTGAAAAATACCCTCATCTTTTCCCTACTACTTCAACTGTTTGAATTTCGGGACGAAATTCCTAAAAGTAGGGGATACTGTAACATTTGTATAAATCGGGTCTCCAAAACCCGCTCCGTTTTGTAATCAAATACCAAGTTGCGAAATTTCATTAAGTATTTATGAGTATTTTGAGTTTAAACGTTACATAATTAATATATAAACTAAACTATAAAAATTATATTTGATGAAAAGTTAAAATAAAATAAATAAAAAATATTTGGAGCTGACCGGACTCGAACCCGGGTCAACTGCCTCCAATGACTTATCTCTCCGTCTCCAAACCACTCCGCCACCAATTGTTTTCTGTTAGCATTATGAAAACAATTGAATTTTATACGCAAACTCGGATTAACGGTTAATGATATCTGAATAACGGAAATCGGTAAGCCGAATCGCCAAATCAGTTTTTCTTTCGCTTAGCTAACTTATAACCGACGAATATCGGTTTCTAATTAAGCTCCAATTTTAATGAACTTCAAGTTTGGGTTTTTGAAACCGAAAGACATTCAAACTCCAAATAATTCAGATTCCAATCATTTATACGATTCAGAACCGTCTCAAATACACTCCAATCCCTTTTCGTCGCGTTTTCAAGTCTTTTGAGCACAAGAAAACTGTCGCCGGAATTCTCTGCAAATCTCGCCGGAAAACCGTGTTCAACACAAACCAGTAAGAATTTCCTCTCTTGCTGTTTCAATCTATTGTCAGGACACTACTAACATTATTCCGTCACTCAAAGTCAGTCACAGAAGACTTTGCTGGATTTCTGGTTTCGCCGGAGAAATTCTGGAATTTGCCGGAAACACGCTAGTTGACGGTAAACACATTCAATCGTGCTAATAATCCATGTACTCTGGTTCAATTTCAAATCTAATTCTTTAATTCTGTTAATTAGCCCCTCTCAGCCGAAGTTTCAAAAACAGAGTTGCCTGTTCTCGCCGGACTTCCTGAAGAAGACGACCTGTCCGGTATTTCTTTTCCCCAAACTGTTCGGTTTGTTCATTCAAACTAGTAGGCATGATATTTAAGTAGTAGAACCATGAATCAGTGTCTGAGTAAAAACCGGTAATCGTAATGAAGAAGACGAATCTAAAAACGGGATAAGAGTAAATAAAACTCGGATAATTAACGGGTTAGACACACAGTCCAGCGGTGGACTGTGTGCAAAGTTTATATACAAGTCCCGAGTTCGATCCTTACTACACACACACTGCGTAATAACATTCCTTTTTATTCATAAAACTAACCGGGTTAGATCGAGTAGTTGTTAAGTATAATATAATTCAAGAATATAACCGGGTTAGACACACAGTCCAGCGGTGGACTGTGTGCAAAACAAACTGCACGTCACGCGATCGAATCCCGTCACAAACACCGGTTCAATGAGATTAAAACGTTTTGTAAAATAAAGGAATTTTCGGTAAGTTCGAATAAGTGCATAAATATAATTAAAACTGGAATCCTAACGGGTTAGTCACGTAGCTCAGTTGGTAGAGCTACGTGCGCGTGAACGGAAGGTCACCGGTTCGAATCCCGCTCGGTCAGCGGTCAACGGTCAAACAGTAAAAAAAATATTATTTTTTTTAAATATTTATTTGTTTAATTTAAATTAAAAATCAATTAAAAATACTTAAAAATAACATTTTTAAGGATAGAAAATAGCCATAAACTCACAAAAATATATCTAAAAATCCCATTAAAATCTTTAATAAAATCCATCCATTTAATATATTTTTCCCATTATTATTTAGGTCAGTGATTCCTCGTTGACTCGCTTCGTCTAAATCGTGCGCATCTCACCAACTCAAATCCAACGCACCCAATGTGAGTGAACCCTTCAAATTCCCCGTTTTAATCACATTTTTGGGGTGTATCATGTGTCTTGTGCATTTACTTACTATAACTAAGTTATTGTGCATATATCATATCATGACATGTGTGTTAGTTGTTGCTGATAAGTAGTTAGTATTGTTTGCAAGTTATTATTTCAGTACATGCAATTGCTGAGGCCGTAGCTCCCCATCTCTCGAGGTTGAGTTTGATCCCCATTTTATTATGCGGTTGATCAGGGCGTGCCCGCACGATCGGCTCCGTTTGATTGAGCCTTGATCGGTCAATTTATTTACATTTCAATACATGCAATACGCTCGGCTCCGTTTGATTGAGCCTTGAGTGCACAGTTCAATTTACATTTTCAGTTCATGCAATACGATCGGCTCCGTTTGATTGAGCCTTGATCTCACAGTTCATTTATGTAAATTATCATATGATGTTGGTATGTTCATGTATGCTGTCGATTGTTAATGTATGTTATAATTGTAACTGATGTTGCCATTGCTTGATTTCATACATATGCTCTTTTATGATTATGCACAATATTTTATTGATAAACTAACCAGAAAATCATTATTAAATGTTTATCTATAAGGTTCACTCGCCAACTTATGTTGACCCAAAAACCTCCCATTTTACACATGATACAGGTGAACCAGAACAGCAGCTAGGAACACGTAGGACCTGGATTAGAAGAAATAAAACGATTTAGTATTTGGATTATTATGTTTGGTTATTTTCCTTTGTAATGAATGAACATGTTTGGATGTTTGAGAAATGTAACTTTGACTTCATTTAATTATGAAACATAATAGTAAATGTCATGTGCTTTGGTGATAACCCAATTATGCCCCGACTCTTATTTCCGCTGCGGGTCGGGGTGTGACAGATTGGTATCAGAGCACATGACTATAGGGATATAGGATAGGTTATTAGACCCTTAGAGCCTATACTATAGTCGATTAGAAACTTATAAGAATTTTGTGTGTTATATGCCAAATTTCATGATGTTTATATGTTTATGTTAAAATGTTACATTTGATATTGTTCAAGCATGTTCATAAGTATGTATTATCAAATAATGCCTATCATGAAATCGTATGATCATAATATATCACATCCATGCAAGCACACACCACATCATGATTGATTTTACAACGATTTTCGTGTTTTCAAATCTCATCAAAGTGAGTTCTCATGACGGGCATGTAGTAACTGGAAGGGTACTAGTACCGGTAGTCGGAACGTCCTGTCTAGGCTGGCATTCGTATAAATCCAAAATAAAGGACCAGTTTGCCTACCTGGGGACCAACGATGAGAGTACGAAATACCTATTAGGCCAAAGCATGCTATACCAAACGTCGTGAGAGCTAATCCCACTTTGAGTTGTCATTGTGTCTACACCTGGACACATTCCGACCAAACATCTCATGAACATATTTTGTGGTTAGCATTCGGGGGATGCGAGTGTTAAATTGCCAATACTAATGTGAATCCTACCAAACCAATAGCCATGGGGGCCCACATGACTATATAGGTGAAGGTATGGGGGACATTTGAGGCCCAACATGAGCGAACCCAAGACATCCTTCGGATGTAGTTGCATTATTGATATTTATGTTATTTTTATTTTTTTAAAGACACATGACACCTAAAAGATACCATAAACTCACAATCTTCTCATTTTATGATCCTGTAGATGTCGTCTAGATCGCATCGAAGGAGTAGGAAATCGGAAAAGTCTCAGGAACGATTGGCCACTCATATCGCCAACCAAATGGCCACGATATTACCTGACATCGTAGTACAAGTACAACAAGCTCTTGCTGCAAATCCTACTAACCCTCCTCAACAACAGGACCAGATCATCAACGACCCTCCTACCAGCAAATGCACCTACAAACATTTTAAGTCCTGCGATCCCCCAAAATTCGAAGGGACTGAGGGAGTCACTGCTCTCCTGCGTTGGTTCGAGGAGATGGAAAACGTTTTCTTAAACTGCGATTGTCCTGAGGATCGCAAAGTTCGTTATGCCACCGGGAGACTACTTGGTGTAGCTCTCACTTGGTGGAATACCGAGAAGGGAAAGAGGGGAACGGAAGATGCGATGGCCTTAACTTGGGAGGAGTTAAGGGAAATCATGACTAGGCGATTCTGTCCTAGGAGTGAGATTAAGAAATTGGAAGATGAATTTCATGCCCTGAAGCAAAAAGATGGTGATCACTCTACTTACAACAAACGGTTCTTGGAGTTGAACCAGATGGTACCAAACTTATTCACTCCAACCTACCGTCTGATCGAACATTACATTCGAGGACTTCCCTCGAAAATCCAAGATTCGGTCCTCAGCGTTTCACCGGTAACACTCGAAGCTGCCATGGTGTTGGCAACGGAACTGACCGAAAACCGAATTCGCAATGGGAAGTTCAAGGAAGAAAAGAAGAAAACCCCTGCTGAGGGACAAACCTCAAACCACCACACTCCTTCCTCTAAATTTGCTAACAAGAGGAAGCGTAACAACAGGAACTTTGCAGTCACCCACACCAACACCCCTGTTCCTGCTGCACCCATCACTCAAGCCACTCCTCCACCCGCGCCATACAAAAGACCATACACAGGACCACTACCAAAATGTAATCGTTGTCAGTATCACCACTCCCCTGACTATCCTTGCCAGTACTGTACCAGCTGCGGTCGCGCTGGACACATTGTACAACACTGCCGCGCACCTCAACGAACAAACCGCCACCAACCTATAACCCAAACCCACCAACAATTTATGGGTCAAGCCCAACAACAACAACCATTTCCACCCACTCAACATTTAGCCCAAACATACTATCAACCCAACTACCCTATGGGCCAACCTATGCGGGCATGTTTCAATTGTGGAGATCCAAGTCATTTCAGGAACTCATGTCCAAGACTAGTCAATATTATTCATGCTCAGGCCCAAGCCAACCCTGTGAACCAAGCAAACCAAGCTCCTCCACCTGCTAGAGGAAGGGCTTTCAATATTAACGCAAACCAGGCCAGAGCTGACGGCAATGTGGTCAACGGTACGTTTCTTATAAATGGTAGATATGCCTCTATGTTATTTGATACTGGTGCGGATAGAAGTTTCGTGTCATTAGAGTTTGAACCTATCTTAAGTAAAAGTCGAGATAAGCTCGCGGAATCCATAACAGTGGAAGTTGCAGATGGAAAACCAGTTTCGTTAGACTCTATTTTACGCAACTGTACGCTCACCCTAAACGACCACGATTTCTCAGTCGATCTTATTCCTATGAAGCTGGGAAGTTTCGACATCATAGTCGGAATGGATTGGCTCAGTCAGCATAATGCGGAAGTTGTATGTCGTGAGAAATTTATTCGTATTCCTCTTTCAAACGGTCAGACTCTTCAAATTATTGGGGAAACCTCGGCGAAAGGACTCAACTTAATGTCTTGCCTTCAAGCTCAAAAATACCTTCGCAAGAATTATGTCGCGTTTTTAGCCCATATCATCAAGAAGGGAACCGCAGAAAAGAAACTTGAAGATATTCCTGTTGTAAAAGATTTTCCACAAGTTTTTCCTGACGACATTTCAGGACTTCCTCCAATCAGAGATGTCGAATTTCGTATCGATCTTATACCTGGTGCTACACCAGTGGCAAAATCTCCATATAGGTTAGCCCCCTCTGAAATGCAAGAGCTAGCCAGTCAATTGCAAGAGTTGACTGACAAGGGATTTATACGCCCCAGCTCATCGCCTTGGGGTGCACCTGTACTTTTTGTAAAGAAGAAGGATGGATCTTTTCGCATGTGCATCGATTACAGAGAGCTCAACAAGTTAACTATCAAAAATCGATATCCTTTACCTCGTATAGATGACCTTCTTGACCAACTACAAGGTGCCAGTTGCTTTTCAAAAATCGACCTTCGATCTGGCTATCATCAGCTTAGAGTGCATGAAGAAGACGTCCCTAAAACTGCTTTTCGAACTCGATATGGTCACTATGAATTCATGGTTATGCCGTTTGGATTAACCAACGCACCAGCTGTTTTCATGGACCTAATGAATAGAGTCTGCAAACCTTACCTTGATCGATTTGTTATTGTATTCATTGACGATATTCTTATTTATTCAAAATCTAAAGCTGATCATGAGCGTCATCTGCGACTTGTTCTTGCACTTCTAGAAAAGGAAAAGCTTTATGCCAAATTCTCTAAATGTGAATTCTGGTTAAAAGAGGTGCAATTTCTCGGGCATGTAGTCAATGACAAAGGAATACATGTGGACCCATCAAAGATCAAAGCAGTTCAGGAATGGCAAGCTCCACGTACGCCAACTGAAGTAAGGTCTTTTCTTGGACTTGCTGGTTACTATCGTCGATTCATTTCAAACTTCTCTCGCATTGCGGTGCCACTCACGGCTTTAACCCATAAAGGGAAACCATTTGTATGGGGGCCCAAGCAAGAAGAAGCTTTTCAAACTCTCAAGCGAAAACTTTGTGATGCACCAATCCTCACTCTTCCTGAAGGTTGTGATGATTTTGTAGTCTATTGCGACGCGTCAGGACAAGGATTAGGTTGCATTCTCATGCAAAGAAGGAAAGTCATAGCTTATGCCTCAAGGCAACTCAAGACTCACGAAAAGAATTACACCACTCATGACCTTGAACTTGGAGCCGTTGTATTCGCTCTTAAGATATGGAGACATTATCTTTATGGTACGAAGTGTGAAATATACACTGACCACAAGAGTCTTCAACATATCTTCAATCAGAAAGAGTTAAATATGAGGCAACGAAGATGGGTCGAACTCCTAAATGATTACGACTGTGAAATCAGATACCATCCTGGTAAAGCAAATGTGGTGGCTGATGCACTTAGTCGAAAGGGTTATGCGAACTCCATTCATCTTCTATGTTCGCAAATTATAACCAATATTAAGGATCAAATTCGAGAAGCTCAACACGTTTCCATAACAGAAGAAAATGTGCAAAAAGAGATGTCCTGTGGAGCCGAGCTAAAGCTTGAAACTAAATCTGATGGTATCTTGTATTACCTAGATCGTATATGGATTCCTAACCACATCAATCTTCGTGAAACACTCATGCATGAAGCCCATAAGTCGCGATATTCTATACACCCAGGAGCCGATAAGATGTATCAAGACCTACGGTACACCTATTGGTGGCCTGGAATGAAGAAAGATATTGCCGTTTTTGTTTCCAAGTGTCTCACTTGTTCTAAAGTAAAGGCTGAACACCAAAGACCCTCAGGACTTCTGGTCCAACCAGAAATACCTGTCTGGAAGTGGGAAAATATAACCATGGATTTCATTACCGGGTTACCTCGCACTTCTAGTGGGTATGACACTATATGGGTGATTATAGACCGACTCACAAAATCAGCTCACTTTATTCCTATTCGAGAAGATTTCAAGAACGAAAAGCTTGCTCGTATTTATATCAACGAAATCGTCAGCCGACATGGAGTTCCGTTAAGTATTATTTCTGATCGGGATGGTCGTTTCACCTCTCGAACATGGCAGGCAGTACAATCCGCTATGGGCACTCGACTAGATCTCAGTACCGCCTATCATCCTCAAACTGATGGACAGTCTGAGCGCACCATTCAAACCCTTGAGGATATGCTTAGAGCATGTGTCATAGACTTCAAGGGAAATTGGGACGCCCACCTACCGTTAGTCGAATTTTCGTACAACAACAGTTATCATTCTAGCATCGGCATGGCACCTTTTGAAGCTTTATATGGTCGAAAGTGTCGATCTCCTGTTTGTTGGCACGAAATTGGGGAAGCACAAATTACTGGTCCGGAATTGATCCAAGAAACAACAGATAAGATTCATCAAATCCGAAACAATCTTCTAGCGGCTCAAAGTCGTCAAAAGAGTTACGCAGATAAACGACGGAAGCCCTTGGAGTTTAGCGTTGGTGATCATGTGCTTTTAAAAGTGTCACCGTGGAAGGGAGTAGTTCGTTTTGGTCAGAAGGGAAAGCTAGCACCACGTTATGTAGGACCTTTCAAGATACTCGAAAGAGTAGGTCCTGTAGCTTACAAGCTTGACCTACCGGAAGAACTCGACAGAATTCATCCCACATTCCACGTGTCGAACTTGAAGAAGTGCCTCGCTGATGAGAATCTTCATATTCCACTGGAGGATATTCAGATTGATGAATCCATGCATTTTATTGAAAGGCCAGTAGAGATTATGGACTATGGAGAAAAGCGTCTACGTCGAAGTCGCATTCCTATTGTTAGGGTACGCTGGGAGTCGAAACGGGGACCTGAGTTTACTTGGGAACGTGAAGACTCAATGCGTGAAAAATACCCTCATCTTTTCCCTACTACTTCAACTGTTTGAATTTCGGGACGAAATTCCTAAAAGTAGGGGATACTGTAACATTTGTATAAATCGGGTCTCCAAAACCCGCTCCGTTTTGTAATCAAATACCAAGTTGCGAAATTTCATTAAGTATTTATGAGTATTTTGAGTTTAAACGTTACATAATTAATATATAAACTAAACTATAAAAATTATATTTGATGAAAAGTTAAAATAAAATAAATAAAAAATATTTGGAGCTGACCGGACTCGAACCCGGGTCAACTGCCTCCAATGACTTATCTCTCCGTCTCCAAACCACTCCGCCACCAATTGTTTTCTGTTAGCATTATGAAAACAATTGAATTTTATACGCAAACTCGGATTAACGGTTAATGATATCTGAATAACGGAAATCGGTAAGCCGAATCGCCAAATCAGTTTTTCTTTCGCTTAGCTAACTTATAACCGACGAATATCGGTTTCTAATTAAGCTCCAATTTTAATGAACTTCAAGTTTGGGTTTTTGAAACCGAAAGACATTCAAACTCCAAATAATTCAGATTCCAATCATTTATACGATTCAGAACCGTCTCAAATACACTCCAATCCCTTTTCGTCGCGTTTTCAAGTCTTTTGAGCACAAGAAAACTGTCGCCGGAATTCTCTGCAAATCTCGCCGGAAAACCGTGTTCAACACAAACCAGTAAGAATTTCCTCTCTTGCTGTTTCAATCTATTGTCAGGACACTACTAACATTATTCCGTCACTCAAAGTCAGTCACAGAAGACTTTGCTGGATTTCTGGTTTCGCCGGAGAAATTCTGGAATTTGCCGGAAACACGCTAGTTGACGGTAAACACATTCAATCGTGCTAATAATCCATGTACTCTGGTTCAATTTCAAATCTAATTCTTTAATTCTGTTAATTAGCCCCTCTCAGCCGAAGTTTCAAAAACAGAGTTGCCTGTTCTCGCCGGACTTCCTGAAGAAGACGACCTGTCCGGTATTTCTTTTCCCCAAACTGTTCGGTTTGTTCATTCAAACTAGTAGGCATGATATTTAAGTAGTAGAACCATGAATCAGTGTCTGAGTAAAAACCGGTAATCGTAATGAAGAAGACGAATCTAAAAACGGGATAAGAGTAAATAAAACTCGGATAATTAACGGGTTAGACACACAGTCCAGCGGTGGACTGTGTGCAAAGTTTATATACAAGTCCCGAGTTCGATCCTTACTACACACACACTGCGTAATAACATTCCTTTTTATTCATAAAACTAACCGGGTTAGATCGAGTAGTTGTTAAGTATAATATAATTCAAGAATATAACCGGGTTAGACACACAGTCCAGCGGTGGACTGTGTGCAAAACAAACTGCACGTCACGCGATCGAATCCCGTCACAAACACCGGTTCAATGAGATTAAAACGTTTTGTAAAATAAAGGAATTTTCGGTAAGTTCGAATAAGTGCATAAATATAATTAAAACTGGAATCCTAACGGGTTAGTCATGTAGCTCAGTTGGTAGAGCTACGTGCGCGTGAACGGAAGGTCACCGGTTCGAATCCCGCTCGGCGCAAGTATTACCGCTGACCGAACCGGTCAACGGTCAACGGTCAAACAGTAAAAAAAATATTATTTTTTTAAATATTTATTTGTTTAATTTAAATTAAAAATCAATTAAAAATACTTAAAAATAACATTTTTAAGGATAGAAAATAGCCATAAACTCACAAAAATATATCTAAAAATCCCATTAAAATCTTTAATAAAATCCATCCATTTAATATATTTTTCCCATTATTATTTAGGTCAGTGATTCCTCGTTGACTCGCTTCGTCTAAATCGTGCGCATCTCACCAACTCAAATCCAACGCACCCAATGTGAGTGAACCCTTCAAATTCCCCGTTTTAATCACATTTTTGGGGTGTATCATGTGTCTTGTGCATTTACTTACTATAACTAAGTTATTGTGCATATATCATATCATGACATGTGTGTTAGTTGTTGCTGATAAGTAGTTAGTATTGTTTGCAAGTTATTATTTCAGTACATGCAATTGCTGAGGCCGTAGCTCCCCATCTCTCGAGGTTGAGTTTGATCCCCATTTTATTATGCGGTTGATCAGGGCGTGCCCGCACGATCGGCTCCGTTTGATTGAGCCTTGATCGGTCAATTTATTTACATTTCAATACATGCAATACGCTCGGCTCCGTTTGATTGAGCCTTGAGTGCACAGTTCAATTTACATTTTCAGTTCATGCAATACGATCGGCTCCGTTTGATTGAACCTTGATCTCACAGTTCATTTATGTAAATTATCATATGATGTTGGTATGTTCATGTATGCTGTCGATTGTTAATGTATGTTATAATTGTAACTGATGTTGCCATTGCTTGATTTCATACATATGCTCTTTTATGATTATGCACAATATTTTATTGATAAACTAACCAGAAAATCATTATTAAATGTTTATCTATAAGGTTCACTCGCCAACTTATGTTGACCCAAAAACCTCCCATTTTACACATGATACAGGTGAACCAGCAGCAGCTAGGAACACGTAGGACCTGGATTAGAAGAAATAAAACGATTTAGTATTTGGATTATTATGTTTGGTTATTTTCCTTTGTAATGAATGAACATGTTTGGATGTTTGAGAAATGTAACTTTGACTTCATTTAATTATGAAACATAATAGTAAATGTCATGTGCTTTGGTGATAACCCAATTATGCCCCGACTCTTATTTCCGCTGCGGGTCGGGGTGTGACACTGCTTCAGTTCGATCTAGATTCTCATGAGTAGGACAGGCTTTCCAACCTGATCACTTGTGATCTACTACCGTACAGACGGATTAACTAGGCAATGATAGACCATTTGGGTCAAAGGGGCAGAATCGAGCAGTTGTTGGGGATAAATTCAGACGTGTATTGGATTATGGAGCAAGGCAGTACAAAGAAATTACCCTCGAATTTCACTCCACGTTTGAGTACCAGCAGGGAAACTCTCGGAGAGTGACGCTATTTCGTTTGCCTTGGGGAGGCATGTGTACAAAATAACGGTTCCGCAGTTTGCCGTCGCCACGCAGATGTACACACTAAGAGGAGGTTCAGGCACCGGATTTCTCCACCAATTTACAGGGAGTTTTCAAGAGAAGGCACCCCCACAATGTTCAGACAGATGAACTAGCCAGGTTCTAGGGTACTATCTCTTCTGCACCATATTCTAACAATATGGTAGCAAGCGACATTATCGATCCAGTTTACCGGTTTATTCACAAGATTCTTGCTGCTACATTGGTTGGGCGAGGGCAGGGAGATAACAAGGTAAATCAGGTGAGTTTATTCTGTTTGATGTGCATGGTGGAAGGAAGGCCGGCAAACCTGGAAACTATATTTGCATGGTCGATGAAGCAGCTGTGGAAGGGAGGCCAAGGGGCAAGGGTGTATTGTGGGCCCCTGATTACGTGCCTAGCAGAGAGTCTTGGGGTATTTGATAGATATCCCCAGGACAGGATGAGAGAAGGCCCAGCCCCATGCTTCATGAGTATTCGTGACCTCCAGGCTTCCGGATTTTGACTACACAGGAGCCTGTAAGCTGGGAGCCAGTTCGCCAGGGACCTCAGGTGCAGCCGCCTACAGGATCTGAAGCTGCATCATCTATGCAGACCGGTGTTCCTACTCGATATCAGCGGCCGGTCACGCATCAAGAGCTGCCAGGACGATAGTATCCTCTCCGTCAGCCTCGCCCAGACCCACTGACTTTGGATTCTTTGTATGATAGGATGGAGACTGGGTTTGGGGATCTACGAGGCTATGTCGATCAGCAGTTTGGTGGGATTCGTCAGACCATGATGGAGAGCAGGCGAATGCACGAGGAGGGCCAGCGAAGGCTGGAAGATAGGATGAGGTACATGATGCAAAATTTGAACATGGGGGTTCCATCCTACTTTCAATATCAAGGTGGTTAGCCGGGGTCGAGCCAATTTGCCGATATGGAGGACGTCCAGCCGTACCAAGTATTCGAGGCGTCGGAAGAATCGGAGGATGATGATTGAAGCAGCAGTAGTGGAGCTTTATCTTTATTATTTTTCTTTTATGTTGTTTTAATCTCATAATGGTCTGTACTTTAAACAATTTACTTTGTGGGAATGTGGATGGTTTAGGTATGATGGTGGACACTTTTCAAGACATTATTTGCTTTATCATATTATGTTTTTGGAAGTGTTATGTTGATAGGTCGATGTTATATGTTGCTTCCGTTCGCATGTGAGTTTTGAGAGTTGTATGCTGGGCATGAGTGGACTGACTGGCACATTGCCAGTCTTGCATTACCTGCTAAGTCGTTTCACTTTTATACTTGATTTTTATTTATTTTGTTTTTTATTATCTTGAGTAGTAGGTTTTCTCATCCTTGCATTAGGAACAATTCAAAATTCAAGTGTGGAGATGAGATATTAGAGTAGAGTAAAGTAGGTTTTTAATTTGAAAAAAAAACAAAAAAAAATCGGAAAATGTCTTTCGAAAAAGGAGTTTGCATAAAATAAAAACGAAAAATGATAGAAAAATTGAATTTTTATTCGGTTTCAAATAATAATAATATGAGAAATAAAATGGTGAGTTTGTGTCTAACTTGGGATATATGAGTAGGCTCGATTCGGTTCTTATGTTATTTGAGATTAATATGCCTTAATTGTCGGTCTACTAGTGGGTGCTCATCTAGGAAAAATAGGAAACTAAAACCGCCAAAAATAGTATAAGGAATGTCGTTATAAGCTAAAATTTTTTAGAATTTTTAATCATGTGATTTTGGAAAAAAAAAAGAACAAGAAAATAGAAAAAAATGAAATGAATGAGCTTGATTGAAAAGTAGTCGAGGCCTATGGATTCGCCCTTGGGGATGGTGACTCTGATCGAGAATCCCTCTAGGATTAGTTGAAATTTTAAGTATCGAAGCCCACGTTATCGCTCTCAGGGATTGTGACTCTGGTTGGGACAGCCTCTAGGTTAGATATGCAAAAAGAAATCAAATGCTCAAAAGAAAAAAAAAAAAAAAAAAGAAAAAAAATTGCTTGGTTTTAAATTCTTTACATTTTGGTATAAAACGGTTAGAAAATGGGTTAAATAATTTGTTCCTTTTGTTCCATAAGCTTGAGGTGGGATTAAGTGTACTGTGGATTCTAGTGTGAGACCTTAGGTAAATTGACCGCACTTAAACTAAATTCACATGATAAGAATTTTGAACCGAATTTTGAGTTCAAGTGGATACGAATACTTGCAATCGCGGTTAACATAAATTTTATTCTTTAATGAAAATAACCTTAATCTTTGAAATCGAATAATTATTTGGTTATGATTCCATTTGTGCAGAATTATTTTTCGAGGACGAAAAAAGATAAGTGTGGGGATATTTGATGTATTGAATAATACATGTATTTATCGTGTAGAGTTTATAATAACATGTTTTCGTTTCGTTTTGTCAAGAATTTATCTACTTTTAATCCAAATGCGTTTTGCATGTCTTGGTTCGTGAAACGGTTGGAAGGATGGGAAAACGAGCTAAAATGATAATTAGAACCAAGCCGGAGCGTAATTGGAGCGCGGAAGAGGAAACGGATCGAAAATGGAGGTTTCTATGCCTCTGGCGGGCCGCGACCACATCCTCAAACACCTCTCGCGCCCCGCGAGAGGTTAATAGTTACCCCGGAGACTTTACTCGGTCGCGGGGCGTGACCGAGACCCCATATCCCTCTCGCGGCCGGCGAGAGGGTGGTTTATCCGGAAAGTTTCGAAACTGATCTGAAAGAGGGTTGTTGTGTAATTTATTTGAGTCATATTATGCTTGAAACACTCTTAGATCATCTTGGACGAATTCAGAGCTTGTGGAGGAGATTTTCGGGAGTATTGAAGCTGAAAGAGAGTGTTCTAGGCTGCGGGAATCGTCTAGGCTAGCAAGGAATTTCGAGGCAGGAGCACATACGGTTTTATTGCAACATCTTACTTCCTCTAGTTCTTTGTTTTAACTTTATGATGAATTCCTGTTTTTACCTTGTCTATTTGGTTTTCATAACTATTATACTTGGCTAGATTGCTTTTTGTTGCCTAGGTTTGGATTATATTTATGAAAGTTTGGTTTTTATTTTAGTTTAATTGTGGTTTGAATGATTGTTTGGTAAAGTTCATAACTTTAACTTTCTAGTTTAGTGTATTTGCATGATATAAATTGATTTGTGATTATTTGTTTGTTTTACATGAATCTTGGTGGATGTCTTCCACAGAATAGGTTTATGTTGGTTTTTCGAGTCTTTAGGGGTTCGGGAATCTGTCGGTAAATTGGCCAATAAAACCGGGAAAACAACCAAATAAAATAAAAAATCAGTTCAATCATTATACCTAAATTAATTATTGAGAAATAATATTTAGTTGGCTGAATTAAATAGACGAATTGTTAGGTTTAGGTTTTTGAGAAAACACCGGATCTAATTTCCTTATCATAATCAAATCAGTTAAACTAAACTAGAAATTAAGGTTGGTCTAGGTTAATTTTTGAGAAATAATCAACTAATTAGTCACTTTACTAAACTATAAGACAATCGAGAAGAAGTCTTTAAAAACCGGTGAACATAGATACTTTTAGGGTATCATAGGCGTCTTCCCGAGAAGGGTCGGGGGTCCTGTTCGGTAAACCTAGGATTTAATATTTTAAGATCCCGGTTAATCATTCAACCTAATTAACTTATTATAAAACCAAGCGAGTAGTAATATAAAGTCCAACCTAGATAACCAGTTCATTATTCTTGAATTAATTTCCAAACTCTAAAAGTCCAAGGTTAAATTCATTCTAGTTAGTTAATTTTAGTTTACTTTAATAATTTAGAATTGTAAGAACACCCCCCCCCCCCCCTAAAATATACAAAGTTGTTTTAATTGAGTCTAAATTAAGTAGTCATTGTAATTAGAGAGTCTCGTGGGTTCGATAATCCGGACTTACTTAAACTATTCTACAATTGATCGGTTCACTTGCCGGTTAGTAGTTTAGTATAATTTAGGAGTCTAAATTTTATTTGAGTCTAGAATTAGGGTAGTTTTATTTGTTTTTAATTAACTACTTTTAGAACATCAGCATGCATTATGCACAGTTTTAATCTGCTACTGCATAGTTTCACTGCATAAGTCAAACTTAACAACCTATTTGCACGGTTTGCTTTGTAGTGAAGTTTTAATCTACCAATTCATGATATTCAATCAATGGTTGATATAAAATTTGCAAAGTTTATCTCCCCTAAGTGTGGATGCAAAAGTTACATTTTTTCTACCTACATATGTAACGGCCATTGTTAATATGTAACAGTGCCTTGTTAACACATGTAACACATGTCAATAGCTAACACATTTAATAGTAGTTTATTGTTTTCATTCAACAGGTTAACATACGTAACACATATGTAATGGATCTATTTGACTTTGCTGTTAACATAATATGTTCGTTATTTTTGTTTGTTTATGTCTTTTGGTGTGCTTATTTCCGGTCTTTTGATTGTTTTGTTACCTTGTATTTGTGCTAGTCGTGTTGTAAATACAACAAACTTGATGATCTTGCGACCACACTTGTCATTCAACAGGTTACATATGTCACGACCATTTGTTACATATGTAACTGTGCTTTTTTAACATTTGTAACTTATGTGGAAAGGATCTATTTAACTTAAATGTTAACATAATATATTCGTTATTTTGTTTGTGTGACTATATTGGGTGTGCTTATTTTTTATCTTTTGATTGTTTGTTTACCTTGTACTTGTGTTACTTGTGTTGGAAACATAACGAAGTTGATGATCTTGCGACCCCACCTGTTATTCAACATGTTACATATGTAACGACCATTGTTATATATCTACCCGTGCTTTTTTAACATACGTAACACAGGTGTAAGTGTAGTCCTTTGTTTTTCATTCAGATACTTCATTTTGTTTCTCTTTCTAAAACAATAATATGTTTCTCTTCCTAAACAACTTTCTATTACACGGATAAAGGGATTGAATGGGGGTGATGATAGTTATGAAATTTAGAATTTTGAAATAAGAAGAAAGAGAATGGGGGATATAGGGTAATGATGGTTTGATGATGACAAATTGTAAAAAAAGAAAGAGAAGGGGAGATATTCGGACATATCTAATAATATTTCATGTACTTGGTGGCATGTCCTCTTGACACAAATACCTCTCAAGGCATTTATCAACATAATAAAGTAATATCTTTAAATCAATTTAGTATCTTTTTTCCTCAACCATTAGATCATGTAATTAGATCATGTCCATCAATGGTTCAACTACGCCCAGTTCCACGAAACAATTGATTGAGAACTACGATGAGGTCGAAATGCATTTGGTTCTTTGTCTTCATTAAGTATTGCATGACCGAATAATTCAAGAAAGGGTGCACCACAAAGAGGGTCTTTTTAAGTGGATGACTTGTCGGGTTGTCTGAGGAGGACTTCTTTAAGAAAAAGAACTTGAATAACTTCGTTATATATTTTAATTGACGAAAAAATATTATGCAAGTTAAATTAATTGGAAAATAATACGAAGATTATTTGGATGAACTTTTCTAGTATGCATATATTTTTATAAAACATTATTTACCTTTAAATAAACATAATTTATCATAAAATCTAACATATAAAGCAACTTGATGTTATTCTAAATAATAAATATATATTTCTAAAATCTTTAAGATATAGTGGTAACAGTGACGTTACCAGAAAGCTAATGACCCTATCAATTATAATATTTAACCGTAGCATGATTTAATCTAAACGTTGATGATAATCTTATATATTTGAAGGGGTTATTTTAGAATATTATATGCTAAAGCAAGCTGTACATTTTTTTAATATATAAGAAAAAGTAAAATAACATATAAAAACAAGTCAGCAAGCATTATAATGAAGAAAAAAAATGTTACCAATTAATGAAGTTAGGTGCTCCGTGTTTGGAATGTGACATATCAATAAATGAAGTATGTTTTTGCACACATAAATTGATATTGAAAAAGAGAGTTGGCATTTTCCTACCAGATTTTGAGTGGAAGTTTGTACGTTAACTATTTAGAGATATTTAAGGATTTCTTGATAATTTTACCCCATAAACAATCTGCTACACAATTTCTCATTTTACTTAGACTCGTTTCATTGTTTCTCTTTCTATTATAACACTCATGCACTTTTCTTCTTTTTCATCCCTCATTTTCCCCTCAAAATTCAGACCCACCATAATCATAACAATTCACACGAAAAACCGAAGTTCTTAAGGTCTTCCTCTATATATCTACCACTATGTCTTTTGCCATCACAAGAGAATTAAACATAAAAATTAGCCTCTGTCTATTCAACACATCTTACAAAAAAACTTTTTATGGTTAGATTACCCTTCGAATACTTAAAAAGTAAAAGCTATTAATGGTCGATTGAACTTAGTCATCACACTCAGTTCATAAAATCCATAAAGATGGTTGGTGAATTCATAATTCAATTTGCATAGCCGCACATTCCTAACAACTAAGCTCGTGGCAACCCAACCTCAAGTCAACATTCGAAAACCAACTAGCACCTTGATAATAATTAAAACCCTCAAAATTCAGACCCACCATAATCATAACAATTCGCACGAAAAACCGAAGTTCTTAAGGTCTTCCTCTATATATCTACCACTATGTCTTTTGCCATCACAAGAGAATTAAACATAAAAATTAGCCTCTGTCTATTCAACACATCTTACAAAAAAACTTTTTATGGTTAGATTACCCTTCGAATACTTAAAAAGTAAAAGCTATTAATGGTCGATTGAACTTAGAAATCACACTCGGTTCATAAAATCCATAAAGATGGTTGGTGAATTCATAATTCAATTTGCATAGCCGCACATTCCTAACAACTAAGCTCGTGACAACCCAACCTCAAGTCAACATTCGAAAACCAACTAGCACCTTGATAATGATTAAAACCCTCAAAATTCAGACCCACCATAATCATAACAATTCGCACGAAAAACCGAAGTTCTTAAGGTCTTCCTCTATATATCTACCACTATGTCTTTTGCCATCACAAGAGAATTAAACATAAAAATTAGCCTCTGTCTATTCAACACATCTTACAAAAAAACTTTTTATGGTTAGATTACCCTTCGAATACTTAAAAAGTAAAAGCTATTAATGGTCGATTGAACTTAGTCATCACACTCGGTTCATAAAATCCATAAAGATGGTTGGTGAATTCATAATTCAATTTGCATAGCCGCACATTCCTAACAACTAAGCTCGTGACAACCCAACCTCAAGTCAACATTCGAAAACCAACTAGCACCTTGATAATGATTAAAACCCTCAAAATTCAGACCCACCATAATCATAACAATTCGCACGAAAAACCGAAGTTCTTAAGGTCTTCCTCTATATATCTACCACTATGTCTTTTGCCATCACAAGAGAATCAAACATAAAAATTAGCCTCTGTCTATTCAACACATCTTACAAAAAAACTTTTTATGGTTAGATTACCCTTCGAATACTTCAAAAAGTAAAAGCTATTAATGGTCGATTGAACTTAGTCATCACACTCGGTTCATAAAATCCATAAAGATGGTTGGTGAATTCATAATTCAATTTGCATAGCCGCACATTCCTAACAACTAAGCTCGTGACAACCCAACCTCAAGTCAACATTCGAAAACCAACTAGCACCTTGATAATGATTAAAAAAAAACTCATTAAAAGTAGCAATGAATATCTTTTCTTGATGGTTATATTATTCAATCCACACTAGTTAATGCACATTCCCAAGCTATTATCTTTCTATTTTTATGAACAAAATAGGTGCATCACAATTCTTGCAATAACTTGACTATCTTGCATTTCAATTGGGGTTAAACGATTGATTTATATGCATACCACATGCTTCTTATTTCATCTTTATCGTAAAAACACTTTTGATAAATCAAATAGGGTTAAGGTAAAAATGTGCTTAAAAGCTAAAACAACACAAATACACCAAATAAGATATTACAAATTGATTCAAATCAAATTAAAGATGGTTGATTCTTACCTACATCGATTTTTTATTCTTTTACTTTTCTTTTAATTATAGAAAACAATTTATAACTAACAAATAATATATATATAGGTAGAGGTTCATGTGAGAATATTTAAAAGTGTGAAAAGGATAAAGAAAGATTATGGATGTGACATGTGTCCCTTTTTATTTTGATAGTTTAAGGATATAAGTGTAATTTAACTAATAAAATCTAATTATGGAATGAATATTTGCAACCGATTTTTGTTAGTTATTGTGGGGATTTTCGAATTTTAAATAACACCCTAACTCATAAAAACACCACAGCATGTATATTGAAGACATACATCTTATAAAGAACAGAAATATAAAAAAATAACACCATACTCATAAAAACACCACAACAGTTATATTTAAGGCACACATCTTATAAAGAACACCCTAACATTGAATATAACAGAAATAACACCCTAATATAACATCTGTCAACACTTTAATCAGAATCAAAACAGAAATAACACCCTAAATATATAAAAACAGAAATAACTCTACATAAGTATATCAATATGGTACTCATATTAAAGATAAAAAACACTCGTTATTATGGTGTAATTTAAAAAAGAAAGAGTTACGTATAAAAAGTTATTGATGTTTAAAAAAGAATGGGGAACTTTGCATGTGTGTTAATGTTAGTTTTTTAATTTAAAATATTAAATTTACCTTTATACCCTTAATCTAAAAAATTGGTTAATTTAATAGTCAACATTATTTACAGAATTGTCACTATTATCTTAGCCATTAGATTAAATATCTAATTGTTTAGATTCTTTCTTATCATTCTCACATTTTTAAATTTTTTTTCACAATAACCTCACCCTGTATATATACACACTAAGATGATCAAATAAAAGAATAATCACTTTCTGTGGACGAAATTTAAGACGACCAAAAATTGACTCACATCACATCTCATTTAAGAACACAATCAAATAAGGTTTTACAATCCATACCATCATCATTTTTCTTGGATCCTAATCTCTTGTTACTCTCCACCCATTTGGAGGAATATAGTATTAAATTCTTGCGTGCCCTATTTTTGAAATGTGTGGCTTGTATCATTCATATTCTTGCAATTTGTATTTCTAAATTTTCATTTTCCATTATTTATTTAATCGTTGTTATTCTCTTTTAATAAATATATAATCAAAGAGCCAGCACCTCTTTATATTATTCTAACTTGCTAATAATGAATTTTGTTGAAAAATGAAGTACACATTTAAAAAAAATTGTTGAAATTAATAACTATTGATGGTTAAAACTCATGCGTTTCTTAAAAACAGCTTAGATTTTACAAGAAAACCAATAGGTTTATATGACTGAGATTCCTAAACTTTCTGGTTTCGCACATGATAAAAAGACAAACATCAAATTGTAGTGATACGCATATGCATGACCACGTATAATATAAGATTTGTATGTATATAACTATATTAACGAAACTGTAAAAAATGTTCACGAATAATAATAATAATAATAATAATAATAATAATAATAATAATAATAATATCACATGCAAATCCAACAAACTTTTGTCTCAACAGTGTTTTGATACATGGAAATCAAGAAAACTTTCCAAAACATCCATGGTTGTTTTTTTTCCATCTAAAAGCAAGAATAAAAGTCTCTGGTGAAATCCAAGTTGGAACTGGTAGTGGGGGAATTGGTGAGGGATAGTTAAAATATATTTTGTCTGTTCGAGAAAAAAAGCAGAAAAAAACTTATAACTAATATACTCTTTAGTTAGTAGTCTAAAATACCAACAATTTATACATTATAATTCAAACCTATAAAATGCCAAAACAACGAACTACAAACAAACGACAAGTAAACGAGCAACAACGTGCGTTTTCTCTTTTGAATGCAAAAGCAATCTTACTAAAGATGAAGCGGACTCTTAAAGGTCAAAAAATCAATGTCGAGGTTACAAAATCATTATAGGGGCAACATTTCCAAAAAATAATTTAATGGGTAACGAAATCGAAAATACGTCAAAATTTCCAAAATTACACTACGCGAGCGTTAAGGGCAACGAGATTACCCTTTGTTACACTCTATATCCGGATCTGCAAGAATTACTGTTAACGACACGCTGGACTCTTGTTCAGAATTCCACAACCTCCGGACTAAGAACCAATGTATCAAAAGCAAACGAAAACACGTGTTGATTCTCTAACAAGTTTTCTCGTATTTAGCGACTTTGCATAGTTCTGTTTTCAACGCTGCCTGGCCAACAACAAACTCATTATCCCTGAGCCCAACAAGAGGGGATACCCCTGTAAGGTCCACACAAGCATCTTTTCCCCTACCCGCCCAAACGCAAGAAGAATGTCAGCTGAGCGAAAAGTTGATATTCCATCAAGTGAATCCGTCAAAGAAAAATCAATAGAGCCTCCTTTCTAGCTGAAATCACTGCCCACTTTAGAACATAAAAAAATATCCCTAAAACAAAATTTATCTAGCTAATCACAAGTTACATATTCATATACTGTTAAACAATTTTATAAGAAAGTGTATAATTATTTCTTAACACGTTCAATATATAACCATTTTTAGTAGAATATTTTGCTAGCTATAGAATACACTTACAAGTAGTATGTGTGTGTATTAAGCGACTTTCTTAATTGAAATTGGTATTAATGCGACTTTTTTTTATTTGAGATTGGTTTTATATATAAGGCACTACATTGTTTATTTATAATATATTTCATTTTTTTTGAAAGACTAATAAACATGGCACTTTAAAATCTACTTCTTAAATTTATATTATTTCTCAAAGTAACATCGTGATACTAACGGAATCACGCACATACCTTGTTATCTACAGACAATTTGTTTTTTCCAAAAACGTTTCATTAAAAAAACTTATGTTTGAGCTCTTCTTGGTGCAGACTTGTCCCAACCACTTTTAAGAAGCTAAACACCACCATCATCCACCACTCACCACCACCATCATCATCATCACTACACCACCACCAATTTATTTTAAAATTCTACATATTTAAGAAAAAACAACTTTTTTCTTGAAGACTGTAGATATTTAATCAATTTCTTATTCTACATATATGTATGCAGATGTGATCTACATATTAAAACATTTTACTTTTATAAAATAGACTGCACCTAATTCTTATTTGAGCTTTAAAATGACACTAGACCCACTCTATTGATCGATAAAGTATAAATGTGAGTCGACCAAATTGTCTATCTGCCTACATATTTAAAACGAATAACACTCCAAAAGATTCTACACCCACAAATCTTTTCACAGATTTAACGAATAATGTTGACAGAAAATAAATAATAATAAATAATAATTAATAAATAATAATCCCTTAAACCATCTTCTCTCTCTTACTCGTTCTCTCTCATACATTCACGGATGCACGCACACTGATCAAACCCATCGTCCCAATGGCGTTCAACAACACCAGTTAACCTTCAACCCCCCCCCCCCCCCCCCACATTTCACATTCATGTCGATCTCCAGACCCACATACGATGACTACCCATCATCATCTTCAACACCAAGATCAGCAAAAGTCGTCAATCTGATCCGTCAATTCACAAACTACAAGAAATCCAACGGCTTAAGGCTCAAAGACCGCTGCAAAAAGCCCACGCAAGTCCATGCGCTCACCATCAACTCCATTTTATCATCATCTTCTTCCACCAGTGATGAATCGATTAATAGTATAATGAATTCAAAATCTCATCTTCCATACGGGTTACCCGATTCCACCCTAATTGAACCACCTATTGACCCCTTTTTACGCCCCGTTGACTTTGTTGACTCAATTTCTGATCTTTACACAAGAATTGTTCATTCTTGTTGTGATGAATCTGGAACATGTTGTGGGTTGTATTTGGAGCAGTATGCGCTATTGTGCGCACTGGGTGATGTGAAGTTGGTTAGGAGGAGTTTACAGTGTGCTAGAGAACATGCGGTTGATGTGCATTCGAAGGTTGTTTTGTCTGCTTGGCTTAGATATGAGAGGAGAGAGGATGAGCTTGTCGGTGTTTCGGCTCTGGATTGTATCGGTAAGGTTCTCGAATGCCCGAAATCGGCTTTGGTTGATGGTGGTTTGAATTGTTTTCGTTCAGTTTTTGACCGCTGTCTATGTGTTTGTGAAAATGCCTCTGAGAATGTTATTGTTTGTACTAATAATAATAATGATGAAGAAGAACAAGAAGAAGAAGAAGAAGAAATTGTGTGTTTTTGTATTGGTAATGAGGTTGTTAGTTGTGTTAGGGGGAAAATCGCTTCGTTATCCAGCCCGTTAAACACGTTGTTGTATGGTAGTTTTGTCGAATCAGTAAAACAAAAGATTGATTTTTCGCAAATTGGGATATCTGCGGAAGCAATGAGGGTGTCGAAACGTTTAGTAGAACGAAAAAGTTGATCGATTTCATTTCTCCGAGTGTGGTTCTGGAGATTCTATCGTTTTCGCAGAAGTTTTGTTGTGAGGAAATGAAATCCGCCTGCGAGGTTTATCTGTCATCGTTAGTTTCCAACATTGATGACGCATTGATATTTATCGAATACGGTTTTGAAGACAATGCAAGTCTCCTTGTAGCGTCTTGTTTACAAGTTATACTAAGAGAGCTTCCGGGTTCGTTAAACAATCCGAAAGTGTTAAACTTGTTTGCTAGTCCGGAATCAATGGAGAAGTTAAGTACGGTTAATCACGCTTCTTTTTTGTTATACTATTTCCTTACACAAGTGGCGTTCGAGGAAAAGATGACATCGTCACATGCGGTCATGCTTGTAGAACGATTAATCGAGCTTGCAACGGAAAAATGGCAGAAAACGCTTGCATTTCATCAGTTAGGTGTTTTGTTATTCGAAAAAGAAGAGTATAAAACCGCTCAAAGTTGTTTCGAGGCAGCGTATGAAATGGGTCACGTTTATTCAGCAATGGGTATTTCCCGAACATTGTATAAGCAAGGGAAAACGTATTTAGCGCGTGATTTAATCAATAAGATTATATCGGACTGTAAAAGACCGACCGGATGGATGTATCAAGAACGGTCTTTATACAATCTTGGAACCAAAAAGTTTCAAGATTTGGAACTAGCGTCTAAATTAGATCTGACACTTGCATACCCGTATAAATACAGAGCCGTATCAATGGTGACCGAAAATTTAGTCAACGAAGCTATTCAAGAAATCAATAAAATCATTCGGTTCAAGGTTTCTCCGGATTGCCTTGAATTACGCGCATGGTTTTATCTCGTTCCCGAAGATTATCAAGCTGCTGTGAGGGATATTCGGGCGTTATTGAGTTTAGAGCCTTGTTATATGATGTTCCATGGTAAAATGAGATGTGATCATTTGGTTGACTTATTGAGTCAACGAGTCAAACAGTGGACCACTGCTGATTGCTGGCTGCAGTTATATGATCGGTGGTCCTATATTGATGACATCGGATCACTTGCGATAATTCATCAAATGATGTCTCATGAACCTGCAAAGAGTCTTTTAAGATTCAGGCAGTCCTTACTTCTTTTAAGGTACATACCATGTTTAAATATTTTCATTTTAAGGAAAGATATAAATGAAAGTAGGTTGGTATTTATTGCATTTAGCCTCAAAATATATAAATAAATAAAAGAAAAAAAGTTAAAGAGTAAATTGCGTCTTACGTCCTTTAAGGTTAAGCAAAATTGCAAGTTGTCCTTTAACTAACGAAATTGATGTACTTTATGTTGAGTTATTCATCATGTGGTGTCCTTTTGCCCTAACCTAATTAATTTCTTCGGTTAACTCTTAACACCTGCCACTCACATGAGGGCATTATGGTCATTTTCACTTAATAACTAAAAAAAACTATTCGTGAAAGTTAAAGAGGAAGGTATATTTTAAGTGAAAATGACCATAGTACCTTCATGTGAGTGGCACATGTTAAGTGTTAACATAAAAAATTAATTGGGTTAGGGCAAAAGGACACAACATGATGGGAAACTATAACATAATAAAGGACATCCAGTGTAATTTCGTCAGATAAAAGATGGCGCTTGAATTTTGTTCAAACTTAAATGACGTAAAATGCCATTTACCCTAAATAGTTGCTTTTAAGGTAAAGAATATTGTGTGATGCTGTAATAAAGAGAAGCATTTACATATTGTATACAGATTAAACTGCCAAAAGGTGGCAATGCGGAGCTTGCGATTGGCTAGAAATCTTGCGACCGCAAAGCATGAAAGACTTGTTTACGAAGGATGGATTTTATACGATACTGGATATCGTGAAGAAGCTTTAGCTAAAGCTGACGAATCTATTTCGATTCAAAGATCATTTGAAGCGTATTTTCTTAAAGCGTATACACTTGCAGATGCATCTCTTGATCCTGATTCTTCTTCCGTTGTTATTCAACTTCTTATTGATGCTCTTAAATGCCCTTCAGACGGGCTTCGGAAAGGACAAGTAAGTAACATGTAGACACATACATTAAAAATAAACTTCTGAATTTTTCTGTAGAGTAAAAATAAACTTGAGTTAACTGCCATTTTCGTCCCTGTGGTTTGTCCAATTATGTCGGTCCAGGCCAAATTTCAAATTTGTACCATTTCCATCCTTGACATTCTTGAAACATGCCAGTTCCGTCCAAAAAACCAAAGTCTGTTATGCCAATTTCGTCCCTGTGGTTTGTCCAATTATGTCAGTCCAGGCCAAATTTCAAATTTGTACCATTTCCGTCCCTAACATTCTTGAAACATGCGAGTTCCGTCCAAAAAAACTAACATCTGTTATGCCAGTTTCGGCCCCGTGGCTTGTCCAATTATGCCAGCAGGTTTTAACAGACGTTAGCTTTTTGGACGAAACTGGCATGTTTCAAGAGCGTCAGGGACAGGAATGGTACAAATTCGAAATTTAGCTTTATTGGCATAATTGGACAAACCACAGGGACGAAAATGGCAGTTAAGTCAATAAACTTTGAATGATTTTCAAAACCATTTTGCATAATTTTTTTTCTAACCAAGTTTTTTGTTTAACCCGTTTAAATAAAACATAACCCGAATGAACCCGTTATATTTACAAGGAATAGGAAGTGAAAGAAAGTACAAGATTAATTTTTTTCTATTTTTGTTGTTGCAGGCATTAAATAATCTAGGAAGTATATACGTCGACTGCGGGAAGCATGATCTTGCGGCAGATTGTTATATAAATGCACTTGATATAAAGCATACAAGAGCTCATCAAGGTTTAGCGCGTGTCTATTCGCTTAAAGACGACAGAAAAGCTGCATACGATGAAATGACAAAATTGATCGAAAAAGCCGAAAATAACGCATCTGCTCATGAAAAACGTTCCGAATATTGTGATCGCGATAATGCTGTTGACGATTTATATATGGCAACTCAATTGGATCCACTCAGGACTTACCCTTATAGATATCGAGCTGCAGGTACTCATTATTTCATAATTCAAATTTTCTGATTTAGATAATTTAAACGTTTGAAAGTAATAAACTTCATTATTCTATTCCACCAGTGTTGATGGATGAACAAAAGGAAACCGAAGCTGTTGAAGAGCTTACAAAAGCCATAGCATTTAAACCGGAGTTACAAATGCTGCATCTTCGAGCAGCGTTTTACGAGTCGATGAGTGATTACGATTTAGCATTAAGAGATTGCGAAGCCGCACTCTGTTTAGATCCTAATCACAAAGAGACGCTCGAGCTTTATAACCGAACACTAAAAGAATCCGCTGAGTTCTATACATGAAGGTATTTGTGCAGCTATCGAGGGCGTAAAAAGACGTTTACGCCCTCCATTGGTTCAATCACGACTCCAGATTCGTGCCTGAAGTGTATGAAAAAGGAGGGACAGAACAGGAAATTTTGAAAGTTGAAAATCTCAAGAGTTTATGAGGGTATGATATAACATATTACATGCATTTGAATGTTTGGTCAGGGTTGTAAAGAGGGGTAAAGAGGAAATTTCACACGTACCACCCTTGGGAATCTTGTTGTAAGTTTACTGTTGTATGCTGTAAAATCATTGTTTCTTCATTAAATTCTGAATGTAGACTTCAAGATTCTCTTTTTTTATTATTATAAATCGAGCTGATTAATGATAATCAAGTTACAGAAATTTAAAGATGAACAAATCAAATACTTATTAAGAATATGTACACAAAACATGGTCCAAAAGTTGATATAGATACATATGAATAACTTGAAATCTTTTTAGCTCGACTCAGTAGACGATAAGATCTCGAGCTCAGCCCACCAAAGTGGAGAAGATCTCGGTATCGCATTTTCCGGTGCCATGTCAGTAATCTCCTTCAACCGACCCGTAACCTCTCTCATCACGGGCCTTTGATTCGGATCATTCACAACACACGTTTTCACCACTTCAAAAAGCCCATTAACCATACTCTTCTCGAAAGAACTCAAACTCGGATCCACTAAAGTTATTACAGGCTGATCGGTTTTCAAAAGTTCTGACACCATGTTTTCAAGAGAATCGTTAATCATCTTACCTGTGATGAGTTCAAATAAGATCACACCGAAACTGTAGACGTTGGTTTGTGGGGTTGACGGTGGGGTCTCCAAAAGCTCGGTTTTTGAGGGTCCCGCTTTCGTTGCGTCCCAGAAGCTGAAATCGGAGATTTTGGCTGCGTAATCTTCGGTTAGATATATGGATGACGATTTTAGGTTTTTGTGAGGAATCGGCGGGTCGAGTTGGTGTAGGCACTCCAAGCAGTATGCGATTCCCATAGCGATGCGTAATCGTGTTGACCAATCCAAATGTTCTGCTTCTTTGACTGCATAGATCACGATAGTTAGATATTCATCAGTACATGTGGTACTGTTGAGTTGTTGACCCTTCAACTGGTCAAAAGTTGCTCAAATTGTATTGTAATTAGTACATAAAATCACTTGAAACATTTTAAGCGATTCATTTTGCGACTCTCGTCCAAACGTATGTTTTTCCGTATCTGGATCCAAAAGGTTTGAAATCTTGACATTTTCAACCAGCTTGTTAACTCCATCCAATTTTCTCCGTTAAATCAGGGGTATTTCCATTTTTTTTGTTAACTTAAAGGATTTTAAATAATTGTACATTATGGTAAATGCTTGTAGATAAAGTGAACAAGACCGAATTGCCCTTCAAGTTAACAAAAAAGACAAAAATATCCCTGTCTTAACGGAGAAAAATGGATGGAGTTAACGAGCTGGATAAAATGGCAAGATTTCAAGCCTTTCGGGTTCAGATGCAGAAAAACAAACCTTTGGACAAAAGCCGCAAAACTGGCCAAACTTCATTGACAAAAATGGCATTTTACTCCTTTTTGTTTAAACAGTGAGATTTTTCATTATGGCTGAAATACTAGTTTTTAGAAACAACAAAATTTAAGATATAAAATTGGCAATAATGATAAATCACTACCTAATCATTTTAACTGCATGTGATGTAGATGTATACCAGTTGTCAAATAACTTACAACATTGAAAAGATTAAGACAGCTATCCTCTCAATATTATTCTTGATGCTAACTAGATTAAAAGGTTATTAAAAGTTTTTTAAATAACATGAATTATTGGCTAGCATGCAGCATGCATGATTGATTCAAGAATATGCTGAAGATGATGAAAAAGTCAAATGATTGACCATGAACTCAGACCAAGATTCAAATGTCATAGTTTGATTCGGCAACACAGATTAATAAAATGATCTTAATCTATTCTGACAATTATATGAATTTAAAATCTTGAAACAAACGTATGAGTATGATCTAATCATCGAATCTGACAAAGGTGTTGAAAAAATCAAAAGTCAAAAGTCAAAGTTGACCCAAGTAACTTACTATGTAGGTGCTCAAAGAGAGTTCCATTTGGAGCATACTCAAAAACCATCATTCTTGTGAAAGGTTTTTGTTCTTCACAATATCCAATAAGATTCACAAAGTTCTTGTGATTCACCTTTGACAACATTTCTATCTGAAAAACAACCAACAAAAGTTTGACTTAAAATAAAATATTAAAAACATTTTTGTGTTTTACTAGGTTTCTAACCTTGTTTCTGAACTGGGTTTCTAGCTTCTTGTTCCAATCTTTAGACGATGTTATTGCAGTCGACGTGACAGCTATTTCAACTCCGCTAGAAAGTGTTCCTTTGTAGACAGTACCATCTAACATTGTACCGATTATATTACTAAAATCTTCACAAGCTGTTACAAGTTCCGGCCGTTGGAGACTTGGAACACCTGAATTACAGACATAAAAGTATTAGATGTCCGAAATTTCGCGGGCTGGGCTGGTTTAGTAATCAGTCAAAACCAGGGCTGCAATTCTCACCTGGGCCTTTCAACCCGTTTGACCGATTTGACACCTTTAATTTAAATATATTTTTTATTTGGCAAATTTAATTTTAATAATCCCGCCTTTAGGTGGTTGGCTAATAATAATCTCGCCTTCAAATATCGCTACTGGACCTCCGTTAAAAAAACTTATGTTTTACGGCTTTTGATTAGAACGAAGATACGAGTTGATTGATGTAAAACTTACATCGAAACGCTGCTCCAAACGATGAAAACGGTGCTTCAATTCGGTGTTTAAACTTCCAATTAACAAAAATCAAGCCGTTTGAAGCACCGTTTAGAGGTAAGTTTTACATCAATTTTTTGATCAAAAGCCCTAAAACATCAGTTTGAATGAAATTCGAAAAGAAAAACTAAAGGAGGCCCGGTGAGAATTTTTTAAAAGGTGTGATTATTAAAATCCAATTTCCCTTTTTATTTTACTCGTTACGAATAAAACAAAAGAAGAAACAACCTGTTGTGAATGCTTTCTGGAGCTGCCCACTTAAACCGGTAGCCCACGGCTTAACGGTAACGACTTTATTTCTTTTAAAGAAAAGAAAGCCGAAAACCGTAAGAAATATAAATGCAGAACCCCCAATGATCCCAGACCATATCAAAACCTTATGATGGTTTGAATGGTTATGGTTAAAGTTTCGAACCAAAGCGGGTGAAGGAGCTAATGCGGGTACGGTCTCTGGTGCTAAAGAGTTAACCGGTGGACTTGCTGGTGGGAAAACCGGCAGTGGTGGACGTACAGGTGGCAGCGAAGGTGCGGAAATTTGCAACGGGGGCAATGATATCGATGAGATTGGTACACCTAATAGTGACGGTGACGGTGAAGGTGAAGATAATGGTGATGGTGACACTTGTAACAACTTTCTTTCGGTGGCGCCTCTGGTTTGAATAATATTCCTATAAGAACAAAAAGAAACAAGATTTTGAATAAAATTGTTTTGGCTTTTCCGGTTAATTCAACCTATCCATTTCACCATGAAATTAAGAGTTACAGGTTTTAACCACCTCTATTTAAGACACTTACCAAGAACTGGACCTGCCATTACAACTACCATCATTATGAGAGCTTGTGAGTTGGTTTTCATCTACTTGAAACTCAGAAAGTGTCTTAAGATTAGATACTTCAGGCGAAAGCGTATCAAGAAAATTGTTATTGTCCAATAAACTGCATCAATAATCATATACGAACCAAATAAGCAAAAAATAAGAAAAAAGTATGAACATCTTACATAGTTTACAGCTTAAATAGAAACTCACAGAATCGATAACGATAGGTTATTAACAAGATCAGATGGAAATGCCCCAGTAAAGTTATTGTAACCCAAATCCAGCACTTCTAGCTCCTTCAAATCTCCAATCTCTTGAGGAATTGTCCCGTTAAAATAATTATTGCGTAAAGTACTGTTCATACAACATACAAGATAATAATCAAAACATGATGAGTGACGAAAAACGAGTAGACATCAAATTATCAACCATGGATCCTTACATAGATTTCATATTTGTCAGCTTTCCAATCTCTGGTGAAAGTGTTCCTCCAAGGCATAGATCTCTCAAATTTCTATAATTTTAGCAATTATAAGCGTAATCATAGTTGTAAAAATCGCGCCTAGCCTCCAATTAATCGCTAATTGGAGATTGAACTAGGATTTTTATCTAACTGCCTACTTAAAAAAATCTGTTGATGAGGTTTAAAACCTGTTTACTTATGAAAATTATAAATAAAAATGTGTGTATACATATAAAAATCTCCATCCCAATATGATTGATTAATCCTGATTAATTCTTTCGTAACTTTTATAATTTGTTAAACCCTGTAACTACAATTATTAAACTCAGCTAGGCATTTAATCAAACACCTAACAGTCAATCAATTAGGTGAAAAAAAACTTACATAGCAACCACTTTCCCATTGGAACACTCAACCCCAAACCAAGAACAATGGTCCAAATCCACCGCATCACCACCGTTACTCCACCCAGACAAAACCCCAAAAGGGTCCCTCTCAATCCCATCTCGAAACTTCAACAAAGCCAATCCTGCAAACCCATAAAACCGTTAACCGAAATAAACCGAAAGAGTTGTGGTTCAGAAAGCAGTGCACAGTATACCATACCTTCTGTATTGATACACCAACTGTAATCAATCAGTAATACAGCAGCCAACACCATTGCAAACATCAGCTTAAATCTTTCCATTTTGAAACAACAATACAAAAAAGAATCAAGGGCTTTTACTATTTTTACTTATGAATAAAACCAGATATGTGTGGGTGGTGGTGATCATGCAAAAAAGAGGCTAAAAACGCGGTAATTTGGTAACAAAATTTGCAAAAAAAGTGGTCACCGACGCCCGAGATCATTGTGGATTTCGGTTATTAGAACAAATGAATGAATTATGAACTTCGAAGAAGATGTTTATGTTTTTGTTTTGTTGGATTGACTGTCGTATGTTTTTGGTGGTTTTTATAATGGCCGTCGTCCTGTTGTGTTTGCTACGTACGTCACGTGCTACTTTTTTATCATCCATGTTCTACTTGGCCATGTTTGGTGGCCACAGCATTTATCTTTCAGAAATATTTTCAACAACTAATAATAAATGGTGTCTTGTTGTTTTAAAAGTTAAATTTTTGTTTTGAAAATATCTGTTTGATCATTTTTGCTATTTGGATGTGTGTGTTTAGGAGTTGTGTAGAAAGGGAGTTGGGTTTTAGTGTGTCAAGATGTGTGTTTTAGCGATTTAAGATGATTATGATTAATGTTTGAAGTTGAATAAGGTTTTTCGTTTATGTGGTTTGGTTATGATTACTTAAACTATCATCTTTTGTTACGTAAGCGGTTTGTAAGGTTTTGCATCCTTTACGTTAACATGGTTAGTTTTTATGTTAAATGGAAGGGTGTTTTTGTATTTTTACACATAAAGACTGTTTATTCAACTTAATTAGATCATTTCATAATTATGGGACTATTTGTGTAACGTACTCAAGCTAATAAATAATCAAGTTACATAGTAAAACAAAAAATATAGTTTTCTATACAATTTTTTTAACAGCTAAATTTGCACATTATAGAGATTGAACCATTGATCTCCTCTTACTCTAAACGCTAACTCATCAACATCGTTATACTATTCCCAACAAATGGTACAATTGTAAAATATTAAATTGTTTTTCTCTCATCTCATTTATTATTATCTTTGACTAATTAATTAGTCATAAAGACGTTCCCCACGTTTTGAAATTTATATTACACAACTCGTAATTCATCATACGCCTCATAATTTACCATACAGTTTAAAGCAATTTTTTTCTTCTTTGAAAAATATATTCTTGAAAATAAGTTAGAAATTTAATGTAGGTAACTATCAAAAAAGAAAACTATAAATTAATGGTCTATCTAAGTTTACCAATATTCCCTTACACTAATATAAAATACAAAAATTAAATAAAGTAAAATGAAAGATTCTTGTTGGTTAAAATTTCTTATTACAAAAAAATTCTTTTCAGTTGAATCATCCACTATGAAACTATTTGAGTAAGGCTACTCGGTGTGGGTGACGGGCCTCCCTGGAGGACGACCCGCCACGTCAGCGTCCACGTCAGAGGCCTTGGAGGACGATCCAAGGAAATGAGTGACGACCCGACCCCACCTAGTTAATTATTTTTCTTTTTTTATTTAAACTAGTTTTTAACATTTACTAATATAAAATAAAGAGTAAACTTCCGTTTTGCTCCCTGTGGTTTGACCGTTTTAACGGTATTACCCCAAACCTTTAAAAATAGCGATTTTGCTCCAATAGTTTACTAGTTATTTCCATTTTGCTCCTCGCCTCTAACTCTATCCAAATTGTTTATTACTTGAAAGGGTATTTTGGTAACTTAAAGTATAAAAATCATTTATTAGATTTTTAAATCTGATATTGTTTTTAATGATATTTAAAATGAATTATAATAATAATTTATTCATTATTCAATTTCATCAGATCTTATATATTTTCTTTTGACTTTCTTGTCATTTACAGTTAACAACATTATCACCATTCATTTACAACATTCAAAACCACATTCAACATCACAGTTCATTCACAAGATTCAACGTCGCCGGACCTGCTATCACGACGACCTCCCGGTGCTACAATATGACGACCACCACCCTGCTATCACGACTAGCCCGCCACCACCATCATCCACCACTTAATGTTCTGTTGAAGAACCATCACAGCCGTCGGACCTCGGTTAGTTGTCGGAACTAATCGACACCACAGTCGTCGGAGCTAATCGCTTGAAGATCTTATAATCGGCCAAGGTTAGTTGTGATTTCCAGTCAAATCTTGTCACAGATCTCGTTTATGGAGTTAGGTGTTTGCTTTATCGAGTTTTGTGTTTAGAGGTGGGTGATTTTGAGATACGGTGGTGGGTTTTTCGGGGAAGATGTCGGTGGTGGAGGTTTTTTGGGAAGATGTCAGCGGTGGAGGTGGTACAACGGTGGTTGTTGGTGTTGATGGCAGTTTGTGGTGGTTGATTAGGTGGTGCTGGTTGTAGGTGTTAATGGTGGCGGCAGGTTGGTGTAGGTGGCTGATGTTGGTGTTGGTGGCCGGTTGTGGTGGTTATTGGTGCAGGTAACAGGTGGTGGTGGCTGTTAGGGTTGATGGTGAAGTGGTGACGGGTGGTGGTGGTGGTGGTGATGAGAAAAGAGAGAGTGTAGAGAGAGAAGATAGATGGTAGAGAGAGAGTAATCAGATATGGGTTTTATTATATATTATTATTATTTAATAGTCTTTATTTGTAGTTTTACTAAAATACCTTTACTTTTATACTTGAAGTTATCAAAATACCCTTCAAATAACAAACAATTTGGATGGAGTTAAAGGTGGGAGCAAAATGGAAATAACATAGTAAACTATTGGAGTAAAATGACTATTTTTAAAGGTTTGGGGCAAAACTGTTAAAACGGTCAAACCACAGGGAGCAAAACGGAAGTTTACTCTAAAATAAAATCATTAGTATTAAAAACCACACATTACGTAACCTAAAAAAACCTAAAAAATAAAAAAAATTAACTGAAAAAAAAAAACATAACTTAAAAAGATCCTATGAACTCCATTTTTTGCGATTTTTCTTTCATTCTTCGCAAAATCGGTCGATCTTCTTTCGGATATGAGTTTATGTCGGCTGTCATTGTCTCCCACTCTTTATACTCGTTTTTCTTATGCTTCACCTGACCCGCCCTTCCACCTACGTTCCTTCGCCTTTGCCTTTTGGTCGTGACCTCGGTGAACGCTTTGAACTGAGCCATAAACTCGTCCATGTTGGAACCGCCCCCCATCGCGGCTTTTTTTTGCAGCTGCCGCCTTTATGGATTTGTCCCTGCCCGGGGGACGTTCCTCCTCTCGAACCAAAAACTCTTCATCGTCAAATTCGGGCTCGTCGTTTATATTTATTTAGCATCATGTGTCCGAGCCCCCCGCACTATAACTACTGTATTCGAGGTTTTTGTTCGTTTAGCCGTTGCAACCTCATTTGGAACCGGCGCCCACTTGTTACTGGTTCGCAAAACTTCCAAGCACATACGTGGGGGAAAACTGTCTGATGCGTATCTTCGTATCTACGCATCGTCTCTTTAAAAACGTCTTCATCACTCATCCCACTATGGCGACCAATATCAAGTTATAATAAATCGCCGAAAACCGGTTAACGACCGGATGCATCTTTCGCCACTTCGAAGAGATGGATCGATGTCGTGTTAATGACCTTGTTCCATTATTGCAAGAAACTTCGATAGTATTTCTTTCCAAACCCCTTAGCCGGTTTGGTTGTTACCTATATTTTTAAAATGTAGCAAAAGTTATATTAAAAAAAGTATAATCTATAAAGTTTTGGTATACAATTTATATATTTTTATATACCGATGATGGGGCTTTTTGAAGTGTTAACTCACGCCTTGCCTAACGCCTCCTCCTCCATCTTTATCCAAAGTTTTGCCTTCCCTTTCGAAGGTTGATCTTTCTCAACCATAGGTTGCTTCCCTTTCTTTCTTTCAAAGATTGCGGTTGGGTCTCCGACACAAATTCTTGAACATCATCTTCTTCGGGGTGTGGTTGGGGAGACTCCGGTGTTGGGTAACATTGTGGTTGAGATGGAAATTGCGAATTGAACGAGTTTCGCATCATCATTTGTTGCACCGACTGCATTTGTTGCATTGATTGCAGTTGACTCATTTGGGAAAACGCGTTTGGGTTTTGTTGAAAACCCAAAGCGTTGTACGACAATTGTGAGGATGATCAACTCGGTTCCATACTATGATAGTAGCCGGGACACCGAGAAAATGTTTTGGTTTGGGTTCGGGTTCAGGTTGTATTGATCCATGGCAAAAGTTGGATGATTTTATAAAGGTTGAAGAATTATAAAAAAATGGGAATGATTTTATAAAGGTTGAAGAATTATAAAAAAATAGGAATGATTTTATAAATTTGAGAGAGAGAAGTGGTTAAAGTGTGTAAAAAAGTGGGATGGTTTGATGTATTTATAGGTAAATTTATTAATTTATTTTTTTAATATTATAGCCGTTACAACGGTTAAAATTTTAAAATATTAGCCCCGTCTTCAACGTCTCCTAGGGACCCTCGCAACGACGCCAGACCACCCGGGGCGGTGTTGAGGGGTGTTGCCGAGCCAGGTCGGGCCTGGACGACCTCCCACACCGAGTGGCCTAAACGTAAATCACACAAATAGCCTTCCAACTATGATATCATGATAGTAAAGTACACAAATAGTTTCTTCAATGTAAAAGACTAAAATGCCCTTATACGTAACAACTATGAAATTATGATGAATGACAGTTATAACGAAAGATTCAACATTTGGAATAAAAGAGTTCAACTGGTAAAACATATAAATGAAAACTGTATTTAACTTAATATTTATTTACAAGGTGGTTTCCTAGCGTATTCGAAAAAAAGTAATGAATTTAAGGTTTATAAATTTATTTAACCTAAGTCCCTTTTAAGAGCAGATCTTTGCATTACCTTTATATTAATTTGCGAAAAGAAGTAAGAACTTCCCTTGCAAAAACAATATTCAATTTTATTTTATTTTTTGACTTTTTTTTCACTCTTTAATTTTTATATACTTTAATCTTTTTTTTATCTTTTATACTTTTAATCCCAATTATTTTCATGTCTTACATGACTCTTATAGTTTTCATCCTATACAAATTTGTTACAAACTTTTTTTAATTTTAACCTTAACACTTATTTACTTTCAAATTTTGTCCCTATACTTCACATATTTTACAAATTTATCCTTTTACGATTTGTTTTAAGTTTTGCAAATTAACATGCTGCAACGCGCTCGTGTGGTTCAACGTTTTACGTCTATTTTTTATGGTTTGACGGCTCCGTGAAAACTCGCAGGGTCCTAAGCTGACTCAGCTATTATTTTCTATGTTTTACTATTTCGGTCAAAATTTATGAGTTAATTTTATTCGGCTTCACTATCCAGTCGCAAAGCACGAATTCTAGATCTAGTTAATTTTATTTCATATTAATATATGTTTTAAGATCACATTTTTAGTTATTCACAAATATGATATAATAGTGGAGAACGTTGTTATACTAAAAACTTTTTGAAAAACTAAAAATTCTAAATGGTTCTAAACTAAATTGAACTGCTGCTGATCTATATTTATTAGAATAATATTTGGATTTTTGTTTGATTTTTAAGTTAATGAAAGAGACCCCCATACTTCCTTTTCATTTATCAACTTTTTTATGCTATAAACGTTTGTGTCACGTCATGTTAAGTATCAACAATGCAAATTTTAAATTACAAAATAAGTTTATAGTAATAATGCCGAGGTTATCCAGTATTTGTAAACTCAACCCTTAATACCAAACACCTTATGAAATTCAAAACTACTTTTGTCGTTTTTTTTTCTGAGATTTGTCTTTAATATTTGTATCTTGTTTTTTTTATTGATGTTTTTTGTCATATATTGTTCTAGAGAAATATATAACTACTATTTCAATTACATATTTATAAAACCTTATAAACTTCTAACAACTATTTTATAGAAATATACTATTTTACAAATTAACATCTGGGTATTTTATACGATTATTAATTTGGTATTTATAAAAACAACCCACAAAATCAACAAAATATTAGTATCGAGAAACCCTAAACACGTATTTAGTAAAACAATTGAATGCGCTTCAGAAACATAACGCAAATGATTGATGAGGATACTGACGAGTTTTGTAATGACGGCACACGGTGACAATGGGGATGAATACATGACCCAACAAACATCGTTTGCAAAAAAGATGTGGGATGCGAGGTGTCAAAAGAATCCTACGGAGGAGATGCATGGCCGGCACTATTGAAAGGCGTACACCCACAACCAGTCTCACCTAATCAATGCACCGTACTGTTGGCTTTTAACCTATTTGTACTATACATTTCGTTTGTTCTTTAATATATAGGTAACTTCTACTGTTCATTTTGTTTATTCTTTAATACGTATAGGTGGTGTATTGAATAATACATGCATTTATCATGTAGAGTTTATAAAGTTCTAACTAGTTTTTGTTTCGATTTGTCAAGAATATATCTACTTTTAATCCAAATGCGTTTTGCAGGTCTTGGCTCGTGAAAACGGTTGGTGGGATGGGAAAAATGAGCTAAATTGATAATTGGAACCAAGCCGGGGGTAGTTGGAACGCGAAAGAGGAAACAAATCGAAAAACAGAGGTTTTAACCCTTTGGCGGCCCGCGACCGCAAGACCATATACCTCTCGCGCCCCGCGAGAGGTTGATACTTATCTCCGGAACATCACTCGGTCGCGGGACGCGACCGAAGACCCTATATCCCTCTGGCGGTCGGCGAGAGGGTGTTTTATGCAGAAAGTTTCGAAATTCCATCTGTTTGAGGATTGTTGTGTTATATAGTAGAGTTATATTATGATTAAAACACAGCTTGATCATCTTGAACGAACTCAGACTTTGGGAAGCAATTATTCTGGATTGTTGAAGCCGAAGAAGGTTGTTCTAGGATACGAGAATCATCTAGGCAAGCAAGGAACTTTGATGCAGGAGCAAACACGGTTCTATTGCAAAATCTTGATCTTTCTAGTTCTTTGTTTTAACCTTGTTATGAATTCTTGTTTAAACCTTGTTTATTTGTTTTCAAAACTATGATACTTGGCTAGATATCATTTTGTTTCCTAGGTTTGGATTATTTACTTTATGAAAGTTTGGTTTTTATTTTAGTTTAATTATGGTTTGAATGATTGTTTGGTAAAGTTCACAACTTTAACTTGTTAGTTTTGCGTATTTGCATGATCTAAGTTGATTTATGATTATTTATTTGTTTTACATGAATCTTGGTGGATGTCTTCCATAGAATAGGTTTGTATTGCTTTTTCGAGTCTTTAGGGGTTCGGGAAACTATCGGTAAATTGGCCAATAAAACCGGGAAAACAACTAAATAAGATATAAAATCAGTTTTATCATTATACCTAAATTAATTATTGAGAAATAATATTTAGTTAGCCGAATTGGTTACATGAATTGTTAGGTTTAGGTTTTGAGAAAACCCCGGAACTAATTTACTTGTCATAATCGAGTCGGTTAAGCTAAACTAGAAGTTATTGTTGGTCTACGTTAATTATTGAGAAGTAATCAACTAAATAGACACTTTACTAAATTATAAGATAACTGAAAAGAAATCTTTAAAACCGGTGAACATAAAATAATTTTAGGTATCATACGCGTCTTCCCGAGAAGGGTAGGGGGTCCTGTTCGGTAAACCTAGAGTTTAATATTTTAAGATCCCGGTCGCTCATTCAACCTAATTAATTTAATATAAAACCAAATAAGTAGTAATATAAAATCCAACCTAGGTAACCAGTTCACTATTCTTGAATTAATTTCCAATTTCTAAAAGTTCAAGGTTCAATTCGTTTTAATAAGTAGTTTAGTATAAATTAGGAGTCTAGAGTTTAATTTGAGTCTAGAATTAGGGTAATTTTAGTTATTTTTAATTAACATACTTTTAGAACATCAAGTTTTTGGCGCAGTTTCCGGGGACTCTCTCTTATTGGCAATTGCGTTGATTACTCGATTTAGGCCATTGCCGCTTTTTCCAGTTCATCCCGCCCTTTCATACCACCTGATTTTGATTTTACACCAAATCCTTCACCACCCGGTTCGCCATCACCCCGCGTAGTTCATAGAAACGTAAGCCCACCACCTATTTTCCACATGGCCAATAACCAAACCGTCTACCAACAGGCCACCACCGGTTTCACCGGTGCGAACTCGCCCATCACTCTTCCCCCGATGAATAACGATAAAGCTTGGCAAATCCCTTCTTATATCATGACCGCTATCACCAACTCTTGCCAATTCCATGGTCGTGATGACGAGGATGCGCCTGCCCATATTAACCGCCTCACCCGCCTTTGTCACACTTTCAATATGGAAGGTGCGGGCAACGATGCCCGTTTTCTTCAAGTCTTTCCATTTTCTCTTGGGGGTCGAGCAGCCATCTGGCTTGATTCCCAACCACCTGGTACCTTCACTACTTGGGCCGCTCTACGAGATACTTTCCTAAAAAAATACTTCCCATTCGCAAAAGCATCTCGCCTTCGTGATCAGATCCATTCGTTCCGAATGGAACCTGACGAGCGTTACCATCTAGCCTGGGAGCGTTTCCAAATCCTAGTGTCCCGCTGCTCTCAACACAGCTTGTCGGATTGAGCACTTGTAGAGAAATTCTACAACGGTCTCACCCCTAAAACCCGTGCTCGATTCGATACATCTGCTGGTGGACATCTAATGGGAAAGAAAACGGTTACCGAGTGTAATGACCTTTTCGAAAGCTTCGCACATTCAGACATAGACTACAGCACCGCCGGCAGGAATTCAATTCATGTTTCTCGTACCACCCCGGTTAACCGGGGTCTGCACCAAGTTAGCTTGGAAACTACGGTGGCTGCTGCACTAGATAGCTTTAAGAGGGAGGTCACTAAGGAGATTCAGGAGTTGAAGAAGAAAGTGGATAGGTGCGAGGTGTGTCGAGGGGGTTATGATACGATAGAGTGTCCTACACTCATTTTTGAGCAGGTAGAGTTCATTATAGGTTAAGTAGAGGTTCGACGAACCCCTTTAATAATAATAATAATTCAAATTATAACCCGAACTGGCGTAGTAATAATAATAACTTCCGATCTTCCGGTAACCCCCTGGTTTCCAATCAGGTTCCTATCAAAACAGGGGGGCAGGGTCACTACTCTAGTGGAGGGTCAGGTCATTCTAGTCCGTTTAGTGGTGGGGGTTCGAATCGGAGGGTCAGAATAGGAGTGGAGGTTCAGGGGGCAGTCTAGATAGGTTGAGGGGTTGTTGCCTCAATTAGTGGTTAAGGATCAAGCTACCCAGAAAACTCTAGCGGAATACGATCTTCTCTTGAAAAATCAACAGTCCGCACTCATAGATCTGTAGAGGTCAGTAGGTAGTATCGCTAAATAGCTGCAAGAGCAGCCACACGGCCAGTTCGCGGGTAATACCCAACCTAACCCGGCGAACCAACATGCGAAAGCGATAACTACCCGCAGTGGTAGGAATTTGAAAGAAGTGGTTAGAAAGGGGATAGAAGTTGAGGAGCAGGATGAGGAAGTAGATGAGGAGTTAGAGATGGAGGCTCCACCTAGGGTGCACATTAGGCTAGACACAGCAAGTACCGCACCAAAAAGTGGACCTTCAGTAGAGCATAGAGGAGAGAAGAAACCAGTAGAGGTCAGGCCATCACCTCACGTAGATCCTTCACGCCTACCTTACCCAGCCCGGCTTAAACAGCAAAAATATGTCAAGGAATATGGGAATTTCCTTGATATGTTTACTCAGTTGAAAATCAATCTCCCATTCATCGAGGCCCTCCAGCATATGCCTAAATATGCTAATTTTTTTAAGGATCTTCTCAAACGAAAAGATAGGCTGGGGGAGCTTTCTAATGTTCCGTTGACTGGAGGGTGCTCGGCCGTAGTTCTAAACAAGTTACCCGAAAAGCTTACTGATCCGGGTATCTTTACGATTCCATGCTTATTCGGCGGTTCCATCGCTCCAGCTCATGCCTTAGCAAATCTAGGAGCTAGCATCAATCTGATGCCTTTCTCACTCTATGAGAAATTAGGTCTAGGGGAGCTCACTCCTACTCATATGTCCCTGTCTCTAGCTGATAGGCCCGTTAAGTATCCACGGGGAATTATCGAGAACTTGTTAGTTGAGGTTGATAAATGTGTTTTCCCTGTGGATTTCGTTATCTTAGATATGGAGGCCGACGAGTAGGTGCCCATCATCCTAGGTCGCCCATTCCTTCGCACCGCGAAAGCGCTTATTGATGTTCATGATGGGAAAATCACACTTCTCGTCGAGGATGAGAACATCACTTTCAAAATCGCAAGGTCGATGCAACACCCCAGCGGTGGCGACAACGATAGTGGCCCTTGTCACTCCTCCCTCTACTTTCTGAATTTATTCATTTCGTGCGTTGATCAGTATATTGAGAATATTAGCGGAGCCGACCTAGTGAATGAGAGTGTAGTGGTAGAGGAGAGCGATAGTGATGATATATAGGATGACCCATTATGTGTTCGCGAGACCCTAGATTTTTGTGAGGTTAGTGCTGCAAGTGAGAATACCCCCATTAGATACTCCAGCCCACGTAGAGCTTAAGGTCCTCCCATCCCACTTAGAGTATGCATTCCTAGGCGACAATTCGAGCTTAGCCGTTATAATTTCTTTGAAATTGTCGACGGAGGAGAAGGAGTGATTGATAGAGGTTCTTAAAGCCAATAAGGAGGCTATCGCTTGGAAACTGTCTGATATCAAGGGAATCAGCCCTACCTTCTATACTCACCGGATCCTCATGGATGATGTCTTTAAACCGGTAGTGCAGCCTCAGCGTCACCTAAACCTAAATATGCAAGAAGTCGTGAAAAAGGAGGTGCTCAAGCTAATGGAAGCCGGTCTCATCTACCCGATATCTGATTCGGCATGGGTAAGTCCTACTCAGGTTGTTCCCAAGAAGGGGGGAATGACAGTGGTCATGAACGAAAAAAGGAGCTTATCCCATCGCGTACAGTCACTGGCTGGCGGGTGTACATTGATTATCGAAAATTAAATGACGCCACCAGCAAGGACCACTTCCCGCTCCCGTTTATCGATCAGATGTTGGAGCAACTTGCAAGACAACAATTTTATTGTTTTCTTGACGGGTTCTTAGGTTACTTCCAGATCCCCATTGCTCCGGAGGATCAAGAGAAGACAACCTTCACATGTCCGTACGGCACATACGCCTATCGCCGTATGCCGTTCGGGCTATGTAATGCTCCCGCTACTTTTCAGCGATGTATGGTCGCTATCTTTCAGGACATGATCGAGACTTCGATGGAGGTTTTCATGGACGATTTCTCTGTTTATGGAAACACTTTTGATCAGTGTCTTAGTCACCTTGATGCGATGATGAAACGATGTGTCGAGACGAGACTGATGCTGAACTGGGAGAAGTGTCACTTTATGGTGACAGAGGGGATAGTGCTAGGGCACAAGATATCTCGTGCAGGTATAGAGGTCGATAGGCTAAGATAGATACGATCAGCAGACTCCCTCCACCAACTAGCGTCAAATCTATCCGTAGCTTTCTCGGTCATGCGGGCTTCTACAGACGATTCATTAGAGATTTCTTTAAGATTACACGCCCCATGACACGACTCCTCGAAAAGGATGTACCCTTTGTCTTTGATGACGACTGCTTGAAAGCCTTCACGATCCTAAAAGAGAAGCTGGTGAGTGCTCCTATCCTCGTCTCACCCGACTGGAGCTTGCCCTTTGAGCTCATGTGTGATTCAAGCGACAATGCGGTCGGCGCCGTTTTGGGTTAGCGACGAGATAAAATTTTCATCCCATTTACTATGCTAGTAAAACCCTCAATGACGCTCTGGAGAACTACACCACTACAGAGAAGGAGCTTCTAGCAGTAGTGTTCGCATTTGATAAATTCCGCTCCTATCTCGTCCTTTCCAAAACCATCGTCTTTACTGATCATGCGGCTCTGCGGTTCCTCTTCCAAAAGAATGACGCAAAGCCTCATCTTATTCGGAGGATTCTCCTGCTTTCTGAGTTCGACATAGAGATTAGAGATAAGAAGGGAGCAGAGAATGTGGCCGCCGATCATCTATCCCGATTATAAGATCCAAATAGAGAAGAAATCAGAGAGGAGGAAATCGGTGATAGATTCCCTCATGAGTCAGTGGAGTTTGTGGCGGCAGAAAATGAGGGGATGCCGTGGTTCTCGGATTTTGCGAATTACGTCGCAAATGGTGTGGTCCTAAAGGGTATGACCACTCAGCAGAAGAAGAAATTATTCCGTGATGTGAGGCGATACATCTGGGATGACCCTTTTCTATTTCGGGTAGGGGGAGATAGGATTCTTAGGCGCTGCGTAAGTAGAGAGGAGAGGGTAGAGATTTTGAGGCACATGCATGAGGGGCTAACAGAAGGTCATCATGGTCCACACATCACCGCACAAAAGGTTTTTGATTGCGGTTTTTATTGGCCCTCGGTAGTTAAGGATGTCTTAGATTTTGTTAGAACGTGTGATCGTTGCCAGCGCACCGGCAACATCTCATCCAAGGACGAGATGCCCCAACACCCGATCCAAATTCTTGAAGTCTATGATGTATAGGGGATCGACTTCATGGGACCGTTTCCCGTCTCTAGCGGGAATCGGTACATCCTTGTGGCGATTGATTATGTTTCCAAGTGGGTTGAAGCTCAAGCTTTACCCACAAATGATGCCCGAGTGGTGGTGAGATTTCTGAAGAAGCTATTCACTTGCTTCGGTACCCCACGAGCTATCATTAGTGACCGTGGCACTCACTTCTGCAATGCCGTCATGGAGAAGGCATTGGCGCACTACGATGTCACTCATCGCCTCTCCACTGCTTATCATCCTCAAACAAGCAGCCAATTGTAGAATGCAAACTGAGGGGTGAAGCGGATCCTCGAGAAGACGGTAGGCAAAAGTCAGAAGGACTGGTTCGATAAATTAGATGATGCGTTATGGGCGTTTAGAACCGCCTATCAGACTCCTTTAGGCACCACGCCCTTCATGATCGTTTATGGTAAAGCCTGCCCTCTTCCGGTTGAACTCGAGCATAGGGCTTTGTGGGCCCTGAAAACCGTGAATTTGGACCTTACCGAAGCTGCCAAGAGATGATACTTCCAAATTCATGAGTTAGAGGCGCTTCGAGATGCAGCTTATGAGCGTTCATGGAGCATTAAGAAGAAAAGTAAGGCGCTGCATGACAGGAGATTGAGAGGTGTGGAAGACTTTCAAATCGGCGATAGGGTGCTCTTATATAATTCGAGATTGAACCTATTCGTTGGGAAGTTGAAGTCTAAGTGGTCAGGCCCGTATGTGGTAAATGAGGTATTTCCGTACGGAACGGTAGAGTTGAAGGACAAAGCTGATGGAGGTACGTGGAAGGTCAATGGGCACAGACTGAAACATTACTTAGGAGGACCGCTCGATTCTACCGAGAAGGAGGAAACTCCTCTCGAAGTTCCACCTCATACCGCATAGGTTCTTGAGTATCAGCTCAAGTGTAGAGTTTGTACATTTTGGTAGTTATTTGCATTTCATGTCTTTTCTAGTATTAATTCTTGTTTTTCGTAGTGTGTGTTTTGTTTGTTTGTGGGCCGTTTTAGCTGTTTTGCAGGTTAGATCACGCCACCATCGATGAAGAGCTTGGATTTGCAGGTATGTTTAGCTAGTAGTCGGGTGCAAGCGAGGTGTTTCACTAAGTTTAAACAAGTTAAACAAAACTTTCAAAATTTTTCTAAGGCATAAAGTAGGCCAAACTTTCAAAACTTTTTGTGAAAACACCCCTCTCGTGGGGCGCGAGAGGCACAACCCACCTCGGTCGCGACCCTCGATGCACTTGTATTTCCGGAATTTTTACCTCGGTCGCAGGGCGTGAGAGGAATTACTTACTCTCTCGCGGCCTGCAAAAAGCCTTATCTGCAGATCTACAACCCTAAAAGCTAATTTCATCTCTTTCATCCTCACTTTTACCCACTTTCACATACGGTTTCCCCATTTTTTATCCACCAAACTCCACCATTTTTACGTACATTCACCCAAATCTTCCACCATTTCTTCCATACATCAACCATAACCAAGTTTTCAGGTGCAAATCTGTGTTTTATCCCTTCAACCATGCTCTTCAACGGTTTTTGCAACTTCTCCACTACTTGTTTAGTTTTTCTTATAGATCGGCAGCATGGTATGTTTTCTTGCAACCTTTATGCTTTTATCTTTCTATTTAATTAGTTGCTGAATGTATTTCACTGCTTAGTCTATTGTAAGTTGCATGCTAGTTTACTTTGAGGGTTGGGGTGCACTCGGGTTGGTTTGAGTTTTGATTGCGGTGGCTGCTCATTTCTATGGGCAGATTGGGTGTAAACAGGGTATATCTTGGTGGGTAGTTTGGTTTGGTGAGGTTCAACATTGATTGTGGGGATTCGGGTTAGTAAATATTGGTGTAAAAGTCAGATCTTTAATAGAACTTTCAACCCGTTTTTCTGCTATGTTCATAAATTTTTTATCTTTAGCCTTAAACTCAATGTTGGATGATTTTCGGCACATAGGTTTTAATTGTGGGCAATTAAAGTTCCGAAAGGGGGTGGTCGTATTGTTTTAGATATATTTTAGGGTTTGGTAAAATTTGGGCGTAAATGCTTATAAGATCTTTCTCGCCCGTACTCAATCTCCATTCGGGCGAGATTCGACCCTAATAAAATATATCTAATATTATTTGGTAAAGTGTTTATTTTTCAGATCATGACCGCGAATGTAATGCTAAACGGTCATTCATCCTATATGGTTGCCTCTCTCTAATGTGCTACATGTTGTGCTTGTGAATTAAATGATTTTTGCAAATGTCAGGCGAAGGTAGTTCAAGCAAAGCGGGGAGGAAAAGGAGAGGGCCCACACCTCGACAGAGGGGTGACCCGGCAGAGACGCAACAATTACCTCCGAATTTTGGAATGCGCCGAAGCATTAGGTATAGTGGGACGGTATTCCCCATGGGCAGAGCACAAGGATAATAGATAGCCCTCTGCTGCAGTTCGATTTAGATTCTCATGAGTGGAAAAGGCTTTCCACCTTGATCACTTGTGATCTACTGCCGTACAAACGGATTGACTGGGAAATGATAGACCATCTGGGTCAAATGGGCAGAATCGAGCAGTTGTTGGGGGATAAATTCAGGGGGTATTGGATTGTGGAGCAAGGAAATATAAAGAAATTACCCTTGAATTTCACTCTACTTTTGAGTACCAGCAGGGAAAATTTTCAGAGAGTGATGCTATTTCGTTTGCCCTGGGGAGGCACGTGTACGAAATGACGGTTCCTCAGTTTGCCGTGGACACGCAGATTTACACATTAGAAGAGGTTTAGGCACCGAATTTTTCACCAGTCTACATGGGGTTTTCAGAAGAAAGCACTCCCACAGTGTTCAGACAGATGAACTGGCTAGGTTCTGGGGTACTATCTCTTCTGCACCATATTCTAACAATATGGTAGTAAGCGATATCATCGATCCGGTTTACCGGTTTATTCACAAGATTCTTGCTGCTACATTGGTTGGGCGAGGGTAGGGGGATAACAAGGTGAATCAGGTGAGTTTATTCTGTTTAATGATGGTGGAAAGAAGGCCGACAAACTTGGCGACTATATTTGCGTGGTCGATGAAGCGATTGTGGAGGGGAGGCCCAGGGCCAAGGGTATATTGTGGGCCCCTGATTACATGCTTAGCAGAGAGTCTTGGGGTATTGATAGATATCCTCAGGACAGGATGAGAGAGGGCCCATCCCCATGCTTCATGAGTATTTGTGACCTCAGGCTGCTGGGATTTTTACTATACAGGAGCCTGAGAGCTGGGAGTCGGTTCGACAGGGACCTCAGGTGCAGCCGCCTCCAGGATCTGAAGCTGCATCATCTATGCAGGCCGGTGTTCCTACTCGGTATATCAGCGACCGGTCACGCGTCAAGAGCTGCCCGGAAGACAGTATCCTCTCCGTCAACCTCGCCCTGACCCACTTACTTTGGATTCTTTAAATGACATGATGGAGACTGGGTTTGGGGATCTGCGTGGGTATGTAGATTAGCAGTTTGGTGGTGTTCGTCAGGTCATGATGGAGAGCAGGCAAATGCACGAGGATAGCTAGCGAAGGCTGGAAGACGGGATGCGATACATGATGGAAAATTTGAACATGGGGGTTCCATCCTATTTTCAGCAGCGAGGTGGTCAGCCGTGGTTGAGTCAATTCACCGGTATTGAGGACGTCCAGCCATACCAAGTGTTCGAGGCATCAGAGGAATCAGAGGACGATGATTGAAGCAGCAGCAGTGGATCCTTATCTTTATTAATTTTCTTTTATGTTGTTTTAATCTCATATTGGTCTGTAATGCAAACACTTTAACTTGTGGGAATGGTGGTGGTTTGGGTATGATGGTGAACACTTTTAAAGACACTTTATTTATTTGTTTATTATATTATGTTTTTGGAAGTGTTATGTTGATAGATCGATGTTATATGCTACTTCCGTTCGCATGTGAGTTTTGAGAGTCGTATGTGAGCGCGTTCGGATTGGAGGGCATGAGTGGACTGACGGGCACATTGACAGTCTTGCATTACCAGCTAAGTCGTTTCATTTGTATATTTTATTTTTTATTTATTATGTTCTTTATTTATTATTTTGAGTAGTAGATTTTCTCATCCTTGCATTAGGGACATGCAAAATTCAAGTGTAGGGATGAGATATTAGAGTAGAGTAGTTGTTTTAATTTGAAAAAACATGAAAAAAAAAAAAAAAATCAAAAAATGTCTTTTGAAAAAAGGAGTTTGCATATAAAAAATTTAAACGGAAAATGATAGAAAAATTAAATTTTTATTCGGTTTCAAATAAAATAATATGAGAAATACAAGGGTGAGTTTGTGTCTAACTTGGGATATGTGAGTAGGCTCGATTCGGTTCTAAGGTTCTTTGAGATTAATATAACTTAATTGTCGATCTACTAGTGGGTGCTTATCTAGGAAAAAAGGGAAACTGAAACCGCCAAAAATAGCATAAGGAATGCTGTTATAAGCTAAAATCTTTAGAATTTTTATTCATGTGTAAAAATAAAAGAAATGAAAAAGAATGAGCTTGATTAAAAAGTCGACGAGGCCTATGGAATCTCCCTTGGAGATGGTGACTCTGATCGAGAATCCCTCTAGGATTAGTTTAAATTTTAAGTATCGAAGCCCACGTTGTCGCTCTTGGGGATGGTGACTCTGGTTGAGACAACCTCTAGGTTAGATATGCAAAAAGAAATCAAATGCTCAAAAGAAAAAAAAAGAGAGAAAATTACTTGGTTTTAAATTCTTTATATTTTGTAATAAAACGGTTAGGAAATGGGTCAAATGATTCATTCCTTTTGTTCCATAAGCTTGCAGTGGGATTAGGTGTACTGTGGATTCTAGTGTGAGACCTTAGGTAGATTGACCGAACTTAAACTAAATTCACATGATAAGAATTCTGAATCGAATTTTGAGTTTAAGTGGATACGAATACTTGCAATCGCGGTTAACATAAACCTTATTCATTAATGAAAATAATCTTAATCTTTGAAATCGAATAATTATTTGGTTATGATTCCGTTTGTGCACAATTCTTTTTCGATGACGAAAAAAAAGCAAGTGTGGGGATATTTGATGTATTGAATAATACATGCATTTATTGTGTAGAGTTTGTAAAGTTTTAACTAGTTTTCGTTTCGGTTTGTCAAGAATTTATCTATTTTTACTCCAAATACGTTTTGCGGTCTTGGTTCGTGAAAACGTTGGTGGGATGGGAAAGTTGAGCTAAATTGATAATTGAAACCAAGCCGGGGCGTAGTTGGAACACGAAAGAGGAAACGATCGAAAAACGGAGGTTTTAACCCTCTGGCGGCCCTGCGATCGCAAGACCATATACCTCTCGCGCCTGCGAGAGGTTGATACTTATCTCCGGAACATCACTCGGTCGCGGGACGTAACCGAGACCCTATATCCCTCTCGCGGTCGGCGAGAGGGTGTTTTATGCAGAAAGTTTCGAAATTCCATCTGTTTGAGGATTGTTGTGTTATATAGTAGAGTTATATTATGATTAAAACACAACTTGATCATCTTGAACGAACTCAGACTTTGGGAAGCAATTATTCTGGATTGTTGAAGCCGAAGAAGGTTGTTATAGGATACGGGAATCATCTAGGCAAGCAAGGAACTTTGATGCAGGAGCAAACACGGTTCTATTGCAAAATCTTGATCTTTCTAGTTCTTTGTTTTAACCTTGTTATGAATTCTTGTTTAAACCTTGTTTATTTGTTTTTCAAAACTATGATACTTGGCTAGATATCATTTTGTTTCCTAGGTTTGGATTATTTACTTTATGAAAGTTTGGTTTTTATTTTAGTTTAATTATGGTTTGAATGATTGTTTGGTAAAGTTCACAACTTTAACTTGTTAGTTTTGCGTATTTGCATGATCTAAGTTGATTTATGATTATTTATTTGTTTACATGAATCTTGGTGGATGTCTTCCATAGAATAGGTTTGTGTTGCTTTTTCGAGTCTTTAGGGGTTCGGGAAACTATCGGTAAATTGGCCAATAAAACCGGGAAAACAACTAAATAAGATATAAAATCAGTTTTATCATTATACCTAAATTAATTATTGAGAAATAATATTTAGTTAGCCGAATTGGTTACATGAATTGTTAGGTTTAGGTTTTGAGAAAACCCCGGAACTAATTTACTTGTCATAATCGAGTCGGTTAAGCTAAACTAGAAGTTCTTGTTGGTCTAGGTTAATTATTGAGAAGTAATCAACTAAATAGACACTTTACTAAATTATAAGATAACTGAAAAGAATCTTTAAAACCAGTGAACATAAAATAATTTTAGGGTATCATAGCGTCTTCCCGAGAAGGGTAGGGGGTCCTGTTCGGTAAACCTAGAGTTTAATATTTTAAGATCCCGGTCACTCATTCAACCTAATTAATTTATTATAAAACCAAATAAGTAGTAATATAAAATCCAACCTAGGTAACCAGTTCACTATTCTTGAATTAATTTTCAATTTCTAAAAAGTTCAAGGTTCAATTCGTTTTAATTAAGTAATTTTAGTTTGATTAATAATTTAGAATTGTTAGAACCCCTCACCCCCCTAAAATATAAATAAGTGTTTTAATTGAGTCTAAATTCAGTAGTCATTTTAATTAGAGAGTCCTGTGGGTTTGATAATCCGGACTTGGTTAAACTATTCTATAATTGATCGGTTCACTTGCTGGTTAGTAGTTTAGTATAATTTAGGAATCTAGAGTTTAATTTGAGTTTAGAATTTGGATAATTTTAGTTATTTTTAATTAACTACTTTTAAAACATCAATAGGTAATCTATAAAAGCATAAAAAGTTAATTTAATAATACAATCTTTTATATATGAACTTGTTAAGATAGTTTTATGAAAATAGCCCTAACTCTTTTATAAAAAGTTGTAACAGATTTAATTAAAAACTTTTCTTTTTTCAAAATACGCATAATTCTTAACCATTTTTTTGTGTGTGGATATAGCTAAGTGTCCGACCTTATTGGTCATAGTTTCTTGTTGTTGCAATTGATTCTCGTTTGCGTTCGTGTGAACCAACTCAACATACAAGGAAAGGATGCTCTTGGGGCATTTGAGAATGATTCGAGTCTTATGAAGGGAAACTCTCATGTATAGTTTCTTTTGTAGGGGTGGTAAACTTACAAAAGAGAAAAATCGTGTCCCTACAATTTGTGTAAAAAAGTAAACCGTGTAAAAATGATACATTTGTATTAGTTATAAGAAAGTAAACCTGATAAAAATGATAAATTTCTATTTAGTTATGGATGAGCACAGAAATCATATAATAAAATCATAAAAACAATAGAAATAATGAAACATATAATCTCAAAATAAAAACTAATGAACCGATGATTCACTATATTGGTTCAGTTTCTATTTAGTACATTTATAAAACCAAATTAACCAAACGGAATTTATAGATAACTAAACCATTAAAAACCAAAAGTAACATTAGATATGTATATAATTTGTATCTTTTTTTTAAGTTATTTTTTACTTATGGCAAATCAATCTTCAAACATGTATTAGATTCGTTAAAAGCTATTACTTTCATAAGAATAACTTAATATTACATTAGTCTAATTAAGCCAAACCTAAAATGTGAAGACTCGGTAGTTGGTTGTTAACCGAACCATAATCAAATTGATTTACATAATCAACATCGTTAACCTAATAATGTAATACAAAAGTAGTCAAAAGAAGATCGACTCACATTTGTTTTATGTTTACTTGAACAAGTCACCACTAATGTTAATTGACCGCCTGCAGATTTAATACTGATAAACTGTTTCTCCTTAATAGTGTATTTTGACATTTTCTTATTGTAAAATTTAAATAATTACTTTGATTCCTAATAGTGAGTAAAATTTAAATAATTACTTTGACTCCTTAATAGTGTATTTTGACATTTTCATATAGTAAAATTTAAATAATTACTTTGATTACAATTCTCCTTATAGTGTATTTTGACATTTTCTTATAGTAAAATTTAAATAGTTACTTTGATTACAATATCATAGTGGTTTGTTTTGGTTGTGACTATTGACTTTTTCTGTACAAGTTTTCTTTCCATGACATTTGATCTTTTACATACTCTACATAAGGTGTCAATTTGTGACACTTTGGTTAGTACCGTGGGTTCCTAGTTTTTCGTGTTTAACAGTTTGTTTTATATAATTTAACCAATTCGTCTACACTGAGTGGTTTGTGTCGATATTTATTTTGATTTATTATAGCAATCCAAAGAACCATAAAAATAAATTTAAATTGAACAGCAAGACGGACTGATTTTAAATTAATTGTAAATAGAAACGTAAACGTTATCTTAAATATAACTTTAATGAAAAAGAAACAGAAAACTAAATATTAAACATAAAATATAAAAAAGTGAAAAAAAATAAAATTTAGAAAAAAAGTTCAAAAAAACTAATAGAATTAAAGCACTATTCACACAACTTCCTAATTGTAATTTATGTCAAAATGTAGACCAACTTAAAACATACATAAAAATAAGCATGAAAACTTATTATATGTGACCCGACATATTTCCGAAGATAATTTACATCGAAACGTAAACCAACTAAAAACGAACATAATAATAATATATAATAATAATAATAATAAATAATTAATCAATTAATCAAAATAATAATATAAAGCATATGAAATTATTGTCTCATTTCGGAAAAAATAATATAAAATGTAAATAACTTGAGTTTACGAAATACATAAAATAAACACTAAAACCGATAACAAAAGTATGAATAAACTAAAAAGACAAAAAGAAAAAAATAAAAAACTCAAAAGACAAAAAGAAAAAACAAAAAGGTCAAAAAAAATAATGTTCACAAGTTGTATTATATTATAAATAAAATAAAATAAAATAAACACGTAAACTCGATTAAAAAGTATAAAAAACTCAAAAAGACAAAAAGAAAAATATAAAAAAACTCGAAAAGAGACAAAAAGGAAAAAAAAATAGAAAAGTTAAAAGACAAATCATTGTTCACAAAATTTGATAATTATATGATAGTTAATTTGGTTGGGTATTTATGCCAATTGTTTTTTGAAAGGCAACTATATAAAAACAACGCTCCCGGCTAGCAGCAAGTCGTTAGTCTGGAGAAAAAACCGAAATAGTTACATGAAAAAAGAGGGTTCTTTAACCACTCAGTTCACTTAAAATTAAATTTACTAGAACTACTAAAACACCATGACACAAAAATAATAAAATCAAAAAATGATTATTTTTTCCCATCATGACGACCATAAATCTTTTCACTGTGAAATCTCCAAATGCTCCATCAGACCGTAAAAATGATGGCTTGGGTCTTCTTAAGTTCAATAAAAAAAACTTGATTCTAACCAAGAAATAAGCAACATAGGACCTAAACCAACCGGAATTGGTAAATCAAGCCACCTCCCTATGTTGTTCCGTACTCTAGCGGCAATATTGCAATCACCGAAAACATGAGGTATTAACGACAATTAAAAAACAAAAAATAAGCATGAGGTATTATAGTTTAAACATACTTTTTATATGAACATTTGTGTATTTTTTTTGTTATTAATATTTAAAACAGGGTATTAGTAAGTAAATAAATGAAGAAAATAAAACTTTGGCTTAAATGGGTCGTGTCACATCAACCCGCCAAATTTTGTTTTGTGTATATGTTTATGTGTGTGACTTGATTTTCAAATCCATTTCGTGTTTGATTTGTCAACCCATAAACACGATTTATTTAACATCCTTCAACCGCAAAAGCACGTATGACTTTTATATCAATATAAATAACACATAAGTATCTAACTAAAATGTTTGTAGCGTTATTTTTTTGGAGCTTTTATCGTTGAGTGACTTTTTTTAAAAAAAAATCTTGGAAACTTCGATAATCTTATTTAAAATCTTAAATATGATTTAAAAGAGTTTCTTATGAGATCCATAACATGCCTCGTCAACATCAGTTGAATTTGGAGCAAGCTCGAGTTGAATTTTTCTAGAAGTTCATAACATCCCTTGTCAACATCGGTTCAAACTTCAAAAGAATCGACTTAGAAACCATCTTATATTGAAAGGTAGATGGTGATTTTGTACTTAAATTAGGTAGAGAATTAAGACGTTGATAACCCGTTAGATGATTAGAGAGAAATATTTGTCCAATAGCATTTGGGTATGTCAAAATATGTCGAGTAAAATCAAATCAATCAAACCACAATCACTTTTTATCTACTCTTTATCATTTACATATAATTAACATGATACATATGATTACAAAAGTTATATTAACATAATACTAATTTAATTTTTTTTTCTAGAAAAGTTAAGAGGTTAATTATAGGTATTTGCATACATCTTGGACGACCTTTGATCCGTTTAGTTTGCACGGTACATTTGCTCGTTTATAAGTTGCATAATATTTATATTTTTCTTGATTCCATGAGAGAGAATGGTCATGATAACTAGAATTGTAGAATTGTGATATGGAAGTCATGGTCTATTGATGGACACTTGGTACCAAAAGCACTTGCTTTTGCTTTGTGATGGGTGATTTGTACCTTCATGTATCAATTGCATGTGGGGCATTATTAATTATGAAAATGGTGTGTTGCAGCTTGGGAGATTAAGTAGTCCCCATATGTGGGGTGGTATCATGTTACATGTCTTGTAGGCTAAGATCTCTCCAACTTAGAGATGTGGAGTGACCATCTTATATCACACATATATCATCATCATCATCTCATTTTCTTTGAAGTGAAACTTTGATGGACCAATTGCATCTGTTCATATCATTAAGTGGAACTTTATTAGGTTGCAATTAATTAGGGAAAAGTTTATCGTTATTAATTAACCTAACATCAAATTCCTAACCGTTGTTTGATGAAAAAAGAGCATGTAAGGTAACCTACTTTCTTATTTGCTAATACTCTCTTTTAATAAACAATAAGTGCTTTTACGTTGTTTATGTAAGAAGATTCGTCTATTTTTCCCTCATAATAAAATTAAATAAAACTCTTTTACCTTCTCACTCTTTCTGAACAATGTGTTTTACATAACTAACTACAAGAAAATGTATACAATCCATACGACATATATATATATATATAACAAATTGCAAACCACAATATCCTGAAGTAGAATCGGATTGGTTTAGGCTATGTGATGACATGTACGGTTTACCTTAATATAGAGTTCACTATTATACGTGCATGTCTTTCAAAATACAACAATCTACGTAATAGTTCATTGGATCCTCGACGAGCAATCATTAGGGTAGTGGCCCTTCTATCACACATCTTTTTAGTTATCGAGGCACCCCGAATGATATGCAAGGGTGACCAAGAAACCACATGTTTAAACATATTACAAGGTAGATACGATCCATAAACATGTGGCTCGTCACATCAATCTCTTGTTTTATAAAATAGAAGTGTATAAATAAATCAGCGACTTCATTTTATAGCTGAAAGTGGTTTTTAATATATAGTTAAATTGTTTGCTAACAGTTAAAGAAACCTATATTTACTTACCGACAATTGTTATAACCAGATATGCTCAACACAACAATAGTTCGATATAGATGATAATTCAACTCAAAGTTGATCAACATAGATCACTAGCACATCGCAACTCAGTTGATATTTAAAGTTATAAATAACTTTTTTGCTGATTTTCCAACCTCTTTACTCTTATGACATCCAAACCTCATATACAAAGACGAACTCAATTCTTTTTTTTTTTAATTTTTATATTTTAGTTTAGCTATCAAAACTCAACCAGTATATAGCTTAAATGTTGGATTAACTATACGTATCAGTGGCGGATCTAGAAAATATTCGTAGGGGTAACGTTTTATAAGAAAGGGGTAACGTTTTGTAAAAAAAGTCAAATTTTTCCAAAATTTACGCTACCGCCGGAGCGTCAAGGGTAGCGGAGGCTACCCCTTCGTATAGGGTAGGTCCGCTACTGTACGTGATCATATTTTAGTTTATTTTATCTAGAAAATGTAGTTTTCTAATGTATTTTTGGTTCTTGTACATTTGTACTGTATCATAATTAGTGACAAAACTACTTATGAATTAATCTTCTTATAGAAAATGGACCAAATAATAAAAATTATACATGACAGTCGGCTTAAATATATACAACCAATTAAGGGTTGAAAAGTATATCAAAACAAAATATAAATTCCAAGCTAAATATTGTATAACTCACTTGGTGCTATAATTTTATAAAGCTAAGCACCTTTTAGTCTCTTATTCGCCTTAGATTAAATTTTCTATAAAGCTAAGCACCTTTTAGTCTCTTGTTCTCCTTAGATTAATTTTCAGAGAAAACGTGTTAGTGAACAATGATATTTAGCATATTATTAATTAAATATATAATAAAGTGTTGCTACAAACAAAAGCTTGCTTTAGTGGTTGGGAGCTTTTTCATAAGCTGTCTCTATTTTCGTAGATCTAAAACACATTACAAAAATAATCAGATTTTGGGTTATTGTTTGTTATATTTAACTTGTTTAATAAATAGGTGATGTTTGATATGACGTGTTTAATCCGTTTAATTAAACACATCACTAACTCTTTTATTACCATTTAACTCATGTACAACTTGATTATTACCAATCAACCGATCAACCCGTATGACATGACCTTTAAATAAATTAGGTGAACGAATCATGTTCAAATTACCCGATTTTGAGTTTTTGCAGGTTTGTGTTGATGTTTTGAGCACGGATAAACATATGGACCATGTTCAGATCGAACAATTTAACCCGTCAACCTGATATGATAGAGCATTGACACCCTACACATGAGTTTTTTTAATCGTTATTTTTCTTAGTTTCCAATATTATGATTTATATTTATTAGTTAAGCTTATGATATTTATGATTATCAATATTATTACAGTTATTAATTCTTTCTTATTCAAGATATCGCAAATTTTTCTAAATTCTAAATTAAAAGCATAACTTTCATACTCAGGTTTTAGGTGATGCAACAAAAAGACCTGGAAAACAATTTCTTTAAAAAAAAAACTCAACTTCACAGAGAACTTGTTGAGGTAATAACACTATTCTTATCCAATCCACAACACAAAAAATACAAATTATCACTAAATTCCCAAGGTTGAGACATCATATTAAGTGTATTATTCGTCACAACTATTTAGTAGTCACATATTCTAAATATCATTACCCATATCTTTAATAGTTATATGTGATCTATGAGTAGTAAATTTGATCATTTTAAATTCATCTCAAGACAATGTCAAACATACAAACCTGGCTATAGATATATTGTTGATTATTCATAGAAAATATCAAGTAACTTGGTTATACAAAATCATAAATCTACTATCACATTATGTTCTTAATATAAATAGAAATATTAATTATAATAAATTAAGTTTATAATCAAATTTTTAATCATAATGCTCATTAGCTAGATCATGGAAAACAAATCCTAATATTAAATTTGTTTGGTGGGCAAGATTTCTTTTCCACAAAATCAATGAAGAATTGCAATATTTTCGATTGGGCCCAATACTATTTTCAGAATTGCAAGTACAGTGAATTTGCTTGGATTATATGGTGTGGTGGATTTCACCTAATCCACTTCTTATCTATAATTAAGGCCCAAAGTTAATGAGGGTACATTGCCACATTGGTACTTTATAGTTAACTAGGAATTTTGAATCCTAGTAAAATTTGGAGGTAATAGTAAATATTATGTTACTTGGGTTTACATTGTTTATTAAACCTACTATCATTTCCTACCCACTTCTTGAAACAAGAAAAAACTCTAGACGATGGAGACACAAATATATCTTTGGTCATTGCTTTGCACATCATGCTTAGACCATGTCTAATGGATATGTGAGCATGAAATGGGCTCGGCCACATCAGCACCACAACCAGGGAAACTGCGTCGTGGTTCCATGAGCGTTACATGGTTCTTCCCTTCGTTAGCTAGGCAACGAGCGTGAGGATACCAATCATTTTTAATGCCTTGTCCAATAAGATGATGACAATGCACCATTTCTATTCTTTTGTTGCAACTCACCATTTTCTCTCGCCCCTCAAATTAATTTGTTACACATATTTAGTGATTGCAAGAGAGGAACCATTCTTGTCTATATAGCTTCACTTTTTACTTTTTTTTTTCACATTTACATAATAATTACGAATGACCTTAACTAAGGAAATTTACTATAGTGTTTTTCAATAAATGACACAATATCACCACATTTCATTATCTTTCTATCCAGAGTTTTGTTGTTTTAGAAAAAAAATTAATTAGAACTTTGTATAATTTGAAAAAAAATTAGTGGTTTTATAGTTTGTGTGTGCATATGAGTCACAAAGCTAAAGCTAAAGCTAAAAACTAATGATAGGAATATTCCCTGCATGCATTCATCCATATAGAATTTAATGATAGGAATATTCCCTGCATCTCTTAGCTATGGAACTTAAGAATTATCAGAAATAGAAATAGTTGAAAAGTTATAAATTTTCTATCTCATGAAATTTATAAAATGCAAAGAAAGTAGTTTGATAATTCATCAATGACTCATACACTATGCAACTCTTTTGACAATCCAAAGATTGGACTAAGTAGTACACCATTCTTAGATGTTTATGCCTTCTAAAGTAAACAAGATTGTTGGGACAAAGATGCTCACACGTTGTAAAATGATTAGTGATAACAACATATGATCGTTTGATCTGATGACGACATCATCAATCAAATTGGTGATTTTTGATCAAGTGGTTAATTTTTTTTTATTACAACCTTTACAATTAGACAACTTAAAGACACATGCATGCTTTAACATTCATATTCGTTTTAGTATAACAATTTTCTATCCTTGCACCTACTGTAAAATCAATAGACCAACATTAAGTTACATAAACACAAATCTCATATTCTTCATTCAAGAGCTAACACAAAACAAAGAAGAACAATTATACAAATACAACTTTTACATAAACATCCTCATAGTATAAATCAAAGTTCAAACTAACTGAAAATAATAGACATGTGAAGGCTATAACAAATAATTTGTACACTTTCTTATAGTCATAAGGAAACATTTCACATTCAACATGATAGAATAAATATCTCATTCTTATTTTGTATGAACTATAGTTAAATTTCTATTCCAATTTTACCCACAAAACAAACTAAAAATATATCAAAACTTGTGAAAAATGCCCAATACCTTCTCTAAAAATTCCTTTTACAATGATAGACAAAACCCGATCACCCAAGTAAACCTAACAACAAAAGGTCATCCACGTCTGCGCATGCAGACGATGCTGGTGACGCAGCCCACCACCATTTCAAACCAAACTCATCGTCTAAAGACCGATAACCGATAATACCTTTGTGGCTCAATTTTAAAAGTTTATCAGCTCAAACAAGAGGTGCACCTAATGAGACCATTTTCATTACACTCAACACAAGTCGTAAACCCACCATCTTCCAAGGGACACTTATGGCTTCCATTACATTCTTCGCACAAAGTAAACCGGAACCCACCACAAATCTCACAAACACCAGGAGCCACCGTCGGCAAACCGGACATAAACTTCTTCAACTCACCGATCTCATGTAGCTCCACAATCTCATCAGCCCCACCAATATATCTCCCGCCAATAAAAACCTTCGGTAACGACACCCTTTTATCGTCACTTCTCCCCTGCCCAATTTGCGCCATAATCTTCCGTATTTCGTCGAAAAACGACGAGTCCATTAACAGATCTCGTTCGTCGATCGGGACCCGGAACCCATGGAGGATTGATCGGACGGTTCGGCATGCTTCGAACGTTGATCTCACGGCTCTCAGGCTTGTTAGGTAGACTACTACCCGTTTATCCGACCCGGGTACGAGTTTTTCTAATTTTTTTCGGTTTAACTGCACCGGGTTCGGGTTTGGGTTTGGCGGCAAAAGCGCGGGTGAAGCGGTTGGCGAGGTGGACGCGGTGGAAGACGGTGGTCGGGTGGTGGTGGCATTGGTGGAGGAAGAAGTTTCTTGTTGTTGTTGTTGTTGTTCGATGGTGTCGTTGTCATGAGTTAAGGTTTCGATGTCTTTGAAGGTTCGGCGTTTGAAGCTGGAAGGTGGTCTACGTAATTTTGGGCTGTCGTTGTCGTTTTTTCGTCGGTACGACCACATTTCAGTTTTTGAACGTGAGGGATGAACCGGAAAAATTAAATATTGAAGAACGATTGGGGAAATAGAGGGGTTGTTAATTTATTTATTTATTTATTTGTGTTGATTTGAATTATTATGATTGAAATGATGGAGAGAATTGGGGAAAGATGCAGAGGCCGTGGGGTGGGGTTGGGGTTGGAGGAGGGGTCAGCTTTTTTGTGTTTTTGATTGATTGGTTTTTAGGATATAAAAGAAAGGAGGGGGGTTGAAAAGGAGATTCAGAGTTTTGGAGGGGCTGATTTGAAATGTTTTGGTAGGTCGTTACGGTGGTTGTTAAAAGAATATTTATTCAAAGTAATGTTGTATTTACTAAAAGTACTTTTGATAGGGCTTAAATTAATGACGACAGCCAATGTTGAATTTACTAAAGTTAACCACATTTTTTTATAACTTATCGTATGGTTTTAGAAGTGTAGTTATTCCGACAAGGGCTATAAAATTTATTAATAATCCTTACATAATATGTATCATATTGCAATACAAAGAACTTACCATGTTGTAGCGAGTGCGTTTATCTTCCTTTTGATATATTCATGTTTTGATATCTTTACGATTGTTTATTGTAATGTATGAATAGCATATTGCTGTACACCTTGGCATGGTGGTTGACCGTTTCTAAACCATGTTGTCTTCTTTCAGATAGTACCGATATTCTAGACGTGGATTTTATTTCTTTTTAACGATGACTTCCTAAAGTTGATCATGCTGGTGACCAGAAAGTGACGAGTAGAAGTTGATGATATGTCAGTTTTGTCAATACGTTCCTTATAAGTTTGAACCTGTAAAGGTTTGGGTGGTAGTTACCTCATCATGTCACCCGGAGTCTAACATGGTGCAAATTTTGTGAACAATTTGATAGACTTGACATTTTTCTCTTGTTTACTTTCCTTTTAGCCAATACAGACCGTAGATCAATCTCCCAACCTTTCGTGTTGTTGCATGGTGAGCATCATGGTCCTCGCAAAGCCGTGTGGTTTAACCATTCCCTTTTGAGAGACGTGATAGTTGATGTGATGGAGGTTGTTTGCTAGTCCTACATGTGAATAGGATAACGGTTAGATTTTAAATTTGAAACTTGTAAGTTGATACACGCTACCCTTACCCTTCGCCTATAGAATTGCGTATGAAAAGTCATCTATACCCTAACGTGTGTGAAAAAACACATTATAACTTCACTAGAAATGTTTTTAACAAGTTCTCAACCTTTAAAACAAAATAGGATTCTTAAAATAGCTCGAATAGAAATATGCAAAGCAATGAACAATATTATTAGTGAGATAGTAATAATAGTACCGAGATTCCAAATAATTAAGCAAATGGAGGGACCGTTCAACAAGCCAAAAGCAAACTACTTATGGAATTTAGACAATAGTTGGTGGTGGTGGCTTCTGTAAAGCTTCTATGTGTATCTATCCCTACTTTACAAAAGATTGGGTGGTTTTTCCAAATTCAAATCAAGTGTCAATGCTCAATCAAAACCAAAAGTAGACGTAATCATTAAATTGTTATCATTTTAAATGATAAAAATCACCATGTTTGATTTTGTTAGGTTTTATATACATTTCAAATCTTTTATACAAGTTTTCTTTCTTACAACTAGATGTGTGTGATGAACTCGAACCTCATCGCCTTGTATGCCTAATGATAGTGTATGTTATTACGTGTGTGGCTTTCTATTGCTATATTTTGTTAAATTAATATTAGTTTCTGTAGTGATTTTTAGATTATATCTAAATATGTAGTAGCATAGTAGCATTCTAGTTATTATTGTATGTTTAGTAAACAACAACATATACATTTTAATTTTAATATATAGGAGTTCATGGAGATGTAGGATTAAGGTTAAAGACCTTTAAGGAAGAGTACATGTGGGTCTTAGCTTTGTCTTACGGGTTTAGATTTTTCTAAAGTGTAGGTGGTCATTCTATGCGATTTTCTCATGGTATCAATATAGATGTTTTTGATGTTATACCTGTTTATATTTTGCTATCTATTATAATTTACATATGTTTCCATTTTATTTTACTATGCTATTATGTCACCACCACTTATGTTTATGTGCCATTGTTATATTTCTAGTGCAGCTTGTTTGCATATTGTCTGTTTTCGAGTTGGGGATATCTCAAGAAGCAGGCTCTCTATTCATAGGGATAGTGGTAAGGTTTGCCTAAATCTCACCCTCCCCAGACCCTACAAATTGTTTTGCCATTGATAGGATTTACTGGGTACGGTTGTTGTTCTAGTATATATAGATAATAGAAGAACAAAAAATATAGACTACAATGTACATTTATATAGGGGCGTTTCTAATAATGGTTAGTGAACATATTTCTTAAGAAATAAGTTATGAGGTTTACATGACAAATGTTTATGTGTGATTGTCAATTTTTATCAGCAGTAAACAAGCAAACAGGCGCCTGTAGCTCAGCGGATAGACCGTCTGTTTCCTAAGCTGAAAGTCGTAGGTTCGACCCCTACCTGGCGCGTATTTAAATTTTAATTAATTTTTAAGCAAACTCTTCATTCTGTATATATACTTTTGTATTAGATTAAATCATAAATTTAAAAGAGACTCCTTTTTTTCCTGTTTCTGTATAATTGACTAACTTAGCCACAAATAACATCAGATGGTTCATTTATTTCAGGGACCCGATCCAGCACGCGGTTCATCTCATCGGGAAACTCAATCTTGGCCCGGTTAGTCTTCCCTCCAACTACTACAGTTGTTCCATCTTGTAAAGCCCATATCTGTCGAAACAAAATGTTAAGTTTGACTTTCAGAAGTAAAATATGAAATGTGTTTTGTACTTTGTTTCACCTGCTTTCTGATTCATACCTGTGTGTGTGATAGATAACTAATGCAAGTTGTAAGCATTAATGCACCAAATCCCGCATATACAATCGGCACACCAGGATCAGTCTGTACATATGCACTTTAGTCTCACTAAACGGGTCAAAGCTATAGAAGAAATGGGTCAAACGGGTCGGAAGTAACCCACCAATTTTGCATTTAAAACAGAAATATTACCTTCATATCAAGTCCACTACTGCCAATTGCATCCACAATTTCGATTTTTGTACCGTTAATTTCAATCGGAAGCTTAGAGTTAGGCCTACGGACCCCAGCAAATTTCCCATCTTGATCATATAACACAACCGACTGAAGATCACGAAGAAGCATTGATCTGGTTCAACAAAGTCAAAGGTGTAATATTAGCTAAATCTTAAACAGGTCGAGTGCGTAAACAGGTTAAAATGTCAAAAGTTTTATTGTTTCATCATAATGGTAGTTAGGGCTGCAAACGAACCGAACGAACTTGTTCGTGTTCGTTTGTTAAGAAATATATGTGTTCACAAACACTTACCGAACGAGATTTTATGTTTGTGTTCGTTTGTTAAGGAAATGAACGTGTTCGTGTTTGTTTGTTAATTTTAGGTTAACGAACAACATAATATATAATACAATAATACTATTAAATAATTTATTGTCGGATTTTGACGTATTAAATAAAATATAAAAATTAAAAACACTAATGAACTATCGAACATAAATGAATGAACACGGCCTTTGTTCATGTTTGTTTATTGAACTAAACGTATTCGTTCATTTATTAAACGAACGAACACAAACGAACTTCCTGACGAACGGTCACGAACTGCTCGTTGAACATTCGGTTTGTTTACAGCCCTAGTACTTGCATCCATTACATACACCTGTTTGACTTGAATCTGTTTTGACCCGTTACCCAACCTGCCCATTTTGCGACCCTACTATAAAGAATAAGCTTTAATTCATTTAATAAAAAGAAGAAAAAATGGATAAATCTTACATTCCTTTGACATTTGTAGAATCGGCATTTCCAACAGGCAAAAAGCTTCCATAAAGCTTCTTATCTCCATTGACGGTCAAAGGTGCAACAGCTAGGTTATACGGGCCTTCATCATCTTTCAGTATTTGAAGCGCAGAAATACTCCAGTCGGTTTGATATATGGTAACTCCTTCATATCTTAAGGGATCATTCACGCTTATTGTTTTCCTCATTACTTCCTTCCCATCGATATCAAACAAAGAAAGATCCGTGTGGAATTGTGAAACCTATACCACAATAACGAAACATGACATGTTAACGCGCCTTTTGATTGTTAACGTGCTTAAAAGTCTGAAAACTACGAGAAGAGGTGGCGAACTTGGTGGGTCTGGCAGATCGGTTAACGAGTCAAAATGAACTTGCTGGGCTGGCCCAAAACATATTTATCTTTATTCTATTAATAAGCCAAGTTTCAAATATAATTTTAAAAATTATAGAGTAAAATGCCATTTTCGTCCCTGAGGTTTGGCCAGTTTTGCGACTTTCGTCCAAAGTTTTGAAATCTTGCTATTTTTATCCAGCTCGTTAACTTCCTCCACTTTTTCCGTTAAGTCATGTGTATTTTCGTCTTTTTTGAATACTTATACATTATGCTAAATGCTTGTACATAAAAGTGAAAAAAGACCTAATTGCCCTTTAAGTTAACAAAAAAGACGAAAATACCACTAACTTAACGGAGATAAATGGATAGATTTAACGAGCCGAACGAAAATAGCAATATTTCAAACCTTTTGGATCCAGATGAGGAAAATAAACCTTTGGGCGAAAATCACAAAACTAGCCAAACCTCAGGGACGAGAATGGCATTTTACTCAAAATTATATTTATGCAATAATAAATGTAACTTCTACAAGAAAACTATTTAGAAAATGCGATGCATTAAAAATACACTTTGGGCTACTTACAACCTATTTGACCCGTTTCCTTTTAAGCTAACGGTGTTTTTCTTTCTTTTACCCGTTTGACCCATTACAGTTGAACAAAAACAGTTTGACTCGTATTACAAGTTTGGACACAACCCATTTTGATCTGTTACCCGCCGACCCAATTTTCCAGCAGTAAAAACAACGATTCTTACCTCTCCACTATCATAGTAATCCATGTAGAACCGATTAACATGAACCTCGGTGTTAAAAGCTTCGGTAGGTGTAGAAAGGAACCCGTTTGGGCCTAATACATCTCCCATGACAAAATTCAAGCCCTGTGGGACTGTTACAGAACCTTTGAAACTTCCGATAGCACTGTAGGTCCCACCGCTCATTATCAAGAGTAAAGCTATGTGCACACGATTGGTGCAAACCGGCCCGCTAGACCTTTGAAGGCGTATAAAGATGGTCCTTTCAGAAAAACCTAGCAAGAAATGTCTAGTTAAATATTGATTTTATGAAATAAAGTAGTTTTAAAATGAAAATTCAAACATTTCTATGTATACCTCATATCCAGCTCCGGATAAAATAACACCTAAATCCTGAATTGAGGCTTTGGGTAGAGAATCTGAGAATTCCAGCTTTCGAATTGTGTTAGCCGAATGTAAGAAAGACCATCTGTAAAATAGTTCATGTTTAACAACTAGTAAGGAAAGGCCCATAGATTTAAACCATATCACAATAATATTTAGTTAAGAGTAAGAAATATAATTAACATAATCAGTGAAGAGTTTAAGGGCCGCAACCAGATTATGAGGCTTAATTCTAATTTTTTTATTAAATTTTTAACAAAATACTATATATACTATAAGGGACCTATAGTATGCCTATAAAGTGTAATTTTTTCCCTATCAAGTTATGTGTTTCGGTCACGTGTCAACAATATAGCAATTACATAAACAGCATCATAGAAAGCCACTATATCTAGATTATTGAAAATTCTAACGTAAGAAATATATTGTAAAATCAAAGGGAAGTAAGCTTGTATGATTAATGATTTAATAGCATCAAAATAAAACATTTACCTTCTTGCAACTTTGACCATGGGGATTTGTGTGGTGTATGTGCAAGCCATAAGAGATGCTGCAAGTAGAACTAAAGTTCCAAGAAAAACCGGGGATGAAAACATATGATCAAACCCTAGGGTAAGTATCCATCTCCATGTGAAGAATCCTAGAATTGGATTATCCTCCGGGTATTTTTGGAAATAGTATTCCGGATTCTCGCCTTGATCTATTGCAGTGCCTGCATAAACAATTACATAAAGATTAGGAGGCTTATTCGGTAGAGGTGGTAAAATGGGTGGGCCGAGACAGTTGGGTAACATGTCAAAACAGATTCAGGTTGAAATGAGTTGCATGTTAGTATGGGCGAATGAGTCCACCCGCAAACTGTTCAGAGAACTTCTAAGGTAACTTATGTGCAAATTGTGATTACAAAAGTGTTTTTAAGTATATTAATTATCCAAATATTTGAAAAAAATGTTAGGAGGGTGTGTGCACTAAAAACAGACTTTGCGCAACTTTCAGCCCGTTTAAAAAATAGACTTTGTGCGACTTACAACCCGTTTAAACGTTCCGTTCCCCCTTTAGCTATCTTTTCTTAATCAATTTGACACACTTGGTTTGTACTTAAAATAAATCGAATTTTGACTTTTGTGGCGTCAATTCTTGTATGTTTCAAACCAAACATACACAATAAAATCCCGCTCACTCGTAGCAAACTAGGGAATAGAGAGGCTCCTCCCACGGAGACACCTAGTATGTTTGAAAAACAAAAATTCAAACAAACTTTGTGCGACGCTCAATGTGCGACACTCAACCCGCTTGAACCATTTGAACATCCCCCTTTAGCTATTTTCTTTTTCAATTTGACACACTTGGTTTATTTGATCACCAACCAAAATTCAATATATCATACTCTTAGTACTCCAAAAATAGTTAACATTTTGACTTCTGTGGCATCAATCATAATCATTATATGTTTCAAATGAAAACTTCACACTGATTCAATTACACATTCCTCACCATCATCACTCTATTCGAGAAACTTATTTCATTGTTAGATACTTAGATATGAAACTCATATCAGATAAAAAGTCAAACTTCATTTTATTTGACCAGCAAAGTCAAAATGCATATTTATCCAAAACAAACAATTAATAATTTAGAAAAAAAAAAAGACCACATACCCAAAGCCATCAAACCAGCAACGTGAACATCTCCCCAATAGCCAGAGGCAAATTAGCAAGAACTGACAAAACCCTTTTGGTCAACCTCTTCACAACCACCCCACCGGAGTTCTTCGGCCGAGAATCCACCTTCGCCGGAGGCTCATTCTCCTCCGACAACGACGGAGCTGCACCAGGGACCACAACCTTGTTCTTTGTCGTGTCTTTAGACGGCTGTGGTGAGAGCTTGCAAGAAATTGGGGACAACAAACCTCTGCAGTTGTTGGTGACTGGAGTGCAAGTAATTCGAGAATTGGGGAATTTGAAGAGATGGGGTTGGGGTTTTAGTGGGTTAAGGGTTAGAAGAGTCTCCATTGTTGATGAATGGAGAATTTTCTACAGGTTTTCTTATGCATAAAGTGCTAGTTTTATCCAAAATGGGAGATTTTTTCTGTTACGTCAATGACATTTCGCGGGGAGATGGTGGCCACACGAATGTTCGATGTTTTTAAATCCGGCAAAATATATCCACTTTAACCGTACTTTATAGTTTTGAACCAAATTTCAAAAATATCTTAACAAAAATCATTTAAAGTTTTTTTTTTATTTAGTAAACTGTTAAAATGGTCTCTAAGATTTGATCATTTTTATCATTTTAATCCAAAACTTAAATCTTTTAAATCTAAGTCCCTGTGGTTTCAATTTTGTTGTCATCTTCATCTAAAATTAAAATCTGGTCAGATTTTTGCAGTTAACATCCAGTTTTTTTTATCTTTTTTCACCCTTTTAATGAAGGTCAAAATGGAGGAAAAATATTAAAAAAAGGTTGGATGTTAATTGAAAATTTTAATCAGATTTTTCTTTTGGATGAAAATACCAACAAAATTGAAATCACAGGGACTCAAATTCAAAAGGTTTGAGTTTTTTTTTACTTAAGTAACAAAAGGAACCAAACCTCAGGGACCATTTTGACAGTTTACTCTTTTTTTGTATGAGGTTGCTCAACTTTATTTTATTCGACACTAGTTGGAATCTTTGCGTGTTACAACGGGTATTTATGTTTTTTGACGACAGTTTGTACAACAGATTTCACATGCTTCATCTAGAAATATAATTTGACGATACTATTAGTGTATTAATTTACGAAGAGCAATTGAGTATAAACTACATAATTTACATAAAACCAAGAATGCAATTGTTTTAACTAATTTAAGCGTAGGCCTTGTTTTATGCAATTCAAAATCATTACAAAACTACATATCATATTTTTTTCCTGTAATTATTAATTTATTTTTAACTAATTTAAGCATAGGTCTTGTTTTATATTTTTTAATATGAACTTTTCAATCATTTTTACAAAAAGTCATCCTTCGAATTCTACCCGAAAAATGTACCGACAGGTTGATAGTAAAGAACAAAAGGTCGCCTCAAAGTAATTAACAAATCTTTTTAAACTGGGCTATCACAATAACCATGTCGAATACTGGGCTATAGTCAGTGTAGACCATGATCAATTGGTGTCATAAGGTTTGCATGCCCCGTTGTTGTCGTTTATATTGGTTGACCACCATTCATCGTCCTGGTCGTCTTCGTTAGTTTGCCGGTCAATTGGGTGTTTATTGTTGTGGACTTTGTACCAATACCTTTAAGGATCTTCTCTATTTCTTTCATTGCATTGCTTGTGGGCGTGGACGTCACTGAGAACCAAGTTTTTTTGTTAATAAAAATGATGTGGACAATGTATACGTAAATGATATGAATAGTGAAAGTTGTGGGTATACTAAGTGGGGTGTTTTTATTTCGTTTTATTGGTGAATCCTTTGGTGGGTCACAATCACTTAAGGAGGGTTTTGTGGAAGTAATACTTTTCCTTTTTTATGATGCTTGATTAGTGGTGGTTCTTGTTCATCGGTACCTGCGTATTACTAATATTAAATCCTTCAGTACAAATGATATGTGTACATATCTGTCTTGAAGCGTAACGGGTGTTGTTCACGTACCGGTATTTGTTGGCTTTGGTTGTTTTGTTGTTCTCTCCTTTATAGATGTGTAGCCCCCTGAAATACAGTAGTTTAGTTTTAGTAATATGTTAGTGGTGTAGGTGATATGGTGTGTTTGTGGATTATGTTAGGTTTTCATGTTTTTATGGTTGAATAGTGATTCTAAATGCATGTAACATCATTCGTCTGAATGTGTTTGGATGCATTAATAGTGGACCTATTTATGTACCTTACCTTTTTTGTTTCATAGGTTTGGGGAAATACGCTTGTAAAACTTCACGATATACGACATTCGAGGTGTAAACCCTGGGTTCTACAAAAAATCATCTTTTGCCAGATGAATCCGGATTTTATGTTTTCACGTGATGTGTCTCTTAACAATGCCATGTATAGTGGCCATGTGAGAAGACAGATCCTAGGAGGTAAATATCAACGTAGGATATTGTTTGACCCTGTGATTTATTAATTGTCATTGAGAAGTTAAGTTGAATCGGTATTTGCTTTCTTTTAGCTTGAAGGGGAACATGTCCTCTTCGGGGAGGCACAATGGATTCTTGGTAGGACTACTTTCTTCCCTTGATGTTCACTGCGTTTCCGCATTGATGACGTTACATTGGAATGATTTGCATATCAGTCTTGTTCCATTCTGTAGGTCGTTTGTTGAGTCGATGTTTTGTAGCAATATAATAGGGCATCCAGTTTTGAGACGAAGTTGTAAGGTGGCAACCGCTAACTGTTAAGGAACTCTGTTGATATAGTTCCGTTAGTCATCCTCTTTGGTGTCAAAATTGTAGTGTATTATTTCCTCGCCTTGGAAGACGTCGATCATGTGATCGTTAATCTCATCCACACTCTCATTTTTAGTAGTTAAGATTACGTGTGAGTAATGTATTCGGCATATTCGGTGTTTGTAGGTAGGGATGGGTAGATGATATGCGCCAAATGCAGCATATAAATTATATCAAATACGGTATAAAATCGATCCTTTTTATTACTACTATCGGAAAAAGTGTGTTTCTTTGTATACTTTTGATTTTCAGGATTAAAAGAACTTAAATGTACAAAAGGAACAATATAACGATAAAAACCAGCATAAGTATAGAAGAAGGATATATGACACACTATACCAACCATCCAAGTTTCACCCAAGACCAAAAACAACGAATCAGAAGTCAAGCACGGGGTCGTGCCCTTTCAAGATTCTGATCAGAAAAGACAAACAAAAGCAGACAAGAGACACGGGGCCGTGTCCCATGGACACGGACCGTGGTCAACGTCCAAATTTACATATCTTGGATAGTACAACAAGTACAATGGCCACGGGGCCGTGCCGTTGACAAACGGGTTGTGCAAGCATCTGATCTAACACTTTCATTAAATGAAAACAGAGAAGAAGGCAAACACAAGGCCGTGCCCGCAGGGCATAGGGCCATGTGAAAGGCCTGTTTCCAGCTTAAATAGGGGTTCTTGGTTTCATTCCAACTCATCCCTTGGCAAACCATTTCTCTCACACATTCCACCACTCCACCATCATCATTCACCACAATCATTAGAGTTTAGAGTGTGTTGTAGTCTCGGGATCCAAGATTGATCGTAAGACTCTTTGTCAAACTACGGTCATGCTGGCTAATCTCTTACATCACTTGGTGAAAAAAAAATCTTTTATTTATTAATTCTGGTTTCCAATCTTTGGTTAACTTTTTAATTGGGTTTGTATTAATGACTTTAATAACTAGTTTTTTATATTGAAAGTGAGTTTTATCCTATCATTCCTTCCTGTTTTGTTGATTCATCCATCGTGTCTTTACGGTCTACATAAAGCACGTTAACTGCCTGGAAGGGGGTTAGAAGGATGGTTTGGGTAAGGTTCTTCCCTCGTTCAGTTATAGATGCTGCTAGGACTTTATTCAAGCTTCTTAGGACTTCCCTTGAGGCCGATAGCATCAAATCGAGGAAAGTAAGAACGACTTGAATCCCTTATAAATAAACTATTATTAAAACTTTAACCCGGCCTTGTGGGACTGTACCCTACTGGCTCAGACCAATATGGTCGAGGGTAACGTTGCCTCCTAAAGAGGGACATGCCAGATTTTGCATTAATAACTTGTTAATTATCTTTCAATATTCCGGCTTTGTGGGACTAATCCTCTACTCCCTGCTCGTTGCCTCCAAAAGAGAGACATGCCACTTTAACTAAAATAATATCTTAGAAAACCTAAAGTGCAGAAATCTTCAAAGGATGCATAAACGATAAGTCAGAACTAAGTGATTCTATCTTGTTTATTTGTTTCTTTTACTACTTTATTTTACTTATTTAGTTCATCTATTAAAACCTTTTCTCAAACGTTGAAAAAACTCTTTTGTCCTTGGACGACCTCAGTATCTTACCATCACTACACTACGCCAACGATTGGTGCACTTGCCCTAGCGTGAAGTAGAGAGTGATAATTGTATATCGTGTTTTTATAAATTTAAAGCTTGAATAAACGACTGAAAGAGTACTTAAAATATCATACACATATCGCTCACGTCAGTAGATATCATTAATTAGTTCTTTGATGGAGTTATCTTTGGTGGTAAACGGGACTGTCATGTCTTGTGGGATGCATATGAATGTTCCGTCCATAGATGTTTGAGTTCTGTCACCTACTTATAATAAGAACTCTGAGAACCGTTGAATCGTTTAACACCCTCAAGTTTATGGATAGACCATCCTCTTAGTGACTGACTAAAGGGTCAACATACGGAGGCTAGTGTAGACAATCTATGCTCGTGTCCACATTTGAAATTGGTAGTACTTGTCTGAAGTCTCCTCCCATTACCACTATCTTTCCCTCAAATGGGAGCAGATTCCCATGATTTCCTACAAGGTGCAGTGCTCGTGTCGCACATTTAACAACTGGTAGTACTTGTCTAAAGTCCCCTCCTATTACCATTATAATCCAAGCAAGCCTATCTGGCACACATTAAGGACACTGTGTAATTTAAGTCTGGGGGGATGTTAAAACCTTAAATCTTTTGTCCTAAAAACAAGCCTTACACAAAAATCGCCTTGGAAAACTGCTAATCACCCCAAATATTTTTAAAATTTTTCTTTCTTTTTCTTATCTTGGTTTAGTTTGGGAAAATAAGTTCTAAAAATTATGTTTTACTAATTTACACCTGACAACGTTGTGATAAAAAGAACCAATTAAGAAAATTATAAAAACGGTCATAACAAATCTTTGTAAAATTTGATTGTATATACACTTTTACACTATATCCTTTTCCCACAAAAAGCGAGTTTTAAGCCTTTACCGAGGATACAAATTGTAACACCCTGTAAAATTGTGTCCAATAATATAGTGACACGTGTTGTAAATTTATACATAGTCTATTAAAGACTAATATGGACTAAAAGTGACAACATGTTCAAACTGAGCCTCTGAGTGACCTTCTGATGTCAACATGCATAAACCTAGCATCTGAACGACAATTAGTGTCGTTATGCATAAAACGTAGCATCTGAACGACCATTAGCGTCGTCATGCATAAACTTGGCCTCTGAGTGACCGTTGTGTCAACATGCCTAGCCTCTGAGTGACATCGGAGTCGACATGCTTATACTGAGCCTCTGAGTGATCCTTTACGTAGTCCTAACTCTCATATGTCCTGTTTGTTGGACGAGAGTAATTAAATCCAATAATATCTAAAGGTTGGATAATGGAGGGATTAAAAGTGTCAACATGTTAATTTATACCTCTGAGTGACCTTTTAAACGAACCGAGAGCTCAACAATGTCTAGGCATAATTTCGGGTATGCCAAGTATTGACTATGGAGGGCTAAAAGTGCCAAAAAGGTGTTTAAATAGGTTTTTAGAAGCTTTAATAAATTAAGGGGTTAAAAGTGTCAAAGTTTGAAAGTGGTCGTGGGGCGGTCGCGGGCCGCGAGAGACATGGCCTGTGTCTCTCGCGGGGCGCGAGAAGCTCTCTGCTGCAGAAAGTTTTGCTTGGTCTCCAAACAAAACTCCACAACCATTAAAATCGAAACCATGGCTTCCCAAACTGCTATGCCACGTTTTGAGACACTTGTAAGCTTCCTCTTACACCCCTAAACACCTGGCTTCACCTCCTTTAAGTTCTCCAACTATAAATAGGTGCTTAAGTGCACATTCTAACTTGCACATTTCTCATTTATTCACTCTTCTCCCACCTCTGGAAGTTTCTAACTAAAAGGAGCATCCAACATAGTTTTTTTGCACCTTAGGAATCACTGGTAAGTGTTCCTTCTGTACACACCCCGACCCGCAGCGGAAAAGGTGATCGGGGCATGATTGGGTTATCATCAAAGCTCATGACATTTATTATGCGTTTCATATTCTTTAATACAAATTAAATTGGAAATTTACAATAAATGTTACAACATGCTCTAACTAATAATCTAGGCATCTTTGTTCTCTTCTAAGGCATTTCCTATGTTTTCTTTGCTTCAACCTGTTCACCTGTATCATGTGTAAAAAGGTTTTGGATCAACATAATGTTGGCGAGTGAATCCTATGGGAAACATTTGAACAAATTTATTTAAATTGATTATGAAATATGTGCACAACCAAACATGAGTAAAAATAGATGTAAACTTAATCAACAATCTTAAGATATTAAATGAAACACACATGAACAATAATGGAACATTTAGAGGCACGCGATGCTCAACTCGTCTCTCACGAGGAACTGAGGGGCCTAATGAATGAATTGCATAACCATGATAATATGAATGACACAACTACAAACAATGTAAACTCAATGATATACACATAAACAATAATGAATTTGATTTGTGGCACGCGTTGTTCAACTCGTCTTCCACGAGGAACTGATGGGCTTAATGAATGAGTTTCATATAATTTAACAAAAGGAAATAAGTAATCACAACATTATAAACGATCTAAGTTTAGGTCATGATGTGGTATGGCACAAGTTTAAATAAATAAGTTAATTATTTTCATAACACATGACACACCCCAAAACGTGTAATTTAAAAGGGGGAGTTGTAAGATTCACTCACAGTGGGTGCGTTCAGTTGATGATGTTGAATGTACGCGAAGTGGTTTTAACCACGAGTGAGATTAACCTAGATAAATCGCATTATGGTTTGGTAAGTAAACGGATTTTATTAATCTATTTTAATAGGATTGTTGGGTGTATTTTTGTTAGTTTGAGGCTATTTTCTAACCTTAAAAATGTTATTTTTAAGTATTTTAAATTGATTTTTAATTAAAATAATTAAATAAAATAATAAAAAAAATTTGATTTTTTTCTGACCGTTGACCGGTTCGAGTCGGAATATAGGTGCGCTGAGTGAGGCTCGAACCCGAGACCTCCCGTACGCGTGCACGCAGCTCTACCAACTGAGCTACGTGTCTAACCCGTTATATATCTGATTTTAATTATATATATATATATTAATTAGTTCAAACCGAAAATCATTTTATTTTAAAAACAGTTTAAATCAATTCGGACGGTGCGCTCCACAGGTCTCGAACCCGGGACCTGTGGCTTGAACTAACACACAGTCCACCGCTGGACTGTGTGTTTAACATGTTATATAATTCGATTTTTATTATACTTAAATACAAATTAGTTATTTCCTTTTCTGCCTTATTTAAAAAGAATAGATAATTGTCCGAGTCGGTGCAGAAGACCGGACTCGAACTCGTGACCTGTGATATAAACAAACACACAGTCCACCGCTGGACTGTGTGTCTAACTTGGTTATTATTCCGGTTATTAATATACTTAACATATACCAGTGGCGACTCCGGTTCAGTTAAACAAAAAAAACGGTTTTTTTTATTAAGGCAGCGTGTGTGAAACGGGATTCGAACTCGAGACCTTTGCGTTTTATGTGCACACAGTCCACCGCTGGACTGTGTGTCTAACCAGAGTAATATCCTGATTTTAATTATACTTATAAGATACCGAATACATCGTCTTCTTCATCAAGGTATAACCAGAAATCGGAAATCGACTGGTTCAAAGTCTTAATCGTTTTCTTTAGTGTTTTAGGTTAATTATAGATGAGATATAAGTAAAAAGAAGGAAAAATAAGCGTGAGGTATACCGACTCGTTTTCCTCTGTTTTCCGGCAGAACTCCGGCGATAGAAATCACCTCCGGCGATGAGTTTCTTGTAGCAGCGAGTCTCCAGGAAACTTAAAAAGGGTGTGGGTATCTCCGGTATAAGCTCAGGGGCTCAGTAAGGCTCGGCAATGGGGAACCCGGTTATCCGGCGACAAACAGGAAAATTCCGGCGAGTGGAATTACGCCGAGAAAAGGTGTGTTTTTGAGCGAAAAGGTTTGCAGTGGGTTGTGGGTGAATTTATAGAACAAATCGTCAATGCATTTAGCCCGATTTCCGACTGGATTCGAAAATTATAAAAACTCCGGCGGTTATAGAAAGTGTCGCGGACCCAAACGTCGGTTATAACCGATGTTCTAATAATAATTTACGTTATAACTGAAAATGGTGTTAAAAACTCGCGAGATTACCGGGATTCCGACGACTGAACTTTTGGGCGCCGGTTTTGAATTCGTAACGTCATGATATTAATTAAATGATTTCAATATATAACAAACTAAACAAGTGGCGCAGTGGTTTGTGTGATGTGCGATAAGTCTGAGGTTGAACCGGTTCAGACCCGGGTTCGAAACCCGGCAGGAACAAAACATTTTATTTTGCGTTTTTTAACAGTTTTTCAAAAACTAATTATATATTCCCGTATAATAATTGATTATTTATCGTTTAAAAATATTTTGGGCATTTAATTCGCAACGAAATTTTTGACTGACTGTTCGGTTGATAAACGGAGCGGGTTTGGTAAATCCGTTTTTGACGGATGTTACAGTATCCCCTGCTTTTTAGAAATTTCATCCCGAAATTTAAATAATGATATATTTTGACTAAAAGGATGATAATGTTTAGTTTGACAGTTGTATGCTTAGAAAAATAAGGGTTTAAGTTTTTGTTCGAGGCGGTAACGTTCCTTGTAAGGGTTAAGTACCCTATTCAGGAATCGCTTTTTGTTGCCTACTGTATAAGTATTGATAAGCAGAAATGATTTGCTAAAAATGATATCATGCATAAGAGTTTAGATACGTTTGGGAAAGTATGGTTATATCCTAAGGCAAAACTTCTAACACTACATCCTATATGGAACATAATTAAAAACACAACAACTGATATTTGAACATAAATAAACACAACAGCTAATATTCGAACATGAATAAACACAACAGCAAATATTTGAACATGAATAAACACAACAGCAAATATTTGAATCCACATTCTGATAGCATATATGTTTGAATGGTGGAAGTTCCTCTCTCGTTTGTTATGATGGAGAGGTTAGTTTATGTAGAAATGGAACACAATCCAATCTCTTTAAATAACATGATGATATAAATGTAACACAAAATTCCAACCAAGGCAATACTAAATCCTACATGGAACTTCTCATAACCGTCTGATAATGCCTCTGATCCTTTGGCAAGAATACTTATATATAGGATGTACCAGCGGCGTATCCACCATATTCTTGCCAAATTTTCATTAGTTTTACCCACAAGTTATGATTAGTTACCAAGAAACTAAAAAATCCTACATAGAACTTCTCATAACCGTCCGATAATGCCTCTGATCCTTTGACAAGAATACTTATATATAGGAAGTACCAGCGGCGTATCCACCATATTCTTGTCAAATTTTCATTGGTTTTATCAGTGAATTATGATTAGTCCTATAACTCTACAACCAATACAACAAACATAAAATACTGAAATGAAATATATCTGTGCGATCAAGGCTCAATCGAACGGAGCCGATCGTATTGCATGTACTGAAAATGAAATGGATGTGCGCTCAAGGCTCAATCAAACGGAGCCGAACGTATTGAATGTACTGAAATTGAAATTGTGTGCTCAAGGCTCAATCAAACGGAGCCGAGCGTATTGCATGTACTGAAAATGAATAACTTAACCACACAAACAGCCTATGCATGGAACCTCTCATAACCGCCTGATAATGCCGCCGATCATTTGACAAGAATACTTATATATAGGAAGTACCAGCGGCGTATCCACCATATCCTTGTCAAATTTTCATTGACTTTATCCGCAAGTTATGGTTAGTTCGATGCGACTCTACTACAAACACCACAACCACAAGATACTGATAATGAAATTGTCTGTGCGCTCAAGGCTCAATCAAACGGAGTCGAATGAATGAAATTGTATGTGCGCTCAAGGCTCAATCAAACGGAGCCGAACGTATTGAATGTACTGAAATTGAACAACTTAATCTAAACAACCATCACACAATCAGCCTATGCATGGAACCTCTCATAACCGCCTGATAATGCCGCCGATCATTTGATAAGAATACTTATATATAGGAAGTACCAGCGGCGTATCCACCATATCCTTGTCAAATTTTCATTGACTTTATCCGCAAGTTATGGTTAGTTCGATGCGACTCTACTACAAACACCACAACCACAAGATACTGATAATGAAATTGTCTGTGCGCTCAAGGCTCAATCAAACGGAGCCGAACGTATTGCATGAACTGGAAATGTAAATTGAAATGTGCGCTCAAGGCTCAATCAAACGGAGCCGAACGTATTGCATGAACTGGAAATGTAAATTGAATTGTGCGCTCAAGGCTCAATCAAACGGAGCCGAACGTATTGCATGTATTGAAATGTAAAATGAAATAACCGATCAAGGCTCAAACAAACGGAGCCGATCGTGCGGGCACGCCAAGATCAACCGCATAATAAAATGGGGATCCAACTCAACCTCAATGGATGGGGAGCCACGGCCTCGGCAAATGCATATACTGAAAACAATATATAATATACTATAATTACTCTAACAGTCTACACATGGAACCTCTCATAACCGCCAGATAATGCTTCTGATCCTTTGACAAGAATACTTATATATAGGAAGTACCATCGGCGTATCCACCGTACTCTTGTCAAAATTTCATTGGCTTTATCCTTAAGTTATGATTGGTTTGATGTGATAAAGAAAAACATAAAACTAAACGATAGGAGTTGAATCTGGATCTTCGGCGAAGAGGACAAGTTGAGTATCTTCGTTTGGGCCGTCATTATCTTCGACAGGATTGGCGTTGATATTGAAGACTCTTCCTCTTGCTGGTGGCCTAGCGGTTGGGTTTCCTTGGTTTACTTGGTTAACTGGGTTTGATTGGGCTTGAGTGTTGATGACGTTAACCAATTGAGGGCATGTGTTTCTAAAGTGGGTAGGGTCGCCACAATTTAAGCAAGCTCGAGCATATGGGAACATGGGGTATTGGGGTTGGTGATAAGTTTGAGCCATGTTTTGAGTAGGGGAAAAGGTTTGGTTTTGAAAGGTGCGACAAACATTGCTCAAATGACCATAGCGTCCACAAGTTGTACATAGTTGACAAGGTAAGGTAAGGGGATGGTGATAAAAACAGTTGTTGCATCGAGGGTGAGGTCCAAGATATGGTTTCTTATTTAGGTAAGCTGAGTTGGGTGCCATTTGGGTGATTGGGATAGCTCGGATGGGTATGGCGTGTAAAACTGGTTGATTTCGTTGGGTAGCAACGAAAAGTCGCCCGACTCTTCTTCTCTTAGGATTGGGTTGAGAAGGGGATTCGGTTTGAGTGGAGTCGGAGGTTTCAGTCGATTCTTTATCCTTCTTCTTCTCCTCCTTGAAGTCTTTGTTTCGGATTCGGTTCTCGGTGAGCTCTGTTGCTAGCTCCATTGCTGCTTCCAAAGTTGCAGGCTTGGCACTTATTACAGGGTCTTGAATCTTTGACGGAAGACCACGAATGTAGTGCTCGATCAAACGGTAGAGGGGAGTAAACATGTTGGGAACCATTTGATGTAATTCGAGGAACCTTTTGTTGTAGGTGATGTGGTCTCCTTCCACTTGCTTCAATGAGTAAAATTCATCTTCTAACTTCTTGATTTCGCTCCTTGGGCAAAATCGTCTGGTCATGATTTCCTTCAATTCGTTCCAAGTTAAGGACATAGCATCTTCCACACCTCGTTTGGCCTTCTCTGTGTTCCACCAAGTAAGTGCTATCCCATATAGTCGACCGGTAGCATATCGCACTTTGCGATCGTCAGGGCAATCGCAATTTAGAAATGTGTTCTCCATTTCTTCAAACCAATGGAGGAGAGCGGTGACGCCTTCAGTCCCTTTGTACTTTGGAGGGTCGCATGATTTGAAATGCTTGTAGGTGCATTTAGTGATATTTGGGGGAGAGTTGATAATGTTTTGGTTTGCTTGATTGACAGGATTAGCGGCGAGTGCTTGTTGAATTTGGATTACAATGTTGGGTATTACGGCAGCCATTTGTTGAGCGATTAAGGCAGCCATGCGCTCGCGGGCTTTTCTTGCTCTCGTCTTCCTACGGGCGAGGTTAGAAGACATCTACAAGGAATACATGACAAGAGTATGAGTTGGATGCTTTTGAGATCATGGGTCGCATTCAAGAATGGACATTCATAAAATAATTATAGATAGATAAATTACTACATTCATTGGATGTCTTGGGTTTTGCTCGCTGTTAGGCCCTACATGCCGCCATACTTTACCTGTGTAATCATGTGGGCCCCCATGAATACCGGTTTTTCATATGGTTCGCACGGGTTTGCCAGGTTGCGTACACAAAAACCCGGAGAAAATCGAGAAATATGTATACAACGTGTGATATTCGGAATGTGTCCAGGTGTAGACACGGTGACAACTCAAAGTAGGGTTAGTTCGAACGACGTTTGGTGTGGCATGCTTTGGCCTAATAGGTCCTTCGTACTCTCATCGTTGGTCCCCAGGTAGGCAAACTGGTCCGTTATATTGGATTTATACGAATGCCAGCCTAGACAGGACGTTCCGACTACCGGTACTTGTACCCTTCCAGTTACTACATGCCCGTCGCAGAACTTACTTTGATGAGATTTGAAAATTGCACAAAATCTTTGGATAATGAGAGTATGAAAATAAATTGAATACATGAACATCGATATATGTATAATGAATATGTATATATGTATAATGAATATGCATATAAGCATGTATGTTTGACTGAAATGTAAACAAATATGAAACAAATAAATATCACAAGTTTGTATGTAACCACCTAATCAATTAAAATTTAGGCAGACTATAGTATAGGCTCTAAGGGTCTAATAACCTATCCTATATCCCTATAGTCATGGCTCTGATACCAATCTGTCACACCCCGACCCGCAGCGGAAAAGGTGATCGGGGCATGATTGGGTTATCATCAAAGCTCATGACATTTATTATGCGTTTCATATTCTTTAATACAAATTAAATTGGAAATTTACAATAAATGTTACAACATGCTCTAACTAATAATCTAGGCATCTTTGTTCTCTTCTAAGGCATTTCCTATGTTTTCTTTGCTTCAACCTGTTCACCTGTATCATGTGTAAAAATGTTTTGGATCAACATAATGTTGGCGAGTGAATCCTATGGGAAACATTTGAACAAATTTATTTAAATTGATTATGAAATATGTGCACAACCAAACATGATTAAAAATAGATGTAAACTTAATCAACAATCTTAAGATATTAAGTGAAACACACATGAACAATAATGGAACATTTAGAGGCACGCGATGCTCAACTCGTCTCTCACGAGGAACTGAGGGGCCTAATGAATGAATTGCATAACCATGATAATATGAATGACACAACTACAAACAATGTAAACTCAATGATATACACATAAACAATAATGAATTTGATTTGTGGCACGCGTTGTTCAACTCGTCTTCCACGAGGAACTGATGGGCTTAATGAATGAGTTTCATATAATTTAACAAAAGGAAATAAGTAATCACAACATTATAAACGATCTAAGTTTAGGTCATGATGTGGTATGGCACAAGTTTAAATAAATAAGTTAATTATTTTCATAACACATGACACACCCCAAAACGTGTAATTTAAAAGGGGGAGTTGTAAGATTCACTCACAGTGGGTGCGTTCGGTTGATGATGTTGAATGTACGCGAAGTGGTTTTAACCATGAGTGAGATTAACCTAGATAAATCGCATTATGGTTTGGTAAGTAAACGGATTTTATTAATCTATTTTAATAGGATTGTTGGGTGTATTTTTGTGAGTTTGAGGCTATTTTCTAACCTTAAAAATGTTATTTTTAAGTATTTTAAATTGATTTTTAATTAAAATAATTAAATAAAATAATAAAAAAAATTTGATTTTTTTCTGACCATTGACCTGACCGTTGACCGTTGACCTGACCGTTGACCGGTTCGAGTCGGAATATAGGTGCGCTGAGTGAGGCTCGAACCCGAGACCTCCCGTACGCGTGCACGCAGCTCTACCAACTGAGCTACGTGTCTAACCCGTTATATATCTGATTTTAATTATATATATATATTAATTAGTTTAAACCGAAAATCATTTTATTTTAAAAACAGTTTAAATCAATTCGGACGGTGCGCTCCATAGGTCTCGAACCCGGGACCTGTGGCTTAAACTAACACACAGTCCACCGCTGGACTGTGTGTTTAACATGTTATATAATTCGATTTTTATTATACTTAAATACAAATTAGTTATTTCCTTTTCTGCCTTATTTAAAAAGAATAGATAATTGTCCGAGTCGGTGCAGAAGACCGAACTCGAACTCGTGACCTGTGATATAAACAAACACACAGTCCACCGCTGGACTGTGTGTCTAACTTGGTTATTATTCCGGTTATTAATATACTTAACATATACCAGTGGCGACTCCGGTTCAGTTAAACAAAAAAAACGGTTTTTTTTATTAAGGCAGCGTGTGTGAAACGGGATTCGAACTCGAGACCTTTGCGTTTTATGTGCACACAGTCCACCGCTGGACTGTGTGTCTAACCCGAGTAATATCCTGATTTTAATTATACTTATAAGATACCGAATACATCGTCTTCTTCATCAAGGTATAACCAGAAATCGGAAATCGACTGGTTCAAAGTCTTAATCGTTTTCTTTAGTGTTTTAGGTTAATTATAGATGAGATATAAGTAAAAAGAAGGAAAAATAAGCGTGAGGTATACCGACTCGTTTTCCTCTGTTTTCCGGCAGAACTCCGGCGACAGAAATCACCTCCGGCGATGAGTTTCTTGTAGCAGCGAGTCTCCAGGAAACTTAAAAAGGGTGTGGGTATCTCCGGTATAAGCTCAGGGGCTCAGTAAGGCTCGGCAATGGGGAACCCGGTTATCCGGCGACAAACAGGAAAATTCCGGCGAGTGGAATTACGCCGAGAAAAGGTGTGTTTTTGAGCGAAAAGGTTTGCAGTGGATTGTGGGTGAATTTATAGAACAAATCGTCAATGCATTTAGCCCGATTTCCGACTGGATTCGAAAATTATAAAAACTCCGGCGGTTATAGAAAGTTTCGCGGACCCAAACGTCGGTTATAACCGATGTTCTAATAATAATTTACGTTATAACTGAAAATGGTGTTAAAAACTCGCGAGATTACCGGGATTCCGACGACTGAACTTTTGGGCGCCGGTTTTGAATTCGTAACGTCTTGATATTAATTAAATGATTTCAATATATAACAAACTAAACAAGTGGCGCAGTGGTTTGTGTGATGTGCGATAAGTCTGAGGTTGAACCGGTTCAGACCCGGGTTCGAAACCCGGCAGGAACAAAACATTTTTATTTTGCCTTTTTTAACAGTTTTTCAAAAACTAATTATATATTCTCGTATAATAATTGATTATGTATCGTTTAAAAATATTTTGGGCATTTAATTCGCAACGAAATTTTTGACTGACTGTTCGGTTGATAAACGGAGCGGGTTTGGTAAATCCGTTTTTGACGGATGTTACACCTTCTTTGTGCATTTTCGTTTATAGGCTTTTATAGCCAAAAGTCAAGCGTTTTTTGGAAAATGCTTTGACTTTCGGTTAAGACCATTATGGTCCAGCCATTGTTTGAAATGAACATGGCTAAGTGATCGTAATAAGGTAGGTGTTAATCCCTTTAAAGGGCACCTCCTGAAGATCACGTTTGCTAGACCAATTGACGGGTCAAAGTTATGATATTAAAATGTCAAACATGCCATTTTTCAGAAAAATCAAAAATTGATCTTATACATGTTATGAAACCTGTTTTGACACTTAAACAACTTGGTAATAATTATTAGAACATGTAAGAACATGTTCGGCTCGTCATTTTCAGTTCTAGGGTCGGTTCGCAACCGAAAGTCGTGAAGTTTGACTTCTGCTTTAACTTTCGATTCTGAACCGATTTAGATTAGTTACCTACTGATCAAAGTTGCATTATGATCATAATATAATGTAGCATAACCCTCTGATGTTATATTACATGATCATAATCAGAATTTAAGTTTATGCGCAAGTTCCGTAATTATGCCATTCTTGACTAAAATGCCCTTTTTGTATAAAACAAGGTTTTAAATGGTACTGAACTTAAAAATGAGTTTCTACTGATGTAATATCATATGTAGAATTATTTGGAATATTAAACTAACTTATAAACTGAGTTTTCAAGCAAGTCCTAAACTATGTCGATAAATGACGGTTTTAGCCCGTGTGGCTCATAAAATGATTTTAATCAATCTTTTTAAGGTAAATCATTTACCTATTGATATGATATATTAAATAACATATTTAAAACATTTTAATCTGACCTTAAACATAAGTTTTCGTAAAAATCACATAAAGGCGTCATTTTACGACATTAGCGCCATTTAGGCGCATAGTATGGTTTTGAACCATATTATTGACCAAGACTTGATACCAACTGATTTTAAACTTATTTTAAACATATTTACAGTAGGTACATGTTATAAACTCAGAATCCCAAATAATTTATAAACTATGTGTAAAATGACCAAAATGCCCCTCCGGTGCATAGTTTGGTCATAAAAGATAAAATACACATATAATTGATATCCTATTGATATTATATCATAAATAAAATATTTTTCCGGAGTACTCATGATTATAAACTTAAAATATGTTCAAGTTCCTTTTATACGGTATATAATAACCGAAATGCCCTTACGAGGCATGATTTCGTTTTAAAACCATAACGGGCATACAAGTTGATATCCTACTGATATATTAACTTATTTAAAATATAATGGCATATAGAACTTGTCCATAACTTATCCGGTTACCCGATATCGCTAATATGCGCATGGTTAAGTATCTGTAACTATTTTACGAAAATTAACCGAAACAGGTTTAACCTTGTCATTTAAGTTTCAAAATCCAGAATGTTTATAGTTTTACCCATATTATACAAGTCAAAGTACTTGTCAGGTTTAAACTACATTCTATCCGATCATCGTTTAATCAAGCGTTATATGTCTTGATCATGTACACTACGGTCTAAGTCTATGACTTAAATAAAGACCGTTACTATTTAATTGGTTAGTTTATGCCATAATACAGACTAGAGACTTGCTGGTAAATGCTATCTGCACTTAGTACTTTTGTGTACGGCTGAGTTATTAAAATAAAAGAAGACTAGCTCAGGTAAGTACTCTCGACTTATTTTCCCTATATGGGCTTGGGATACGGTAAACTATTACCGCTTGGTCTGAAATGGGGTCAATCGAATGCCCGTTTGTGGCTAGTAAACCCGCATATTCCGTTTTAATCAGTTTTGTTTGATAACTTAAACATCGGGAGTTAAATTACCGTTTCTTGGATATCCTTGGCTCAATACATTAGTTATTAGCCACGACCTTAGCGCGGGGTGTAGGCATACACCTGACAGACGCTCATATGCAAATTACCCAAGACGTTGGGGATAACTCCTTCGTGAGTTCTAAGTGGTGTGTATTTAATCATGTCTCGGTTTCTGACTGGGCCCTGTATGTATTGACAAACATGTGAATCTGATACAAGGTTGCAAAGTCAACTTTCCCAAGTTAATAAAAGATTTTGTGCCGTTATACACTAAAAAATCATTTTAAAGTTTTCAAAATGAGTCAGTTGGGTGTATTTACCAGCGTAAGCTGACGTATCGTCCAAAGCCTAAACTGCAGGTACAATACGAAATAGGCCGGAAGCTGCTCGGTAGTGAATAAGAGGATCTTGCAAATCCTTAGATCTGCCCTAAAGTGTGTTTTATATTCTTTCTTGTACATGTTACTGATCCGCCTGTGGATCTTCTATTACGAGCATGTATATTATTTTATTTTGAATATTCGGTTTGTAATAGTAATTTTACTCCAAGACTTCCATTGTGCTATGTTTAATTGACAATGATGTTATCAACTTACGTCACGATACTCCCCACTCGGGCCCACCGGTGTATGGATTTCGGGTTGGAAATCCGGGGTGTGACTGGTTGGTATTAGAGCCAACGTTTGAGAGAATTAAACACTAGCCTTTTGTGTTTAATCTCAAACTTACACAAGCACGTTCCTTAGACTTCTGAGTCTAGGCATTGACCTAGGATTACTCCTTTCATTGTTAAGTTATTAGTATTGTTTTTGAATTGATTTTTAACAGGAAAATGCCGCCACGTGTACGAGGACAAAGTGGGAGAGGAAAAGGTCCAATGAGGGGAGGACCATCAGGGCGCATTCCTCCTCAACCTCACAACTTAGATGCTTACCAAGAATCAGGAGATTCATCTCCTTGGCAATCAGCAAGACACTCTGTCTCTCATAGACACTCGCCCCCACATTCCCAAAATTCTTACCACTCTCACCACTCCTATCATTCACACCATACTCACCATTCTCACCATTCCCATTCTCATTCACACTCTTACCATGAAGAATTTAACCCTAACTACTACTTTAACACGCCTCCAGCCGATCAAAATCAGTTGGACCAGCCAAACCCCATGGACGAGGACTCTGACCCGAAGATGCCGCCGTCGGGATCGAATATGCATCCCATTGAAATTTCAAGCGATTCAAACTCATATGCCGGATTGCCTTACCAAGGTCCTAACGAGTGCGACCAATATTGGAATCAATTCACCTTCGCCCACACTCCTTCTCATCACTCTCAACCACCCCCAGTACAAGAAGATGTCCACATGGAACCAGTGGACCAACCTCAACCACCACCTGAACCACCAAGAAGGAAGCGTGGAGCACGTATGTCGGTACGTGCCGGACAAAGGTCAGGATCGCTGCCACTTTGCCCAACTCCTATCCCACAATTCAAGAGGACCCACAAATGGGTGGACCCTCTAATATTTCACCCATAGTGGAACCAACACCAACACCTGTTGTTCAACCACCACCATCGGGTTATACTAACCCAATCCCCACATGTCCAGACACGTCTGGATATGATCCTTTCAACCCGTCTACATCGGTAGACTATCAAGCATGGTCGCAAGACCCCTACATGCAGGTGGTTATGCATAATGCACTTTACCCGTCTCCTTTCCCACCTGCTTATCCACCGACTGGATATCCAACTTATGGATAGCAGTATCCGGTTATGCCACAACCACATCCTCCGTCGCCACTTGAGGCCATTAATGAGGCATTGGAACAGATGAAAGAGATGCAGCAGCAAGCGGAGAAAACGGAGAAGAAGACAAACAAGTTCTTCAAGAAACTCTCCAAGTTGGTCAAAGGAAAGAAGGACGAGTGAAGTCTCTTCTAATTATATGTAGTCCCTGCGAGGACATTGTTATTTCTTTAGTCCCTGCGTGGACATGTTTATTTCTTTAAAGTCCTTGCATGGACAATTTATTTCATTTTCTAGTATTGTAATTTCTAATTTAAAATTTAAAGAAGTATTTTGGAATTATATATATGTATTCATCTTCTTCAAAACGAGCGTCTCGATTTTACTCGAAATTTATGCTCTGCGATATAATTCCAAAAAGATTTCAATGGTTTTGATTTAGCCAAGTGGCACAGACCACATATTTGGCAAAAATATACAATGATAGTTAAGAACGAAAGGGTCTTCTATCATGATAGTTAAGGAAAATTATCCTTCTATCTAGAGGTGGTGGACTAAGTTCAAGCATCCAAGTCATTAAGGTCAATGCGACCGGGACTATTAATCAACCATTAAGGTCCTCTTATGTTAACATTCAAGTAATGTTCATACTCATGGTAGTGTGACTTAAGAAATCACACTAGCCTTCAAGGTAATGGACTATGTCCTAACCTAATATAGCCCATGTGATCTATTTGATCCCGGCTAAATATCACCAATGCGGTGATGAATAAAACATCCATTAGTGATGTATTACCCTTTGGGTTATGATTAATTTTATATAGCCCACGTGATATATCTGATCTCGGCTAATATCACCAGTACGGTGATGAATAAAACATCCATCAGTGATGTATTACCCTTTCGGGTTATGATTTATTTTATATAGCCCATGTGATCTATTTGATCCCGGCTAATATCACCAGTGTGGTGATGAATAAAAACATCCATTAGTGATTAACCTTTCGGGTTATGATTAATTTTATATAGGCTATGTGATTAATTGGATCCCGGCTAATATCACCAGTGCGATGATAAGTAAAACATCCATTAGTGATTTAGTGCCTATGTGCCCTATTTTATGTCCATTAGTGACAGACATATGTGCCATATTTTATATCCATTAGTGATATAGGCTTATGTGCCATATTTTATGTCCATTAGTGACAGGCATATGTGCCATAATCTTATGTCCATTTGTGACAGGCCTATGTGCCGTATTTTAAATGTCCTTTGTGACAAGCCTATGTGCTATACAATTGTCAAATATGACAATGACAGTTGTGACATTACGATCCACTGTCTAGTAATATAATGGACCTTGTCCAGATTGTAAATTGCCTATAATGGTCCTATTAAGACCTAGGCCAAATATAGATACTGTAAGCCTAAGAGTTATGATGTTATTAACACTAGTTTAAATTAGGCGATGGATTGTTATACCCAATGTTTTAAAGCCGATATGGTTGGTATACCATGGCTAAGGCAAATTTTATTTGGTATATAGAACCAAAGATTTGAAGAATGGCTAATTCTAATGAAGCACAAAGTAGCCATCGGAATGTCAACTCTAAGGACGCCGAAAATGTAGCCATAGATGATAATGATATCCAAGCTCGCATTGATGCGGCTGTGGAAAGGGCCATGGGTAAGGCCATAGAAAAGCTAAGAGAGTCGAGTGCTACTCGCTCTAGACCATTATCAATTACCCCATCTTCAGCTCATAAAGAGAGCTCTGTCCACTCTTCAAATGCGAAGAGTGAACCAAGGAAGGTAGACTTTGCTGAAAGGTCCCGTTCTGCTAAAGACGGGTGTACCACAAATACTTCGTCTCCTGTAAGCCCGGAGACTTTAATGGGGAAAAAGGAGCCGTGGAAGCCTAAAGTGGCTGGACGAAATGGAAACCATCATAGACATCAACGGTTGTGCTGATAAGGATGTGGTCAAGTATGTATCACAATCCTTCAAGGGCGATGCCCTAATATGGTGTAAAACCATGATTCAGTCTACAGGTAAAGTATACCTGTATAATCTGGGATGGTCTAAATTTGTGGATCTCGTTAAGGAAACCTATTGCCCACCCCATGAGGTGGAGAAAATAGAGACAGACTTCTTGTCTCTTTCAATGAAAAACCTAGACTGTCAGAAGTATGTCTCTGATTTCAATTCCCTATCTAGGTTAGTATCCTACTTAATCACCCCCTGAATCCAAACGCATTGCGTGTTTTATCAATGGATTAGCGCTCGAGATTAAGGGCATGGTAAAGGCTGCTCAGCCTAATACCTATAGGTCTGCTGTAGACCTATCTATCTCTCTCACCCTTGATCTTATAAGGCAAAAGTCAGTTAAGCCAGAAACTGACGGGAAAAGGAAGAGAGATGAAGACAACCCCAAAGATTTAATAAGAAAAATAAAGGGAGATTCGGTTCAAAGGGAACCAAGGCAAGTCGGTTGTGATGCCATTTTGCAAGACTTGCAACCAAGACACTGGGGACAGTGTAATTCTGATCCACAAGCTAGACCTTGTGGTATTTGTAAAAGCAGAGGGCATAAGACCCTAGATTTTAAAGATCTTAAGGATGTTGTATGTTATACTGCAATGAAAAAGGGCACATTGCAACTAACTGCCCTAAGAATTCAAAGAATAATAATTCGAAGCCTAGAGAGGTCAAGAAGGGGAACGCACGCGCTTTTCGACTGACTGCTAAGGAAGCTGTTAATGACAATAACGTCATAACAGGTACTTTCCCCATTAATGATATTTATGCTAGAGTTCTTTTTGATTCGGGTTGCAGATAGATCTTTTGTTGATCATAATTTAGTAAACTATTAAACATGCCCATAAGAACTCTAGATAAAACCTATGAGATAGAACTTGCTGATGGAACTATAGAATCCACATCCTCCATTCTTGATGGATGCTCTATATCCATTAAGAATCATTCCATCCCTATCTCTCTTCTGCCAATGAAATTGGCGAGGTTCGATTTTGTCTTAGGCATGGATTGGTTATCTCATAACCAAGCACGCATTGCCTGCGATAAGAAGCTCATCGAGATTAAGACCCCATCTGGTGAAACAATCACCATACACGGAGACTCACACTATGGATTGCCAGACAAGGTGTCGTTATTTAAGGCATCCAAGTGTTTGAGGAGAGGTTGTGTCATCTATATGGCACAAGTCACCATAAATGAACCTAAGCCAAACCTTGAAGATCAACCAGTTATCTCAGAGTATCCGATGTTTTCCCTGAAGAATTACCAGGCCTACCTCCGGATAGGCAAGTGGAGTTCAGAATTGACATCATTACCCGGATCAGCACCCGTAGCTAGAGCTCCATATAGACTAGCTCCAACTGAAATGAATGAGTTAAGAGTTCAATTGGATGAACTCTTGGAGAAAGGATTTATTTAACCTAGTTCCTCGCCTTGGGGAGCTCCAATCCTCTTTGTTAAGAAGAAAGACAGATCAATGTGGATGTGCATCGACTATCGGGAGCTGAACAAGCTAATAATTAAGAATAAATATCCTCTGCCCAGGATCGATGATTTATTCGACCAACTTCAAGGGGCTAGTTACTTTTCTAAGATAGATTTGAGATCAGGATATCATCAACTGAAGGTTAGAAGTGAAGATGTTCCTAAGACAGCCTTCAGGACCCGCTATGGTCATTTTGAGTTCTTGGTGATGCCTTTTGGGCTCACAAATGACCAGCAGCATTCATGGACCTCATGAACAGAGTCTGCAAACGTATTTGGATAAGTTTGTCATTGTATTTATATACGACATACTTATCTATTCTCGTAATCAAGCTGATCTCGAGAAACATCTTCGGTGCATCCTAGAATTATTAAGGCAGGATAAACTTTATGCAAAGTTCTCTAAATGCGAATTTGGCTTAGAGAAGTCCATTCCTTGGACATGTTGTAAGTGAGCGTGGTATCCAAGTGGATCCCGCCAAGATAGAAGCCATAATGAATTGGGAAGTTCCCAAGACTCCATCTGAAAATCATGTTTCTTAGGACTGGCTGGTTATTATAGAAGGTTTATTGAGAACTTTTCAAGAATAGCCACTCCTTTGACTACCCTGACCCGTAAGAATGTTAAGCTCGTTGGGGTCCAAAACAACAAGAATCTTTTGAGATTCTAAAACACAAGTTGAGCAATGCTCCTGTGTTATCTCTACCCGAGGGTATTGAGAACTTTGTTGTCTATTATGATGCTTCGTACACCAGCATGGGTTATGTGCTAATGCAAAATGGCAAGGTAATTGCCTATGCATCACAACAATTAAAGGTGCATGAAAGGAATTACACCACCCACGATTTAGAATTGGGTGTCGTTGTATTTGCACTAAAACTATGGAGACATTACTTGTATGGTACGAAGTGTATTATATACACTGACCATAAGAGTCTCTAACACCTGTTCAATCAGAAATAATTGAACATGCGACAACGACGTTGGATGGAAACATTAAATGATTATGATTGCGAAATTCGCTACCATCCTGGCAAGGCAAATGTAGTTGCCGGACGCCTTAAGTCGCAAAGAAAGAGTTAAACCTATTAGGATTAACGCCAAGAGTATTAAGCTCAGAAATAGCTTAAGTGAAAAGCTATTAGATACGCAAAAGCAAGCCTTATTAGAGACTAATATTCCTAATGAGGGAATAGCGGAACTGTTGATCAGTTAACGCCTGGAAAAGGATGGAATCCTAAGATTTAATGATAGAATTTGGGTTCCGATCTTTGGAGGACTTAAAGATCTAATCCTCCAAGAGACGCATAGTTCAAGATACTCAGTTCACCCAGGTGTGACAAAATGTATCAAGACTTGAAGAAGAATTATTGGTGGAAGGGTTTGAAGAAATCCATAACTACTTCTGTAGCTAAGTGTCTGACGTGTTCGCAAGTTAAAGCCAAACATCAGAAACCGTCAGGACTTCTACAGTAACTTGATATTCCCACTTGGAAATGGGAAATGGTAACTATGGATTTGATTACCAAGTTACGTAGGACCAAATGTGGTAATGACACGATTTGGATCATCGTTGATAGGCTGACTAAGTCAGCGCATTTCTTGCCAATTAAAGAGACTTATAGTTCTGACAAATTGGCTAAGTTGTACGTGGACAAGATTGTGTCCCTACACGGGGTGCTAGTATCTATTGTATTTGACAGAGATACTAGATACACGTCTCACTTTTGGAAAAGTTTCCAACAATGTTAGGCACACGATTAAACTTTAGTACGGCTTACCATCCACAGACTATGGTCAAAGTGAGGTACTATCCGAAACACTGGAAGACATGCTTAGGGCATGTGTGATTGATTTAGGTGGAAGTTGGGATGACCACTTACCCCTAATGAATTCTCCTACAATAACAGTTATCATACGAGCATTAAGGCTGCTCCTTTTGAGGCCTTGTATGGGAGAAAATGTAGAACGCCCGTGTGTTGGGTAGAAGTTGGGGAAGCCCAATTATCAGGACCAGAGATTGTCCTGGAGACCACGGATAAGATTGTGCAAATCGTGATCGTCTCAAAGCTGCCAGGGATAGGCAAAAGAGCTACGCTGACAAGAGGCGTAAACCTCTTAGTTCCAAGTAGGGGACAAAGTCATGCTGAAAGTATCACCCTGGAAAGGTTGATGCATTTTGGAGAGAAGGGCAAGTCGAGCCCAAGATATATAGGACTCTTCAGATAATCGAATGTGTCGGCACTGTAGCTTATAAGCTCAGGTTGCCAGAGGAGCTTAATGGAATCCATGATGTATTCCACATATCTAATCTTAAGAAATGTCTAGCCGATGAGTCGCTAGCAATGTCACACAAGGATGTGCAAATTGATGAAAACCTGAGGTTTGTTGAGAAACCAATTTCGACGAGGATCGACAGGTTAAGAAGCTACGAAGAAAATTGATACCTATAGTAAAGGTTAAATGGGATGCCTTTAGAGGTCCCGGTATACATGGGAGGTTGAGTCATATGCAACAAAAGTACCCCCATCTTTTTGAATAAAATCTCGAGGTCGAGATTTCTTTTAAGGGAGGATGTAACACCCTGTAAAATCGTGTCCAATAATATAGTGACAAATGTTGTATTTTTATATATAGTCTATTAAAGACTAATATGGACTAAAAGTGACAACATGCTCAAATTGAGCCTTCTAAATGACCTTCTGATGTCAACATGCATAAACCTAGCCTCTGAACGACCATTAGTGTCGTTATGCATAAAACGTAGCCTCTGAACTGACCATTAGCGTGTCATGCATAAACTTGGCCTCTGGGTGACCGTTGTGTCAACATGCCTAGCCTCTGAGTGACATCGGAGTCAACATGCTTATACTGAGCCTCTCAGTGATCCTTTACGTAGTCCTAACTCTCATATGTCCTGTTTATTGGACGAGAGTAATTAAATCCAATAATATATAAAGTTGGATATGGAGGTATTAAAAGTGTCAACATGTTAATTTATACCTCTGATTGAACTTTTAACGAACCGAGAGCTCGACAATGTCTAGGCATAATCCCGGTAGCAGTATTGACACGAGGCTAAAAGTGCCAAAAAGGTGTTTAAATAGGTTTTTAGAAGCTTTAATAAGTTAAGGGGTTAAAAGTGTCAAAGTTTGAAAGTGGCCGTGGGACGATCGCGGGCCGCGAGAGACATGGCCTGTGTCTCTCGCGGGGGCGAGAAGCTCTTTGCTGCAGAAAGTTTTGCTTGGTCTCCAAACAAAACTCCAAAACCATTAAAATCGAAACCATGCCTTCCCAAACTGCTATGCCACGTTTTGGGACACTTGTAAGCTTCCTCTTACACCCCTAAACACCTGGCTTCACCTCTTTTAAGTTCTCCAACTATAAATATGTGCTTAAGTTCACATTACAACTTTCACCTTTCTAATTTATTCACTCTTCTCCCACCTCTGGAAGTTCCTAACTAAAAGGAGCATCCAACATAGTTCTTTTGCACCTTAGGAATCACTGGTAAGTGTTCCTTCTTTGTGCATTTTCGTTTATAGGCTTTTATAGCCAAAAAGTCAAGCGTTTTTCGAAAACGCTTTGACTTTCGGTTAAGACCATTAGGGTCCAGCCATTGTTTGAAATGAACATGGCTAAGTGATCGTAATAAGGTAGGTGTTAATCCCTTTAAAGGGCACCTCCTGAAGATCACGTTTGCTAGACCAATTGACGGGTCAAAGTTATGATATTAAAAAGTCAAACAGGCCATTTTTCAGAAATATCATAAATTGATCTTATACATGTTATGAAACCTGTTTTAACACTTAAACAAGTGGTAATAATTATTAGAACATGTAAGAACATGTTCGGCTCGTCAATTTCAGTTCTACGGGTCGTTTGACTTCTGCTTTGACTTTCGATTCTGACCCGATTTAGATTAGTTACCTACTGATCTAAAGTTGCATTATAATCATAATATAATGTAGCATAACCCTCTGAGGTTATATTACATGATCATAATCAGAATCCAAGTTTATGCGCAAGTTCCATAATTATGTCATTCTTGACTAAAATGTCCTTTTTGTATAAAACAAGGTTTTAAATGGTATGAACTTAAAAATGAGTTTCTACTGATGTAATATCATAAGTATAATTATTTGGAATATTAAACTAAGTTATAAACTGAGTTTTCAAGCAAGTCCTTAAACTATGTCGATAAATGACGGTTTTAGCCCTTGTGGCTCATAAAATGATTTTAATCAATCTTTTCAAGGTAAATCATTTACCTACTGATATGATATATTAAATAACATATTTAAAACATTTTAATCTGACCTTAAACATCAGTTTTCGTAAAAATCAAGAAAGACGTCATTTTACGACATAAGCACCATTTAGGCGCATAGTATGGTTTTGAACCATATTATTGACCAAGACTTGATACCAACTGATTTTAAACTTTAATTTTAAAACATATTTAGACAAAAATTTAAGTAGGTAATGTTATAAACTCTAGAATCCACAATTAATAATTTATAGAATCCAAATTGTGTAAAATGACCAAAATGCCCCTCCAGTGCATAGTTTGGTCATAAAAGATAAAATACACATATAATTGATATCCTACTGATATTATATCATAAATAAAATATTTTTCCGAATAATCATGATTATAAACTTAAAATATGTTTAAGTTCCTTTTATACGGTATATAATTACCGAAATGCCCTTACGAGGCATGATTTCGTTTTAAAACTATAACGGGCATACAAGTTGATATCCTACTGATATCTTAACTTATTTAAAATATAATGGCATATAGAACTTGTCCATAACTAATCCGTTACCCGATATCGCTAATATGCGCACGGTTAAGTATATGTAACTATTTTACGAAAATTAACTGAAACAGGTTTAACCTTGTCATTTAAGTTTCAAAATCCAGAATGTTTATAGTTTACCCATATTATACAAGTCAAAGTACTTGTCGGTTTAAACTACACTCTATCCGATCATCGTTTAATCAAGCGTTATACGTCTTGATCATGTACACTACGGTCTAAGTCTATGACTTAAATAAAGACTGTTACTATTTAATTTGTTAGTTTATGCCATAATCCAGACTAGAGATTGCCGGTAAATGTCTATCTGCACTTAGTACTTTTGTGATACGGCTGAGTTATTAAAATAAAAGAAGACTAGCTCAGGTAAATACTCTCGACTTATTTTCCCTATATGACTTGGGATACGGTAAACTATTAAGCTTCGTCCGAAATGGGTCAATCAAATGCCCGTTTGTGGCTAGTAAACCCGCATATTCCGTTTTAATCAGTTTTGTTTGATAACTTAAACATCAGGGTTAAATTACCGTGTCCTGGATATCCTCGGCTCAATACATTAGTTATTGGCCACGACCTTAGCGGGGGTGTAGGCATACACCTGACAGACGCTCATATGCAAATTACCCAAGACGTTGGGGATAACTCCTTCGTGAGTTCTAAGTGGTGTGTATTTAATCAGTCTCGGTTTCTGTACTAGGGGCCCTGTATGTATTGACAAACATGTTGAATCTGATACAAGGTTGCAAAGTCAACTTTCCCAAGTTAATAAAAGATTTTGTGCCGTTTTGCACTTAAACTTCATTTTAAAGTTTTCAAAATGAGTCAGTTGGGTGTTTACAGCGTAAGCTGACGTATCGTCCAAAGACTAAACTGCAGGTACAATACGAAATAGGCCGGAAGCTGCTCGGTAGTGAATAAGAGGATCTTGCAAATCCTTAGATCTGCCCTAAATATGTTTTATATTCTTTCTTGTACATTTTACCGATCCGCCTGTGGATTTCTATTACGAGCACTGTTGTATAGTAATTTTACTCCAAGGCTTCCCTGTGCTATGTTTAATTGACAATGATGTTATCAACTTACGTCACGATACTCCCCACCCGGGCCCACCGGTGTATGGATTTCGGGTTGAAAATCCGGGGTGTGACACAAATACATATTAATACTAATTGCTCATTTTTTCATTTCTTGTGTGAATAGCCCGTTTGGTTCTTACAAATATAGAACTTGCCAAAACATTACGTTCTCAGTCCTTACCGACACTAATCCAAGTAAGTAAATAATGGAGGTATTAGGACTATAACCCATTTTTATTTTAAACATTTGTTTTCATTTTCATGTCCCCCTAGTTAAACCTCTTTGAGCCTTAACCCTTTCGTTTCTAAACCCGCAAAAAATATTAACTATTGCAAAAACAACCACCACATCCACAAAACTTCTTTTTACACCCTCATTTTAGTAAAAAGTTCAGTTATAAATTACGAGTATGACTTAGTTTCAATTTTAGTTAAAAAAACACATTAGCTAAAGTTTTTTAATCCACAAAGCATGATTTCTCGAAAAAACCGACACTTTTTACGCTTTTCACCATTTTACCAAAAAATACCTACCTCTGGCTAAAACCTACCCTTTTAAAAGACCTCCTGATATTTACAAGGATTAAAATGTTAAAAATGAGGAGGTTTGATTGTTTGTCAAGCCTATAGTAGGCGTAAGTTCCACTGGGTCCGAGCGTTTTCACTTAAACATCTTCGGCCGAGTGTTGAGTGACCACTAGTGAGATGTGTAATTGTATATAATTAAATAGAATTTTAGAAAGACATGTTATGCCCAAAACAAATAATTTTTCTTAAAAACTGTTTTAAATGAATCATAACGAATAAGATTGTAAATAAAATAAAAACAAAATAAATTTAGAACTTGGATTCCCGACACTCCAAAGATAAACCCAAAACTTCTCTTCTAACAATTCCATTTGGGTGTGTAAGCTATATTATTGAGTTTTGCTTGACGACAAGCAAAGATTCAAGTGTGGGGGTACTTGATGTGCGCAAAATGTAACATATAAAATCAACCTTTTTTCGGTACTAATGTTTGAAAAAGCATGTTTCTTTGTTTACTTTTATATTCCATGATCAAAAGAGCTTAAACGAATAAAAGGAGCAAATTAATAGCAGAAACCAACACAAATACAAAGAAGAAGGATTGACACGACTTGTCGAACCCCCATCCACATCCAAAATAACAAAAATAACAAGAATATGATCTTAGGCACGGGGCCATGTCCACCAGACATGGGGTCGTGCCCAGTCAAGAATCTCTACAGATAAGGACAACAGCAACAGAGAAACCAACACGAGGCCCTGCTAACCAAACACGGGTCGTGGTCAACTATAAGACTTATAGAATCCATGATAGTACAACAAGTACACTGACCACGGTGCCGTGCTATGACACCATGGGGTGTGTTAGTACAAGACCTGACATCTACAGTTAATGAAAGGAGAGAAAAAGATGACCACAGGGTCGTGCCAGGTGGGCAGAGGCCGTGTCTGCCCTCTGTTTTCAGCTATAAATAGAGGTCCTTGGTTCATGATAAAGACATCCCTTGACAAACCACTTATCTTACACTTGCCATCAGCCCACCACTACAACACCAACACCCACCACCATCATCCACATTTCATCATTTAGAGTGTATAGTAGTCTCGGGATCCAAGATTGATTGTTAGAGTTCTTGTCAAACAAATGCCATGCTTTGCTAAACCTCTTACATCACTTGGTGAAGACAAATTGATTTTTATTTTTTGGCAACCTTTTAATTGGGTATGTATTAATGACTTCGCTAACTATTTTTTATATTGAAAGTGAACTTTGGTTAAACATTTTTTCATGTTTTGTTGATTCACTCATCCGTGTCTTTACGGTCTATATAAAGTGTGCTAACTACCTGGAAGGGAGTTAGAAGGGTGTTTGGGTAAAGTTCTTTCCTCGTTCAGTGTATAGATCCTACAAGTACTTGGTTTAAGCTTATTAGGACTTCTCTTGAGGCAGATAACATCAAATCGGGGGAAGTAAGAACGGCTTGAACCTTTTATAAATAAACTATTATTAAAACGTTATCCTGCCTTGCAGGACTGTATCCCTGCTAACTCAAATCAATATGGCTGAGGGTTACGTCGCCTTAACAAGAGTGGCCTACCACTTTTCGCATTAATAATTTATTTAATTATCTTTCAATATTCCGGCCTTGCGGGACTATATCCCTGCTGAATCAGACCAATATAGTCGAGGTAACGTCGCCTTTACAAGAGAAGGCTACCACTATAACTAAAATAATCTATTAAAAAGCCAAAAGTGTGGTAATCATCAAAAATATATAAAAAAAAGAGTTGGAACCAAGTGATTCTTTATTGTCTATTTGTCTTTATTTTTTTTTACGTTTTTACATTTAGTTTATTTTTTAAAACTTTCAAAACTTTTATCAAAATTTGGTTTGATTAGACGTTAACAATAAGCCGGTATTAAAAGCTCTTGTGTTCTTGGACGACCTCGGTATTTTACTATCACCATACTACGTCTACGATTGGTGCACTTGCCTTAATGTGTGTAGAGTAGTAATATTATATCGTGTTTTTATAAATTTAAAGTTTGATCCACGAATAAAAAAATGTTAAAATGTAACAAAAATTATAACCACGCTCACCCACATCAACGACAATATATAAATTCTTTAAGGTAACTCATTAAAAGAGTTAGACCCGTTACATGAACTTGAGTTTTGTCCATTTCCATTTTTAGCTCATTTTCTACTTAAGTATGACCGGTTAGGTTATTTGATTAACAACAAAGTACAACCTTTATTGACGCTTTCCACTTCTAATCTTTTATGCAAACACTAACGAAAGTTAGAATACTTCATGAAATATGCTTCTGATTAATGCATTCGGGAAAATATATAAGCAATTAAATGTTTTTCTGATTTTTAATACCCTTATCAAGAAATAGGTATCTTTTAAACCAGGTAATTTTCGATTTAAAGTAGAAAAGTTTAAAATAAAATTATCATATGTACTTTGCATTATATGTTTCATGGGGGAGGGGGACTTGAAATAAACAGAATGGGTTACAAAAGTTGGCGAATATGTAATTTTGTTGACTTGCCCAAAACATTTCCTTATCCACTTACTTTATTGTAACAAAATATTAGGTCGACATACTAATAATGAATTTGACCCACGGAGAGCTAGGAAAGCATTCAAATAAATGGTTCGAGTTAAGGTACTCAAAAGACAAAATTTCAAGAGAAATTGTGAAATACATGGTTGGTTACCACACTAATATAATGACTAGGCGTGCAGAGAAGGTGGTGGATTATGATTGGAGAAGAAGGTGTTGTGGGCACTGTAATTTAAAAAGAAGTAGCTACGTTAAGTGTGAGGTAGGGACTAATTCAAAGAAGTTGGCAAGACAATCTTCTTAGTGAAGACCGACCCTATCTCCCCACGAAACCAATTCCCCATGTAGAAACAGTCTAACGGGTTGCCATCCTTTGGAGATTTATAAAGCTTCCTTGGGCCACTCACAACAAACCACCTTCCATTTGTCATGTAGTGTGTATCGGTCACCCATGTTGAGAACCAATTTGGGAGGGATTGGTGGTGTTGAGAATAATTGTTTGGTAGGAATCGGTTTGGTTCGTCAAGGTACCACCATGATACTGGCAGACACTCATAAGCATGTCACACCCCGACCCGCAGCGGAATAAGAGTCGGGGCATAATTGGGTTATCACCAAAGCTCATGATATTTACTAATATGTTTCATATTTATTAAAGTCAAAATTACATTCCCAAATATCCAAACATGTCCATACAATACAAAGAAAATAAACCAAACAAAACAATCCCAAACTCTAAATCATTTTATTCTTCTAGTCCAATCCTAAGTGTTTCTTGCTGCAGCTGGTTCACCTGTATCATGTGTAAAAATGGGGGTTTTTGGGTCAACATAAGTTGGCGAGTGAACCTTGTTAGATAAACGTTTATTATTGATTTTCTTGTTAGTTTATCAGTGAAAAATTGTGCATAATCATGAATGAGCAAATGTAAATAACCAAGCAGTAGCAATAGCAATCACAACTATAACATACAATAACACATGATAGCATACATTAACATACCAACATCATACGATAAATAACATGAATGAAACTGTGCGATCAAGGCTCAATCAAACGGAGCCGATCGTATTGCATGTACTGAAAATGAAAATGTCTGTGCGATCAAGGCTCAATCAAACGGAGCCGATCGTATGTGGGCACGCTAGGTTCACGCTCATAATGTAATGGGGAACATGCTCAACGCTCATAATGTAATGGGGAGCGGCGGCCTATGAAATTGCATGTACTGAAAATAATAAATTGCATCTAACGATAACCACACAACAGTTGAAACAAACTGAATACACATGTTCATGATATGATGTATGCACAATGATTTAAATATAATATATAGCAAGACACATGATACACCCCAAAACGTGATTAAAACGGGGAATTTGTAAGATTCACTCACATTGGGTGCGTTTGAATGGAGATGATGAGATGCGCACGAGTCGGGAGAGTTGAACAACGAGAATTACTAACCTAAATAATGACGGAAAAATATAGTAAATGAGTGGATTTTATTAAGGATTTTTAATGGAATTTTTAGATATATTTTTGTGAGTTTAAGGCTATTTTCTATCTTTAAAAATATTATTTTTAAGTATTTTTAATTGATTTTTAAATTAAATTATATAAATAAAAATATAAAAAAATTGTTTATTTTTTCGTTGACCGTTGACCGTTGACTTGTTGACCTGTTGACCGGTTCGGTCAGTGTGCAAGTATGCGCTGGGTGAGTCTCGAACCCGAGACCTCCCGTACGCGTGCACGCAGCTCTACCAACTGAGCTACGTGTCTAACCCGAAATAATCTTGTTTTTAATTATATTTATATACTAATTCGATTTATTCAAAATTCATTTGCTTTTAGAAAAAGATTTTAAATCATCGAACCGGTGCCGTTAACCAGACTCGAACGCGTGACGTGCGACTTAGTGTTGCAGACAGTCCACCGCTGGACTGTGTGTCTAACCTGGTTAATATCTCGGTTTTTATTATACTTAACAACTAACGGAGTTAACCCGGTTTAGTTTTAAACAAAAAGGCATTTTATTACATAGGGAGTGCGTGTATCAGGGATCGAACTCGTGACGTGTGCGTATTATTTGCACACAGTCCACCGCTGGACTGTGTGTCTAACCCGTTCATTATATCGATTTTTATTAGTCTTATGTTAAACTGCGTCTTCGTCTTCTTCGTTAATTTTACCCAGAAAAACCAAGTTCAACTGTTTTTGACTGATTCATGTCATATTCGATTTTCAAACATTATAAGTAATTTAAAGGTAAAGAATGGAGAGAGTTTGGGGAAAAAGACGTACCAATTAGTGTTGTTCACAGAATTCCGGCAGAGGTCCGTCGGTTCTGGAAGTGAACTCTGGCTGTTAAAATCAATTAACAGTTTTGTTCGATTATTTGTGAAATTGAGGCACTTAATCAAAGTTTGACAGAAGTTTGAAAGGTCATACCAGTTCTCGGTGTGTTTCCGGAAGTTTCAGAAGTTTTCCGGCGAAGGTAGGATTTTCGACAAACGTTGACTAGGAATGATTCTGATGGTGGAGTTGTGTTAGTGACCGATTAATCACATGATTGAAACAGAAAGAGTCGAAGGAATTACCGTGTGGATGGGAGTCCCGGTTTTCCGGCGACCTTGCAGAAATTTCTGGCGAGTTGATTTAAGCGTTCTGATGGACTGAAAGTATGACGAAAGTAAAATGGAAGGTTTGTCTGATATCTCTGAGTCGCGAGAAGGGTTTTGATTGAAGTAATTTGGACTTTGATTATTTTCGGTTATAAAAACCGATGATGATGAAAATTGATGTTCATTCAATCTGAATTGATTAAAAATCGTCGGTGCATCGGTTATAAACCTGAATGTGCGATTAATCAAACGATTAGACGGTTGAATTGCCGATTTCGGTTTCTCAGTTGGCGCAACCGGTTTAAACTCGGTTTGTATATAAGAGTTATTTGTTTCCCTAAGTTGACAGAAAACAACAAGTGGCGGAGTGGTGATGTGTGTGTGTGTTAAGTCTTTGGATTTCAGTTCTGGCTGACCCGGGTTCGAGTCCCGGCAGCAACATTTCATTTTTATTTATTTTGTTTTAATTTTTTATCAAATATAATTTTTATAGTTTAGTTTGTTTATTAATTATGTATCATGATAAATCAAAATAATCATAAATATACAACGTTACATTTATAACCTGATATTCGATTACAAAACGGAGCGGGTTTTGGAAACTCGTTTTTGACAAAAGTTACAAAGCATATGTAAAAAAACTAAATGTACACTCTATTTTGAATGTAAAGTTATAACGAAACGTCTGAAAAGAAATTAAGTAAAGTTACGAATTTAGTTTTTTTTTTTAAATTAACAAATGTAAGTTATTGGAGGAAAAAAATATACCATAAAAAAACAGAAGTTGCCACGTGGCAACTTCTTAATGGGTTGGCCACTATTCATTAACTTTGTTTTTAAATGATAATGATAATGATAATGATAATGATAATGATAATTGATAATGATAATGATAATATATAGGATTAAAACATCAATGGAAGTAGAGTTACTTTAGAACTATAAGAAAACTTTGAGTGACTTTAATGAAATAATTAGGTAAGGGTGTTGATCGGTTCAGATATCATTTTATTTGGTTTTAATTTTTTGCCTAAGTGAAACCAAACTGATACGAATTGGAAATATGTCTAACCGAACAAACACTTAACCAATTTATTTGGTCCATTTATCCAGTTAAACCATTTGTTATTCTGGTTGTTGAGAACCGAATAAATCGGCTGCGGTTTAATTATTCGAATATGAAAGATTTATGAAACAAAAAACAAATTCACAATTCAGGTACTGTTAAAAACCAAACTGTAAACCAAATTCACACTTCAGTTTGGTTTTTTCATTTACACCCCTACGATCTATAAATTTGGTTACTATAGTTGAACAAGTCTTCCATAATTTTTAAGCTAAACACGGTTCACACATATTTCTCACGACCAAAGTGTACATATGCTATCACCACATCCTAGTCATTGCCGCCACAACCATGGCCATCAGTGTCGTTGCCTCCTGCACTTTGGTCACTTGTCGTTGTCTGGGTCATAAATGAGACATATATAGCAAGTGGACCCGCTATGACCCATTCTGTTTTGACTTTCTTTTAGAAACCGAATATTTTAACTTGTTAGACAACCTAAATGCATGTGATATCCCATACCTTCCAATCTAACAACCATGAAATTATTACAATTGAACAAACAAAGTTTTTTTTTTTTTTTTTTAACTTCTTGACTTGCTTTTTATAGATGATTAGTGGTTAAAAAGTAGATAACCACATTACTCATTCTTGAAGTATTATGAGTTAGTATTTCATTTTTTATTGTTTAAGCATAATTTAAAAAAAAGCAGATGTTCTTTTTAACAAATCTTTTTTCAACATTACGCTTGTTTGTTATCAATTTTCAGTTTGATAATTATTTTAGCAGCATGTGGCATGTTGGCCATATTCTTTTAAACATGCATTATTTCGTCAATATAGCATATATTAGCATTTGATGTGTCGAACTAATAAGTAATAACAATGCTATTATATAAAATAAAAATATTGTTTGTTTAAATTTCTTAACTAGTTTTTCTATTTGTTTTACCCACCTATTATAGTAGTAATCGTAGTAAATTTGCCATTGAATGTTTTGATTAGCGTCCTAGTAGTTTTAAAATGTTAAGTTTTCTATTACGTAATTTTAAAATGTGAAGTTTTCTATTACGTAATTTTAATTAGTATTTATTGCAAAACAATCTAAAAAATAATAAGTATGATAAAATTAAAAAAAAAATACATGATACAACTCTTCTATTTAATGCAATTTTCTTATCAACACACACAATCAACAAATTGGATGACAAATAAATGGCAATTGGAAAGAGTTTTACCTCACTAACCCATTTTCCAAAACAATAATTAAATATATGTAGTAAAACTTATATCTTATGTACTAAAAGATGTACATTTTGCCTTTTCTTCATTGTGTTGAGTGAGATCCAAATCTTTTGACGATCATGGCCATATATCTACCCTGGTGTTATGCAAGTTCAAGTTCTCTTTGACTCGGCTCCCTAGTCCCGTCACCTGAATATACACAAGCGTCGTACGGGGAACCACCTCAGATTCAGTCCATTTTGAACATTCCGGCTCCAAATGTATACCCAATCGGGACATATAGCATCCCGTGGTGCGCTAATTGTGTAATTGCCTTCCATCTGCAACCATATAAACCGGTATAAGATTAAAAAAGTTTTACAAATGATTTAGTTAGAATCTTCAAGTAATGATTAGATATGAGAAGACAAAACTAAAAAAAAGTAGGTTACACAATTAATAAAGAAAAATACATGTAACCACTTATTTTCCCGACTCCCATATCTATTTTTTCCCAAGAACAACATTTTTGTTTTATCTTCTTTACTTTTAGCAATCAATAGCTCAAAATAATAATATGCTCATTATTTAAGAAACATAACAATGTGCTTCCCTTATTATTGTTTAGTAAAAAATTGAAACTAATTGTTACTTTTCTGTCTTCATATATCCTAAAATAGTTGTCTATTTTTAATATTATTTACACATTAATCAATAATCAAGGATAATGGATGTGTATTGTCACACATGTAAAAACTCTTCAAATTACGTTATTTTGTTTAATTTACATCAAAACTACTAGGTCATTTACGTTATATACATATTCTTCCTAGTTTTCCTCTTCACGTCAAAATTTCTTTCGATCACAATATTTCCTTTATCGGGAAAAATAGTTTTCAAAGTGTTTACATAAATGACATAATATTAATTTAATACAATTCAGGTCAAAATTTCTTTTCCATCACAGTAGTTCGCCCAAAATTACTATTCTGTTTAATTATTAATATTGATTTCAACATATAGATTAAGGTAAGTAATAATCAATCTTTTCTTGTTCGTTTTATAGTTCGCCCAAAATTACTATTCTGTTTAAAAAGTCCGTGGCTCGAGGCTCGCTCGAAAGTCGCTGGAAAAAAGTTCGAAAAAAGCTCTGCTTGAAGTCAACTCGGTTTTAAACGAGCCGACTCGGCTTGATTCGATTTTTAAACGAGCAGAGCCTAATCCCACCCTGGTTCGGTTCGACTCGACTCGACTCGTTTACAGCCCTAATTACTTATAACATATTAAAACTTTAATAGTTACTTCAGAACCAAAAAACATTAAACGACTAGACGAATATGCAAAAAAAAAAAGATTTAATTTGTAAACACACAAACACAAATAGGATTAGCATTTAGTACTGGGTACTGGTATCGAATTTTTTGTACCGAATTTTTTCAGTACCGATATTTACTTTTTGGCATACTGGCACTTTCGATAACAGTTTAGTATGGTACAAGTAAAATACCAATTTTACCTTAAAATACCTATCTGTACTACTACGGATACCCAATTTTGACGATTTTCGGTATCCAACCTTATCCTACACACTACTTTCTAATCATGAAAACATGAAACTTGTGAATCAACCAAAGTTCCAAAAAGAAGCTAACTTACGCAGTAGTTTCTTGACCACCCCCTTGCGTCCCGGTACTAACAAAAAAACCGGCCGGAACTCCGGCAAGCTTCTGTTTCCGCCACAACCCACCGTCATATCAAAAAACGCCTTCATTTGACTCGACATACACCCGAACCTCGTCGGAAACCCAAACAACAACCCATCAGCCTCCACCAATTCCTCCAGCAATATCTCCGGCACATCAACACCTTTCACCGGAACCTTCATCGCCGTCAAAGTCTCAAACGACAACGTTTCAGGCACCCGAAACAAAACCCCTTCAACCCCATCAATTTCCTCCACTCCTGTTTTTATATTCCTTGCCAGACTCTCAACATGCCCGTACATTGAATAAAACACTATGAATATTCTCAGTTTTCGGGGTTCGACAACCGGTTCGATTGGAATTGAGTGATCGGAACTGGTTTCGGGAGTTTGAATTGGTTCAGGATCTGATTGAATAACAGAGGGTGCTCTGTTTTTGCTTGGGCAACACCCGCCTCCTTTGCCCATTATGAATTGTTGATCGAATGGAGGATTATCATATGGGATTGAAGAATGTTGTGTTTTGGGAGTTTGACTGGAGGATTTTGTGATGGTGGTGAGGATGAAAGTGACGAGTTGAATTGGAATATGTTATCGTGGAGACGTCGCTGTCCAAAAATAAATAAATACATATTTTAAATTTAAGTTTTTGTAAAACAAAATGTTCTAAATTTAGTTGGCTATTTAAAACTTTTGGTATAAATAGAACGGTTATTTAGAATGGTTAAAACAAGGGGTGGTTTAACCAATTCAGATTAGAGGTCTTAACCAGCAATGTTTTAAAAACCGGTTCAAACTGACCGGTTGAGCCGTTTGGTAGAACCGGTTAAACCGCCCGGTACACCTCGTTGAACCACCCGATACATCCGGTTAAACCGTTTCTAAGCCTAATTTGGAAAGGTATAAAAACCAGATTTTAAAACATTGACTTAACCATTAAGAGGCAAATGTCTGAACCATTCAAACATCTGCTCAAGAAACAAACAGTGTAAACCATTAAGTGCTGAACCAGTAAAAGGTCAGAACCATTAAGATCCCTATTAAGAGGTAAACAAATAGCCCATAAGTTAAGCAAAATAGAGAACACAGGTCAGATGGGTAACGAGTTAATATGGATTTGGGTAGGATTAATTCGGAGTTAAACAAGTTTGTGTCAAAACTCAAAACGAAGTGTTTAATAAATGTGAAATCAATTAGGATAAAAGCGGGTTTTGAATAAAACAAAATCGAGTTGAAGTGAACATATTAGATTGTTAATCAATAGTCTATTTAAAGGAAATCTTTATCCTAAGGGACCTAATAATAATACATGGTAAAAACTTATTTTCACATGGTGTATACGTATACAGCCCGTATATACCTCCGTATATACCATTTGAAAATAAGTTACTTAGTCGTATACAATGTTTACGATACTTTTATACAGGCCGTATAAAGTTATACGAACCGTATACTTCGGATTTTTTTTGTTTTTGTTTTAGTTAATATTCACAAATTAGGGTTTCGATTTTGTACTTTTTAAAATTCATGTACATGCATTTATTCCCAAGCATCATGTAACATCCGTCAAAAAACGGGTTTCCAAAACCTGCTTCGTTTATTAACCGAATAGTCAGTCAAAATTTTCGTCGCGTATATATTGTTTATTTTAATTTTAAACGATACATAATCAATAAATATATTAGAATTTAAAAACTAGAATTTAAAATTTCTAAGAAATACTGAATAAAAAAATAAATGGGATAGCCGGGTTTCGAACCCGGGTCTCCATCGAACCCACACGCAACACACACCACTGAGCTACACACATTGATTGGTTTTTATTCAAACAATTTAATTGATATATACAAACAAAGGTCAAACCTGCAATTCAAAAAAGGCGGAAACCAGTAACTGTCGAAAACACAATCCAAGCAATCAAGCTCAATTAACGTTTTTCCTTATGATAAAACGTGTGTAACTGATGATAAACGTCAGTTATAACCAAAAACCTTAAAGCCACTCATTCAAATCGTCAAAATCATAACCGAAATGTAATTAAAATCGAGTTATACTTTACATCGATGTATTCACCATTTGAGCTCGCGAGTCTATCAAACTTACTCTCTCAAACTCGCTCTGAAAACCTCGCCGCAAGTCACCGGAATCCTCTGCAAGTTAACCGGAAGTTATCGCCGGAAAACCGAAGAATCTATCCCACTGTTGCTTTACTTTATAAACAGGACATCTAGAGCTCATACCGAGATCACCCACACTCACCTTAAACTCCCTGTAGAGCCTCTGTCACAAGAAATACATCGCCGGAATTCTATGCAAGTCGCCGGAAAACCGAATCCATTTCATCCCTTCTGCCTTACTCTAAAATAAGACCTTTAGAGCTCAGACAGAAAGCACAAAACTCACCTTAAACTCTCTGTAGATCCTCTGTCACAAGTTACACTTCGCCGGAATAATCTGCTATCGTCGGAAGTCAACCGGAATTTACTGTCGGAGTTAAACCGAAAAGTCTAACACCTCGCCCAATCGGTACAAATATTTTACTTTCTTCAATACTGTTTATATACATTTGTTTAAAACTGGGAATCGAAAATTGTGGGCAAACAGTCGGGATTGGGAGTTCTGGGTTGTTTTAACGAAGAAGATGAAGTTTAGGTTGTGTATATATTTAATATAAATCGGGTTATAACTCGGGTTAGACACACAGTCCAGCGGTGGACTGTGTGCATTTGAAACATAGAGATACCGAGTTCGAGTCTGTCCTTGTTCCGATTCGCCACAATATTCAAACCTTTTTATAAAACCCAAATACGGAACCCTTCAGTTAGTATATAAGATTAATAAAAACAAGTATTTTAACCATGTTAGACACACAGTCCAGCGGTGGACTGTGTGCAACATTAAACAACAGGTCCCGGGTTCGAGACCTGTTATGTGCACCGGTTCGATATAATTAAAATTCTTTTTAAAAATAAATGATTTCTGGATAAATCTAAATAGTATATAAGTATAATTAAAAACAGAAATATTTTGGGTTAGACACGTAGCTCAGTTGGTAGAGCTGCGTGCACGTATACGAGAGGTCCCGAGTTCGAACCTCACTCAGCGCACATAATAAACACCATCAGACCGGTCAACAGTCAAAGTCAACGGTCAACTGGTCAAAAAGTCAAAAGTTTTTATTTTCTTTTTATTTATTTATTTTATTTAAAAATCAATTAAAAACGTTTAAAAATAATATTTTTGAAGTTAGAAAATTTCCTTGAACTCACAAAAATAAACCTAACAATCCCATTAATAACACTAATTAAAAATATTAATCTCAAATAAAAGTTTATTTATTTATCGAACTATTATGTTATTATTTAGGTTAGTTTCCTTGCCGATTAAATCCGAATTCGTGCGCATTCATCATCAATCCAAGAAACGCATCCACTGTGAGTGAATTCTTACAAATTCCCCTTTTTATTCATGTTTTGGGGTGTATCATGTGTCGCTTAAATTAATTCGCTTATTCAAACTCGTGCTATACCATTATATGATCTAAACTTAAAATGTAAATATTGTTTGTTGTTATGTATTACATATTGTCAAGTTGTATGCAAATTATTTATTAGGCCCATCAGTTCCTCGTGGGAGACGAGTTGAACAACGCGCGCCTCAAAACTCATTCATTAGGCCCATCAGTTCGTTGAACAACGCGTGCCTCAAAACTCATTCATTAGGCCCATCAGTTCCTCGTGGGAGACGAGTTAAACAACGCATGCCTCAAAACAATCCATTGTTGTATGTGTGTGCAATATTTAATATTATGTGTTTTGTGAATAAATTTACATCTACATTTACTCATATGTGGTTATGCACTTTATTTTATAATCAATACAATAAACACATTTAAATGTTTTCATAGGATTCACTCGCCAACCTTTTGTTGACCCAAAAACCATTTTTACACATGATACAGGTGGACAGGATGAAGCAAGGAACACATAGGGAAGTGCCATAGAAGAAAAATAATGAAGTCTAGAAAGATGTATAGAACATGTTGTACTTGTATGATTTGATTGTATGATCTTCTTTAAAATTGTAATAATAAATATGAAACATTATAATAAATGTCATGAGCTTTGATGAAAACCCAATCATGCCCCGATCACCTTTTTCCGCTGCGGGTCGGGGTGTGACAGATTGGTATCAGAGCTTTTGACTATAGGGATATAGGATAGGTTATTAGACCCTTAGAGCCTATACTATAGTTGATTAGATTTTAATTGTTTATGTGGTTACATGCAAACTCATGATGTTTATTTATTTCATATTTATTACACACTCAAATGCATGCAAACACTTCCACTATTATATTTTGTGATACATAATGAATTATACTTACAGTCAAACATACATGCTTACATATACATTCATCATACATATTTCAATGTTCACATATTCAAAATCATCTTCATACTTCCGTTATTCAAGATTTTGTCGCATTTTTCATTTTTCAATCTCATCAAAGTGAGTTCTGCGACGGGCATGTAGTAACTGTAAGGGTACAAGTACCGGTAGTCGGAACGTCCTGTCTAGGTTGGCATTCGTATAAATTCAATATAACGGACCAGTTTGCCTACTTGGGGACCAACAATGAGAGTACGAAGGACCTATTAGGCCAAAGCATGCCACACCAAACGTCGTTCGAACTAACCCCACTTTGAGGTGTCACCGTGTCCACACCTGGATACATTCCGAATATCATACGTTACATGCATATTTCTCGATTTTCTCCGGGTTTTTAGTGTACGTAACCAGGCTAACACATGCGAACCATATGAAAAACCCGGTAATCATGGGGGGCCACATGATTATGAAGGTGAAGTATGGTGGCATGCAAGGCCCAATTACGAGCAAAGGCCAAGACATCCTATGGATGTAGTAGATTTATTATTCTATATTTATTTTATGAATGTTCATTCCTTAGTACGACACATGACCCCTAAAACATCCAAATCATACTCTTGATATGTATTCCTTGTAGATGTCTTCTAATCTCGCTCGTAGGAAGATGAGATCAGGAAGAGCCCGCGAGCGCATGGCTGCCCAAACCGCTCAACAAATGGCTGCCGTAATACCCAACATTGTAGTTCAAGTTCAACAAGCCCTTACCACTAATCCCGTCAATCAAGAAGATCAAAATGTTGTCAACCCTCCCCCAATTACCACTAAATGCACCTTCAAGCATTTCAAATCCTGCGACCCTCCAAAATACGAAGGGACTGAAGGTGTCACCCTCTCCTCCATTGGTTTGAAGAAATGGAAAACACTTTTCTAAATTGCGATTGCCCCGATGATCGCAAAGTGCGATATGCTACCGGTCGTTTACTTGGAATAGCACCTACATGGTGGAATACAGAGAAGGCCAAACGAGGTGTTGAAGATGCTATGACTTTGACTTGGGAAGAGTTGAAGGAAATCATGACAAGACGGTTTTGCCCAAGAAGCGAAATCAAGAAATTGGAGGATGAGTTCTATTCTTTGAAACAAAAGGAAGGCGACCACACCACATACAACAAGAGATTCCTTGAGTTAAATCAAATGGTCCCCAACTTGTTCACTCCCCTCTACCGTTTGATCGAGCACTACATTCGAGGTCTTCCTTCAAAAATTCAAGACTCCGTAATAAGTACCACACCTGCAACTTTGGAAGCAGAATGGAGTTAGCTACAGAGCTCACCGAGAACCGCATACGGAATAAAGACTTCACGGAGGAGAAGAAGAAGGATCAAACATCAACCGAAACCTCAAACTCCACCCGAACCGAATCCCCTTCTCAGCCCATTTCTAAGAGAAAACGAGATGGGCAAATTTTCGCTGTCACCCAACGCAATCAACCAACCTCACAAGCCATACCCCTCCAAGCTATCCCAATCACTCAAGTAGCGCCCCACTCGACTTACCCAAATAAGAAACCTTACTTTGGACCTCACCCTCAATGCAACACCTGCTTTTATCACCATCCATCTACCTTACCTTGTCGACTATGTGCGAATTGTGGACGTTATGGTCATTTGAGCAAGGTTTGCCGCACCCCTCAAAACCAAACCTCACCCCCTACTCAAAACATGATCCAAACATATCAACAACCCCAATACCCCATGTTTCCATATGTTCGAGCTTGTTTTAATTGTGGCGACCCTACCCACTTTAGAAACACGTGCCCTCGATTGGTTAACATCATAAACGCCCAAGCTCAAGCAAACCCAGTTAACCAAGCAAATCAAGAAAACCTAACCACTAGGCCACCAGCAAGAGGAAGAGTTTACAGCATCAACGCCAATCCTGTTGAAGATAATGACGGCCCAAACGAACCACCCAACTAGTTTTCTTCACAAAAAATCAAGATTCAACTCCAACCGCTTAGTTTTTATGTTTTCTTTATGTTATCTCAATCTTCACGTATCTCAATTATAAATTGGAAATTTATCCAAGAATCTTAATGCGAATTACTATTTCAGTTTTGTTTTATACTCATTGATTTAACATTCATATCATCATACCTCATGACGTATCTCAGTCTCATCATTTAAAGAAGTTGGGTTGTGTCTCACTTCTACATAGACTAACCTCTTCATCATAACAAACGAGAGAGGTACTGTCATCATTCAATCATGTATACTTTCAGAATTAAGACTCAAGCTTTGGTTGTTGTGTTTGTTTATGTTTTAGAGTCACATAGAACTAATTATAACTTACTGACAAAGCCAATGAAAATTTGACAAGAATATGGTGGATACGCCGCTGGTACTTCCTATATATAAGTATTCGTGCCAAAGGATCAGAGGCATTATCAGGCGGTTATGAGAAGTTCCATGTAGGATTTAGTAATGTCATGGTTGAAGTTTGTTTTATACTCACTGATTTAGCATTCATATCATCATACATCTCAACGTATTTCAATCTCATCATTTAAAGAAGTTGGGCTGTGTCTCACTTCTACATAGACTAACCTCTCCATCATAACAAACGAGAGAGGTACTGTCATCATTCAAACATGTATACTATCAGAATTAAGACTCAAGCTTTGGTTGTTGTGTTTGTTTATGTTCTAGAGTCACATCATAGAACTAATCATAACTTACTGATAAAACCAATGAAAATTTGACAAGAATATGGTGGATACGCCGCTGGTACTTCCTATATATAAGTATTCTTGCCAAGGATCAGAGGCATTGTCAGGCGGTTATGAGAAGTTCCATGTAGGTTTTAGTGGTAGAAGTTTTGTTTTAGGATATAACCTTATCTTTCCAAACGTATCGATTCTCTCAGAACGCTTGTGCATGAGATCATACCTAGTCAATCAACTCTGTATATCAATATTCTTAATCTTAGGCATCAAAAAGCGATTCCTATAGCAGGGTATTCAACCCTTACAAGGAACGTTACCGCCTCAAATAAAATTTAAACTTTTACCCCCTTCTAAGTATGTAATTGTCAAAACCACCCCCCTTTCGAGTCAAACATACCACTACTTAAATTTCGGGACGAAATTTCTAAAAGTAGGGGATACTGTAACATCCGTCAAAAAACGGGTTTCCAAAACCCGCTTCGTTTTTTAACCGAATAGTCAGTCAAAATTTTTGTCGCGTATATATTGTTTATTTTAATTTTAAACGATACATAATCAATAAATATATTAGAATTTAAAAACTAGAATTTAAAATTTCTAAGAAATACTGAATAAAAAAATAAATGGGATAGCCGGGTTTCGAACCCGGGTCTCCATCGAACCCACACGCAACACACACCACTGAGCTACACACATTGATTGGTTTTTATTCAAACAATTTAATTGATATATACAAACAAAGGTCAAACCTGCAATTCAAAAAGGGCGGAAACCAGTAACTGTCGAAAACACAATCCAAGCAATCAAGCTCAATTAACGTTTTTCCTTATGATAAAACGTGTGTAACTGATGATAAAGATCAGTTATAACCAAAAACCTTAAAGCCACTCATTCAAATCGTTAAAATCATAACCGAAATGTAATTAAAATCGAGTTATACTTTACATCGATGTATTCACCATTTGAGCTCGCGAGTCTATCAAACTTACTCTCTCAAACTCGCTCTGAAAACCTCGCCGCAAGTCGCCGGAATCCTTTGCAAGTTAACCGGAAGTTATCGCCGAGCTCATACCGAAATCACCCACACTCACCTTAAACTCCCTGTAGAGTCTCTGTCGCAAGAAATACATCGCCGGAATTCTCTGCAAGTCGCCGGAAAACCGAATCCATTTCATCCCTTCTGCCTTACTCTAAAATAAGACCTCTAGAGCTCAGACAGAAAGCACCACACTCACCTCAAACTCTCTGTAGATCCTCTGTCACAAGTTACACTTCGCCGGAATAATCTGCTATCGTCAGAAGTCAACCGAAATTTACTGTCGGAGTTAAACCGAAAAGTCTAACACCTCGCCCAATCGGTACAAATATTTAACTTTCTTCAATACTGTTTATATACATTTGTTTAAAACTGGGAATCGAAAATTGTGGGCTAACAGTCGGGATTGGGAGTTCTGGGTTGTTTTAACGAAGAAGATGAAGTTTAGGTTGTGTATATATTTAATATAAATCGGGTTATAACTCGGGTTAGACACACAGTCCAGCGGTGGACTGTGTGCATTTGAAACATAGAGATACCGAGTTCGAGTCTGTCCTTGTTCCGATTCGTCACAATATTCAAACCTTTTTATAAAACCCAAATACGGAACCCTTCAGTTAGTATATAAGATTAATAAAAACAAGTATTTTAACCAGGTTAGACTCACAGTCCAGCGGTGGACTGTGTGCAACGTTAAACAACAGGTCCCGGGTTCGAGACCTGTTATGTGCACCGGTTCGATATAATTAAAATTCTTTTTAAAAATAAATGATTTCTGGATAAATCTAAATAGTATATAAGTATAATTAAAAACAGAGATATTTCGGGTTAGACACGTAGCTCAGTTGGTAGAGCTGCGTGCACGTATACGAGAGGTCCCGAGTTCGAACCTCACTCAGCGCACATAATAAACACCATCAGACCGGTCAACAGTCAAAGTCAACGGTCAACTGGTCAAAAAGTCAAAAGTTTTTATTTTCTTTTTATTTATTTATTTTATTTAAAAATCAATTAAAACATTTAAAAATAATATTTTTGAAGTTAGAAAATTTCCTTGAACTCACAAAAATAAACTTCACAATCCCATTAAGAACAATAATTAAAAATATTAATCTCAAATAAAAGTTTATTTATTTATCGAACTATTATGTTATTATTTAGGTTAGTTTCCTTGCCGATTAAATCCGAATTCATGCGCATTCATCATCAATCCAAGAAACGCACCCACTATGAGTGAATTCTTACAAATTCCCCTTTTTATTCATGTTTTGGGGTGTATCATGTGTCGCTTAAATTAATTCGCTTATTCAAACTCGTGCTATACCATTATATGATCTAAACTTATAATTTAAATATTGTTTGTTGTTATGTATTACATATTGTCAAGTTGTATGCAAATTATTTATTAGGACCATCAGTTCCTCGTGGGAGACGAGTTGAACAACGCGCGCCTCAAAACTCATTCATTAGGCCCATCAGTTCGTTGAACAACGCGTGCCTCAAAACTCATTCATTAGGCCCATCAGTTCCTCGTGGGAGACGAGTTCAACAACGCGTGCCTCAAAACAATCCATTGTTGTATGTGTGTGCAATATTTAATATTATGTGTTTTGTGAATAAATTTACATCTACATTTACTCATATGTGGTTATGCACTTTATTTTATTATCAATACAATAAACACATTTAAATGTTTTCATAGGATTCACTCGCCAACCTTTTGTTGACCCAAAAACCATTTTTACACATGATACAGGTGGACAGGATGAAGCAAGGAACACATAGGGAAGTGCCATAGAAGAAAAATAATGAAGTCTAGAAAGATGTATAGAACATGTTGTACTTGTATGATTTGATTTTATGATCTTCTTTAAAATTGTAATAATAAATATGAAACATTATAATAAATGTCATGAGCTTTGATGAAAACCCAATCATGCCCCGATCACCTTTTTCCGCTGCGGGTCGGGGTGTGACACATCATTACAAAAAGTAAGAAATGAAATTTTGTACTTTTTAAGATCCACTGTTTGTTTATTTCATGTTTTGATAATTTGTAATGATGTGTTGATATAACTGAATTCAATACATGCATGGACTCAAGATAAAGCAGTTGGTATGTGTTCCGAGCAAATATGTCCATACATGCATTTAATTCCCTCACATCATTTACAGATTGTTAGAACATGAAAAATATAGTGTTGGACTCAATTTCTTACTTTTTGTAATGATGCTTGGTAATTAAATGCATATACGCGAATCTTACAAAGTATGAAATCGAAACCCAAATTTGTGAATATTAACTCCAAAAAAATATGGTAACTAAACCTTTAAATATATACTAAACCCTTAAACTCACTAGCAGAAGAACCCCGACATGTCTTTTTGTTTCTCATTATGCAAAGCCGATGCTGCCTAAAAACATGAAGCCCGGTGAATAACCAACGATGTTAATCTTTGTTATATATTAACGACTAAATATTTGAATCCCAACACTTCTTCTTACAATATATCTGGAGTTTGTTGGGTTGTTTGTAGCTAGGGTTCAGAATGCTTGAAATAAGATCAAACCATGGCGTCTAAACCCTTGAATCCCAAATTCCAATGTCGTACAACTACAATCCTACATTATTGAACATACCCAGATTGTCTAAAGAAGTGCTTTTTTCATGTGTTATATGTTGGACGGAATATAGTTCAATTAGAGGAGATGGGTAAAGAAAAGTCAACTAGAAGACGGAAGCTATCAACACAGGGATGGGTATAGAAAAAAGAAAAAAATAAGATTTGTTTCAAAGTAAAAAGATTGCTGACGTCGGTATGCCAAAGTTAACTTTCAGATCCAATAATAAAAAATGGGATTTTAACACGGTGTTGTTTGGGGGGATTTCGGTTTCACTACTTTATTGATAATGACTGTATCACCAACCATTTATCTTCTACAACATGTCTTTTTTCTTTCAAAATTTAAATCAAACTCACCGATCACATAATTCTACTACTGGAACTCTATTCTCATAAACTGCTTCACCATTGTTAAACCCAATGGACTTCACTTTCCGAACAATTTATAAGCAGCAGCAGTGTAACATTTGTCGTAAAATGGGTTCCAAAACCCGCTCCGGTTAAGATTCAGAAAATTTATTAAATGCTTCGTTATGCATTTATTTATTTTATAATTTGTATTAGATAAATTTTGTGGTTAAATAAAAAAATTATATAGATAAGGTATTAATTAAATGAAAAGCAAAATAATGCTATTAAATAATAATAAAAAAAGAAAAAAAAATAAAAATAATAATAAAAAATAATAAAATAAGAAAAGGGGCAGCCGGGTTTCGAACCCGGGTCCCCATCAAGCACACACACCATAAACACCGCTGAGCTACACATACTTGTGGTGTTAAAACCCAAACTAAATAAACTTGTAAATTCAAACAACAGAGTCTGTAACCGCCCATCATCAAATCAGCGCAAGATTTCCGATTTCTTTAAACAGGTATAACCGCTAACCATCATTAGGAGTAACCGTGACTGAATTAATTCTTGAAACTGATCGAAAATCATGAGTTTTAAAAAATCTTTAAATTGAAACCGAAATCAAGGTTAAATGTTTACACTATAAATACAACCTTTTCTGTCTAACTGAACGCGCCAAATTCAAAACCAATTATGTTCTTTCTCTGCTCGTAAAACCCTAGTAGGATTGTTTGCATCGGAATCCGTCACCGGAAAACCGAAAGATACCTCAAAGCTGGTATAATTCTTTAAAACCTTTTAATACTTTCTGTTAGTGTATTTTAATTCTTAAAGCAACTAGTCGAAATTGTTTAAAAAGAAATTTCAGTCGGGATTGAATTTTGTTCTTATTTGGGAAGAAGATGAAGTTTTATATATGTATAAATATAATTAAATTCGCTATTTCAAACGGGTTAGACACACAGTCCAGTGGTGGATTGTGTGCAATTATAAGACATACGTCCTGGGTTCGAACCTTGTGCATTACCGGTTTTCTGAAATAAAACCCTTTTGTTTTTAAACTGAATTAGATCACTGATCAAAAAGTGCATAAGTGTATTATATTGTCTGTTTACACCAGGTTAGACACCCAGCCCAGTTGGTAGGGCTGGGTGAGAGGTCACGGGTTCGAGGCAGGTACTAGGCAGCGGTTCAATAGTTTTAAAACCTTTTTAATTAAACAAATTCCAGAATTAACTTTAACTAATGTATATGTAATTAAATTCAGAGTTATTTCGGGTTAGACACGTAGCTCAGTTGGTAGAGCTACGTGCACGTATACAGGAGGTCACGAGTTCAAATCTCACACGCTGCCAATTTCACATGCGATCCGACCGGTTGACCCGGTAAGACCTGACAAGGTCAATATTTTTTTTATTTTATCTTTATTATTATTATTTAAAAAACATTTTAAAATGCTTAAAAATAAGACTTTTAAGTTTAAAAATTATATTTAATACCACAAAAATAAACCTAAAAATCTAATAAAAAGCATTAGTTAAAAATATTAACTTCAAGTAAGAATTTATTTATTTATCGAATTGTTACATTAATATTTAGGTAGCTTCTTTCATGGTAAAATCCAAAATCGTGCGCGTTCGTCGTCAATACAAGGAAACGCACCCGCTGTGAGTGAATTCTTATAAATTCCCCCTTTTATTCATGTTTTGCGGTGTATCATGTGTCGTTTACATATTTCATTTTTCAAACACTTGTGCTATTACCATTATATGATCTAACGTGTGATGTAAATGTTATTTGTTGTATTGTGTGTTTACATTTTTGTCAGTTGTGTGCAATCATTCATTTAAGGCCCATCAGTTCCTTGTGGGATACGAGTTGAGCATCAGGTGCCTCATTAGATCGGCTCCGTTTGATTGAGCCTTGATCTCATTGTTCATCATTTGTTGTGCTTGTGTGTTCACTGATTGATATTATGTGGTTTGTGGTTAGATTTACATATGCGTATACTCATATTTGGTTTATGCACATTTTTATTTAAATAACCAATATAGCTAATTCTTTCAAGTGTTTAAATAAGATTCACTCGCCAACTTTTGTTGACCCAAAACCCTATTTTTACACATGATACAGGTGGACAGGTTGAAGGAAGGAACACATAGGAAATTGCCTTAGAAGAAAAATAAAGAAGTCATAAATGCTGTGTTTAAAACATATTGTGCTTGTATGTATACGTGGTTGTTGTAATTTATCCTTTTAAATTGGAAATAATAAATAAGAAACTTTTTAGTAAATGTCATGAGCTTTGATCCCAATAATGCCCCGACTACCATTTCCGCTGCGGGTCAGGGTGTGACAAGCAGCACCACCGCCACCACCACTTTTCCAACCACCCCATCATTGGTATGCGATCACTAACTTCACTTTCTTATCACAAGCACCTGAATTCTTGCACAACTGACGTTAGTAATGTTTTTACTTTGAAACAAATCCCATTTTTTCCTTTTACAGACACATGAAACCTCTCAGCTGCTTGTAAAGTAGTGAAACCGAAATCCCCCAAAATGATACCGTGTAAAGATTTTCGAAGAAGCGTTGGGATTCAAGGGTTTAGACGCCATGGTTTGAGTAGTTATGGAAACGGTGGCTATGGAAACGGTGGCATTGGAGATGTGATTTCTGTTGTAGATATCATTGAGTTCATTATGAACAATTTTCTGAATTTGAGTTCATTAAGAAGTAATGACCGCTGACTAATTTCAAGACTGTTTGTCGGGCTTCTAATGCTCACACAGGGTGATAAAACAATACATGTATGTAAATATTCGCTCGGAACACATACCAACTGCTTTATCTTGAGTCCATGCATGCATTTAATTAATTCATATCATTACACCATTACAAATTATCACAAGCACCTGAATTCTTTCACTTCGAACTTCCGATTCCAATACTCACCGGTGTTTCAGTTCCTACGCCAGTATCTCGTTTTGCATTTTCTCCTTTTCTAGTTCTCGAAGAATCTCGTTCCGCATTCTTTGTTTCTCTAAATCGTCTACAAAATAATTTAAAAAAACTTGGTGAAATTGAATAACATAGTAAAGTTAGTGATGTATACCAATGATGGGTGGTTGGAAAAGTGGTGGTGGTGGTGCTGCTGTTGCTTATAAATTGTTCGGAAAGTGAAGTCCATTGGGTTTAACAATGGTCAAGCAGTAGGATAATGTGACCGGTGAGTTTGATATGAATGTTGAAAGAAGAAAGACGTATTGCAGAAGATACACGGTGGTGATACAGTGATTTTCAATAATGTAGGATTGTAGTCGTAGGACATTGGAATTTATGAGAATAGGGTTCCGTAACCAACGTTCCCGTAGCCATTGTTTCCATAGCTTCCGTAACCACCGTTCCCATAGCTACCATTTATCCGTATTTACCTTTTTCTTTTATAAATATACTACTATAACTTAATTTAAAAAGGAAGAATGTTGGAAGCCCGACGAGTGAATTCATTACTTCTCAAAGAAACGAACAGTTAACGAACATAAAGAACTGAACATAAAGCTTGGAGGTTTCATGTGTCTGTAAAAGGAAAAAAATGGGATTTGTTTCAAAGTAAAAAGATTACGACTTCTAGTTACTGTATGAACAACCAAAATACCAAATACTAATAATAATAAGTCTAACTCTAGAACCTGATTATACTCTGCTATATAAGGAACTACTTAATTAATCTATTAGAACAATCCTTGATCATCTCTTAGTGCCTTTTCTCTTTAATCTATTAGAACGATCCTTAACCATCTCTTAGTGCCTTTTCTTTTTAAGGAAACAGGAAGCAGATTCTACATGAAAGTTGCAATTTGGATTAACACAAAATTGAGTAGTAATGAGGGTTTTGTCCATCATTCTTCCTTTTTAAATCAAGTTATAGTAGTGTATCCCCTTGGTGGTTTATGTACCCATCCCCGCGTTGATAGTTTTCGTAACCACCGTTTCCATAAACATTCTTTGGTGGTTTCTGTACCCATCCCCGAGCAACATTCCGTTTCTCTCTGTATTTACCTTATTCTTCTATAAATATATTACTACTCAAACAATGGCGACTAAACCCTTGAATCCCGACACTTCTCCTTACAATCATTCGTGCAAGAAATTTATTCTCTGTTATACTCATAAAACCCACTAGCAGAAGAACCCAACATGTCTTTTTGTTTCTTTACAAAGCAGAACTATCTTGTCAATATTAGAGTAATTATTCCGCTTAATCCGGATGAACATTCAACTTGTGTGATGATTCGAAACATTCCGAATAATAATAAGTCTAACTCTAGAACCTAAATATAATTTGCTATATAAGGAACTACTTAATTAATTTCAACTTGTATGTCAACGTTAACTTTCAGATTCAGATTCAGGAAGCAGATTCTACATCGAAAATAGCATGGAGAATAATAAGTACTTAAACTGCTATCCGAAAATTATCCTAGAAAATCATGAGGCCCAAGCGCACAACATCTACTATTGTCACGTACATGCGTTTAATTCTCCACATCATTACAAATTGTAATGATGTGCAGTGGTGAAGCTTGAAAATTTTCACCGGGGGGTCGGAAGTCACCAGACCTAAAAGTATATACCTAAATTTTTTTATAAAACCAGGGGGTCAAAAACGTATATACCTAAAAAATTATATATGAAACATACATACATAACACTACTGAGTGAAAAGTTCGGGGGTCTGGCGCCCCCGACCCCTTCATAGCTGCGCCCATGATGATGTGAGTGAATTAAATGCATGTATAGACATATTTGCTTTGAACACATACCGGGTGCAATAATACTAGTTAATCTTAAATTGCTACAACCTTACTTTTCCTTCAATTTCTAGAACATTCTCCCTAACCGAACCACCTATTTTGTAAGAACTCTTATTCGATTTCGGTTTAACACGGTTTATAATAAAATTCAAGCATTTGGAATCCTAGCTGCAAACAACCCAACAAACTCCGGATACTGAAAAATATCAGCAATCATTCTGACACCCTAACCGATGGCGGAAACATCGAGTGAGACGAAATAGATTGCTCAAGACATCATAACACTATTTGCGACAATATTTAATTCAAAACCTGTTTCATTTCATTGATCGAATGTCAAATACAACATAAACTCAAATACAACTTAAATTCAAATACGACAAGTTTCACAAAATTATAACATAAAACCTAGCATTCTAGATGTGTTTTCTACGTCGTCCCTACTAAGATTCCGTCATATTCAACATCCTCAACCTGCAACATGTTAAAAGTATAGTTCAACACAAAAAGCATTGGCGAGTACACAGTTTAATTATAGCATAAGTATAAAATCATTTAAACAAATCCACATGCTAAGTTAGTATACTAGATTAATGTAAACATGGCATGCGATCTACAAGTCAATCCTCTAGACCACAAAAATACGGGGCGGTGCGTTACTCCTATAGCGCTATACATGTTAAGGGGAGGCTCGTACGAAGTTAATGACAAGTAGTATCACATAAGAATGTTCCAAGTATACAAATCGTCTATCACGTAACTATAGCATGTATGATGGATTGTTTGTGTGATTACATAGAAGTATAAGTGATTGCGTGCATTTTTGACAGGTTAACATGTTGCACCCAAAAGTGTAAAGCGTAAAAAGGGTGTTCGAGTGTACTCACGGTTTTGCAAAGCTTCCTTTGTTAAATGCAGTGAAGAGTTTGATTGGTTGAAGAACAGAACACCGAGTTATCCTATACGAGGAAATGTAGGTGTGTGAGTATTGGAATGATAATGGAGGATTCGGATTGAGAGTTTAAGGTATGCAAAAGTATGTATCCTTAAAAGTATTTATCTAGACGTTAACACTCATTTTTGACACTATAAACCCCGTAGGGTGGTTGTGATTTCATGGGTCATGCCTATTAGAATCGTAACGAGGAGGTTAAGTCCTAGTAACCTAATGTTAGGACAAGTAACCATATGATTATTGTCAAAAGTTTGGTTATGTAAAAGTCTTATTTACGTATATATTATATAAGATATCATTAAGTCCATCATATAAGTCATAGATTTCATAGATGTCATGCATGGAGGTAGGAGGATAAGCGTCCTTTAACCTCTTTCGTAGGATTCACCAATACATAAATTGTTATAATGACAATTCGGATGGTCATGAATGGAATAAAAAGAAATACTTCACGAAACTATGTATCGACCAAGTAAGCAAGCTAGGTGCATGCATCCCGAACATGATAATGTTTGGGGACATGTCGTAGCCTTATTACTCAATTGAAGGTTGAACATAATTTGTGGTTACACATAGAAATCATCAAGTGAGGTGGTGGATTGAAAGTAGGATAGCCTAGTGTCACGGAGTTAGTTTCTTCAACTCGCGTGCGGCCTTAGAACATGGTCTAAGTAAGCTTAGCCGACTTAGTGTTGTTGGGTTTTGGTTGTAAAAGTTGTTAAAGAGAACGTTGGATCGCAAGTGGGTTGCTTGTAATAGTTGAGCACAAGTGTACAAGAGAATAGCTTTGTATTAGATGAAGAGAGTTTATGTCACACCCCGGATTTCCTACCCGAAATCCATAAACCGGTGGGCCCGGGTGGGGAGTATCGTGACGTCAGTTGATAACATCATTGTCAATTAAACACGGCACAGCGAAAGTCTTGGAGTAAAATTACTATTACAAACCAAATGTTCGAAAATATAAAATAATATACAAGCTTATAATAGAAGATCCACAGGCGGATCATAAAATGTACATGGAAAGAATACAAAACAAACTTTAGGCAGATTTAGGATTTGCAAGATCCTCTATCACTACCGAGCAGCTTCCGGCCTATTTCGTATTGTACCTGCAGTTTAGCCTTTGGACGATACGTCAGCTTACGCTGGTAAATACACCCAACTGACTCAATTTGAAAACTTTAAAATGGTTTTAAGTGCAAACGGCACCAAAATCTTTTATTAACTTGGGAAAGTTGACCTTGAAACCTTGTATCAGATTCACATGTTTGTCCATACATACAGGGCCTAGTACAGAAACCGAGACATGATTAAATACACACCACTCAGGACTCACGAAGGAGTCATCCCTAACGTCTTGGGAACATTGCATATGAGCATCAAAAGGTGTATGCCTACTGTAACATCCGTCGAAAACGGATTTACCAAACCCGCTCCATTTATCAACCGAACAGTCAGTCAAAATTTTCGTTGCGAATTAAATGCCCAAAATATTTTTAAACGATCCGTAATCAATTATTATATGGGAATATATATTTAGTTTTTGAAAAACAGTCAAAAATCGCAAAATAAAAATGAATTGTCTCTGCCGGGTTTCGAACCCGGGTCTGTACCGAGTCACTCAGCGATTTATCACCTCACACACAAACCACTGCGCCGCGGACTTTGTTTGTTGTATAATAAAATCATTTAATTGATAAAGTGTCGTTACAAATTCAAAACCGGCGCCCAAACGGTTCAGTCGTCGGAATCCCGGAATTCTCGCGAGTTTTAACACCAATTTACGTTATAACGTAAACCATTAAACAGATATCGGTTATAACTGATGTTTGAAGTCCGCGACACTTTTCAAAACCGCCGGAAATTTTAAATAAACGAATGCAGTCCAAAATCAGACCAAATACATCTCGTTTTCTCCTATAAATTGACCCACAACCGACGACAAACACTTTCGCTCAAAAATCACACCTTTTCTCGGCGAAATTCCACCGCCGGAATAAACCTGTTCGTCGCCGGAAAACCGGTTTCCCCATTGCCGAGCTTTTCTGAATCCCCTAAACCTTTACCGAAGTTACCCATACTCTTTCCAAGATTTCCGGAGACTTGCTGCTGCAAGACACCTGACGCCGGAGTTGAATTCTGTCGCCGGAGTTCTGCCGGAAAACAGAGAGTCCTGTCGGTATATTTCTCCGCTCAGTTCCTTTTTCCTTTTCACTTTTATCTTACCTTAATCGACTGTAAAACACTGATAAAACTGATAAAAATCTCGAACCAGTCAGACTTCATCTCTGGTTATTTTTCAGTGAAGAAGACGATGCACTTTCGTATCTTATAAGTTTAATTAAAATCATGATATTAATCGGGTTAGACACACAGTCCAGCGGTGGACTGTGTGCACATAAAACGTTAATCATACAAAGGTCTCGAGTTCGATTCCCGTCTCACACACGCTGCCTTAATAAAAATCAAATTTTTTGTTTAACTGAACCGGAGTCGATATAGTTATATGTTAAGTGTATTGATAACCGGAATAATAACCAAGTTAGACACACAGTTGTGTGTTTGTTTATATCGCTGGTCACGAGTTCGAGTCCGGTCTTCAGCACCGACTCGGACCATTATCTCTTCTTTTTAATTAAGGCAGAAAAGGAAATAAATAATTAGTACTTAAGTATAATAAAAACCGAATGATATAACATGTTGAACACACAGTCCAGCGGTGGACTGTGTGTTGGATTAAACCACAGGTCCCGGGTTCGAGACCTGTGGTGTGCATGACCGTTTCGTTTAAACCGTTTTTAAAATAAAAAGGATTTTTGTTTAATTCTAATTAATGTATATATGTAATTAAAATCGGATATATAACGGGTTAGACACGTAGCTCAGTTGGTAGAGCTGCGTGCACGCGTACGGGAGGTCTCGGGTTCGAGCCTCACTCAGCGCACAATAATCTGCCATCGAACCGGTCAACGGTCAGGTCAACGGTCAAAGGGTCAGTCAACGGTCAGAAAAAAATAAAATATTTTTATTTTTTTTGTTTAATTATTTTTAATTAAAAATCAATTATAAATACTTAAAATAACATTTTTAAGATTAGAAAATAGCCTCAAACTCACAAAAATGCACCCAACCATCCTACTAAAATAGTTTAATAAAATCCGTTTACTTACCAAACCATAATGAAATTTATCTAGGTTAAATCTCACTCGTGGTTAAAACCACTTCGCGTGCATTCAACGTCATCAACCGAACGCACCCACGGTGAGTGAATCTTACAATTCCCCCTTTTAAATTACACGTTTTGGGGTGTGTCATGTGTTATGAAATTAATTAATTTATTTATTTAAACTTGTGCCATACCACATCATGACTTAAACTTAGATTGTTTCTATTGTTGTGATTTACTTATATTCCTTTTGTCAAATTACATGAAACTCATACATTAAGCCCATCAGTTCCTCGTGAGAGACGAGTAGAACATCGCGTGCTTCACATCAAATTCATTATTGTTCATGTGTGTATCATTGAGTTTATATTGTTTGTAGTTGTGTTATTCATATTATCATGTTTATGCAAGTCATTCATTAGGCCCCTCAGTTCCTCGTGAGAGACGAGTTGAGCATCGCGTGCCTTTAATTGTACCATTATTGTTCATGAGTGTTTCATTTAACATCTTATGATTGTTGATCAAGTTACATCTAATTTTACTCATGTTTGGTTGTGCACTTATTTCATAATCAATTTAAATAAATTGTTCAAATGTTTTCCATAGGATTCACTCGCCAACATTATGTTGATCCAAAAAAACCTTTTTACACATGATACAGGTGAACAGGTTGAAGCAAGGATAACATAGGATATGCCTTAGAAGAGAACAAAGAAGTTAGATTGTTAGTTAGATCATGTTGTAACATTATTGTAAATTTCCATTTAATTTGTATTAATGAATATGAAACGTTTAATAAATGTCATGAGCTTTGATGATAACCCAATCATGCCCCGATCACCTTATCCGCTGCGGGTCGGGGTGTGACACCTACACCCCGTGCTAAGGTCGTGGCCAATAACTAATGTATTGAGCCCAGGATATCCAGGACACGATAATTTAACCCCCGATGTTTAAGTTATCAAACAAAACTGATTAAAACGAAATATGCGGGTTTACTAGATACAAGCGGGCATTCGATTGACCGCATTTTGGACCAAGCGGTAATAATTTACCGTATCCCAAGCCTGTATAGGGAAAATAAGTTGAGAGTATTTACCTGAGCTAGTCTTCTTCTTTTATTTTTAATTAACTCAGCCGTATACAAAAGTACCAAGTGTAGATAGCATTTACCAGGAAGGCTCTAGTCTGGATTATGGCATAAGCTAGCCAATTAAATACTAACGATCTTATAAACCGAATAGTGTACATGATCATTACGTATAACGCTTGATTAAACGATGATCGGATAGAATGTAGTTTAATCCCGAAAAGTACTTGACTTGTATAATATGGTAAACTATAAACATTCTGGATTTTGAAACTTAAATGACAAGGTTAAACCCGTTTCGGTTAATTTCCGTAAAATAGTTACATATATGTAACTATGCGCTTAATAGCGATATTAGGTAACCGGATAAGTCATGGACAAGTTATATACGCCATTATACTTAAAATAAGTTAAGATATCAGTAGGATATCAACTTGTATGCCCATTTAGGTTTTAAAACGAAATTATGCCTCATAAGGGCATTTTGGTAATTATATACCGTATAAAAGGAACTTGAATATATTTTAGGTTCATCATCATAAGTATTCTGTAAAAATATTTTATTTATGATACAATATCAGTAGGACATTATTTATATGTGTAATTTATCTTTTATGACCAAATTTTGCACCGAAGGGCATTTTGGTCATTTTACACATAGTTTATAAATTATTTGGGATTCTGAGTTTATAACATGTACCTACTATAAATATGTTTAAAATAAGTTTTAAAATCAGTAGGTATCAAGTTTTTGGTCAATAATATGGTTTAAAACCATACTATGCGCCGAAACGACGCTTTTGTCGTAAATTAACGTCTTTATACGATGTTTACGAAAACTGACATTTGGATCAGATTGAAATGTTTAAAATATGTTATTTAATATAATATATCAGTAGATAAATGATTTACCTTGAAAAGATTGATTAAAATCTTTTTATGAGTCACAAGGACTAAAACCGTCATTTATCGACATAGTTTAAGGACCTGCTTGAAAACTCAGTTTATAACTTGGTTTAACATCCCAAATAATCCTCCTTATAATATTACATCAGTAGGAAACTCATTTTTAAGCTTATTATCATTAAAACCTTGATTTATGTAAAAAGGGCATTTTGGTCAAAATGGCATAATTATGGAGCTTACGCATAAACTTGGATTCTGATTATGATGATGTAATATAACCTCAGAGGGTTATGCTACATTATATTATGATCATAATGCAACTTTAGATTAGTAGGTAACTAATCTAAATCGGGTCACATTCGAAAGTCAAAGCAGACGTCGAACTTCACGACTTTTGGTTGCGAACCGACCCTAGAACTGAAATTAACGAGCCGAACATGTTCTAATAATTATTACCAACTTGTTTATGTGTCAAAACAGGTTTCATAACATGTATAAGATCAATTTATAATTTTTCCGAAAAATGGCTTGTTTGACTTTTTAATATCATAACTTTGACCCGTCAATTGGTCTAGTAAATGTGATCTTCAGGAGGTGCCCTTTATACGGATTAACACCTATCTTATAACGATCACTTAGCCGTGTTTATTTCGAACAATGGCTGGACCATAATGGTCTTAACCGAAAGTCAAAGCGTTTGCTGTAAAACGCTTGACTTTTGGCTATAAAAGCCTATAAACGAAAATGCAAGAGCAAGGAACACTTACAAGAGGTTCCTACAATGCAAGAGAACTAAGTTGGATGCTCCTTTCAGCTAGGAACTTCCAGAGGAGGGAGAAGAGTTATGTTTAAGAAAGGTGCAAGTTGGAATGAACACTTGAACACCTATTCATAGTTGGAGAACTCAAAGGAGGTGAAGACAGGTGTTTAGGGGAGTAAGAAGAAGCTTACAAGTGTCCCAAAACGTGGCATAGTAGTTTAGAGAAGCCATGGTTTCGTTTAAATGGTTTTGGAGCTTTGCTTGGTCTCCAAACAAAACTTTCTTCGTCAAACCTGTTCTCGCGGGGCGCGAGAGACTCAGGCCAGGTCTCTCGCGGCCCTCGACCGCCCCATGGCCAGATTCAAAATTTGACACTTTAGCCCCTTAACTTTAAAAAGCTTCTAAAAACCTTTTTAAACACCATTTTGGCACTTTTAGCCCTCCGTAGCCAATACTTGGCATATCCGGGATTATGCCCAAACATTGTTGAGCTCTCGGTTCGTTAAAAGGTCACTTAGAGGTATAATTAACATGTTGACACTTTTAATCCCTCCATTATCCAACTTTTACATTTTTACAAAACTGAACTCTCTCGTCCAACAAATGACACGTATGAGAGTTAGTTATTCACAAAGGATCACTTAGAGGCTTATTACAAGCATGTTATTCCGATGTCACTCAGAGACTAGGCATGTTGACATATCAGTCACTCAGAGGCCAGTTTTAAGCATGTTGACGTATCAGTTACTCAGAGGCTAATGATTTAAGCATGTTGACATATTAGTCACTCAGATGCTGTTATTTATGCATGCTAACATCGGTTCGTCACTCAGAGGTTCAGATTGAACATGTTGACGCCTTTAGTGCTTATTGGTCTTTAATAGTCTATATTTTAAAATACAACACGTGTCACTATATTATTGGACACAATTTTACAGGATGTTACATCCTCACCCCCTTAAAAGAAATCTCGACCTCGAGATTTTATTCAAAAAGATGGGGGTACTTTTATCGCATAGTGGACTCAACCTCCCATGTATACTCAGGACCTCTAAAAGCGTCCCAATTAACCTTTACTATAGGTATCATCTTTCTCCGGAGCTTCTTAACCTGTCGATCCTTGATTGAAATTGGTTTCTCTACGACCTCAGGTTTTCATCAATTTGCACCTCATTGTGCGACATTGCTAGCGACTCATCGGCTAGACATTTCTTAAGATTAGATATGTGGAATACATCATGGATTCCATTAAGCTCCTCTGGCAACCTGAGCTTATAAGCTACAGTGCCGACACATTCGATTATCTCGAAGGGTCCTATATATCTAGGGCTTAACTTGCCCTTCTTTCCAAAACGCATCACACCTTTCCAGGGTGATACCTTCAGCATGACCTTGTCCCCTATTTGGAACTTAAGAGGTTTACGCCTCTTGTCAGCATAACTCTTCTGCCTATCTCTGGCAGCTTTGAGACGATCAAGGATTTGCATAATCTTTTCCGTGGTCTCCAAGACAATCTCAGGTCCTGATAGTTGGGCTTCCCCAACTTCTGCCCAACATACGAGCGTTCTACATTTTCTCCCATACAAGGCCTCAAAAGGAGCAGCCTTGATGCTAGTATGATAACTGTTATTGTAGGAGAATTCTATTAGGGGTAAGTGGTCATCCCAACTTCCACCTAAATCAATCACACATGCCCTAAGCATGTCTTCCAAAGTCTGAATAGTACGCTCACTTTGACCATCAATCTGCAGATGGTAAGTCGTACTGAAATTTAATCGTGTGCCTAATGATTGTTGGAAACTTTTCCAAAAGTGAGATGTGTATCTAGTATCTCTATCGGATACAATAGATACTGGCATACCGTGTAGGGACACAATCTTGTCCACATACAATTTAGCCAATTTATTTGAATTATATGTTTCCTTAATTGGCAAGAAATGTGCTGACTTAGTCAGCCTATCCACTATGACCCAAATAGTGTCATTTCCACTTTTGATCTTAGGTAACTTGGTAATCAAGTCCATAGTTACCATTTCCCACTTCCAAGTGGGAATTTCAAGTTGTTGTAGAAGTCCTGACGGTTTCTGATGTTCGGCCTTAACTTGCGAACACGTCAGACACTTAGCTACATGAGTGGCTATGGATTTCTTCAAACCCATCCACCAATAATTCTTCTTTAGGTCTTGATACATCTTGTCACCACCCGGGTGAACAAAGTATCTTGAATTATGCGCTTCTTGGAGGATTAGATCTCTAAGTCCTCCAAAGATCGGAACCCAAATTCTATCATTAAATCTTAGGATTCCATCCTTTCCAGGCGCTAATTGATCAACAATTCCGCCTAATTCCTCATTAGGAATATTAGCCTCTAACAAGGCTTGTTTTTGCGCATCTAATAGCCTCTCACTCAAGCTATTCTGAGCTCAATGCACTTAGCATTAATCCTTATAGGTTTAACCTTTTCCTTGCGACTTAAGGCATCGGCAACTAAATTTGCTTGCCTGGATGGTAGCGAATCTCGCAATCATAATCATTAAGAGTTTCCATCCAACGGCGTTGTCGCATGTTCAATTCTTTCTGATTGAACAGATGTTGGAGACTTTTATGGTCTGTGTATATAACACACTTTGTGCCATACAAGTAATGTCTCCACAGTTTTAGTGCAAATACAACGGCACCCAGTTCTAAATCATGGGTAATTCCTTTCGTGCACCTTTAGTTGTCGTGATGCATAGGCAATTAATTTGCCATTTCGCATTAGCACACAGCCCATGCCAGTGTGCGAAGCATCACAATAGACAATAAAGTTCTCAATACCCTCGGGTAGAGATAACGCAGGAGCGTTGCTTAATTTGTGTTTAAGAATCTCAAAAGATTCTTGTTGCTTTGGACCCCAGTTATACTTAATATCTTACGGGTCAAGGAAGTTAAAGGAGTGGCTATCCTTGAAAAGTTCTCAATGAACCTCCTATAGTAACCAGCCAATCCTAAGAAACTACGAACCTCCGTTGGGGTCTTGGGCACTTCCCAATTCATTATGGCCTCAATTTTGGCGGGATCCACTTGGATACCACGCTCACTTACCATATGTCCAAGAAATTGGACTTCTCTAAGCCAAAATTCGCATTTAGAGAACTTTGCATAAAGTTTCTCATGCCTTAATAATTCTAGGATGCACCGAAGATGTTTCTCGTGATCATCTTGATTACGAGAATAGATAAGTATGTCGTCGATGAAGACAATGACAAACTTATCTAAATACGGTTTGCAGACTCTATTCATGAGATCCATGAATGCTGCCGGTGCATTTGTGAGCCCAAAAGGCATCACTAAGAATTCAAAATGACCATAGCGGGTCCTGAATGTAGGTCCACCTGAGGATCAAGTTAAACCAGTTCCTTGTTCATATAACATACACACAAGTGCGGAATCCAAGTGTGCATGCAACCAAAGCAAAGTAAAGAACACGGGGTAACCAAAGATTCACTATCTTGATTAATGATTGAGAACAAGTACAAACACATATACACACAATGCTCATATGACTCAAACAAACTTGCTGTGTTCTTGTATCTTCGTCTTCACCAGAAATGCTAACAGAGAGATCTCACCAAAGGATCAGTTTGCTAGCTCATTCTTTCAGTCTGGTCAGTCTAGTGAGTTAGTCAATCACCTTGACTGAGAAGTGCACGTCTGCTTATATAGTGTCTGTCTAAACATTCGTACGAAACACAAATCTAGACATACTGAACACACTATTTCACACGAGACACAACTCCAGAAAATTTGGTACGAGATAACTATTTCGTACGAAATACATTGTTTCGTACGAAACCATTCATTTTTTCGTACGAAACATGTGACTCGTACGAAACCTATGACTCGCACAGAATTCTCATTCTTGGAGAACGTGTGTAGACATGACGTTTACAAGACTTATCAGTATGCACACATGCAACTGATCAACACAGACAAGCTAAGATGTCATACTAGATCAAGATATAAGGATATCTCGATCTTATCGACACGACCAAACCTATATAGACACTTGAGCAAAGACCGTACAATTACAACTGTAATTAAGAACATGCGATAGACACAAACTGTATCAACAAACTCCCCCTTGGATGTTGCTGGTCTTCGGTCTTCGGTCTTTGGTCTTCATATGTTGGTTTTTATATTGAATGGATTGGAGTATCAACAAACTCCCCCTAAAGATCTGCTATCCATTGATAGCTCTGCTATCCAATGATTAGAGCATCAGGTCTTCGAACTTCTAAGAAACTTCAAATCTTTCTTGTTTCCTGTTCTGCTTGTCAGATTTCTTCGTCGCTGGTCTTTGTTTATGTTCCATTTGTATCGATCTGTATTCATAAATCAAATATAATTAGAACACAACTTTCTCAGGGAATACACACGAAAAACTTGTCATAATTTCTTCATATGATTGTATTCCCTGAACGAGATACACACACTCGTATGAATTCCAGCAGCAGATTTGAGAAAAACCAGTGACCAAGTCAATAAAATGACCAGGTTCATTCGTATGAGATACACACACTCAAACGAATTTCAGATTTTGGTTTTCTTTGATGGATTACTTGTTGCAAGATGTTACTTTATGAAGTTACAATATCAAACAAATGGTTCTTTGGCGTATCTTGGTAGAAAACTTTCGAGTATCAACTTTGGCTAACTTTCAAAAAGGTAATTACATAAGCAACTAAGTAAACTAGACTTAAAATCAAAATATACAGATAAACTACAATCTTTTTCGAGTTTCAAGGTAAAGGAATCATACCAGCATTTTAATCTTTGTCAAAAACGGTATTTGGTTTTCAAAATTAAACAGATAAGTATTTAACTATGATTATCGGTATTGTTGTCCACGTAAGCTCAGACTTATCAGATGTAATCATGATTAGGAGATATGATTAAGGTATGGATTTATACTTACTAGCCGGTGTTCAACCACATCATGACACATTCCTGTATCAAGATATGCACGAGAGAAAATCTTACCGGTGAGTATACTGCTTTATCATCTGTTTTGACGTATATGAATGGTGTGAGATACTCACTTATTTTTTATTGAAAACAAGCCCTTTGTGATTTAATCACTTATTGATGAGGAACTTGATTTTCATATGCATGCAGGGGACAGAGTAAGTCCGTGAACAGGTTATTACCATCGTACCGACAAAGAGACGAACTTAGCTCCCGCATAAAGCTGTGATATTTTATCACTTATTTTGGGGATGTGATATTTTTATCACTTATTTGATGGTCGAATGCAGTATGTACACGTATTTATGGTATCATGAAAGTTCTAGACTTGCGCCACCGTTATTTTTCGGCAAAAGATTCAACCATGATACCCAGATGATAAGCCAGCATAAAGACCGTATATCTCAGATCCTCGGCACTCTATCAAACGAAATTTCGGTACCAAGACCATATGCCAATGAACGGTTCCCACCTGGCGTTCTGTCTGTTAAGTTTATATCAACCTGCATATTTCAGTCTGATTGTGAGCCTACCGATACATCATAAGTAAAGCTACTTATCAATCTTCTTTCTATGCTTTTAACCATTTCTGACAGACTTATCGGTGAATTTCATCATCTTCAACTTATCCAAGAAACTCATTTTTGATTTTTCTATTGTTTTTTTGTTTTTCTGAAATTTTCTCCCCTTAAACAAAGAAGGTAAATAAAAGACATATTTTTGTATTTTCTTGAAATTTACTCCCCCTAAAATATAAAACTAAAAATCTTTTTGTAGTTTTAGATTTTTAGAAAAGGATATACAAAAATAGTTAGCCATGGTTGAGTTACTCGGTTTCACCTTGATGCCATTGACCAAAGGTAGATAATCAAAACGTGATTTATCAAAGGCTTTGGTAAAAAGGTCGGCACGTTGGTGATCAGTGTGGATTTTAACAACATCGATAAGTCTCTTTTCATACAATCTCGTATGAAATGATACTTAATCTCAATGTGTGTTATTTTTGAATGCTGTACAGGATTCCGAGTGATCTGTAAAGCAGCTTCATTATCAACAAAAATAGGAGTAGTAAGAAATTCAAAACCGTAGTCGTGCATTTGCTGTTGAATCCATAGAACCTGAGAGCAGCAACTAGAAGCTGAAATATACTCAGCCTCACATGTTGATGTAGCTACACAAGTCTGCTTTTTGCATTGCCACGTGACTAGGCGATTTCCCAAGAACTGACATCCTGCTGTTGTTGATTTTGCATCTATTTTACAGCTGCCATGATCAGAATCACTGAATGCTGTCAAATCAAAGTTATCATCCTTAGGGTACCATAGACCAGTGTCAGGGCGTCCCTTTAGATAAGGAAAGATCCTTTTCACAGCCATCAAGTGAGAAACTTTCAGACTAGACTGATAGCACGCCAGAAGGCATGTTGGATACATTATGTAGGGTCTTGAAGCAGTAAGATACAAGAGAGAGCCGATCATAGCACGGTAGAGAGATGATTCTACATGTTCACCCATTCCGTCTGGAGTAATCCCATGATTTTGAGCTATCGGAGTTCCCAAAGGCTTTGAGTCGTCCATCTGAAATCGTTTGAGAATATCTCTGACGTACTTGGTTTGATGGATAAAAATCCCTTCCTTTGATTGCTGAACCTGCAAACCTAAAAAGAAAGTCATTTCTCCCATTGCGCTCATCTCGAACTTCTCCTGCATAACCTGTTCGAATTCTTTGCACATTCGAGTGTTAGTAGACCCAAATATAATATCATAAACATAAACTTGTACTAGCAGCAAGTCCTCGTCCTGTTCCTTGATAAAGAGAGTACAGTCGATCAGGCCTCGTCGAAAACCATTCTTCAACAGATAAGTAGACAACGTTTCATACCAAGCCCTCGGAGCTTGATGAAGACCATATAACGCCTTGTTGAGAAGCCAAACCTTGTCAGGATGGAAAGGATCTTCAAAACCTGGCGGTTGCTCAACATATACTTCCTCTTCTACCACACCATGAAGAAATGCACTCTTCACATCCATCTGATAAACAGTGAACTTCTTGAAGGACACATAAGCCAAAAAGATTCTTATGGCCTCAAGTCGTGCAACCGGTGCATAAACTTCATTGTAATCAATGCCTTTGACCTGATTAAAACCTTGAACAACCAATCGCGCTTTGTTTCTCACAACAACACCTCGGTCATCCTTCTTGCACTTGTACACCCATCGTGTACCAATCTTCTTGTAGCTGTCAGGCCTGTCAACCAATTTCCAGACGCCTAACTTCTGAAATTGCTGAAGTTCTTCCTGCATGGCTTCAACCCAAGAGACTTCTTTTATTGCCCCTTCCAAGATTTTGGTTCTACTTAGCACACATAGCAGGCAAAAGACTAATCATTCAGACCACCAGATTCCCTGATTTCCGAATACAATCCAACATTCTGGTTGTCTCGAAACTGATTACGAGTCTACACACCACTTTGGACATCTCCAATAATATTCTGCTGAGGATGGATATTATTAATTCGAGTTTCTGGCATATTAGGAACTCGAGAATTGATACCCAAATTGTTGATATTCAGATCAACAATTAAATCAAGAGCTGGATTTGACGAAGATGTAGATGCCTGACCTTCAGTCGTTCCTTGAGGTTGAATATTTGACGTATCATTTGAAAAACTAGGAACACACCAGAGGTAGCTTCATTTGCATCATGAAACTCATCTTCTTCTGACGAAACATTATAATCCGCAGCGTCTTCAAATTCCTCATTTTGAACAAGATTGTTAACCGAAGTCGACACTTGAGGGTTCACAATAATTGGTCGAACTAATGACGAGTCTACTACAATATCACTTTCCAATAACATCTGAGCAGCAGCTGTTGCATCATCAAAAGTTGGCAGATTAAAGGAGTCAAACAACCCATCATAGTCAAACATCCAAGGAGCACCCGGAGCTCTAACAGCTTCTGTATATCTCTGAACCTTGACTTCACCCATTCTTCAATCTTCTTCGAAGATAAATTCCACACCCGGAAATTAGGAGTAGCATATCCAAGAAAGAAACCTTCAATAGCCTTGGGACCAAACTTTCCATGTGGGTCGATCATAGTGAGCTCCAAAATGTTCTAAGAAAGAAATATCCGGTTTCCTTTTATGTAACAACTCAAAGCATGTCTTCCCATGTCTCTTCACCGTTAGAACTCTATTCATCGTGTAGCATGCAGTAGCAACTACTTCTCCCCAAAATTGAACGGGAAGTTCTGATTCTACTAACAAGGTTCTTGCAGTTTCAATAAGAGTTCGATTTTTCCTCTCAGCGACACCATTTTGTTGTGGAGTGTATCGAGAACCGTACCCATGCAAAATACCCTTTGAGGAACAGTACTCATCCATAATCTGATTCTTGAATTCCGTGCCTTTGTCGCTTTTGATTCTCCTTAACTTCAGATTATACAGATTTTCTAACAGAGTCAGGAGATTCTTGAGGATAGTAGGAACTTCACTCTTGTGTGCCAACATGTTTACCCATGAAAATCTAGAATAGTCATCAGTAACTACCAGACAATAAGAATCACCAAAGGTTGTCTTGTGTTTCATAGGTCCAAAGAGGTCCATATGAAGACGTTCCAGTGGCATATTTACTGTGTTGATCTTCTTCACGGGATGGGATTTTCTCACTTGCTTCCCTTTCTGGCATGATACACAAACGTCTTGAAGATGAAAGTTCTTCACTGGTACACCATTCACTAGATTGTTCTTCACCAAATAGTTCATTTTCCTTAGGTGAATGTGTCCCATACGTCTATGCCAGGAGATTGATTCCTTCTCGGTGGCTTTAGAGACAAAACATGTGACTTGTGCAGATGTTGTAATAGCTTGGCTCATATCAAGAATATACAAATCATTAATTCTTGGAGCCGACAGGAGAATCCATTCCTTGGGGATCTTGAATCCAGGCTTCAGCACATAACATCCGGCATCATCAAAATGCATCGTGAACTTCTTGTCGCAGATTTGAGAAATGCTAAGAAGATTGTGATCAATTTGCCGCACATAATTATCTTGTCGAAGCTCACAACACCATTGGAGACCATTCCTTCTCCAGTGATGTATCCACCTTTGTCACCAGCAAAAGCAACATAACCATCCCTAATACTTTTCACATCATATAGGAGCCGCAAGTCACCTGTCATGTGCCTTGATGCTCCACTGTCAACAATCCAATGACTGTTTACAGTTCCTCCATGAACACCCTGCACATTGCACAAACAAGATTAGTTTGAGATGGGGACCCAAGCCTCAGTGGTCTTGGGTCGTCCCTTATCATCGAGAAATGTAATCTCAATTTCTTGATGATTAACGAACTGAGAAACTCCTTTTGAACCATTACCGGTCTTCTGTTTCCAAGATCCTTGTTTATTACCAGATTTACTATTATTTACAGTTTTAACAGTTTCTGGTTTTGTTGACTTTGAAGATCTTTAATCCTTATTTGAAGAATCCGATTTTAAAGCTTTCTCAATTGCTTTTACTTGTTTAAGTTTTTGTTTCTCTTTTTGATCTTTAATAACTCGTTTATCTTGTGTCGGAGAAACAGATTTACGTTTGCAAGTTGGTTCATGAGGGGTTTTCTCTATACATCTTGATTTGGCTGGATTTTGACAATCCTTTATAATGTGGCCAAATTCTCCACATTTGAAACATGTTCTCCTTTCAACAAACTAGGAGATCGTGTTTCTCGGCTTGATGTTGAACTTATGGATCCTGAGGTACTGGGTTCATTTTCATTACATCCATCAGTGTGTTGGGTGTAATTATTTTGACTATTTCTTTTCAAAATCTTAACTTTCTTTACAAAATCAACATTAGATTTTCCTTGAAAAGTTTCTACTTTATCGGTACCTTTAGAACTCACAAATTTAACAGTTTTGGCCTTTTTCTAGTGGTGAGTGCCTTTTGATTCAACCTTCGGTTGAGAAACTGTAGCCTTTTCAATACGCTTCCATTGTTTTTCTTTTGAAGCTGATAATGGTCGTGATTTGGTGGGCTTTTTCTTCTCTAAAGGTTTGGTTTTTGACTTTTTAAACACTTGATCTATAGAGATTGGATTTACGTTTTTAATTGGAAAATCTTTGTTTGAATAGATTTTCTTATCTCCAACCAAAGTATATAACACATTATCTACTTCTTGTGTATACACACTTGTCTTCTCAGATTTCTTAGGAACAGTCTCTTGATTCTCAACAGATTGAGTACTAGGAGTAGCAGACGATTCTACTCTTTTCCTTTCATCAAGAGGCTGATCCTGATCATCATTTCTTAATTCATCATCTGAGTATCATCCTCTTCTTCATCAGATGATGAACTTTCTTGCTTGCTTGGTTCTTGAGAGGAATTGCCTAGTTTGAACCCTAACCCTGCTGCAAATTCCTCAGGATTCAAAGGTACAGAGGGTTCAAAACGAGGCATCTCCTCTTCATCAGACATTTTGGTATAGTTATGTTTCATTGGGGGTAGACACGACTTATACCCTATGCATTCAGCATCTCCCTTTAGTTTTTGAACTTCAATAATATGATCAAGCACATATTGGGAGTTAGAATAACTTTCTAATTTGCGTTTGATCGAACCATATTCACATTTGGCGATGGCTACCTCTTTCTTTGTTTCTTCTAGGAGATTAATGTAATTATTAATTCCTGTTTGTTTATTCAAAACTATTTTTGTCAATTCAGAAACACTTTTCTTAAGGGTTTCTATTACAAATTTGAATTCTTTTTCATTTCTAGTTAGCGCCAAATTCGCCTCTTTGCATTTTGATAGTTCAACAACTAAATTCTGATTATGACTGTTGACGGTTTCATATTTGATTTTCAACTCAACACAGTCATTCCAAACAGTAGGAGGGTCAGAATTTACCTGTTTTGAAGAACCTTTAACATTTACCATAAAGGCAGTGTGATGAGGAAAAGCTGCACCATCTGTAGAGAGTGTCTCTGTCTCTTTTTCCGCAGCTGCTGCATTCCTCGTCATGCCTACCTTTTCAGATTTCAACATCTCAGCTTCACTCAGCAACTCTTCAACCTCAGCCATCACTTCCTTTCTTTATATCGGAATCAGATCCACAACCATCTGCACTTGAACATTCTTCATCAGAACTACCAGCATCCCCAGATGTATCATCGTTATTTGGAGTATTGATGCTGTGATCATGCTTTATTTGATCCATGATCCTTGCATAGAATGCAGTTCTTCCGTTGTTCTCTGTTCCCAACTGTACTGACCAATCGCATCCTTCATCAGACTGAACTACCAAAGCTATGTGCGTGTTTGAAGGTCCTGATTGATTGGTATTCTTAGAGTTGCCAACAGCTACTATTCTTCTTTCATTGTTGTACTATGCTGTGTTGGATGGTTGAGACTGATTACAAAAGGGGTTGTGATTTCCTTCCTTGTTGGGTCTTGTGCATTCCCGCTTGAAGTGACCTCTTTCTCCGCAGTTGAAGCAAGTGATGGCGGTTTTGTCAAAGCCGTATTTTGTATCCTTCTTGCTTTCCAAACTGGTTCTACCCGTTCTTCTCATATAATCCTTCGCTCTTCTCATAGCACTTGCAAATGCCCACTTGATGTCCATCAGTTCCATTTCATCTCGGTCAATTTGTTCATAGTCTTCATTTGTCAAATTGATGTTCCCTATTTGACCTGCAACTAAACCACAATACGCACTGACCATGGTATTTAGAAGTTCTGCATGTTTCTGTGCTACTTCTACGTTGATTTTGGAGAGATTTGACGTGTCAAGTTTGACAGTTTTGGGATTTGCCGATTGACTGTTGTTTCCATAGAAAGCTTGTTGAGGAGCTTTCTGTGGAGCTTTATGCACTAAATCCCTTGGCTGTGGAAGGAAGGCTTTAGGATCAAAAGTCTGTCCATAGGCTTGATTACTCGAACATGTAGACTGACTTGATTGAACTGGTTGGGGTAGAAAAGGGTTCACGTTTGACACAAACGCGGTTTGCAGCTTCGGTTGCTGACTTGAGCTTGTACCTGCATTTATACCTCCAAAATACATTTCAGGGTTTTGTGGAGCAGAGACTCGTTGTGCCTTCCGGAGTTCTTCTTCATTCTTGTTCTCCAGTTTCTGCACAAATTCATAAATACTAATTGAGTCCAAAACACCTCTATGTTTTAAAAGATCAATAAATTGACCCCATTTTGGTGGTAAAGCATCAGCAAATCGCATCACAATTTCTTGTGGTGCTGCTAACACTTTATATGAGTACATTTTGCTGAGAAGATGATAAAATGGAGTGGTCATAACATTCAAGGTTTCGTTCTCCATGAACATGAAACCTTCAAACTCTTTCTTGAGCAGATCATGCCGAATCTTCCTGGTAGCAGCGTTACCTTCACCTCTTGCTTCCAAAGTGTCCTACAAATTTTTCGTTGTAGTACAATACACAAACTGATGATAAATGTCTTTATGCAGAGCTTGTGTGAGGATAGCAAATGCCTTTTTCTCTAGATCGTAAGCTTTCTTGTCACTTTCGACTAGATTGGCCAATGTGGTTGGATTTGATCCAGCTTCTTCAAGTGCTTCATTGTAGGGGGTAGTGAAACACGTCCACAATTTCGTGTTTTGACCGAGAACATACGTATGAAAATGACTTTCCATGAAGGATAATCGTTCATGTGATTTAATTTCGGCGGTCAGTTATTACTCCCTGTTTCACTTTCGCTCATTAGCAGAGTTTGGATGCTTTGATTTTGATTCGCAACACACGCCCATTGATTTGCAGAGATCATTGCTGTATGTTGAGGCATCAAAGATTTTACCCATGATGTTGCGGAGCTTTGCGAAGACTCCTGATTTGAGCTTGAACAACTCCAATCCCACGGGTTAGACTCATTATATTTTCTTCTTTTATGAAAATTTAAAGGTTTTAAAGTTTCACAATTATAATTACTGTTTAAAAATTCACAAATCTGAAAAAATGACAAATTCTTAAAATCACAAAGCTTTGAAAAACACGAAAAACAAACAATAGCTGTTTCGTGCGAGACACATGTTTCGTGCGAAACAATGATGTTTCGTGCGAGACAGGATGTTTCGTGCGGGTCAGATGATTCGCACAAAACTTTTCAGTCGCACAAACTGTTTTGCTCAGCATTTTTCAGTGGAATCTTTTCTGAAATGGTTTGGTGAAAATTTTCCTTTCTTGTGTAGACCTGCTTTTTCGAAAATACCTATTGTCTTACCCACTTTTAGTTAAAACACAGATTTTTAATCAGTCATCAGTCCAAGTCCAGATCCAAGTCAGAAAATGTCAGCCCTACCAAACTAATTAGATTCAAATTTTTGCAGATTTCTTCTTCAAGGGTGTTCTTCAGAAAAATTTTACCACAAAATTTTCCGCATGCAGCAGATTTTAACCAAGTTTTAAGTTAGTTATCTATCCAAAACTTATGTTTTCTGCTGGAGGCTCAAGAACACTTCAGAAATCTTCAAACTAGCTCAGACACAACTAAGCCTGGTTTTGAACAAGGAAAGAGCAAAGCTCTGATACCACTTGTAGGTCCACCTGAGGATCAAGTTAAACCAGTTCCTTGTTCATATAACATACACACAAGTGCGGAGTCCAAGTGTACATGCAACCAAAGCAAAGTAAAGAACACGGGGTAACCAAAGATTCACTATCTTGATTAATGATTGAGAACAAGTACAAACATATACACACAATGCTCGTATGACTCAAACAAACTTGTTGTGTTTTTGTGTCTTCGTCTTCACCAGAAATGCTAACAGAGAGATCTCACCAAAGGATCAGTCTGCTAGCTCGTTTCTTTCAGTCTGGTCAGTCTAGTGAGTTAGTGAGTCACCTTGACTGAGAAGTGCACGTCTGCTTATATAGTGTCTGTCTAAACATTCGTACGAAACACGAATCTAGACATACTGAACACACTATTTCACATGAGACAAAACTCCAGAAAATTTGGTACAAGACAACTGTTTCGTATGAAATACATTGTTTCGTACGAAACCATTCATTGTTTTATACGAAACATGTGACTCGTACGAAACCTATGACTCGCACAGAATTCTCATTCTTGGAAAACGTGTGTAGACATGACGTTTACAAGACTTATCAGTATGCACACATGCAACTGATTAACACAGACAAGCTAAGATGTCATACTAGATCAAGATAGAAGGATATCTCGATCTTATCGACACGACCAAACCTATACAGACACTTGAGCAAAGACCTTACAATTACAACTGTAATTAAGAACAAGCTAAGATGTTGCTTGGTCTTCGGTCTTCGGGCTATCTTAGGAACATCTTCACTTCTAACCTTCAGTTGATGATATCCTGATCTTAAATCTATTTTAGAAAAGTAACTAGCCCCTTGAAGTTGGTCGAATAAATCATCGATCCTGGGGAGAGGATATCTATTCTTAATTGTTAACTTGTTTAGCTCACAAACCGTCTTTCTTCTTAACAAAGAGGATTGGAGCTCCCCAAGGTGAGGAACTAGGTTGAATAAATCCTTTCACCATGAGTTCATCCAACTGAACTCTTAACTCATTCATTTCGGTTGGAGCTAGTCTATATGGAGCTCTAGCTACAGGTGCTGATCCTGGTATGATATCGATTCTAAACTCTACTTGCCTGTCTGGAGGTAGGCCTGGTAATTCTTCACAGAAAACATCGGGATACTCTAAGATAACTGGTAACTCTTCAATGCTTGGTTTAGGCTCATTGATGGTTACTTGTGCCATGTAGATGACACAACCTCTTCTCAAACACTTGGATGCCTTAAATAATGACACCTTGTCTGGAAATCCATATTGTGAGTCTCCGGGGGTGATTAATTCACCAGATGGGGTTTTAATTTTGATGAGCTTTTTATCGCAGGCAATACGGGCTTGGTTATGAGATAACCAATCCATGCCTAGGACAACATCGAACCCCGCCAATTTCATTGGCAAAAGAGAGATAGGGATGGAATAATTCTTAGTGGATATAGAGCATCCATCAAGAATGGAAGAAGCAGTTTCTAAGGTTCCATCGGCGAGTTCTATCTCATGAATTTTATCTAGAGTTCTTATGGGTAAATTTAATAGTTTACTAAACTTATGATCAACAAATGATTTATCCGCACCCGAATTGAAAAGAACCCTAGCATAAATATCATTAATGGGGAAAGTACCTGTTATGACGTTATTGTCATTAACAGCTTCTTTAGCAGTCAGACGAAAGGCGCGTGCATTCCCCTTCTTGGCCTCTCCAGGCTTCGGATTATTATTCTTTGAACTCTTAGGGCAGTTAGTTGCAATGTGCCCTTTTTCGTTGCAGATATAGCATACATCATCCTTAAGATCTTTACAATCTCGGGTCTTATGCCCTCTCCTTTTACAAACACCACAAGGTCTAACTTGTGGATCAGAAGTACACTGTCCCCAGTGTTTGCGGTTGCAAGTCTTGCAAAATGGCATTACAGCCGACTTGCCTTGGTTCCCTTTGAACCCAAATCTCCTTTTATTTTTCTTATTAAACTTATGGGAGTTTTCATCTTCCCTCTTCCTTTTTTCGTCAGTTTCAGACTTAACTGACTTTTATCTCACAAGATCAAGGGTGAGAGAGAGAGATAGGTCTATAGCAGACCTATACGTATTAGGCTGAGTGGCCTTTACCATGCCCTTTATCTCGGGCGCTAATCTATTAATAAAACGCGCAATGCATTTGGATTCAGGGGTAATTAAATAGGAAACTAACCTAGATAGGGAATTGAAATCGGAAACATTCTTCCGACAGCCTAGGTTATTCATTGATAGAGACAAGAAGTTTGTCTCTATTTTCTCCACCTCATGGGTTGGGCAATAAGTTTCCTTTACCAATTCAACAAACTTGGACCATCCCAAGTTGTACAGGTGTACCTTACCTGTTGATTGAATCATGGCTTTCCACCATATTAGGGCATTGCCTTTAAAGGATTGTGATACGTACTTGACCACATCCTTATCAGCACAGCTGCTAATGTCTACAATGGTCTCCATTTCGTCCAGCCACTTTAGGGCTTCTACGGCTCCTTTTTCCCCATTAAAGTCTCGGGGTTTACAGGAGATAAAGTACTTGTAGGTGCATCCGTCCTTGGAAGAACGGGACCTATCAGCATAGTTTATCCTCTTAGGTTCACTTTTCGCATTTGATGAGTGAACAGAGCTCTCCTTATGAGCTGAGGATGGTGGAATAGATAGAGGTCTAGAGCGAGTGGCACTCGGCTCTCTTAACTTTTCTATGGCCTTACTCATGGCCCTTTCCACAGCCGCATCAATGCGTGCTTGGAAGTCATTATTATTTATGGCTATATTTTCGGCGTCTTTGACGTTCTGATGGCTACTTTGTGCCTCATTAGAATTTTCCATACTTCAAAGCTTTGGTTCTATATACCAAATAAAATTTCTCTTAGCCATGGTATAATAACCATATCGGATTTTAAACATTGGATACAAGAAAAATCCACCGCCTATACTAGTGTGAATAACATCACAACTCTTAGGCTTAATATGACTATATTTGGACTTAGGTCTTAATAGGACCATCATAGGAAAATTACAATATGGACATAGTCCATATATTATAGACAGGGGATCGCACTGTCACAACTGTCATTATCATATTTGACAATTATATATATAACACATAGGCTTGTCACAAGGAACATCAAATATGACATAAGGGCATGTCACTAATGGACATATAATAAGGCACATAGGCACTACAATACTAATGGATGTTTAGTCACTACACTGGTGATATTAGCCGGTATCAGGATAGATCACATAGGTTATATAGAATAGATCACAACCCGAAATGGTAATACATCATTAATGGATGTTTTATTTATCATCGCACTGATGATATTAGCCGGGATCGAACATATCACAAGGGCTATTTAGCCGGGATCAAATAGATCACAAGGGCTATTTAACCGGGATCAAATAGATCACAAGGGTTATATAAAACACATCTCTAATGGATGTTTAATCACCGTACGGGTGATATTAGCCGGGATCAAACAGATCACAAGGGCTATTTAGCCGGGATCACACAGATCACAAGGGCTATATAACCGGGATCAAATAGATCACAAGGGTTATATAAAATACATCTCTAATGGATGTTTAATCACCGCACTGGTGATATTAGCCGGGGTCAAACAGATCACAAGGGCTATTTATAAGGTTAGGACATAGTCCATTACCTTGAAGGTTAGTGTGATTCCTCAAGTCACACAACCATGAGTATGCACATTACTTGAATGTTAACATAAGAGGATCTTAATGGTTGATTATAAGTCCTCGTCGCATTGACCTTAATGACTTAGAGGCTTGAACCTAGTCCACCACCTCTAGATAGAAGGATAACTTCCCTTAACTATCATGATAGAAGACCCTTTCGTTCTTAACTATCATTTATATATATTTTGCCAATATGTGTGGTCTGTGCCACTTGGCTAAATAAAAACCATTAAGATCTTTTTGGAATTATATCGCAGAGCATAAATTCGAGTAAAATCGAGAAGCTCGTTTTCAATAGGATGAATACATATATATATAATTCCAAAAGTACTTCATTAATTTAGAAATTACAATACTAGAAAAATGAAATAAATTGTCCATGCAAGGACTTAAAGGAAATAAACATGTCCACACAAGGACTAAAAGAAATAACAATGTCCTCGCAGGGACTACATATAACTAGAAGAAACTTCACTCGTCCTTCTTTCCCTTGACTAATTTGGAGAGTTTCTAGAAGAACTTATTCGTCTTCTTCTCTATTTTCTCGGCCTGCTGCTGCATCTCTTTCATCCTTTCTAAGGCCTCATTAATGGCCTCTAGTGCTGGCGGAGGTTGTGGCATAACCGGATACTGGTACCCATAAGTTGGACATCCAGTTGGTGGATAGGTAGGTGGGAAATGAGACGGGTAAAGTGCGTTGTGCATAACTGCTTGCATGTATGGGTCTTGCCACCACGCTTGATAGTCTACCGGCGTAGACGGGTTAAATGGATTATATCCAGACGTGTCTGGGTACGTGGGAATTGGGTTAGTATAACCCGTTGGTGGTGGTTGAACAGCAGGTGTTGGTGTTGGTTCCACTATAGGTGGAACATTAGAGGGTCCACCCATTTGTGGGTCCTCTTGAATGGTGGGGTAAGAATTTGGCAAAGGTGCCAGCGATCCCGACCTTTGTCCGGCACGTACTGACATACGTGCTCCACGCTTCCTCCTTGGTGGCTCAGGTAGTTGTTGAGGTTGGTCCACGGGTTCGATGTGGACATCTTCTTGAACTGGGGGTGGTTGAGAGTGGTGAGAAGGAGTGTGAGCGAAACTGAATTGGTTCCAGTATTGGTCCCACTCATTAGGACCTTGGTAGGGCGATCTGGAATATGAGTTTGAGTCGCTCGAAATTTCAATGGGATGCATATTTGACCCCTACGGTGGCATCTCCGGGTCGGAGTCCTCGTCCATAGGATGTAGCTGGTCAAACTGATTTTGATCAGCTGGAGGCGTGTTTAAATACTGGTTAGGGTTAAATTCTTCGTGGTAGGAGTGGTGAGAATGGGAATGGTGAGAATGGTAGGAGTGGTGTGAGTGGTAAGAATTTTTGGAATGTGAGGGCGAGTGTCTATTAGAGACGGAACGTCTCGCTGGTTGCCATGGAGACGAATCTCCTGATTCTTGATATGCATCTAAATTATGAGGTTGAGGAGGAATACGCCCGAATGGTCCTCCCCTCATTGGACCTTTTCCTCGTCCACTTCGTCCTCTCACACGTGGCGGCATTTTCCTGTTAAAAATCAATTCAAAAACATACTAATAACTTAATAATGAAATGAGTAATCCTAGGTCAATGCCTAGACTCGGAAGTCTAAGGAATGTGCTCGTGTAAGTTTGACACTAAACACAAAAGGCTAGTGTTTAATTCTCTCAAACGTTGGCTCTGATACCAACCTTGTCACACCCCGGATTTCCTACCCGAAATCCATACACCGGTGGGCCCGGGGGGGGAGTATCGTGACGTCAGTTGATAACATCATTGTCAATTAAACACGGCATAGCGGAAGTCTTGGAGTAAAATTACTATTACAAACCAAATGTTCGAAAATACAAAATAATATACAAGCTTGTAATAGAAGATCCATAGGCGGATCATAAAATGTACATGGAAATAATACAAAACAGACTTTAGGCAGATTTAGGATTTGCAAGATCCTCTATCACTACCGAGCAGCTTCTGGCCTATTTCGTATTGTACCTGCAGTTTAGCCTTTGGACGATACGTCAGCTTACGCTGGTAAATACACCCAACTGACTCATTTTGAAAACTTTAAAATGGTTTTAAGTGCAAACGGCACCAAAATCTTGTATTAACTTGGGAAAGTTGACCTTCCAACCTTGTATCAGATTCACATGTTTCACCATACATACAGGGCCTAGTACAAAAACCGAAACATGATTAAATACACACCACTCAGGACTCACGAAGGAGTCATCCCCCCAACGTCTTGGGAACATGGCATATGTGCATCAAAAGGTGTATGCCTACACCCCGTGCTAAGGTCGTGGCCAATAACTAATGTATTAAGCCCAGGATATCCAGGACACGGTAATTTAACCCCCGATGTTTAAGTTATCAAACATAACTGATTAAAACGAAATACGTGGGTTTACTACCACAAGCGGGCATTCGATTGACCCCATTTTGGACCAAGCGGTAATAATTTACCGTATTCTAAGCCCGTATAGGGAAAATAAGTCGATATTATTTACCTGAGCTAGTCTTCTTCTTTTATTTTTAATTAACTCAGCCGTATACAAAAGTACCAAGTGCAAATAGCATTTACCGGGAAGGCTCTAGTTTGGATTATGGCATAAGCTAGCAAATTAAATACTAACGGTCTTATAAACCGAATAGTGTACATGATCATTACGTATAACGCTTGATTAAACGATGATCGGATAGAATGTAGTTTAATCCCGACAAGTACTTAACTTGTATAATATGGGTAAACTATAAACATTCTGGATTTTGAAACTTAAATGACAAGATTAAACCCGTTTCGGTTAATTTCCGTAAAATAGTTACATATACGTAACTATGCGCTTAATAGCGATATCGGGTAACCGGATAAGTCATGGACAAGTTCTATACGCCATTATACCTTAAATAAGTTAAGATATCAGTAGGATATCAATTTGTATGCCCATTTAGGTTTTAAAACGAAATTATGCCTCATAAAGGCATTTTGGTAATTATATACCGTATAAAAGAAACTTGAATATATTTTAGGTTTATCATCATAAGTATTCTGGAAAAATATTTTATTTATGATACAATATCAGTAGGACATCATTTATATGTGTAATTTATCTTTTATGATCAAACTATGCACCGAAGGGGCATTTTGGTCATTTTACACATAGTTTATAAATTATTTGGGATTCTGAGATTATAACATGTACCTACTGTAAATATGTCTAAAATAAGTTTTAAAATCAGTAGGTATCAAGTTTTTGGTCAATAATATGGTTTAAAACCATACTATGCGCCGAAACGACGCTTATGTCGTAAAATAACGTCTTTATGCGATGTTTACGAAAACTGACATTTGGATCAGATTAAAATGTTTAAAATATGTTATTTAATATAACATATAAGTAGGTAAATTATTTAACTTGAAAAGATTGATTAAAATCATTTTATGAGTCATAAGGACTAAAACCGTCATTTCTCGACATAGTTTAAGGACCTGCTTGAAAACTCAGTTTATAACTTGGTTTAACATCCCAAATAATCCTACTTATAATATTACATCAGTGGGAAACTCATTTTTAAGCTTATTATCATTAAAACCTTGATTTATGTAAAAAGGGCATTTTAGTCAAAATGGCATAATTATGGAACTTGCGCATAAACTTGGATTCTGATTATGATCATGTAATATAACCTCAGAGGGTTATGCTACATTATATTATGATCATAATGCAACTTTAGATCAGTAGGTAACTAATCTAAATCGGGTCACAATCGAAAGTCAAAGCAGAAGTCAAACTTCGCGACTTTCGGTTGCGAACCAACCCGAACTGAAATTGACGAGTCAAACATGTTCTTACATGTTCTAGTAATTATTACCAACTTTTTTAAGTGTGAAAACAGGTTTGATAACATGTATAAGATCAATTTATAATTTTTCCGAAAAATGGCTTGTTTGACTTTTTAATATCATAACTTTGACCCGTCAATTGGTCTAGTAAATGTGATCTTCAGGAGGTGCCCTTTATAGGGATTAACAGCTATCTTATAACGATCACTTAGCCATGTTTATTTCGAACAATGGCTGGACCATAATGGTCTTAACCGAAAGTCAAAGCATTTGCCGTAAAACGCTTGACTTTTGGCTATAAAAGCCTATAAACGAAAATGCAAGAGCAAGGAACACTTACAAGAGGTTCCTACAATGCAAGAGAACTAAGTTGGATGCTCCTTTCAGCTAGGAACTTCCAGAGGAGGGAGAAGAGTTATCTTTAAGAAAGGTGCAAGTTGGAATGAACACTTGAACACCTATTTATAGTTGGAGAACTCAAAGGAGGTGAAGACAGGTGTTTAGGGGAGTAAGAAGAAGCTTACAAGTGTCCCAAAACGTGGCATAGCAGTTTAGAGAAGCCATGGTTTCGTTTAAATGGTTTTGAAGCTTTGCTTGGTCTCCAAACAAATCTTTCTGCGTCAGACCTGTTCTCGCGGGGCGCAAGAGACTCAAGCCAGGTCTCTCGCGGCCCGCGACCGCCCCATGGCCAGATTCAAAATTTGACACTTTAGCCCCTTAACTTTAAAAAGCTTCTAAAAACCTTTTTAAACACCATTTTGGCACTTTTTGCCCTTCGTAGCCAATACTTGGCATATCCGGGATTATGCCCGAACATTGTCGAGCTCTTGGTTCGTTAAAAGGTCACTCAGAGGTATAAATTAACATGTTGACACTTTTAATCCCTCCATTATCCAACTTTCACATTTTTACAAAACTGAACCCTCCCGTCCAACAAATGACACATATGAGAGTTAGGAATTCACAAAGGATCACTTAGAGGCTTATTGCAAGCATGTTGATTCCGATGTCACTCAGAGCTAGGCATGTTGACATATCAGTCACTCAGAGGCCAAGTTTTAAGCATGTTGACGTATCAGTCACTCAGAGGCTAATGATTTAAGCATGTTGACATATTAGTCGCTCAGAGGCTGTTATTATGCATGTTGACATCGGTTCGTCACTCGAGGCTCAGATTGAGCATGTTGACGCCTTTAGTCCTTCTTGGTCTTTAACAGTCTATATTTTAAAATACAACACGTGTCACTATATTATTGGACATAATTTTACAGGGTGTTACAGTTTACAAGAGTATGAAGTTTACAAGTTGCTAGGGATGCCTCAAATGAGCACCCATGATGCTTATTTATAGTGCATTGGTGCCTATCTAGAGTGTTCTATATCTAGAACACTCCTTATAAAATATCAAGTCTAAATATCTAAGATATTTGTTACAAAATATCATGATATTTGTTGATTTATAGAAAGTTCTTTGGGCAGATTTTTATGGCTGAAGTAACTAGCCATTTCCAGCAAATTCTAGGCCCTTCTTGGCTGATATTTTGTACTTCTTAATGTCTCCATGTTGCTGGAACAATACGGGCTGTTCCGGAGTCTTCCGGGCTGCTCTTGATGCGTGTAGATGGTCCCGGAAGGTTCTAGAATGCTGAATTTTTGGGCTGAATTTGTGCGGGGCGTGACACTAGGCTTCCAAGTAATCACACCTTTACAAAACACAAGCTTTGTTAAGCTTAGATGGTTCCAACACTTGTGGGTTAAAACCCTTTACAAAACAGAAGTTTAGAGGTGTTTTACACCTCCTAATTTGTATGAAACAGGTCTAGCTAGCTCGCTAACCATGGGCTTGATTAGAGGCACAAGTAGCATAAGTTTGTCTAGAGAAAGCATGTTTAAATAAAGTTTATAAGTTCATCTTCCAAGACAGAAAGTTTAGCCTTAAAAATGGTATTGTTCCACCTTAGTTTTCCATGGAAAACCTATGGTAACATCCCTAGAGCCATTACCAACCATTGTAGATGAAGAAAATGTGAAGAAAACATGAAATTAATGAAGTTATAAAAAGATAAAATCAAGCAGAAAGTTTATAGCACTTTGGACCAAAAAAATGGTGAGGTTTCACCTTAGTTTGCCCAAGCAAACTTGTGAAAACCTTCTAGAGTTATCAAAGTGTTTTAGAAGAAGAAAAATGAAGAAATAGTAGGAGAAGTGAGTTAGAACTCACTAAAAACTCAGATGTTGCTGTTGTGTTTTCTGGAAGTTTTAGGGACTTCGAGAGTGTTTTTGAAGTGTTTGGAGGCTTGTAAAAGTGGGAAAAGGGATTGGGGAAAGGTTGTTTATATAGGGAAGGGGATTAGGGTTAGCGTTGGTGAGCATTTAAGACAATTAGGTGAGTGTTTAAACTTGAAACAAGTCAAACAACACACCCTAGCAGCTTGTGGCCGCAAGCTGCCACGGGTTTCCTTTTTTTAATTAATTGTTATTATTAGGTTATTTGATGTCATTTTATATATAAGTGACGGATATTAACGGGTGACTTGATATTTTAAGCATACGAACATTATAATCTAGCTTTTTTCCTAGTAAAAAGAACATGTTTTAAGAGTTCAATGAAACGAAGTGTATAATAAGTGTGAATCGTTTAGCGAGGTGCTAAATAATTATAAATCTCGCGACTGAATAACCAAGTATTTCCATGAAAGGAACATGCACGAAATATGAATATACGATAATTGTTTACGATTTAAACTTGCGTCATGTATCACGTAACAACGGGTGCATGAACCAATGTATAAGCATGTATAAAAGATTAATTGCATTATGATCGAAGCTCGGATTTACAATGATTCCACTGAGATAAGATTGCAATAACAATGAGTTTCCGAAAACATAATTACGATACATTCTTTCTAAAAACGGTAAGCTACGAAAAATGAGGCGTTACAATCATACTTTCTGAACTCTCACAAAAACTTTAACAATCAAATATTTTATCTACCTTTCACTGTTTGATATGACTTCAGCAATCAATTTCACAAACTATCAAAAAAAAAATAAATATACATATACGGGTAGTATAATCTTATACGGCCCGTATACATGTTTTAAAACCCAAAATCCTTATTAAACCTCACAAAATATATCCACTTGGTCGTATAACGTTATATTGCTCGTATACATGAAAATAAAAAAAACATTCCACTGCAAAAATCTCGGTGCAACAACATTACATACGGACCGTATAATCTTGTATGACCCGTATACAATAAAGGATGTGAAAAATAAAATATATGGAGGTGTGTGAATAGAATGACCGTTATCCTAAATACAATTTGTGGCATTGAATCATTCATGTTTATTTGAAAATACATGTACATAATTTGTAATGTTAGGTTAAAATGTACAACTAATAGTATTAAAAAAATGATCATATATTATTTAATTATGTCGGTCAATTATAGACACGTTATAATGATATTTTATATCCATTTACATATTTTGGGATTTTATGCTAGTTTAAAGTGTATGACAACTCACAATGATCGTATGTTGAACAAGTGAGATACCATCCGTCCACATATTACAAAAAAGAAGCAATAAAAATTACGTCGATATAATATTATATAGGTTACTTGTATGAAAATGAATATTCTGTCCTTTAAAAAAAGAAGCAATAAAAATTATAGTCGATATATAATATTAGATTGGTTACTTGTATGAAAATGAATATTCTATCCTTTATGTTTTGTTACTGAAAATCAATTATTAATAATGTAAAAACATAAATTAACTATCAATTGTAAATCACTACTACCCGTAGCAGCATCTGGGGACAGACCCACTAAGGCACACCTTGGGTCAAATCCGTACATTTTTATAAATTTATATGTTATGTACAAATTAATAGTTGATTCTATACTTTTTTTTAATCAATGAGCACATATAAATATTTGATAGTAAACAAATTAAGTAACAATTATGTACCGGTTAAACAATGACCTTGCTTTCCTTCAGTTAAGGACTAGGGGTTTTTAAAATACTGACAACTAGCATAATGGTTAAATTGGTTGACACAATAGATAAAAATTGGAGAACCGTAAAATTTGGATCGAAAAGTTGTGACCTCAGTGAAATTTTTTATGTATCCATCAGTCACCAACATCTCATATTACCACAAACGGACATCTACACCGTTTTACAACCAAGCATTGTGAGCCATCTATTCGTTCATCCTTAACCGCTGATTCAACCATACCACACAATCATATTCAAACACCATATACTAAACCGAATAAAACCAAAGAAAACCCTAAACCTTAAATCCATTCACTCCATTATGTAGTAAGAGATAGAGTTAAGATATTAGGAACCATCCGTGATAATTAATTCCAAATTAGAAACACACTATTGTTTGTTGATATACTAAACACTAAACATCATACCCTTGAAAGAATGGGTCAATTAACTGAACTCATTTGGATTTTGGACTCACAAATTAGGCTCTTGAGATAGGCCCAACAACATGTGATCCAAAAGCTGATCAATTGAAGAAATTGTGGGCTGTATGTACAAAAACCCATAACTACAAGCCCATACCCTAAAGTGAACAATTTTAACAGGTCAGAAATCAAGATTCATGACAATCTAAAATGAAATACTTAACTTCAAAACATACTAAATCAGAAATCAATATTATTTTTTCCACATGACAAAAACCACATCTCCACTATCTTTCCTTCCTTCGAGTTCATGCTGCCAATTTCTCCTTCACCTGCAACTCAAAACAGAATTTAATTACCATACCTTTCTGTTTCATATATATTTAGTGTGTATGTTAAATATAATTATAAAAAAAAAACTATACCATCAATAAACAACATGATCACCTTAAAAAACCCCTCTTCCACAAGCGCAAACATAACACCAGATTCTCTTGACTTCCGTTAAATGCAGAAAACACTCAGTTTTGAGAAAACGTTTGTGAATCTATAGACAAGACAAGACGCATAACGTCGTCAGTGATATTGCCGTTACGTAAATGACAAAAACCTGCTATTTAGGGTTTATGACTACGTACAGACTCGAATGTTTCTTTTGGAATTTTTCTTTAAACAATCGTTTATTATTAATAATTATTAAAAACTAACAAAATAATTTTATTGATTTAAATAGTGGTTGGGAGCAATATGGTATGCAAATGTCATGGTAATATCGTAGTATTTGTGATGGCAATTTTTTTATATTTCTTAGAGGTATATGTGCTAGTAATATACAGTATTAATAAAAATAAGTGTCGGTTTGTTATATAAATCACGACTTGTATAAAAAAAAGGTATGGTTTATATGTTTATGTCGAACTATTCCACGACACTAGCCAAAGGTATGGCCAACAACAAAAATTAGTGTGTTCTTTTAGGTCTTAGTAACTTTGCTACTGGTTTAATATGAGTTTGTAAAATTCTTTATTTTTGTTGTCAAATGGTATATAATTTGTAAGTTTGTACTACAAAAAAAGTATGATTGTAAAAGAATTAAACGTTCAGCGAACAGTTTGTAAATTGTTCGACGGAGAGTTCATTTACGTTCTTTCATTTATTAAATAAACAAACACAAAAAGAATTTCGTTCAAATAATTAAGTGAACAAATATGCACAGAGCTCCCGTTCGTTCAATTGTGTTCATGAGCGTTCATTCGTTTATGTGTGTTTATGTTTATTCGTTTATGTTTGTTCATTTTATATTCTTAATTAAACTGCTCTTATGTTTTTTTTATATCTTATAAAACTAAAATTGTTCTCACCTTGTTTTACCGCTATTTACGTTCTTCCTCATTATTCACGTCGACTGATTGACAGTCGCCCTCCAAACTACAACCTTCCATTGTTCCATTCCACAATTACTTGATTACGGCTATTTGTGGTTAACCATGTTGTTTTTTTATTTTCACATTAACATATGTTCGTTTGTGTTCATTTACTTTTATTTCTATTTGTTTGTCTTCGTTTGTATTTGTTTGTACCACGATTACTTGTTTGTTTTTATTTAGAAAGTTAACTAATAAATACAAACGAACACAAACAAATATCCATTTCCTTATTGAACAAGAAACAAACGTGAACATGAAATTCCATTCGGTTAATGTTTATGAACTATTCGCGAATAAGTTAAATGCTAAACAAATGAGAACGGACATAACTTAAATTGGTTTTGGTTTGATTAAGTTACAAATCTGAAAAAGTATAAATTAATGAAAACTCAAAGAATATGTAGCTAAAACCTAATATTACAAAAAAAATTTATGAATAATGATTATTAAAATTAACGATACAATAATCTACCTATGAAATGAGTAATTAGTTAAAAACTTTTGCTACTAAAAAACCAATAATTTATACATTATCCAAACTACTCAAAGACAACACAAATAAAAATATATTGAAAAAAGATTAAATATAAATACCATTATCATACAAAACGTACGAATATGGTGAAAATGTAAAAAAAACTCGATGGCATTTTCATAATCATTTATTCGTAGAGTAATTATCAAAATTACTCTACAGATGATCTTGTCTTGTAGAGTAATTTTGTAAAATGTTCTTGTAGGGTAATTTTGATATGGTAAAGTAATTTTGTAGAGTAATATAATTACTTTACAAATGATCTTGTATGGTAATTTTGATCTTGTAAGGTAATTTTGTATAGTATCATAATTACTCTACAAATGAGTTTGTAGAATAATTTTGAATTGTATGTTGCTTGATAAACTTGCAGAATAATTTTGATACATTTGTAGAGTAATTTGATATACTTGTAGAGTAATTTTGATTCAGAGTAATTTTTAAACATATGTAGAGTAATTTTGAAAATTACTCTACAAGATCAAAATTACTCTATAAGATCATTGTAGAGTAATTTTGATAATTACTCTACGAGCAAACAATAACGAAAATGTAACCGTATTTTTTTAGTTTTTTCATGTCTTTCATACGTTTTGTACGATATGGGTTTTGTACGTGAACTTAACCCGAAATATATTTGGTTTTAAGCTGTAGATTTATACATTCTAGGTAAAACAAAATCTAGGATTAACGGTTTCTGTTACTATATTTTAAAAATACTGAAAAATTACGTTACTTTTGATAAACTATTTTAGTAGGTGTAACGGTTTAAAAAAAATGTTTCCTCGTCATTACACAGAATTCCGTTGTGACAGACGTTGACAGTACTTAGTCATGGGAGCATGCAAGTCAATAGCAATAGGAGGAATTTTATTCAACTAAACACAAAATGAAAAAAAAAATACAAATATAAACAAAAATGAACAATCATACGGCATTTTTACTCACTTTTATCTTTTTAACCGCAATTTGAAAAGATCAAAAGATTTCCATCTACACCAATTCAAAAGATCCATTTTCCGGACTCTTGATCCATAGGAAACTATAACTTCTAACCTCTTCACATATTTTCTAGATCTTAAATGGGCCGTTGTTGAAATCTGATTATTTCGGTCTTTCCATATACACAAACACGCAACAACCATGACGGATTGGATGCACCTTTTCTCAAATTCCAAGCCCGATAAGTCTTTGGTCGAAAAAGAAAAAATGGTTGTGATTATGTTCACAAGCTAATGCTTTGCCATGCTACCAAGGCTACATAGCACGAGGTAAAAATGTGATCCACTGAATCATGATCACAAGCATCACATAGACTACAAAAGGCCGTGACTTATGCCCCGATTTGATAGAATGTCTTTGGTCGGCAATCTGTTTACTCACTATTATATTTTTTACCACGTTTGTAAGAAACACTTAACGTTATATGTATATATATTTTACGTTAGATATATATTATGTATGTATTTTTTCTGCATAATTATAACATATCTTCAGTATCCTAAATAAGCACTTTATATATTTTTTTGAATCATAAGAAAATCTAACTAGGAGATGACAAGATGAAAGTTATAACACAATTATGTATTTTATTCTTTTTCGTTACTTGTCTATCTATTTGACCATATATATTCTACTACATTGTAATTTAATTCTAATACTTTTCGTTCCCTCTCTATATCATAGAATTTAAAAATTGGTGTGTTAATTAATTACTACATGAATTATATTTGATTTAAATTGAGATGATTCTTTAAAACATTCAATAAAATATCTAAATATAAGATTATATGTTTGTTAAATTTCGAAGTTAGTGATTCAATGTTAATGATTAATTAGATAACACACATAATAGAAGAGACGAAACCTAGTAGATAAATATATATAAACTATTTCTTAGAATCGTGGTTGTAGTGGAATTGTTAAAACAAACAAAAATAAACTTAAAAACATTGAACTACACACGCGTGTTCTGACGTGTTAACTTAACTCGAAAAAATTTAAACTGAAGCATAAAAATTGTCGCCCCTAAGAGCACCTCCAACGTAAGATTTCAGACGAAGTCCAAAAATCCAAACCTCAATTTTAGACCTATGTGTGCGTTGGAGGAGATGACGTGGCAAGGTCCAATTCGCTCAAGCGAACTCAAAGCGGACCAATGTGTGGGGACTACACACCCAAACATTATTCTATAATAGAATTTATATAAAAGTGGATGTGAGGCGGGGGTGTGGATTGGTTTAGCGTTGAAGGAAAAAAGTAAGTTTTTTTGGAAGTCTAGAATGATGTGCCGTGCTAAGGTAGCAGGCCTGAAACCAAACCCATGCGATGCAATTATAAGAGGTAACATTTACCATAACAAGCTACCAAACATAAGGCATTCCAGCTAAGGAAAACTATGACTCACAGTTCTTTGCCTCCTTCACGCCTGCAAGAATTTTGATTTCTCATTTACCTGCACAAAGGTATAGTTAAAACGGGTACTTTTCTAAACGGGTTGAGACCTTGTTTTTACACGAGCATCGTGGGTGTACGGTGTACCCGACACAATCCTAGTGATGTTCTAAAAGTAGTTAATTAAAAACAAATAAAATTACCCAAGTTCTAGACTCAAATTAAACTCTAGACTCCTAAATTATACTAAACTACTAACCGGCAAGTGAACCGATCGATTGTAGATTAGTTTAAGTAAGTCCGGATTTCAAATCACGAGACTCTCTAATTAAAAAGACACTTAATTTAGACTCAATTAAAACAACTTTATATATTTTAAGAGGGGGGGGGGGGTTTCTAACTAATTCTAAATTATTAATTAAACTAAAACTATTTAATTGAAACAAATTAAACTTTGAACTTTTTTTAAAAATTGGAAATTAAATCAGGAATAATGAACTGGTTACCTAGGTTGGATTTTTAGATTACTACTTATTTGATTTTATAATAAGTCAATTAGGTAGAATGATTAACCGAGCTCTTAAAATATTAAATCCTAGGTTTACCGAACATGACCCCCGACCCTTCTTAGGAAGACACCTATGATAACCTAAAATTATTATTTATTCACCGGTTTTAAAGATTCCTTTTCCGATATCTTTTAATTTAGTAAAGTGTCTAATTAGTTAAATACTTCTCAATAATTAACCTAGACCAACTACAACTTCTAGTTTAGCTTAACCGACTCAATTATGACAAGTAAATTAGATTCGGGAATTTCTCAAAACCTAAACCTAACAATTTATCTAATTATTTCAGTTAACTAATTATTATTTCTCAATAATTAATTTAGGTATAATGATTAAACTGATTTTATATTTTATTCAATTGTTTTCCCGGTTTTATTGGCCAATTTACCGATTGTTTCCTGAATCCCTAAAGACACGAAAAAGCAACACAAACCTATTCTATGGAAGACATCCACCTAGATTCATGTAAAACAAATAAGCAATCACAAATCAATTTAGATCATGCAAATACACTAAACTAGAAAGTTAAAGTTGTGAACTTTACCAAATACACATTCAAACCATAATTAAACTAAAATAAACCAAACTTTCATAAAATCATAATCCAAACTAGGTAACTAAAATAAATCTAGCCAAGTATCATGTTTTTAAAAACTGAATAAACAAGGTTCAAACAAGAATTCATAAACAAGTTAAACAAGGAATTAAAAGGATCGAGATGTTGCAATAAAACCGTATATGCTCCTGCCTCGAAACTCCTTGATAGCCCGAACGATTCCCGTAGCCTAGATCACCTTCTTTCAGCTCAATTTCTCCAGAAAATCTGCTCCACAAGATCTGAGTTCGTCCAATTTGATCCAAGATGTGTTGCAATCATAATATGACTCAAATAAATAACATAACAACCCTCTATCAGATCAGTTTCGAAACTTTCTGGATAAACTACTCTCTCGCCGGCCGCGAGAGGGATATGAGGTCCCGGTGGCGCCCCGCAACCGAGTAAAGTCTCCGGGATAACTATAAGCTTCTGCGGGGTGCGAGAGGTGCTTAAGAATGCGGTCGCGGCCCGCCAGAGGTCCAAAATCCTCCATTTTCGATTCGTTTCCTCTTCCGTGTTCCAATTACGCTTCGACTTGGTTCTATTTATCACTTTAGCACATTTTTCCCATCCTTCCAACCGTTTTCACGAACCAAGACCTGTAAAACGCATTTGGATTAAAAGTAGATAAATTCTTGACAAACCGAAACGAAAATCAATTAAAACTTTACAAACTCTACACGATAAATGCATGTATTATTCAATACATCACCTAACATGGTGGGCCAGGATACCGTGGGTTAAATAGACCTAAAATACCTGGTCCGGTATCATATATCTTCTATATGTAACCAATACTCGTTCCATTTTATAAATTTCTTTATTTAATTTAACCAACAAAACATGCCCCGTTACATTTTTTTGTTTTCTTCAAACATGCTGTTGACCCGTTATTTCCTGTTGTAGTAGACAAGCCGAGTTAATTTAGTTTATTACCTTTTTATTTTTCTTTATTGGGCCTTAAAACGCATATTACAGCTTCACATGTATGCATTGTTTCTTCATTTCTTATGGTCTGGATAATGCAACAAATTATTTATTTTCGGCTGTTCAATTTTAGACAATAAACCGACCGGAGCCTGTTTTTGGCAAAACATAAGACCGATAACTGAACTATGTGTTTTTTGGTCAGGCATTCTCGATTTGACCAACTGGTTTGGTTGGTCTATTCAAGTTTTTGAGCACCATTAAACTAACTTGTAACTAGTAATCGCCACACAAGCTATGACGGACCAAAGCTTGACCATTTGCGGATTGCTGCAAGGAACTCACGATTAATGTTGCCTCAAACCCCCATGGGGCGGGTCTGAAAAGCCAATCTTAACTACCATCAAAACAACCAATTATAAGCAGTAATTAAGGTGCATGGCATTGATAGCTTAGCAACTACTCTTAGTTTTGGGAATCATAGGTTCAACATCAATTCATCTTAAATTCTACCAAACACAAGGCATTTTCAATAACAAGTAACAAAAGTTGATTCCCATATTAAGAAGCTAATAATATATATATATATATATAATATATATATATATAATTATATATCGAGAGTTCAAATAGAAGAAAAATTTTCTAAGAATAAAAAGAATGACTTTTAAACCAATAGAAATTCTCCATTTACTTCATTTAATGTGTGTATTTAATATTATGAAAAAGGGCATATAGGTAAATTTATAATTGTATTAATTAGCTAATTAATTAAACTTGTAATTCATTTTTTAATATACTCTTTCAAGATAAAATAATTTATGGTGAGTGACAATTTTCGACATGTGTAGGATAACTTATGAAATGTGTAGGGTAAATTCTGATAAGTATAAGACATATGTAGGATAAATTTGAAATATGTAGGATAAAATATTTTTGCTTTATTAATTAAAGATAACATAATTACTGAGAGGAGTTATAAACTATTTAATGTTTACCATTATGCCTTTCTTCTTTTTCTTCTCATATTAAATTTCTTCTCAAATGAACCTTCCCCTATACACACACACACACACACACACCACACATATATAATATATATATAGGGTAGGGTTCTAGAGTGAACACTAGGTTAAGAGTGAACTGTGTGAAATAATCTGAGCCATTGGATTATATCATCTAGAGATTTTTAAACAATGGCAAGATTGTAATTATAATGTTGAAACTTCTCTTTAGATTAATTGACAGAAGGATATTTGTGTCTTTTGTAAATTGCATTTATTAAACAATATAATCAAAATTCATAAAATCTTGCTAGTTTCCGTATATACAAGATACACAGTTGTTAGTGTATACACATGTGTACAGTCTCGATAGTATCAGTTTATACAAGATACACAGATGTTAGTTTATACACATGTGTACAGTCTCACTAACTATCAATTTATACAAGATACACCGCTGTTAGTTTATACACATGTGTACATCTCGCTAACTATCAATTTATACAAGATACACCTTTGTTAGTTTATAAGATGTGTACAGACTTTTGATACATCTGTGTATTTTGTAGTCCACGACCTTGTTCCGTTAGGAGTTTCATATACGGTTTGAATCCGAGAAGGACAATTGGTGTCCAGTACCTTGTTCCGTTAGGAATTTCATATACGTTATTAGCAACTGATTCTACACGCGTTTACAATAATGGAGAAGTAATTAAAAATGTGGGAGAAAGAGAGAGAATTACTATATAAGAAAATTAAGGGATTTTAATTAAGAGAGAGAGAGAGAGAGAAAGAGCTAATGTCAATCTTACCCTTTTAATCTAAAAAATAATCAATGGTCAAAATTAGTTCACTCAGTTCATTTTCAAAAAGTTGTTCACAAATGATCCTAATCCTATATATATATATATATATATATATATATATAATAGGCCATAGGGTAGAGGTTCATGTAAGAAAATATAAAAGTGTGAGAAGGATAAGAAAGATTTTGGAGGTGACACGTGTCCCTTTTTATTTTGGTTGTTTTAGGGTATAAGTGTAATTTAATTAATAAAATCTAATTATGGAATGAATATATGCAACCGATTTTTTGCAGTTATTGTAGGGATTTTCGAATTTGAAGGCATACATCTTATAAAGAAATAACACCCTAACTCATAAAGACACCACAACATGTATATCGAAGGCATACATCTTATAAAGAACATAAACAACACCCTAACTTATAAAAAACACCACAACATGTATATTGAAGGCACACATCTTATAAAGAATACCCTAACATTGAATATACAGAAATAACACCCTAATAAATCAATTTCAAAACACAATAATTTAATCAGAATCAAAACATGAATAACACCCTAAATATAACACCAGTCAACATTTAATCAGAATCGAAACAAAAATAACACCCTAAATATGTAAAAACAGGAATAACACCCTAACTCATAAAAACATCACAGCATGTATATTGAAGGCATACATCTTACGAAGAACAGAAATATAACAGAAATAACACCCTACAATTAAAACACCATTGTATGAACATAGAAAAAACACCATGGACTAAAACATCCGAGCAAGACGTAATTTTTTTCTCTACATAAGTATATCAATATGGTACTCATATTAAAGATAAAAAACACTCGTTATTATGGTGTAATTTTTTTTTAAAAAGAGTTACGTATAAAAAGTTATTGACGTTTAAAAAAGAAGGGGGAACTTGCATGTGCATTAATGTTAGTTTCTTAATTTAAAATTTTTAAATTTATCTTTATACCCTTAATCTAGAAAATTAATTAGTTTAATAGTCAACACTATTTACAAGATTGCCATCAATATCTCAACCATAGATTAAATATCTAATGGTTTAGATATTAATCTAAACCATTATCTAATGGTTTAGATTCTTTCTTATCATTCTCACACTTTTATATTTTCTTACAATAACCTCACCCTAGGCTATAGTATCTTACTCACATAAATGTTACCAAATGGATATATTTTTAGATAATTTAGATTACAATATTTTTAGATAAGTTAGATTACTATGGCCAATATCGAATCAACACAAATGTGCAAACAAGATATTCATCAAAACATTGACCGACTCTTTATTGTAAACCAAATTGGAAACTCTCACGCACACACAAAATAACGATTACATGGACCCTAATACCATGTTTATAAAAATCAGACCTAAACGACTAAACCTATTGTGACTCAAACACCAGATAAATAAACTCAACAAATAACCTATGCTTATCGTAACTCAAATTCAAACCCATTACCCGACCCAAACTAATATGATTTGGGCCCACTCGCGCAAATAAAATAATCTAACTTAACCAGTCCAACTATCGAACTGTGACAAGATTAGCCCAACAGGCACGCACGTCCCACTTCCTTTCAATCTAACTAGGGGTTTAAACAAGCATAGAGGCTCAAGAGCTACTCGTGATCGGCTCGGTTAAAAGCTCGAACGAGCCAAGCCTTAGCTCGAGCCTGAAATAGAGCTCGTTTGGTTTTAGTTATTGAGCCTAAAATACAAAGCTCATTTAGGCTCGCAAGTCTAAATGAGCCCAAACAAAATTTTAGTTATATATATATATATATGTGTGTGTGTAATAATAATGATGATAACATGTCGAGCCGAGGACGAGCACGAGCTGAGCTTAGGCTCATTTAAGCGATGTATAAGCGAGCTCGAGCTTTGGGTTTTACTCGCGAGTCGAGCTCGAGCTCAAATAAGTACGCTCGAACGACCGAGCCGAGCTCGAGCTCGAGCTCCAGCTTCATAACAACATGATGAGTCGAGCTCGAGCCTAGTCGGGCTCGGCCTGGCTCGTTTACACCATTCATTCTAACCTTAATCATATATATAACCCAAACTGTCCAATTAATAAATAAAGGAGTCAAAATCGTTAAACCTAGTATATTATCCATAAGGAAAAAAACAACATGATTACCTAGAAGATCACAGCTTCCAGGAGTGCAAAGTAAACACCACTCGCGATCACACGCACCGGATGTTTACGATGAACTAGCGCGAACATGACCCCTTCACCAAACCCAGCCACCAGTCTACAACAATACACAAGCCCAATTACCACAATTACCAATATCAAACTGAAAAAAGAAACTTGTAATAATATAATCATAAAACACGATTACCTAGTCTGAATATCCAGCTTCATACCGGAGAATTCACCAAAATTACGTGCATTCATCAACCGATTTCAAAGATAGCCTATAGTATAGATACAACAAATCTATAAGTAAACAGAAGGTACGATGCAACAAACAGCTCGTCAAACAACCTTAAAAGTTGGAGAAACAGGAAAAGAGAGGTGACACGGAGGATGATAGTGTCGAAAACGTAACTAATGGCGGCTCTGAAGAGGCCTTTCTTGACGGTGGCGACGGGTATGTAAGATTAAATATACTATATTTATAATATTTAATCATGTAGCCATTATAATCATTTATATCGTATTAGATCAAAAAATATTAATCCTATTATATATTAGTTGGTAATTGTTGATGGACCATATTACCCTTATTAACTAATTAGGGTTTCCTTCTGGGTGTATATATAAGGAGATGATAGAGAGGTTTAGGGTTAGACACTTTTACTCATAACATCATCATCATTATCGCCCCAGCTCTCTCTCCATAACCTAAAACCGAATTCATCCCTGGTTCGGTTATCACCATCGTAATCTTACACCCTAAGGAGGAACCAAATCACACTGACAAATATGTCGAACTCCATGGCTGCGTCTCTGACTGGATTCTATGTTGGCTGTCTACTGTATCAGGTATTATTTCATTCATGTTTCCATTATGTTTAAACAGTATTGATCAACATGTGGTATCAGAGCATATGTTGATAAATCAGTTCTATTTTTGAATCCATTATTCTGGGTTTAAAATCTGGAAAATGGAATCTATAAAACCTTAAAAGAATTCGAAACCCTATTTCAAAAATATTGTTCCGGAATCACATAAATTTTGTGAGTTAAAATTCGGATTTTTGTTTAATGGATAAATTACTATTCTGAAATCATCAAAATCCTAGATTTCGGATTACTATTCCAGAATTTAAGTTTATGTTTTTTTAGGGTTCATCACATGTTCTTATGAAATTCGAAGAAATTCCTATATTTTGGAATGTAATTCGGATTATGGGTGTTTTTCTTGGTTTTGATCTATTTTATCTAATTAAAACTTTTCGAAATTTGTTATTGTTATAAAAGGATACAATTTTCGAAATAATTAGATAAACTTAATTGTCATTAAAAAAGGAAACAAATTACCCATAATCCCTTTGTTTTCGAACTTCAAACTTATCACAACTAACTGCTATGATTAGAGATTTCAAAATCTTGGAGGATAAGTTTCAGATGGATTCGAGACCCATTCGAGATACCTCATCTCGATTAATTCGAGTCTCATCCGAGATGCCCATCTCGGACTAATTCGAGTCTCATCTGAGATGAACATCTCGAACTAATTCAAGTCTGTCTCATCAGAGATCCATCTGAGATGCCCATCTCGGAATAATCAGATTCTCATCCGAGATGACCATCTCGGACTAATTCGAGTCTCATCCGAGACGACCATCTCAGATTAATTCGAGTCTCATCCGAGATGCCTATCTCGACTGATTTGAGACTCATCCAAGATGCCTATCTCAGACTGATTCGAAACTCATCCGAGATGCCTATTTCGGACTAATTCGAGTTTCATCCGAAATCCAATATTTTATCCGAAATCTCATTTCTACATTAGGCTATTATTGTGAACTAAATTTCAGTGCTAACAGGGGGTTTGCTATTAAATAAATGGTTTTGTAAATACTTAATTAATCATAATCAAATAACTTTTTACAAAACCAAATAGCTTAACTTGAATGAGCATTCTGATATATCACTTATGCCCAAAAGTGATTTGATGCATCTATTTATTATTCAAGTATTACGAAAAGCTATGTTAATTATGCATTATAAACGTGAATGTCTTATTTCTGGCCAAAGCTGATCTAATTTCATTCATGTCTAGCATACTTGACAAGTGCATAATTAAAGTGATTGTCTCATTTCTGGCCAAAACTGATTTGTCACAATTACTTTGCATATATGCTTAGACGATTACACTTCTGGCCAAAGCTGATTTGTCTTCATTTAAGTAGAATTTTCAAATAAGTCTATTATTTTGATGTTAGTAATAAACATATCACAACTTCTTCAAATAATGATCCTCACATTAATGATCCTTCATCAACCTTATGATCATATTTTTTTTGCCTTATCTTTAACACCCCATAACATTACTCACTGTAACTTTCTTCTATAAAACAGTTTCTCATCCACTCTAATTCCTAAACCTAATATGTTTTGCTTAACTTAAAGTTTCTATAAGATTAGCTCTTTAACTAAATCGTTGATTATCCCTTGAGTCACGATAATCCTATTGCTCTCTTTTGATAAAAGTGCTACAGAAGCATAGGGAATAGGATAAGTCGAACATGATGTCTCTTATGATAATCAAGAACTCATTTAACATAATTGCCATCACTAAAGTTATTCCAGATTATGTTTTTCCTAAGACTAATCTAATTTTATGGAATAATCAAATGAACTCCTAAGGTGCATGTCTTCATTTACAAATTCTAAACTATAAAGGTTAAATGGTATCCGTGAATAAATCATAATGTACAATACCATGACCCATAAAATAAAAGGCTTATGCATAGAAATAAGTACATTTTTTTCCAGTACATTACTACTAACTTTTCCATTAGTACAATTTGATGCCTTATAAATCAACTATAACCCTCAAAAGTACCAAAGGAAAATGAGTGTGTTGATCAGCAACATACGTAAAGGAAAAGAAATGCCTAAAACTGGAAAATAAGATGTAATTCACCTCACTACCACTGAAACTTAAAAGAGGATACTTCTAAGGCTCATAGACAAAATACAAGTAGTAATTCTATCTCTAAGGTTCTTCAAGGGAGAAACTCACTGCCTAATTATGCCATTAGTATAAGCAAAGAGATTATCCATAATTCAAAAGAACAGTTGGATAAAATATGTAGTCGTTTTTTAATGATCTTTAAGTCTGATAATTTTAAGTATTCCACTTAACACCAGATAAGTTGACTCTAGTTGTAAATGTTTTCTTACTAGAATTCAACAAATAACTATCATGAGAGTTAGTGACAAAATTAAATATTAAGGCTATAAGAACCATGAAAAGTTGTCTTCTAATTACGCTTTATGATACATTACATATTCTGGAAATTAATCAGAATTTAGTATCAATACTAAAGCTATATTATGACAGTTGTGAAGTTTGCATAGTCAACATAAAGTCACACTTACCTTAAACTCTCATATTATTTGTTCTCAATATCTGAATAGAAACATTAATAAGATGAAGCTAGATAATACCTTACACTTTCACAACTTTTGTTATCATGCAAATGAGAATTTGACAAAAGGAAATGAGATCTATAATTTTCATCCATTGTAACCGTAATTCATGAGAAATCATGACATGGTTAGTGAGGATGATCTTTTTATCTAATCTCATGCTAAGTTATTTTAAATCATGATGTTAAAAGCCCTAAAATATTATTTGGCTAAAGGAAATAAGTATGAGTCCACTATAAGTTATATTTCATTGACATTTGTGGAACTTATTCAAAATGGAATATTCAGACACAATTCATTTATCATTTAAAGACTATCCACTTGTATCTAAATTTGTCTCACATGGCCCATAGTCTTAAAGAAATCTATTCATATATATACTTAATATGATTTCTATTAAATATGTCCTTAAGCTTTTATGATATCTAGACATTAAGGAAATTAAGTAAAGTCTGACATATATATATGATAGGTTCCCACGTCACGTATCTCATTGAAATTTCTCTTGTAGCAATTTTAGAGATATCAAAGATCAGTGGGAGCATTAAGTGTCTTAATTATAACTTGCAAAAGTTGCAAGAGGTGGGGGAGTGAAAACTTCACATTACTTCAATTTACACCTCTTATACAAGACACTGCTCCATTTCGGAACTGTTTCATCCAAACTTGTCTCCTTAAAATCTAATGCTACTCTTACAAAAGTTTCATTGTTGCTTAATTGTGGGCACACTTAGATTTCTTACCTAAACTAATATAAACCTCAACAAGAGAAACTACAACGACTAACGTCGTTAATTTGTTTCTCTATTAGAACATGTTGGTCATTAAATATTGACCCTAAGCATGTTGAGTTCCTAAAGACTTCTAAGGTCAGTGGGAGCAGTAAAGTCTTTATCATTACTTGCAAGGAATACAAGAGGCGGGGGAAGAGAGTCATTAAATTTTACTCCGAATTTAACTCCGTTTACACCTCTTGTACATCATACTGCACCAACTCTTACACACTTAAAATCCTGAAAAGGATAGCAACCTAACCAAGAGCTAATCCATAAAATTGAAACTTCTAATAAACCCAATAATGAACTCAGGAGGTCATCTAGGTTTAAAAACCTACTAACTTTGATGATTACATAACCTCCCTAACTAATGTTGAAGTCGATTTTGGAAACGTTTACTGATCCTATCTCTTCTAATTAGACCATTAGCGTCAATCAATCTTCTCGATGGAATAAAATTGTTTTATAGTATAACTGATTTTATGTGTTCGAATAACATTTGGGATTTGATTGAATTACCTAAGAGTGTTCATAATCAAACCAAATCCTAATATAAACGTTAAGACACCAAGATGTATGATTGATTGTCAAAGGTTATACTCAAGAAGAGATAAATTATCAAAGAATCTTCTTACCTATATTACAAAATATTTCTTTGAGGATCATCACCGTTATGGTAGCTTATAACAATTTAGAGCTGCATTAGCTGAACATAAAACAACTTTACTAACAACTGGCGGACATATTTACATGTTTATAAAATAACCTGAAAGTTCTAAACTTAAGGTTAAAGTGTTTGTCTGTAAGCCGATAAAATCCATGTATGGGTTAATGCAAACATCATAATGCGATGAAATCTTAACGCAATTATTTTCATCAAGAACCACGTGGATTAATGTACCTACCTCAAGATGAGTGGGAGCAACTAAAATAAATTTGTCTATATATAGATGACATTCTTTTGACAAGTATATGTTACATAAGTCAAAGCATTTAAACAAACTTTGATATAATCGATCTCAGAGATATCTCTTATGTAATAGATATCATAACATACCGAGATAGAGCCAATGAGACATTATTTTTGTTCCATAAGTTTAACTTTAAATGGGTCCTTACATATGTAACAAACAATACTGCTCTCCTTTAGAGGATAATAGGGTAAATGAGATTATTTCCTTACGCTTCATTAATTAGAAGCCTTATGTAGTTTAAGTCTATACTCGTTTATACTCACATTGCAATACACTAGATATATCTAGATTAATGTGAAGCATCTTATGGAGTATTAAAATATCTATAAAGGAAACGAGAGACTATAATTTAAAGAAGTGAGAACTCAAACCGATTGATTACTCTAACTTTGTAATATTCAAAGATGACAAAATGTATTTTCGGGGCATATCCTTATGTCAGCAGACAAAACCTATCTCATAGAGGAGTCATAATGAACTGATAACAACAACCTAAGATATAATGACATAATATATTGTTGATCACAAAGCAATCGTCACTAAATGTTGTTGAAAATTTATCAGTGGACTCATAAGTTTATTAACTCCATATAAATTATTTATTGAAGACTTATTGTGATAAAGTTAGCTACCATGTCTCCTTGGACAGTAACAGTTCGAGAGGTATTGCATTACATTTCGATACAAATTATGAATGAATTGAGAAACTAAATCTTTGTATCGAATACATTCATGATATGCTTAAGGATTCTATAACTGAAGGTCTATCACCCATAACTATTATGTAAGCGCTTATAATAATGACGGGTTTATTGATGACTATGTACAAGTGCATATCGTACCATGAATGATTAACTATTAATTTTCCTCATCAGTTTGATTTTTGTATGTCTCTAACATATGTTCTGCCGGTATAATGACATATAGACAAATATAAATACAAGTCAAACGTTAAAGGGCTTACTTGCGTATTTTGATCATAACTGTTAGGTTTTAAATTGAGGTTGTAGTATGACTAATGGGGGTCCTGAGTCGAATGATGATTCAACGGCTGTATTTCTCTGCTACGGTTCTTGGTTTAAAGTTAAAATGAGTATTAACTCTGATCAGACTAATCTAATACTCATGATAAATGATTACTCGGCTAAGTGGGAGAATGTAAGATTAAATATACTATATTTATAATATTTAATCATGTAGCCATTATAATCATTTATATCATATTAGATCAAATAATATTAATCCTATTATATATTAGTTGGTAATTGTTGATGGATCATATTACCCTTATTAACTAACTAGGGTTTCCTTCTGGGTGTATATATAAGGAGATGATTAGAGAGGTTTAGGGTTAGACACTTTTACTCATAACATCATCATCATTATCGGCCCAGCTCTCTCTCCATAACCTAAAACCGAATTCATCCCTGGTTAGGTTATCACCATCATAATCTTACACCCTAAGGAGGAACCAGATCACACTGACAAAGATGTCGAACTCCATGGCTGCGTCTCTGACTGGATTCTCTGTTGGCCTTCTGTGTATAGATATTATTTCATTCATGTATTCCATTATGTTTAAACAAAACTGATCAACAGGTTACTTTTACGGCTAGCGGTGGTTTTGTGATCCAGTTCTTGAAGTTGATTTCAGTTTTTTTGAATTTTGTCACTTGATTCTCGTTCGTCATGGTTTCTTTTTTTCCGCTATTTTAAATTGGAGTTCATATACAAAACTAACTAACTTCATGGTTGGATCATCATAAATGATTTAGTTAGAAGTATAATGGATAAATGATTGTATTAATTTTATTGATGCAAAGAAAAAAGATACAAGGGATAATATAGAGAATTTACAACATGGAAAGAAACTAAAGTGAAGGTTAAACTTACGGATCTAGCTAAAGTGAGGATAAATACAAATAAAAAATATACATTCCAAAAACATGGCTGAGATTATGCTATGATTATTCAATGTTATTATTATTCTATGATATTCCTTATACGCCCCCGCAAGATGGAGGATCCATCGGAGACTCCAATCTTGGAGCAGTTCCAGAGGAAAGGTGCCCTCGATAACGGTTTTTTGAGCATATCCTCAAGTTGGTCTTGTGAGCTGATGTGAAGAACCCGTAAGTTGCCTGCAGAAACTTGTTTACGTACAAAATGATAGTCTAGTGCTACATGCTTCACTTTGGAGTGGTAAACAGGATTAACACAGAGGTATGTTGCACCAGAGTTGTCACTGAATAGAGATGGTGGCTTGGTGACGGTGATGCCAAGTTCAAGTAGTAAATGTCTTGTTCATGTAAGTTCAGCGGAGGCATTCGCTAAGGCTTTATATTCAGCTTCTGTTGAGGAGCGAGGGACTGACTTTTGGCGGGCGGACTTCCAAGAGATAATGTTTTTACCAAGATAAATAATGTATGCAGTGGTAGATCGACCAACATCATGTACACCAGCCCAATCCGAATGGGAGAAGGCCGAGAGATCAAGGGAGGAGGCACGGTTAAGGAAGAGTACATGGTGGATGGTACCCTTTAGGTAACGAAGGACCCTTTTTAGAGATTGCCAATGCGTTTGGCGAGGGTTGTGCATAATTGAGAGAGCTTATTGATGGCAAAGGAGATGCCAGGACTAGTGAAGGCGAGATATTGAAGCGACCCGGCGAGTTTGCGATAAGGTGTAGCATCAACCTCGGGTGAAGTGTCGTTGAGGGATAGGACCTCGGAGGTACCGAGAGGGGTGGAAACATCCTTAGCACCATCCATGTTAAATTGGTGTAGGACGTCTTGGATGTAGCAATGACTTCAACCCAAGAAAATAGTGGAGCATACCAAGGTCTTTGATGGAGACTTTGTTACTTAGAGCATTGACAAATTGATTTAGAAAAGATGAGTCGTTACCGGTAAGGACAATGTCATCAACATAAACCATGAAATAACAAGTGACGTCTTGGTTTTGATAGATAAAGAGTGAAGCGTCGGCCATGGATTTTCGAAAACCAAAGGCAAGGAGAAACTTGGTGAGCTCATTATACCAAGCACGAGAAGATTGCTTTAAGCCATAGAGAGACTTTTTGAGCTTACAAATGTGGTGAGGGAATTGTGGATTGACATATCCTGGTGGTTGGGTCATGTAAACATCCTCGTGTAGGGTGCCATGAAGAAATGCATTGTTTATGTCGAGTTGCCGTAATGGCCAATTTCTTGAGAGAGCAATGGAAAGGATGGTACGGATGGTGATGGGTTTGGTGATAAGGACTAAATGTATCGAAGTAGTCCTTCCTGTGTTGTTGATGAAAACCTTTAGCCACAAGGCGAGCTTTATATTTTTCTATAGAGCCGTCGGGTTTTCGTTTGATACGGAAGACCCATTTGCATCCGATCAGAGTGTGGGAATTAGAAGGGACTAGCTCCCAAGTGTGATTTTGGAGAAGTGCGTTAAACTCCAAATCCATAGCATGGCGTCACTATGGGTCTTTGGATGCTTGAGTATGAGTGGTGGGTTCAAGAGTGGGTGGTAATGGGTGAAGGTAGTGTGATTAACAAGGTTGGGATTGTAATATTTTGGGTTGGGTTTACGAGAACGTTGTGGGCGAGCAGAGGTGGTAGGAGAGGAGTTGGTTGAAGCGGTTTGAGATGAGGAGGTGGTAGAGTCATTGGAGGGGTGTGTAGGTGAGTCGGGCTGTGTAGGGGATGAGAACTGTGTAGTGGAAGTCAAGGACTATGTAGGAGACAAGGTTTGTGTAGGAGACAAGGGTTGTCAGTGTCAGAAGAGTGATGTGTAGAGTCAGGAGGGTGTTGTGTAGAGTCAGAAGAGTGTTGTGTAGGGTTAGTATAGGGTTCGGTAGGTTCATTAGAGGGTTTTGTAGGTGCAGTAGAGGGTTGTGTAGGAGGTATGGGTTGGAGTATGGGATTGATGGTGGTTTGTGTAGGATGCGAAGGTGTGTCGTGGGAATGGAGATGTGTGAAGAAAGGTATCGAGTGTAGGAAGTCAAGTGGGTAAGGAGCCATTATCGGTGAAGGGAAAGATGTGGTCGTTAAACTCCACATGACGGGAGTGATAGAGGCAATGGGAGACAGGATCGTAACATTTGTAGGCAGATTTGAAGAAGAATATCCAAGGAAGATGCACCTTGTTGAGCGAGGGTGAATTTTAGACTTGGCGTACGGACGAAGCCATGGAATAGACATCCGAAAGATTTGAGTTTGGTGTAGGTTGGTGGAGTGTTATCTAATTTTTCAAACGGTGACTTTAAGTCTAAAATTTTGATGGGTAATCAGTTAATAAGATGAACCGCTATTTGAAAGGCATGAGACCAAAACGATAGTGGTAGGTTGGCATGATGCAAGAGTGATAGCCCAGTTTCAACAATGTGTCTATGTCAACGTTCCGCAACTCCATTTTGTTCCAGAGCGTGTGGGGAGTGGTGAAGTGAGAAATACCATTCCTTTGAAGATAAGAGATGAGACCAATATATCTCCCCCATTGTCCGAAAAAAGAGATTTGAGGGGAGTTTGAAAGAATTTTTCAACGAGTGTTTTAAAAATTGAGAATAAAGTAGAGACATCGGATTTTCGTTTCATAGGATATAATCATGTGTATTTGGAGAAAAAATCGACAAATATGACATAGTATTGATATCCATCATTAGAAATTTTGACCGTTCACCAAACATCGGAGTAAATGAGTTCAAGTGGTTTAGACACTTTAAATGAATTTTCTCCTAACGGTAGTTTATGGCTTTTATAAATAGAACACGCAACACAATGAAAATTATTCAACATTTTATTGTAATCAAGCCCTAAACTATTTAGTAAACGTTTTAGAACTTTGATAGATGGGTGTCTAAGTTTGTGATGCCATGAGAGTAGAGAGCCGGAATTCTTGGTGACTGAGTTGAGTTGCAAACGAGGATGAGTAGGAGATGCATAGTAGACATCGTTAATGTTCACTCCCCGTATGAGTCGCGCCCCTGTGCGAAGATCCTTGATAAAAAAAATGAAAGGAAAAAATTCAATGGAAACTTGGTTAGTCTTGCAAAGTTTAGCAACAGAGATGAGATGATTACGCAAACGCGGAACAAGTAAGACATTAGATAAGTTTAAGGAGCGGGAAGGAGTGAGAATCAATGCATGACCAATATGAGAAATGGAAAGGGTATTACCATTGTCGAGGACGATCTCATCGGGTCCTCCATATTCGGATAGGTTGTGCAAAAATGCCTGGTCAGGTGTGGCATGGTTAGAAGCTCCACTGTCAAACATCAGTTAGGATGATGAACGCGCCATAGAGGAGTTGACTTGCGGTTGGTTGTTGATGGTGCAATGGCAAGATTGTTGTGTTGCAAGAAACGCGCGAACTTCCAACAATCCTTAGTTTCGTGACCTGGAATGTTACAAAATTGACAAAAAAAAACGTTGTTACGGTTAGTTTGATGGGAAAATTGGTGTTGGTGGAGAGTTGAATGACAATGGCGGGGTGGCCATTTGTAGCGGCTGGAAGGAGGTAATGAATGGTAGAAGGGTGGAATAAGAGAAAACAGTCCGGCGACTAGGGTTGGAGTAAAAAAAAAGGATCGATGGTATCTTCCCAAAGGAGAGAATAGGCTCTAGATACCATATAATGGATAAATAATTATTGTAATTTTATTGATGCAAAGGCTAAAGATACAAGGGATAATATAGAGAATTTACAACATGGAAAGAAACTAAAGTGAAGGCTAATGCATACGGAATAAGATTATTGCTAATGCAGACGGATCTGGCTAAAGTGAGGATAAATACAAATCACAGATATACATTCCAAAAACATGACTGAGATTATTGCTATGATTATACAATATTATTATTATTGTATGATATTCCTTATAAGAAGATTTACCTTGAAAACTGTCACTAATGCAGAAGGAATAAGACGTAACCTGTGGGATTTTGAAATGAAATCAGAAATAAACGAAAAGGTAGCAAATGAAATGAAAAAAGTGGTTATTGATCAGACGATTAACATTTGGGTGAAAATATTCATACCCTAATTCTTCTTCAGTGAGAGAGAGAGTGTTGTACTGTTTCTGTTGATGAAATATATAGACAACACCATAGGCTTGTCTGCAAATTCAGTGTGCACCACTAACTAACGACTCTAATGTTTATTCCATTTTTTCTTGGAATTTCTTCTTTAAAACCATCGTTTTTAATTTATTATATGAAAACTGATGTAATTTTATAATATTATCTATTTAATTTAATTTAAGCAGATAACCAAGTTCAATATAATATTATATATTTAATTTCATCATTATACTTTTAATAGCTTTTTTCAATGTTGACCGCTAGTGGTACTAGTACGATATCATAACAAAGCGAACTGATATTGACATAGTAAAAGCTATCTCGTATTATTGAAACCGGTACCATTATTTGTTTTACGTGTGTCGATATCTTTTTTTGGCAAATCATAATTTTAACTTTCTGATATTCTCTCTCAACTGATATATTGATTACCAATAATGTAATGAATTAAATCAATACTAAAACCCTAACGGATCGTATTGGGGGATGCCAATAGTATAGTATTGCGCATCATCCTCCATTTGTTTTCAATGTATCACAGTTTAAAATAAAAAAAGACATTGACATATTTGTATATTTCCAATTATTCCACAACATTAAGTTTAAAAAAGTGTATATCAACAACACATAATTTTGATATTATAGTGTGGTCTTAGTTTTGAATAAGTTTACTACTAGTAATGACAAACAATTACTTATTAAAACTAGAATGTCTAACATGAATTAATGAAAATCAACTAATTATTTGCTCAAACGACTTAGAAATTGTAGCTTTGTAGTTAAAATAAGGTATAACTTAATGGTAAGTTTGAAGTTATTAGGAATTATATATTTATTTTCTAATAAATATGATTATTTAAAAGTAAATAAATAAATCAGAATATGAAATGAAATTACATTTACTTTGATGATTATTTTCAAAATATAAACGTTTTATGAAAATTGTTTCCCCTACCCTGCACACAAGCCCGATTGTGACACGTTACGGTACTTTACCGTCGTGAGAATTAGCAAGAAAACTGTTGCGCTAAAGACAAAATGACATTAAAAATTAACAACGATGTTTTCTTTATATTAATTCATAAATTATTAATATGATTTCAATTGTACATGATACTTTTCAATGTCTCCATTTTTTTTTGTTTTTTTATATATATTTTTTTGAACGACGACTTTCTTGTATTAACCTACCACACTCTTCAAGTTGGAGAGCTCTGTAGTCTCACTATGGCCAGACTATGTTGTTTTAACCGGGCTCACGCTGGTTCAGAGTTTGGCTTGGGTGTTCCCTCGGAAAACCATACCGCCGGCTGCCACTTGACAGTCGTTATGCCCTCACAAGAGCTTTCCTCTGACTAACAAAACAGTGGGACAAAAACCGGATGGGCTCAGGATATATTTGGCACCTCTGTAAGTGGCTATGCTCTATCAATCATTATTATATCCACCAAAGTAACATAAGTGAGAATTGAATTTGAGTCTCTATTAAAAACCTAAACCTCTTAATCACTAGCGACTAAGCCTCTGCAAGGATGTTTTTTTCATTTAGATTTGAAGAATTCTTATAAAATATTTTACACAAATTATTTAAAAAAGGAATTTTTGTTTTTTTAGAATTTATATTATTTTCATGATCCTATGTAAATGATTAATTAAATAGTATTTTTCATCTTTTCATTAAAGTTATCGGCTTTACACAATATGGTTATCTTTTCAAAAAACATAGGCTACACTTGTTTGTTTATATTGTTTGCGTATTTATGTTGTCTGTATCTTTCATTTAAAAGGATTATTTATATTTATGTTTATATTTTATTGGTTTAGTTTTTAAAATTTAAAATTATACTACACACCTCTGTTAACAACCCTCATTTAATTATTTAATTTTTATTTGTGTTAAATCTTGACAAACTTTTTGGTTTGTGTTAATTGCGTTAAATATTTAATTATTTTTGGTGGATTCTTAAATTGTATTTTTTTAATAAATATATAACGTTCATTTATGTTTATGAACAGTTGTTTATATTTGTTTGCGTTATGTATGTTCGGTAAGTATTCATAAACATGTTCATTTTCTTAGTGAACAAACTTGGAAAAGAAATCTCGTTCGGTAAGTGTTAATGAACCACTCATAAACATGTTCATTCATAATGTCCGTGTTGGTTTCGATTCGTTTACAGTCTTAGCCTCAGCCGCCTGTTAAGTACTAGTCGTCTTAGCCAGCAAAAGTGACTCGGTGCATTCTTAATGGTTTAAATAGTTTTGGAAAGTGGTGTCTATTTTGGAGATTTTTGGTTCAAGGTGTCCCTTTTTGTAATTTTCTTTTATTTAGATATATGGGAGTTGAAAAGCATAAGGCATGGATTGAATAGTTAAAATCTTCCACATCCTCCGACCAAAGAAAGAGACAGATATCAAAGTATATAGAATTCACAATTTCAAATCTTTGAAGCTTAATCTTACAACTTCCATAGTTCTTAGTTACTAGTTTGAAGAATAAACATCAAATATACGGCCTAAATTCAGTGCCTTCAACAATAGTATTTTCAAAACTCCCATCCAATACAGATAATCGTACCTCCAGTGTTGAATAATCTTCTAACCTGTTTAATGGTTTGCTTAACCTGACCTCCATCCAGCCATCCTCCCTCTGGTGCATCCAACTTTCTAAGTCATCGTCTTGCTTATCAAGTCCTTTGGTTCTTGGTTCATGATCATCAGTTCTATGCTTGCTTTCTACTTTATTATTTGAGGACACATTCATGTGTAAAAGAGATGACCATACCCCAACCCATACTCTGCTGTAAAAGACTTAACATCGGGTTTTGGTAATACATTTTTGAATACAAGATAGCATGCATACATAGTATGATGTGAGAACATTTGTGACTCAAGTGCGCATGTGAAACGATAGGATGGTGCTTGTTGTAGAATCTTCACCACATGGAACCTGTTGATTCATGAACGTTACTTACATTTGTTCCAACATATGAAATTAAACTACTAAACATACAAATAAGTGAGTAATTATGATACCAATGACCTAGTGGTCTATGGTCTAGTGGTATGGTGTCTTCCCTTACAAATATAAGATTCTGAGTTCAAATTCTTACAAGTACAAGATAAAGGTGGAATTAAGGTATCAAAAAAGTGAGTAATTACGATTATTCTACAGTTTTGATCCAAAGTAATTACACTACAAAAAATGAGGTAAATTAACGAATACTATTTTAGTTCAAAAACAATAGATTAATAATAATTACTCTACTTTTTTGTATGTTTAGCAAGTTAAATCTATTTGTATTTTATCCTAAGACCACCTGTAGTGGTTATGTGATTTGGGTATGGATGGGCAAAAAAACACCCCATTCACACGTGAACACTGCCCCCCAAGGGCCTTTTTGGGTTGGGTGTTTCCTTAAAACACCTGATCAAACTAGAATGACCAATCGAATGTTTTTGATGGTTTTTTTATATACTTCAATTACAATATTTAACCATTGCAAAGAGGCTTGAAGTTCAAGCCCCACTACACCCCCTTTTAACTTCAAGCTCCTTTGCTGACTAGGAGCCACATGTCAGATAATGCCCAAGGGAGGGGCTTGAAGTTCATGCACCACCACACATGTTCTAACAGGAGATCATGAGAAAACACTTTTCCATGCGGTAAGGAATACTTCTTTTGTGGAGTTTTCAAGTTTCTCATTAAAAATGAGTTTTCGCATGATTCCTCCATACGTATATACACACACATATATATATACACAGATTAGATTCAAGAGTGAACATAAATGTATTTGCGAACTGAGCGAACTAATCCTGGCCTTACACGTGTGTAAATCAATGGCAAGAATTTGATGATGAAATACACTAGTGTATTTTACGATTTGATGATCAAATCCTGGCCTTACATGTGTGTAAATCAATGGCCAGGATTAGTTCGCTCAGTTCGCAAATACACTAGTGTTCACTCTAGAACCCTACCTTATAATATATAGATATATATATATAATATAATATATATATAAAATATATATATATATATATATATATATATATAAAGAAAATAGTTTCTTTCAAGGTTTGGGAACCTGGATTCATTTAGAGCTAGAGTTTCTAAATGTTCGTATTCAACATCATCGCATAAGACTTGTTTAGCAGGTAGCATTGAACACATCATGTTGCTTGATTCACACAGGGAAAACCACTGTTGACAAAACAGTTTTGAAATGTTAGATTATGAGGATAACATGTATTTCATTAAATTTGAAGTTAGATGCATGTTTGGCATGAAATCTAATTCAAAACAAATATTAGCTCAATTTTATATGTTTCACCACTTACCCATTTGCCATCTTCACAAAGGAACCCTCACAAAGACGGAGATAGAGCTCCTTTTTGTTGGTGTAGTACAAAGGTTTATCCGACCTTTGAATATAGTGATGAAATCGATTGGCCAACTCCACACACTCATCATCCTCCTCTTCACATGATATTGAGAGACCTTTTAATCTTTTGGTCTCTTCATGTTTCATCTATAATATAAAAAAAGAAAGATTTTGAGTGATTATACTTCACAAGGAGAAACTGCTACACTAGTTGGTATTACCGGTTATAAATATTAAACAATTCTTTAGCCTAATAAAATTTCTACAAAGAGTAAAGACCTTTTTTTACATATTTTCGAGAATATACTTATAACAAATTGCATTACATAAATAACAATAAATGATATAAACTCACCACACTACCATTTTTTGGAGATAAATAGTCTACATCGAGAATAAACCTATATTAAGCAATTGTCAGTCAACATAATATATATTTTAACAAAATGATGATATATAAGTATTTGGATGTATAATATACCAATGTCTGGAGATAAAACTTCCCCAACGAAGTACCTATATTCATATAAAAAATAAAATGGAGGAGTTAAAAAGTTGAGTCAAATTTAGTTTCAACTATGTTAATCATAACACTTAAAAGTTTTGTTGGACACCGATCTGGGATAATGTAATCCAGCTTGTTATCTACAACATGTAAAGGTTTTAAAATATTTATTGCCAGCAATGTTAGTTTAGTGGGAGGTGATGGGTTCAAACCTGAGCAACAAAGTATTTTAGAATAATTGGTATAAAATAGAGCAGGAGTATAATATTCCGTTAAAAAAATTATAGGATCCAACAGCTTTACAAAAGGGTGCACTCGTATAACTAATTCCCCAATATTCTGTTTTAAGAGATTGCTCTTCTCCAGCCGAAGAGGTTTTGGTCGAAAATAAAGGCATTACTCATTAGGAAAGGTACAGAAAAGACCTGATTAACAAACACTTACATATAATGTTTTCATGATTTATATCTGTAATTGGTTAATCAAATGCATCAACAAACCATGTATTATCACTGACCTCAAGTTTTAGTGTTTCTTCAAGCTCTTCCTTTACAACTCCTATCAGAAGTCGCTGTTCTCCAGCCTGCAGGCATTTATAAGCGATTGCTGAAAACTTTCTCAAGGAGTCTGGGCTCATTTGCTCCCTTAAAACAGGATCAATAAGCCCCTCAAGTTTACTGTTAGCGTAGTATTCTTTGGCGTCTTTTGCTGAAAAATTCCTGCCATAATTGTATTTGCACAACTTCCCACAAAGAACTTCAAATAGTAGCACACCAAAAGAATAAACATCTGATTTTTTTGTCAACTTGCCCCGGACTTTATAATTAGAAGAAACACAATCTGGGTCCAAATAGCTGCGGGTATCAAGTGATTCAGAACTAAGAACTGTAGAGTTCACATGTCTGATGTCAAAGCCAAAGCCAGAAATTTTTGCCACCCACTTGTCATCGAGCAAAACATTTGAACTTTTTATATCCCCCATGGACTATGACCAGGTTGTTTGGAAGATTATTGTGAACATGATCCAGTCCACGAGCTACATCAACAACAATTTTAGGTCTTTCCAGCCACGTAAGAGTATAATGAATGTCGCTACACATTATATACCGATCCAAACTTCCATGCTTTGCATATTCATAAACAATAATCTTCTCTGTTCCCTCATCACAGTAGCCAACAAGACCGATAAGATTTTCATGTGGTTCACCTGAGAGCAATTGAATCTCGGCCAGAAATTCCTGTATCCCTGTTCCATACTCTGAATAGCTCTTTACGACAACCTTGGTATATGTTCCATGAACCGAGAGTTTTCCTTCATAGAGAGTAGCACCATCTCTCTTGCTGATAACTTGTGTGAGGTTTTTGGTTGCATCCTGTATCGCTTGAAATGGTATTTTGAGGGGGTTCCACTCTCTTGTTTCTGACTTGCTAGGTGTTAGTGTTGAATGAAACACCTGATTACAAGATAGAACTTAGTTCCGACACTGCTTTTGAATTGCCTATTTATTTAATGCATGAAAATTGTGCTTAACAAACAAAATAAAAAATAATGTTAAAACTCTATACACTTGGAATATGTTCGAATCAATTGGATAAAAATGTAGAACACACCAATTTCTTTAATACTCCTCATGCTTCTTTTGTTGTATATTTAACAGAACAAAGGGAAACAACAAAGAATTACATAAACTAACACATCTATTAATACTACACAATTCAATTACCTGAAAAACAAGTTATGCTAAACCAATACCAACTCAAACCCAATTAAACAAAACTATAAATTCGACTAATAAGTTTCTCTACTAATTTAAACATTATTGGTGACCAAGTCGGCCAACGAACCTCATCCGATCCCTTTCTCATATATCAAGATTAATCCTTCTAAATACTAATGGTATACACTAGAGAAATCATCAAACGAAAATATACGGGCCATAATGTAATAAAATGTCGTATTAATTGGCGTTTGTACAAATCATATGGGTTGTATGCTGTGTAAAACTGAACGAGTGATATAGCCCATAGCCGACAAATGCCATATGGTTGTATGCCCTTTTTCGCCATCGGTACGCCCCAAATGAGGATTAGGGTAGTGTAAATATAGTTGAAGCCTTTGTTTTTTTAAAAAACCACTGAACTCAAGTGCCATTTTTTTCCCAATATACCAGAAAAAAGATATTTTAAGAACCACCATTCTGAGAATTTGTAAGAATTCCATCTATTCATTTTTTTCTAATATATATGTTACTAAGACCATCCAAATAAGGAGAAATAAAAACACTAAAAATATGCCTAATCAGTTTCACATCAGAAAAACTCATCTCACCACCAAATAAGTAAACCTAAAAACACACAAAAATATTGCCACGTCATCATCAACTTGTACATTTATTTTTGGTTACCTATATTTTACTTCAATAAAATATTTAAGAAGCCTTTAAATATTTTCGATGTATGAAAATTTATAAAACTTGAATCTTGTAAATTTTAAAAAAGTAAAACCTAATTTGAAATTTATATAATGTAAATAACGTTTGAAAATCTGGAAAAAAATCAAAGTAGTAAAAATAATAGATTAATTTATTTAAAGTGAAAATTAATAAATCCTTAGTTTAACAATATTTATGATCTATAAATAAAGTGTTTATTAATATATTTAAAGGTTTGTTTTTTTTAATTTATCACCCAACCCTCACCCATTGGCCCCACACCTACAACATACTCATTTTATTCACTCTTCAACAAATATGTATCCCAAATACACATAGAAAAAATGATGTCCACAGTAAGGGAAGAACGATAATGTGAAAAAATGATAAAAAAACAACCTCTAAATATGAGCTATTGTGAATGCTTTAATGTTTACGTAAACCTAACACACACATGTATATACATAATCTTTGAATTATTTACAATAACAAATCATGTACTATAAACTTACCTCAATTTTCAGTATTTCTTCAAGCTCTTTCTTCACAACATCCATTAGAGGTCGATCTGCTCGATCCTGCAAGCATCTATATGCAATTGTTGAAAATTTGCTCAACGCATTTGGGCTCATTTGTTTCGTTAAACAAGGATCCACAATATCTTCCAGTTGATCGTTAGCGTAGTAATCTTTGGCTAAGTTTGCTGAAAAAATTGTGTCCTGAATTTATAGTTGTATAACATCCCACATAGAACTTCAAATAATACCATACCAAAAGAATAAACGTCTGAAATTTTGTTCACTATAAAATTTTCTTGGAGTTCGGGTTCTACATACCCACATGTGCCACAGGCATAGGTAACAACGTCGCTTCTACCAAACCTGTAACCGTCGACTTGGACAATCCAAAGTCAGAAATTTTGGCAACCCAATTCTCATCCAGCAAAATATTTGAAGTTTTTATATCCCTATGGATTACGACTTGCTTCTTTCGAAGATGATTATGTAGATGATCCAGCCCCGAAGCTACATCGACTACAATTTTGAGTCTTTGCAACCAAGTAAGACTATACCTAGAATTTCTAAACCTAAAGTACATATCCAAACTTCCACGCTCTGCAAATTCATAAACAAGAATCTTCTCATTGTCTCTCATAACAATACCCAATATGACTAATGATGTTTTTATGGTTCTGATCACTGAGCAAGTCAATCTCATTTAAAAACTCCTTTAACCCTTGTCCATGCTTCTCACTTGACCTCTTCACAGCAACCTTCTTATTATTTTCCATTGATCAAGAGGGTTTTCCTTCGTACACCGAACCATATCCACCTTTTCCAATTTCCTTTTTGAAATTTTGGGTTGCACTCTCTATATCTGCATATGGTATTTTCAGCTTTTTCCATTTTTCCATTCCTGACACAAATATGTTGGTTTTGAAAAAGAAGAATAATATGAAAGAACAAACGGCTTGTGAAATTCAAGAAAAATAAAAGCTTTGGGTGTGAGTTGATGGGTTGCGTTTTTTTTTTTTTTTTATTACACCCAAACACACTAGAGTGTTGTGCAGATGGGAAGTGGGTGGTTGGTAATTTATGTAAATCAAAGTTTCATTTCTACTTTTTAGTCTTTTCTTTTTCCCATCTTTTCAATGGGAAATGAAAAAATATGTTAAACAAACAAAACACGACAACATGAAATTATTGTACATATAATTGAGCAGGCTTTTCGCCGCTCCTCTTTTTGAATATTGACGCGTCTATTTCTATCTTTTTTTCTTTGCCTTTAGTGGAATGATTTTTGACATCCCGGACTTTCTAATGTGTAGTGAAATATATAGCATAAGGCTCGATTTTTCTGGCAATTTTTTTTAATAACCATCGTTTTTAATTTCTTTAAGTAGGATAACCAACTTCAATGTATTTAAATTCATTATTATACTTTTAATAGATTTTTTCAATAGTGATTGCCGGTGGTACTAGTACCGATATTATAACGAAGCGAACTGATATTGAACATTGAAAAGGTGCTCATTATTATTGAAACTGAGACCAGTATTTGTTTTACACGTGTCTTTCTCACCTGATATATTGATTGATATTACCGTAATATAATTAAACCGGTATTAAAACCCCTGATGTATCATGCTAGGAAATCCCACTAGTATAGTTTTGATTATTATCCTCCATTTGCTTTCGATATATCATGGCTTAAATAAAAAAAACATTGACATATTTGTATATTTCCAACTATTCCAGAAGATTATGATTAAAAAAGTGTATACAACAACACAAAATTTAGATATTATAGTGTGTTGTGTTGAATAAGTTTACTCCTAGAACGACCATGGCTGTAAAAGTTCCGCCTAGGCTCGAGTACTTCCTTAGTACTCGTTATATGGTAAGTTGTCAAGGTTCGAGTACTGTTCGCCTAGGTTAATTATGTCACACCCAACTGATGGCGGAAACATCGGGATGAGACGAACAAATTGCTCAAAACTTCATAACGACTATTTGACAATACAGATTAAATTCAAATTTCATTCAAGACTAAATTGTCATAAAAATTTCAAATAATAGTCAACAATTGTTTCAAAACGTCATAACATCAAAATAGATAAATTAATCTAGGGTGTATCTAAGCAATCCTACTAGATTTCTTGCATCATCGGCTTTCCTGCAACATGAGTAAATCAATACAAAAGTATTGGCGAGCATACAAGTTTGAAAATAAAATCTAAGTGTAAGAGTTTATTTCAATCATGACGGGAGTATAACAAAGCTGAATTGCATATATATGTAGACGACTCTCACATAATAATAGCATATAATTGAATTCCTTAACTAGCATGCATAGTAACATAATCATAACAATGTCGTGAGAATACAAATTAAAACTAATAAGCATAAACAACTCAAACGTAACAAGTAACATGTATAAACGAGTTTAATCTAACACATATAATTCACATAAGCGTAATTGATAACCCGTTTGGTATTGGGAACACATTTAATCTTGTAAAAAATAAATTTTGTAATTTATACATGTTGCACCCCAAAAACGTTAAAATGTAAAAAGAGGTCGAGTATGCTCACCTTTTAGCAAAGCTTCCCTTGAACGTCCACGAGGAGTGGAAGAGTTGACGACGGATGCCGGGGTCATCATACATGAGTACACGCAAGCAATGAAATGCGTTTTAGAATAATTATACTATTTATATATATATATTATATACACTACAATACATATGTAAATATATATATATATTATTAAAAGTTCATCGGACCCGATAGACTCGCTTTATTATTTTGTTTATTATTATTATTATTGTTGTTGTGTCGTTGTTATTATTATTATTGTTATTATATCTATAAAATAATAACTAAATAAATAATAATAATAATAATGATAATAAATTAGAGGAATAAATAATTCAGTAGTACGACACGTATTTCCTAAATAAATTTTACGGAAACTAGTCTCCCCTACTTTAGGGAATTTCGTCCCGAAATTCATTCAAGAGGAAGGCTTAGGAAAGAAATAATCACATTTCGAAGTATGCGGGTATAACTGTGAATTAGGTGGTGAGTGATTAGAGTTTGTATTTAAACATAACAGTGAAACACCGAATTTCTAATGGCACGTTTCACGAGACCTTAGCAATATGGTATTAACACTTATATATAGGAAGTACCAGTGGCGTATCCACCATTTCATACCATATTACGTTCGTTTCGCTAGTCGATGCCATGTTACGCTCCGTGTCATAACCAGGTTTGTTTGCGTATTACGAGTAAGACTGATAGCGTATATAGAGTCTCAAGTATGTCAGTATAATTGTATTTAAGTATGAGAGAGTATACTGTATAAGTGTAAGTGTCCTGTATTCGCACATTCGTGTACAATACAGATGATATATTTTAGTTTAACCAAGATTAACGGATTACTGGCATGTGAATAAACAGGTCAAACCATCGTGTACCGTAATGTAGACTACCCATCATCGTTAAAACAAAGAGGGTGTAAATTAGTTTACTTAACATGACCACAAGAATACGGGCGGACGTCACTCCTATAGCGCTACATAAGCGCTATACATGTTAAGGTGTGGCTTGATCAAAGTTAATGACGAGTCTACCACATAAACATGTGAATAAACAAGTCAAACCATCGTGTACGCAATATTGACTAGTCACTATTGTTGAAACATAGTGTAAAATAGTTTACTTAGTATGAAATAGTTTACTTAACATGACCCCAAGTCTCAAGGGCGGTGCGCTACTCCTATAGCACTACGCATAGTGCTGTACATGTTAAGGTGTGGTTTTATAACGAGTTTATCACATATAATATTCCAGTAATCCCAAATCAAATGATGTTTAGTATGCACCTATAGAATCGTTGTGTAATAGATTTAGTATAAATGCAAAGTTTGTCGTGCATAGATTCGATTTTAGTATAGTGTGACATTGAAAAAAAAATGAAGGAATAATAATTATATAGCATAAAATGTAAGATAGCATAAAAGAGAGGCTTGTTAAAATGTTGGAGTGTTTCGGTTTTAGAAACTTCGACTATTCCAAAGTGACTCGTAAGTCCTTTCGAATTAGGGAGACATGATTTGGCCTAATAGGTGTAATACTCTCATCGCCAAGCGATTAACGATACTTTACCTTCCATTTAGTACATGTCCCTAATTTGATCAAAAAACATGAAACTTTGGCGAGATTGAAAACTGAGGAGCGGAACCAGTCATCAAGGTGTGGATGTCAATCTGGCTTGACAATTTCGTCCCCAAATTGTGGTTTATTGAACGTATCAAGATATAATCTCGAATCGTCAATAAGGATCCACTAGATTATGAAATGAAACTCCCATCAAGATATGGATATCACTCCTGACTTTATGGTGAATTTCGTGCAAAATAACATGTAAAACGGATTGAAACTCGTCACCAATGGCGGAATCACCCCTGTATTGATGAGTTATTTCGATTGTGGAACAAGAATATTCTCAAAAATGTGTATTGTGTTTTGTGTCTTAGGAAAGACATATCGTAAGTTTTAAAATCAATGGGAGAGAGAAGCACGGTAGAAGGAATAATAATTTAGATAATTATCAAGAATGGTCAAGAGTATGGTACTTAAACTATAGAATAGGTCGAACGTGGCAATTCTACCTAATTCCCTATAGCCTGGCTCTGATACCAATCTGTCACACCCCAACCGATGGTGGAAACATCGGATGAAACGAACAAATTGCTCAAAACTTCATAACGCTATATGACAATATAGATTAAATTCAAATTTCATTCAAGACTAAATTGTCATTAAAAATTTCAAATAATAGTCAACAATTGTTTCAAAATGCCATAACATCAAAATAGATAAATTAATCTAGGCGTGTATCTAAGCAATCCTACTAGATTTCTTGCATCATCACCTTTCCTACAACATGTATTAAAAGCGTAGATCAATACAAAAGTATTGGCGAGCATACAAGTTTGAAAATAAAATCTAAGTGTAAGAGTTTATTTCAATCATGGCGGGAGTATAACAAAGCTGAATCGCATATATATGTAGACGACTCTCACATAATAATAGCATATAATTGAATTCCTTAACTAGCATGCATAGTAACATAATCATAACAATGTCATGAGAATACAAATTAAAACTAATAAGCATAAACAACTCAAACGTAACAAGTAGCATGTATAAACGAGTTTAATCTAACACATATAATTCACATAAGCGTAATTGATAACCCGTTTGGTATTGGGAACACATTTAATCTTGTTAAAAATAAATTTTGTAATTTATACATGTTGCACCCCAAAAAGCGTTAAAGTGTAAAAAGAGGTCGAGTATGCTCACCTTTTAGCAAAGCTTCCTTGGAACGTCCGCGAGGAGTGGAAGAGTTGACGGCGGATGCCGGGGTCATCATACATGAGCACACGCAAGCAATGAAATGCGTTTTAGAATAATTATACTTATATATATATATACACACATACATATATACATATGTAAATATATATATATTATTAAAAGTTCATCGGACCCGATAGACTCGCATTATTATTTAGCGCGTTTTATTTGAGGATTCTAACAAAAAACGGGTAGAGTTTCCTCTATTTTTGGATGATCCCGACAAACAATGTGTCGATTGTATTTCCAAAATCAACAACAATATGCGAAACAATATATATTCATCTATACGAGTTATGAAGACACGATATGTATATGCGTTTTCATACCATTTATCTAATTTTTGGTTCCACTATTAAAACATATTTAAGTTGAAAACGATAATAATAATGATAATAGTAATAAGAAAAACATGACTCGTGTAAAAGGTTAGGCCGTATCCCCTGTTGACTAAGTTGACCTCAGTTGACCGGGTTCGACCGAACTTGGACCAAGAACACTCAACCCAAAACTTAGTCGACTAGATCCGAACCAAGACTGACCGGCCCGAGGGTCTGTCCGAGGCATAACCGAACCAAATCAAGCAAAATCTGACTGAAACTTGAAATTCTTACCAAGGCGTGATTCGAACTGAGTTGAAACTGAGCGGACCAGGTTTGACTGAAGGTGGACTGTTTGACCAGATTTGACCTTAACAGAGATTGATCCGTGACATGAGCCAAGACCCGAGTATCGAATGAACATTAAACCGGCGTGGTCTCGCATCTTGTTTCTGACCCGTACTATGACTCGTGCCAAAAGAACACCAAATCACCGGGAACGAGTTTAAACGGAATAAAACCAACCTAGCCGCCTTCATCGATGCCCGCCATCGCTCTGCGGCTTTTCTGGGTTTGTCGAAAACCGGCCTCGTCCTCTCCGCCGTCTCTTTTCTTCTGCTCCGACGCTACCACCACATCGCCGCCGTCTGTGGGAGCGGTTCTGCTTGGCTCCGCCGGTCATTGCTCTGTCGCCACTGTTGTATGCTGCCATCACTGGTGGTGGTTGGCCGGTTGCTTGACCGAGAGGGGAAGAGGAACGAGAGTAGTGAGAGAGAGGGTGACGGGTTAGTGTGAAGGGGGGTGAGGGTGGTTATAGTGTTGCGGTTTCGGGTATCCCTGGTCGGAGTCCCGACGCCGAAGTATCGCCGGAGGCCGGCTCCGGTGGCCAGAGATGAGGGAGAACGGGATGTGTGTGGGAGGGTGACTGAAGTGGGTGTGTATATAGTTTTAATTAGGTTTAGGGTTTAGCTAGGTTTAGGTGGTGTGTTGGGCCAAGGCCTGTTAACACGCTCTAATGTTTTTGAGTGGCCTGAACGTACCGACGAGATCTGATTTCAAGTACAAGTTTCATAAAACCCTGAATTTTTTTTTTTATTATTATTGTTATTGTTGTTGTTGTTGTCGTTGTTATTATTATTGTTGTTATTATTATCTATAAAATAATAACTAAATAAATAATAATAATAATGATAATAAATTAAATGAATAAATAATTCAGTGGTACGACACGTATTTCCTAAAATAAATTTTACAGAAACGCGAGGCGTTACAAATTACTCCCCTAGTAATCTCCACCTAGACCGAGTACCTCCCAAGTATTCTCAGATCCGACTAGAGAGCGCCTAGCGACTTTTACAACCATGATAATCACAAACAAATACTTAAGAAATTAGAATATTGTGTAATATGAATTTAGGAAAATCAACTAATTATTTCGTCAAACGACTTATAATTTGTAATTTTGTAGTTAGAAAAAGATATAACTTGATGGCAAGTTTGAAGTTATTAGGAATTATGTATGTGTTTTATCAATAAACATGATTATTTCCAAAAATTAAAAAAAAATCAGCATAGGAATGAGTACTGTATTCTTCCAAATATATAAAAAAAGAGATTATGAATTTTTCTGATTATGTTATAAATATAGAAGTTTTGTAATTGTTTCCTCTACCCTGCAAGCTAGATTGTGAAACGTAAGGTACTTTGTCGTCGTGAGAATAAGCAAGCCAATAGCATGAGCAAGAATTCTGTTGCGCTAAAGACAAAATGACAGAAAAAAATTAACAACCATATTTTCTTAAATAAATTCACAAATTTTTAATATGATACTTTTCCTTTACTCCCTTATATAATTCATAAATTTTAAATAATTCTTATAAAGTTTTTTCACGCCATTTATTTTAATAAAAGAATGTTTGTTTGTTATAATTTTAGATTATTTTCGTGATTTCATGTAAATGATTAATTAGATCGTATTTTTCATCTTTTTATTAGGGTTATTGGAGTAACACAACAGATACTAATCAAGTCTAGACATATATTAGTTAAATACAATATAATTTTTATATGTTGTTTAAAGCACAATGTGTATGTTATTATGTTTTTAATGGTAAACTTACTTCTACTCAATTACAGTAATAATATTAAATTATTATTTTTTGTCCAAGTTTAAACCTAAGGCTTTTCATTAAAAGACATATGTCTATACCAAGTAAGTTAGCTCTACATTGACCAATGTATATATTATTGAAGGCCCATTTGGTAACTTCTGAATAGTTAAGTATTGAACCAGTAAGAGGTATGAACTATTAGTAAAATATCTGAACCATTAAGAGCCCGTACAATGATTAACCATTCAGATTCAAATATCTAACCAATTCAGATTAGAGGTCTTAACCATTCACACTCAATATAATGCTTAACCATTCAGAGGCAAATGTCTGAACCATTCAGACATTTGCTCGTGAAACAAACAGTTTGAACCATTAAGTGCTGAACCATTAATATGTCTGAACCATTAAGAGCCCTATTAAGAGGTAAACAAACAGCCTCTAAGTTACATATTTACCAAGATGAATATTCAAATAAACGTTGGACAAGATGTTGAAAATACAAAAACTATAAAAAAACACGTGGTTTGTTGTTTGTACGTTGCTCGCACTATGATATAATTAATACCTTAATAACAGTAATATAAGTTTAAATTAAAAGTAGGATCGGAGTTACCATGCACTTTGCAGCGGGGCGTATTTGTTAATCAGAAGTGTGTAACATTATGTTTGATACTTCTTGTAAGCTGTAACAAATCGTTACTACATTAGAAAGGGATAACTTTGTTTTATACAAACTATTACTAAATTAAGATAAGCATAGCGCTCTGTAAATATGCTAGTTGTTTTCAACATCTTGTACGTTAGTGTTCACCTCTTAAAAAACAAATGTCAAAAAAGGGAAAAAAAATAAACAAGTTCACGTCGAGACAATGGTGGACGGCTAATATGAGTTTTTAATTCAATATAGGTAGAGATGGAAAATGAAATGTAAAAAGGCTATTTAAAGATAAACAAAATTTAGATAAAATCTATTTAAAGATAAATAAAATTTAGAGGTAAAAATGATTTTTAGGAATGCATGCCCCAATCTCAATGATGTTATACTACAACTTCTCTAGCATATTTAAATTTCGATCAACTCAATTTGGTTATTGTTCTTCAAAAATCTAGCAACTGATTTAAAGAGAATAAAAAAAGTGATGTAATAGATAATATGTTTTACCAATTCCAAAATATAATGAAAATTTGTTGTTCTTTCAATATTTTAAAGAACAATTTTATTACTTTATGGTGTGAAACTACTTACGTTTACTAAAGTACAAGGATGGTCAGAGAAAAAGAAAAAAATATATCATGATTAAAATGTAGTGGGTAAAATTAAAAAAAGTAAAAACATATTTTTAGTAGCGATTAAAAGGTGTGCCCGTTCATTTACCACAACACCTCAGTCCCGCCCCTCATGTCCATCTACCCCTCATGTCAATGTAATCGGTAATCCATGTGGTGGAACCTAGTGTATTTGTCTTTTTAACCTTTAAATCCCAGCCCTCGCTGGCTAATGTATATAGAAGTGTGGTTGTTAAAAAACTAAAAAAAAAAAATAAACGCACAACTAAAAAGTTTAAAACGTAAATCTTATTTGAGAGAACACTATAAGTTCTAATATTTTAAAATGTTATTAATGCATCCCCGATGACTCTTACAAAGTTCTAAACTTGATTGGGATTAATCTGACATATCCTTCAGACAAGTGAGTTCTCAGATAGCGTAGACGATGTACGTTTCCTTGTTTCAATCAAACACTTAGGTAGCGTTGGTACGAATAATAAAAGGTGAAATGGAATTGATTATTTTGATATAATGAAAAAAATATTTTTGGTTATCATGTGATAATGGAATGTATAATTTCAACAAATGTAACTTGTTTCAAATATAACAATTTTTCATTCCTTGTAAAAGTGGTTTTTTTTTTCTTCCTTCAGAAAATGGAAACATATATATTATTGTTTTATTAACTAATATTAATATATATATATATATATATATATCAATTTTTATTATTAAATTTTTACAGTTAATATATATTATATTTGAGCCAATTATATTTTTGTCCTTTTTTAATGTAATTGTCTTTTCGTTTACTTTCAATGATTCATTTTATTCACATATGAGTAATCAAACATCACAATTGAATGGAATGATCTATTTCATTCCGTTGTTCATTCCATTCCCTCATCTATTCTATTACCCCATACCAAACAGACCCTTAAAGTCACGCTTCTTTTCAAACATGTGCACGTAGGAAATTTGTGAATTTGAAGTTCAAAATGTAAAATTTATTGGAGAGGTATAAGTTATTAGCCAAACCATGTAAGTTCTACTCTACTTTACATCAACATTCATGTGTTTTTTACTAAATGGCTAGTCCACGTACATTAGTAATATAGTTAATAAGATAACTAGCGTAAGGGGGGTTGGCGAGCCCCCGTGATGATCCATCATGGTTGTGAAGACCGTGAAACACCGTCGCAAGCAGCTGTTTCAGGTAGGGATGGATTTGATTGTGATGTGTATCGCGGTTGTGGATAAGGGTGTTGTGTGGGTTCTTGTTGACCGTTCCAAATTAAGAAGGAAAAAAACAGTTTTAACCCCTTGTAAATATTTTAAATTTTAACAGAATTCACTACTCAGAACATACTACTAACACCACATTTCAACATAAAAAAAATCTACCAAATGGAAGGTTCAACATAAAAAAAATTTTCCATTTAGCAAAATAGCGTTGGCTACAAAGAAAAAATTTATGCTGAATGTTCATGCTAATTTATACGAACCCAATAGGTTTTGTTTACAAGACGAACCGTTATCCACACAACTATTTCCAACCAAAACATTTCCATCCCAATATCCATAATACTTCTCCCAACCCGACACGCCAACTCAAATCGCAACCGGTCATTTCACTTTATCTCCCGACCTGGAGGACGAGCAAATTATCGACCGTTTTGCTAATTGTGAGCCTACCCCACTATAGAAAAATCTTCCATTTCGGACCACCACTCGGACATAACCCACAATGTAAGATCGAAGTCCGTGAGGGATTGGTTTGGATTTTGGACTTTTAGACACGAAAGCATGCGTTGTGAATGCTTTACGAAATGGGTACATGGGTTCAGAGTTTCTTAGCAGATACGAGAGCAGGTTAGTTCCATCGTTTGGGTAACTTGAACATAAAACGTAAGATGTTAAACGGCATTCCATTTCATGATTTCAAGTTGTTTCCAATTACTAAAATCGATTAAATAAGCGTTTCATTTTCTTCACAACTAAGATTAAAAATTCATACAAATCATTCTTAACATTTGTACACAAAATAAATATGTAAAAAACTTCACTTTATCTGAAACAGTTTGTTACAAAAATAAGGTTTTGATATTTAATTACATTAGGTCAAATATATCCTTTTAAATTTTATAATCATTATACTACAGATCCAATAATCTCAAAATTAACTTAAACTTTGAAACCCTAATCATCTGATAATCATTGAATTAATTAATCTTGATCATAAACTCTAGATCTATGCAAGAAAAACAAAACCAAATCACAATCCCAAAACAGTTAAATCCAACAAAGATAAACAAACAATTTTGTAAATCAAGATAACCAATCATTCACAACCAAATATTGAAATAATTAAGCACCTTGTGATCAAGATGATCACAATTCACAACAACATCATCAAAGGGTCCATCGATCCGGGCTAACCTGCTTGCACAACTCAAGATACGTCAAGAACAAAACCCTATCTTTAGCCCCGGTTCGATGGTTCCCAGTGTGCTTACAAAAATACTTCAACTGTGCTAACGTACAACACCCAACCAACTCACCTAAAAACAAGAACAACCAGTTGATTGTCTTCTTCTTCTTCATCACCGGCTTTACGCAGTTTTCTTGATGACAAAACTTGCATGTTGGCAATGTTGGACTCATCCACTTCTTAGGAGCTCGATCATGAAACTCATGCATGTGCATTGCAACGTAGGTGGACACTTGTTGGTACTTTTGTTCAAGATTGTATTCGATTTGGTAGCGTTTTTCGCACCTTTTGCATTCGACGTCACCGGAGATTGTGGTGATTAGGTTTCCGGTTAGGTAGGTTAGGTTGTGTACTTGTGCAAGGTGGTTTGTTGCCCATGGGAACGGTGGTGGGAGGATTGGTGATTTACCTTCACGTGGTGCATGCGATGGTTTTCGACGGTTGCGACGTGGGGCGTGGGATGGTGGCTACGAGAGTTGCGGTGGTTGTTGTGGTGGTTGTTGCGGTGATTGTTGCGGTGGTTGTTGTGGGGTGGAGTAGAGAGACATGGTAAGTTTGGTTTTAGGGTCAGAATCTTGATTTGTGTTCACCGGTGGAAATGGTTGTTGTGGTGGTTGTTGGGGTTGTTGAGATGGGTGGACGAAGAGGAACATGGGTAGTGGTGGATCTTGATCGGTGATGGTCACCGGTGGTTGTGACGGTGGCAGTTGGATACTGAAATCTAAGGGCTCGATCATCTTGTTGTGTAGGGTTATGGATGAGAATGAAGTGATTAGGGTTTATAAGGTTGTGTAGATATGTATAGTAGAATTAGGGGATAAGAGTTTTAGTGGGATACAAACTCATTTCAAATTTCAAAATTGTAACTTCTTTAACATATTTTTTCGGTGAAATTGGAGTTATACAAACAAGATGAACCATGCATACCGAAAGATGTCTATTCAATTTTACATGTCTCAAATTATTGCTAGTTGATTATAACACTTATCTATAATGTGTATTTTACTAAAATAAATATGTTTTAATTACAACTTGCAAGTGTAATATTACCGATGTCATATAACACAGATTTTTATACTTCCACGTATAATTAAAATCAGGAATATTACCATATGAAAAATGTCTAAATTACTCAGAATTGCTTTACAAATAAATTCTAAAGATCTTGGGTTTAGGTCCCATACATGACAAGGAATAAAAGAAATTTGTCTTAAAAATCATTTTTTAGTCGGGGTGAAATAAAAATTAATGTAATAAAAAGGAAAAACAATAGAAAATCTAATAAAAGTGGAAGGAATCAGCATTAATTATGTGTTAGGAAATAAATGAAAGCAATGTAGATAAGGGAACTGAAACATACAAATAATTAAGCCATAACAAACATTGAGGTTTTTATGCGATGACCAAGTTCAAATCATGCAGAAGGCGTGTATTTGGGAGTGTACAAAAAAAAAAAAAACTCCTAAGTATTTTAAGAGAAAATGATGAGGATGGTATTAATTATGGTAAGTATTTAAACTTTCACATTACTTGGAATAGTTTTGAAGAAATTATTCATTTGGTGTCATCATTCACTCACTAATCACCTTTTTAATCGTTTGATTGAATAGATTTAAAGAAAATATATAGCTCTTTTAAAGCTCAATTTTCTTAAGAATGAATGTTAATGTGTGTTTAATTGAAGCGGTTTCTTAGTCTATCCCTTTGTATGGGTATTGGTTTAGTTTTTTAGTTGATTTCATAGCAAAGTCATATGTTTTGATCTTGTGAAACGTAATAACAAAGGGATTTTTCATGTTTTGATCCAATTTTATGAAACTAAACTTAGCCATTAACTTACTATTTTGTTACATTATCTTACAACTCTAGTATTTCGAACCAGTTTTACAGTTTAATTTCGTTCGCATTTAGCTTTATTTTAAGTTTTGTTGTGCAACCGACAACCATACCGAGGTCAAGTATAAGCTGCCAATTAGATTTATAAAACGTTTTGTATTGATTGTATATTTAAGGTTACATCACAGTGAACTTATAAAAGCACGATGTTACATGTCTAGTCCTTAAATTATAATCAATTCTACATTTGTCTATCACTCCCCCGCAAACTAAGCACATAAACGACTTTGTTTGGAATCTAAAAAACATAAACGAAAAGATAGTAAGTCTTCGTTCTTCTCCACCTTTCTTCCACCCCTCACAAGCCTCCCCTTTTTGTATGTTTAAAAACCGGTCCACCCCATTAAGTAGGGATGAGTTTGGTATCGTAAAGGTACAAAAATTATTGATACCAAAAATCGTCAAAATGGGTACCGGTACCGAAAGTGTTTGGTACGGTACGATATAGTATTTAAAGGTGAATCAACCCAAAATAGCAGTGTCGCACCGAACTAAAAATAAAACGATTCAGAAAATGCAAAACGTGAGTACTGAAAATTGTTCGATTACGATACATTCGGTATTGCTGCCGATAAGATATCGGTTAGTTTTCAAGACCTAATATCATTTGCTCATCCATAATTTTAAGGTCACCCTTTATGTATCTTAAACATTGTTACTCATTAATAGTGATAATATTTTACATACGTTACTCTGTTATTTTTAACCATTAAAAATGGTTTATAGTTGCTTTTGTATTTCTTATATAATTCATCACTATGTTCCTTTATCGGCTACTTCTAAGAATCCAAGTAATATGTAAATAATTATAAACATATTACATGTCATAAAACAACTATTTTCATAAGAAATAAAAAACATTAATTTAGTTAAAATAAATACAATGCAGAAATTTAGATAAAATGTATCTTTTAAAGTAGATCATTAAAATGTTAGTTTAAAATAAAAAGAAAACTAATCAGGAAGAAATGGGTATTAGATTTATGGCTTTTATGATGGGCTGAATTACTACTTGGATTCAGCCGAACAATTAGAAACAGGGGAGCTGGACTATCCTTAAGAGGCCCATATAACATTCTAAGTTCTAACTGTTCTAGATATCAACACTTCTAAGTTTAACGTGTTGTAGATATCCTTAAGTGGTGAAAAAAAATCCGTAACAAAAAAAAATCCTGGTAGTAAAATAAACCCTTATAGTAGGCTACCTTAAACACCATATAGTGTGGGTGTAGAAATCTGGCTGCAGGCCGGTCCACGTCTACAAAACCACCTTGTGCTTGGCGTTTTCTACGGCGTTGTATGTGGGGTGGGGGATTCTTCAATCGCATGGGGGGCAATTTGGTTGGTGATGTGGTGCGAGTTAATTGGTGGTTTGTGGTAGGAGGTTTGTGACTGGTTAGTTTTTTTTTTGTTAACTTCAAATGAAATTGGAATCTCAATTCATTTTTTCCATTTTTTGTGGTGTTTGCTTGTCAAATGAATTGGAAAACACACCACCCCCCGTTGGGGTCGAAACAGTACGGGTCGTAATGGTTCAGGTGGAAACGATACGGTTGGAAACGGTTCCGGTTCGCGTCGAAACGATTCGTGTCTAAACGGTTCGGGTCAAATGATTCGCGTCTAAACGATTCGGGTGGAAACAGAACGGGTCGAAAGGATTCATGTTGAAACGGTTCGGGTGGGAACGGTACGTGTCAAAACGATTCGCGTCAAAATGGTCGGGTCGGAATATTCCAATGAAGTTAATTTAATTCTTTCACATATAAGAAGGATTTTAAATTCCTTTAGTTAAAGGAACTTAAAGGAATTCATGTCAAATTCCAATTTCAATTTCAATTTCATTGCACCAAACATATGAAGATTGGAATTGACATTCCAATTCCAACAAATTCTGTTTTAAGAAATGAAATTTGGATTCCAATTTCCTTGAATTCCATTGAATTTTTGCGAACAAAAACATCATCTCCCCACACGAGATAGTTCCTCTTAACCATCATTCCAAATCTTAAATGGCAATTTCAGTTGGTTAACTGAATTTATAATTGTCATCACATTTGCATGACCCATAAAGGTAAAAAATAACTATTTTTTCACCTCTCAAATTTCTCATTAACTACGAATTTCATCCCTTTGTTTTCCAGTTCTCATGCTCTTATTTTCTTTCCGTGCTCTATTTTAAATATTCAGCTATTGCCTTTATAAAACTTTGAGCAAAAATAGACGTTTATACAATTTTTTATCCTTTCAAACAAGAGGTGAGCCCCATATTGTAGGGCCTCCTCTCATCCTTAACCATCAAGAAATCTTACTGATATTTAGAAAGAGAAAAAAATAGTTCCCTTGTAAATGGGAAGTTATCTACATGCTACCAAATATATTTTGTACATTTATAAAAACAAATAATATAAAACCCCCAAAAAAATTTGCAGAGATGTTTTTTCTTTCTCAATTTATACTTGAAGAATACATTAATACTTGAAGAATACATGACGGAACTAGAGTGAATCTGTTTATCGTTCGACTGGTAGAATTTTCTATTAGTATGATTACCTAATGTTGTCGATTTATTATACTACGATCTCTAAAATTATCATCGAATAAGTTACTTAAACGACTAATGGGGTGGTGGTCCATTAACAAACGCAAAACCTTTAAACGCTTTGGACGAGGGAGGTCGAGGGTTAAGTCCCACAGACAACATGAAATAAAAGAGACTTGTCGTTAAAAAAGTTATTTAAACAACTTAAAAAAAAGGTTATGGTAACATACTGTTAATTTTTGTTATTCCATGTTAATTTAAATAAATTATCGTGGGTTATAATTAAGTACTTTTACAATCGGTTTAGATAAATCTAAAGCCAAAATAGTCCACCCCGGATAAACCTAACTTATTCGCCTTTTCTCCTTAGCGATTGTGGTAGATTGACTCCCGATGGAAAAGATGTTGCATTTTACAATGTCATGGATAATTAAAATATGAAAAATGGTTATGATAGAGAAGGGAGGTTTTAGATATTGATAATAAAATATGATTTTATATGGTTATATGATATGATATTATTGTCTTTTTTAAACATGAAGTTCAAATAAAAAATTAAAGATGGTTAGTCGTACTACTATCTTGTAATGACAAAGATGGAACTTGTGACGTCGGTGAGGCTTATTTATAACTGCTTATTTAGGGTAAGGTGGAAGGGCATCATCGGTGACCCTTCGGTGAGTGTAGATTACTGCGTGGCAAGGTGATGCCGGCATAAATTCGGTGATCGGTGAAGGAGGTAAGTGGTGAATACTCACTGAATAGTGAAGAGGGGAGAGAAGGAGAGAGGAGGGGTTAATGGTGGGTCCTACTCTTTTTCAACCAATCACAAATTTATGTGTTTATCACTCTCTATGTATTTGAGCACCCCTAGTGTTTGATTGTAAAATGATGAGTGAAGGAGAGGTTGACATGACATGATATTATTGGTTAAGAGAAAAGTTTACCACTCCCTATTTGGAGAGTGCCCCTTCCACCCTAACACCTGAAATTTTCAGAGATTTTAAATTTTTATACTTAATATATATAGAGTTATTAACTCGTAACTTGGGAGATAGCCGGATACGCCTCCAACCGAACATTAGATTAAATCGGTTAAGGTTTGAGTCAAATAAATTACAAGTAAGGATCTGGTTAATATGAGATAATAGAATGGATCATTTTATTATGAATCATTAATTTGTGTTTTTTAGTAGACAGAAAAAAAAATGAATACGACTTCGTTAAAAGTGACAAAAATACCCATGTGTCTAATAAAGAATTGTTACAATTTTCACAAAACTCTACAACTAAAAGTTCTGATAGATTCATATAAACTCTATAACTAAAAATTCTAGTAGATTTATATTATGAAAAAATAGATATACGTAACTAATAAAATTTAAAAATCATTCTTTAGTTCAAGTGAACAATGGTTTAAAAAATCATATCAAGATGATAAATTAAAATATATTATTTAGTAGATTTTGAAGATATTAAAAGTATTTAACCAACCATTTTTGGAAGCTAGAGTTATTATAATCTTAGAAGAGCAAAGTAGATACAAATGTAAATTATCACTTTTTTGAAGGAATAAAGAAAAAATGCACCTCTCCCCACGGAATGAATATCGTTGGAATGGGAGGATTTGAATTCTTTACGAAATGATCTTTTTCATTCATATATGTTTTTTAAGCATGAGTAGTGTGGCACTGTAGCTGCTTGTCACAATGACATGTATTCTACTGAGAAATTGAGAGTAAATTAATATACACGATCACAAATACATATGGCCATCTTGACTTCGTTGTATCATACGGACTATAAACGTAATATTTAGCTGACATGCCAATAAATATATAACACTAGTTAGCTCTATAAATTACTACTTTCACGATTTCCCTGTGACCACTGATACAACATACCATCTTAAAGTCAAAGAGGGCATGATTTTGTATTTGTTTACACCCATTATAATATATGATTTATGATTTTAACAAATATTTAACTATATCATTTTTGGGTAAATCTTGATAATGTGATATCATCACCTAATCTAGTGAGTGGATTATGTATAATCATACACGATCACTTTTACATATAACAATTCATTAACACATATTTAATAATGCCATTCTCATTTTAAATAGTATCTTGTATTAATTTCTATTTACCATCAGCATTTTTAAATATTTTCACTTTTCAATTTCAGTAAATTGTTATAGCTCCGCTAATGACGAATTTGGTGTGAATTAAGTTGTTAAGAAAAAGAAAAAAAAATCTAATCTCATAATTGTTGAGTTGTTATGAAAGATTAAGAAAGTTGAGAAAATAATAAAACTGGAAACCTTTAGGATTATAATCATATAATATTTAATTAATATAGCATTTCATGTTATGCATAATCTTGATCAGCTTTAGGTGGGTGTCTTTAACATTTGTGATGTTTATGGCGACATAACATGTTAACTAACCTTGCTCACCGCTCCCTCGTTGTGTTAAGGGCGTTAAAGGGGTTATATGTTAACATGTTAACCGATGTTAAGAAATTGAATTAATCATTCTTTTCTTTTTTAAACCACTTAAAAAGTAGGGTTAGATAAAGTTAAAGGGAGTAAATCATTTCCTTAGATTGAGGTAAAGTGAAATGGAAAAGAAAGGTTGATGTGGCACTTAGGTGAAGTTAAGATGGGTTTAACTTTTTTTTTTGAACGGCAAATTTGGATCACTGACAGACTGCTGGAGTATCATCGTGTCACTAGCGGAATCACCCGATCGTATCCATCTCCACTAGGCATAATGCTTATACATTAATTAGGAGGAAATCAAATAAATATGGGAAAACCCTCTTATGAGAATCGAACCTAGTACCTATTGGTCTCAAAGTCTTATCTCACCACCAAAATGGCAATAGGCTATAAAGTCATAGGCAATGGCACTACTCTGCAAAACCCAGGGTTGCTAAACAATTTTAATCATGGTCATTTTCTTTAGAGCAAAAAAATCTTATTAATAATTATATTATAACCACCAAAAATCGTATTGTAATCATGGTCATTTTCTTTAGAGAAAAAAAATGAATGGATGACAATTCTTAGTTAGGGATGGCAATGGCCTTATAACCATCAAAATTGTATTGTAATCATGGTCATTTTCTTTGGAGCAAAAAAATGAATGGATGGCAATTCTTAGTTCAGATAGCAATGGGTTAGGTATGGCTAATCCTAAATTTAAATCTGGTTGTAAAATTTTGTCCTACACTCAGCCGATTACTTGTCGGATATTTGATGGGTATTTAACTGTCGGATATCGGGCATACCCACGGGTATCGAGTATACCGTTGGGATTTTCGTGTCTATATATTTTTACTTTCCTTTATAATTTTATGTCTTACATATGTATATAATATATTGAAAATATGATAAATAACATACATATCATTATCATAATAATATTTGATATATTTAAAAATGTAAATATATTATACTATTAATCTCAAAATAAGAATTTTGTATTTCATAGCGTATAATATGAATAATGTCATTAATATATATATATATATATATATATATATATATATTATATATATTATATATAAATTTCAAATTAAAGTTTATTTTTCAAATAATAAAACTACATAATAAAACATCACTAAACAATAGTTAAAAGAAAATAAATATAAAATTTAAAAGTTTTCGGGTATATATTTCCGATAAATGGGTATATAGTTTCGGGTAATCGGGTTGGGTATCATCTAATCCCATACTCGCAAAATATTTTTTTCCATACCCGTACCCGGCCGATGGGTATTGGGTGTACCCGTCCCAAATACTTCGGGTTTCAGGTATATCCCTCGGGATCGGATTTTTGTCATCCTATTCTTAGTTATAATAATAATAATTTTCTAGGTGAAAACAATAAACAACATAAAATTTTATATTACTGGTTCCATAACCATTCCATTTCCATCCAATCAAAGACGGCGAAGCGCCTCTAAAGGCCAAAGAGTGCTCTTTGCGCTACTACGCATCCTTACTCATAGTATATCTTCTTGGAGAAAATCCATTCAGTCATATCATCTTACCACAATCCTTCATAAGTTGGCCCATTACTCCTTTTGCGACCCCGGCTCCAACATGTACCAACTAATAGCACTACTCTGTGGCATGGTTCTTTGCCCTTTCTAACAATAATCCAAGGAAGCAAGAGTCTCGATGCTACATTATGTCGCCCACATTAAACACTCGACACTTATCTTGCTCAGCAGTATAACTCAACCTACTTGAGCCTTCATGTGAGCTTAACCCGCCTTGATACTACTTGTCAATATCTATCTTTATGAGTGCCGTGTGGCGTCTGAGTTCAACAAGGACTAACCTTCAGTCTTGGATATAACGAAGGTTCACTAGTTTCATTTTGGACTTATTAGGTGAGTGCCCTATCTCCTACCAATGTGATACTTAGATGAGTATACCCTCTTTAGCACACATTACACCTTAAAAGTTATAACCCTTCAAAAGAAAAGCACGGATAAAAAAACCTCATGCTTTATGCCTTCTCAGTAAAGCAAAGTTTTGAAAAGTTTAGTATAATGATCTTATTTTTCTTTTGTTGTTATCATCCATTTTTATGCAAATTATACATATTGTAAGCTTATTTCTGTGTCCTTCACATACTATAAAACATGAACAATTATTATTTCTTATTTAATTGTTATTCTATCAGTATAGTTACTTTTGAGCATATTTTGTTTCTCTTGTAATATTTAAGATAACATGTTCTATAAAATTTCAAGATTTTGTTGTGATATGCTTTTTTTCTATCTACATGTCAAATAAGTTTCATCTCCAACCGAATTGTAAATAATAATGTACAAGTGGTTGAAGCATATGCGTACGTGTCACCAAAGCTACATCGCGGTTGTTGGAAATATGATAAATAATTTAGTGATTAAAGCAAATGAATGAGAGATCATAAGCTTTAATTATGTTTTGAACTTTAATATTGGGAAGTTGTGTTTGTCCTATATTAGTGGATAGATTGTTCATTTATATTTATAAGTCTCTACACAAATGTATTACTATGTGACAAGTCACACCCAGTGGCAAGCAGAAGGGTGCGAAGCACCAGACACGCGCACACGCCCGGACAAGGGCGATGAACGCAATGTTTCAGGTATTTTTTCGGGTGATAGGCTAATCCTGGCAGTACAATCTCCTTAGTCTGTTTTACCTTGGGAAACAGACGCGTTCACCTGGGTGGCCCGAAATCTGTTTTAAGGGAAGCGTGATCTTCACGTGCCTCAGCCACCATCGTTTTTTATTTCTTTGTTTCTTTGTAATGTGTTTCTTTGTTTAGTTTTCTTATGTATTTCCATTCTGTCTATTTCAATTTTGTATGTATCATGTATTCAGAATATCATTAATAAAATTGTTATTTTACTTTGTATTGTGAACGGTTTCCCCACAGTGATTTAGTTGTCCTATATATAAAGTAACGTCGTTTTCCCATTTTTGTTTTTCTAACAATATAGTTTCGATGTATATATTTTTACCTGAATGATGGTACCATTTTGGTACTATAACAAATTAAATCCATACTAATTGAATTCTGACGTAAAAGTGCGTGAAATCATACTAATATTTTACTAAGTGTGTATACCATATTTTTATTTAATGAAATAAAAAATAATATGCAAGTCACAAGAAAGATAAACAAAATAATATTAATTAAAATTAAAATATTAAAAGTGAAAGGAAGATACGGAGAGAGAGGATGGTAGGGTCGCGAGGATGGTGAATAGTAATCTTGTCTCGTGGTTTGGGCCCCCCCACGTGAAACCCTCCCTTGGATGCCTTTTTCAAACAAAATACACTTACACCATTGGCCATTCTATTTTTGTAATTTAAAATCCGAAAGAAAAACATACTATAATCAAAGTTTGTGCATTTCCTAACTAGTACTGTTTGTATGAGGTTTCTAGTACTATAGTTATTATGGGAGAAATTGGTTATCATTAAAACTAATAAAGTTTAGTGATAAGTCCCAGTTGATTATCAAACAAACCTTAAATTATTGCTAACTTTCATCATATTATCAGATAAAGAAGATTACTAAAAATTTTGATTATAAATCCTTACCTAGCAATATATATAGTTAACCTAACACGTTAGACTATAACTAGGATTGTTTACACAATTATTCTAAAGATACCCAAACTAACTCATTTAGAATACTAGAAAGTTATCTAATCAATTAACTAGAATATGATAATTACAACTTATTATTAAATCATAATCACTTTTAATAATCTACAGTTATCTACCCTTACTTGAGCCTTACATGTAGGTCAGTCTTATTGTTCGAAATTCTCAATAGTGATTAATCTAATAAGTATATCACCTTAATACATTATCTTGGTGTAACAAAAAGAATTGGGGTATTGATTGCATTTTGGTTAGTGTCTTTTTTAGTCCCCACCGTGATCTTAGTAGAAGATCTTATAAGTTATAATTTTAAATAAATCTTTTAGTAATTTTACATAATCTATACTATATTATAATTACAGTATATTATAATGTACAAGTGAGAAGCATTTTATGATACCTAAAACATAATAATTTTTTCTCTTAATTTATAAATACATCCCTTAAAATGAGGGTAAATTGATCTTTTAAAAAATAATTATATTTTAGCTTTCCGTCTTATTATATTTAAATCCTTAGGTTCTACATAATTATAGGTAATTAGTTACACTTTTCTCCCTCACAACAATTTATAATTTTTTACGTATTTTTGTATATCTTATAAATTATAATGTTAAAAAATCCAAAAGTACGGTGACGACCTACTCATTTTCTTTGACGTTTCGATAGTTGTCTTAGTCAGTATTGACATGTGGATTAAAAGCTACAAGTAGATTATGCCTTAGTGTACAAGTGATTAAAGCCCAACGTACTTGGTCATTATCCCAAAATGTTTAATAGCTACAGAAAGTGATTAGATACCGTCAATTTAATCATCTCATGAAAATTATGATCGGAGTATCGCGCCCGCTCAAAGATAATATTTATATGCCCTAATTACCATTAACAATGTGTTAATGGTAGTAAGGGGTCGAACCACGAAGAGTTTGTAGTTTGCGTGCGAACAAGATTGATTTAAACGTATGTTGTCACGAATTATGAAGCTTGCTAAGAATTTGATTAATTTTGTTTGTTTGAAAAGGATGTCAAAATGATCCGACAAAATTGGTTTAACTACTTAACTACTAACTTGGACAAGTACACGAAAACTTAATTACTTGACTAAACAATTATTTTAGAACAAGGTTCACACCCGGTTCGACAATTGCAAAACCTAGGGTTGCTAAACAATTTTAGACTGATTCAATTGAATTTGTCATTAACGGTTTTGATATCACAAAGATTAGATGCCAATTGTTATCACGCGTATGACGGACCACAATGCACTTTGTTATTTCGGACAAATAATTCCTCTTAAAAGATAAGGCATAAATACACAAACTTGTTTCGCAAAGTCAAATTTTATCATCATTCGACAATTTACAAATATAGTTCAAATTTTAAACAATTATCAATCAATTCAAAATACAATTCAATTTGTCACAAATCAACTAAGAACATAAGCAACTCTAAATCTTACAAAAGCTTACACCGGGGTGAAACCCTCGAGTGTTGGCCGCTCATGACGAACGGAACTTTATCACCGGAAATTGAACTCTTGAACATAGCCATCTTGAAGCTTCGAAGGTAATGATAATGATGGTTAGGGTTTGGGATGGATGGTGAAGATGAATGGATGATGAAGGGGATGATGCTGGTAGGCTAGGGTTAGGATTGAAGGTTGTGATTCGGATGATCGGATGGATCGGGAATGATTGAGGATGAAGATGATGATGTTCTTGGCTCCAAGAAGGGTCTCCTAAGTTCAAAAAACTCGTAACTCCCTTTGAAAAACCCAAAAAATGGGTTATAACTCGTTCAAAACACTCAACAAATGAAATTCAGCGATAGCACTCTCTAGAGGGCGTCGGCGACGCCCTCTAGATTTTCCGTTTTTTGCCGACACTTAATAGGCTGTCTACGCGAGTGTCTGGCTGACGCGAATAACCAAGGGGCATCGCCGACGGCCCATTTGGGCGTCGGCGACGCTAAGCCCAACTCTCGGTTTCCGTTTTCTTCATTTCCAATTCCTGGTTGATCCCGTTCGCTCCCCGATGCTTCGTAAAGCTCCTGAATAGCTCCTTAAACTCCGTTAGACCTGCAAAACACAATTCTAATCAAAAGTATGCCATTCGAAACCAAAAGTCATATAAAAACATAAACTTAAATACGATTCATCATCGATTTTCGACCATGTATCACATCCCCACACTTGTCTTTTGCTTGCCCTCAAGGAAATATGTTTTTCACTTTCACGTGGGTTGAACAAGAAACACACTTCCCATTCTTGAGAAGTAAGCTAAGGTCTATTGTCATGCCCGGTTCAAAATCTTAACAATTTTTCAAACATTTAGCAGTAAAGTGATTAATAACATAAAGATAATTATCCAAGATCAACCCGCCCTTGAAACTCACAAATCATACATACCATCTCACAATTTCTCTACACTCAGTTTAAAATTGGCTTAATAGATTATCACTCAACCCGATTAGAACACATACCCGCATAGGCTTACAACTCAATCATTCTCCACCATCGAACACAAACACTAAGCACAAGTCAAAAGGTATTTGATGGGTTGTAACGGGGCTAGGCTAAGGGCTTGAAATAGAATATTTTGAAAGTGCTAAAGTGATGAAAACTCGATTTTTATTACAACACAACTATTCTATCAACAACTACTACGAATAAACAACTAAGAGGCAAAAACTTTCGTCTTTTATTCAACAAACTATCAATACATTTTTTTTTCTTTTTTCAACAATTTTTCATCAATTTCTTTTCTTTTTTTTTTTTCAACTAAACCTAAAATCGAATTTTCAACACACGGGTTAAAAATAAAAGGCACATGGTCAAAGGCTAATGGGTTGGTCAAATGAAAGGTTTAAGCTCAAAGTTGGTGACTAAGGGATTAATTTCGGGTAAGGATATAAAATGGTGTAAAAGGAAAAGGTTTATCTAACGCCTTAATCATTCTTGTGCTCGTATTCGGTCTATGGTCTCTCAAACGCATCAAAAGTTGCAAGTTCTACAATACGCGACTAAGGTCCACTCAACCAAAGAAAAAATGCGTATATGATGTATAAAAGTGGCTCAAAATCTCACGTACAAAGGGTATGGTATGCGATATGTACAAAACGCAAGTTTCTTAGGAGGATTATTTCCAAATAACCACCCGCTAACTACCCGCCATGTTATTAATTTGAAGTTGACCATGGCAAGAGACCACATGGGTTGTGCCATCCCTCCTTAACGTAGTTACTTGTGCTTTTTAGATTGCTTCAAACAAAGACATTTTGAAAAAAAATTTAAAATTTTCCCCCATCCCCACACTTGAGGTCAACATTATCCTCAATGTGTAGTGTTTAAATGACCGGGTTAAAAATCGAAAAACTTTTTCTCTCCATCCCCACACTTGAGGTCAACATTGTCCTCAATGTGTAGAAATAGAGGTTTTAAAACGCACAAGGGATGTGATACGACTAACCTTCCCAAAATTTAACCCCAGAAAATAAAATACAAAATACAATCCACTTATTACTAACTAAAAATCAAAGGTAAAAAGAAACGTATGCACCTGGTTTTTGCTCATTCCTTGTGTGCTCTTCATTATTCAACAAAAATGGTCATCTCGTGAACATAATGTACCTACAAATCTCAACCCTCGTGTAGAAGCAAGCTTCTCACAACCATCAAAACTTGTTATTACCTACTTCTACCATTTTTATAAAGAATTTACCAAGCCATATTTTTATTCAACTTTGACTTTGTGGAAAAATATTTTACAACAACAATAAACCTAACTCATTTTCGTAGGAACCACGGTTGCATTTAGCATATGCAACAAGCCCTTTAAACCTCCCGATAGCTCGGAAGGCCGAGGAAGGTCTCGTGAGGGTTATATACGGAACACACCCACAAAGTTCATTTAACTAGTAAGCAACAATACAAAAAGCAGAAAATACAAGAAAAACTGAGAATAAACAAAACAAAATAACTAAAACTAATATACAACTATGAATAACATACCACCTCATGATGGTCGAACAGAGTGTTTGTCGCCCATGAACTCTTCCACATCACCGACTGGTGACTCATACCATTTATTTCCAAACGGGCCAAACCTCCTTAATTCTTCCTCTGCCTTTTTCTCTTGAGGTGACTTCTTACCTTCTTCTTCTTAACCGGTTTTTTCTTCGATTCTCCAAAACTACCAACCATAGCACATATCTTTTTGTTCGGATTCATGTCCACCTTAGGACACTTAGCCTCACCGAGCGGGTTAGTAAATTTAGGAAAAAACATTCAAATTTAGTTTCCGGTCCCCAAATTTCATACTTACCGTTCCCGTTGCACAATTTATTATGGCATTAGCAGTTGCCAGGAACGGTCTACCGAGTATGATTATCGGTTGTGTGTCCTCATCACACCCAACATAGTCAACTACTAAAAAGTCAACTGGGCAATAGCTATCTTCAACCTTCACTTTTACATCTTCCACCATTCCCCTTGGATGCGTGGGAGTCTGATCGGCCAACACCACGGGGGTGTCAGACTTTTTCAAAGGACCAAAATAATATTGGTCGTATAGACTCCTAGGCAAGATACTCACACAAGCTCCAAGATATAGGAGCGCCCTCTTAATTTTAAATTTACCAATTTGGATTGGAATCAAAGAGTCTCCTGGATCTTGAGCTTTTTGGGGGATGGCACTCGATAAAACGACACTAACATGAGATATTAAATTAACCGGTTCGGGTAGTTTGTTGTGTCGTTTTTTCGGTGCTTAACTCCTTCAAACATTCGACATGATCCGGGACCTTTTTGATGTCATCAAGTAACGGCAAATTAATTTTTTATTGTTTAAAATTTTCCCACTTTTCGTCCTTTGGCGGCACCGTTTTTCAAACCTTGGTGCACTAATTGGTTTTAATAGAGCTAATGGGTATGGGATGGTATTAAACTCCACACCCATATCATCGGCCCTAGCATGAAATTCATTTAAACAATTTTCACAAAAAGAATTTTTAGTTACTTTTTCAATTTTAATTTGTGAAATCGTTTCTTGCTCATCTTTATTTCCCGACTCATCTTCTACATCTTCCACTAAACCATCAACAAATTGTGGTGGTGGAATGCTTTCGACACTACAAACCTCATCATTTGAAAGAAGACTTACCGCGCTAATGTGCACATTCCTCACATTACTCGTGCTTGAACTTTGATGCTTCGGGTTCACCGTAGTATCACTTGGCTATCGCCCGCCATTTCCTCGCATTTGCGCAATCTCTTCTGCAAGTTGACCCACTTGCTTTTCCAAAGCCTTATGCAATTTGTGACGCACCTCGAACTCTTTCTTCATTTCCAACTTTATCTCTTGATTCGAAGTAGTGATGGCATTCATGATTGCATCCAATTTAGAGTTCAAGGAATCTTCACCACCCATTTGAGAGTTTGAGTTACCACCCCAATTACCGTCTTGGTTGTAGCCCTGTTGGTAATTACCTTCACAATTTTGATAGCCTTGGTCACTTCCTTGATTATAATTTCTTTGGTACCCCTTGCTTACCACCTTGACGGTTTTGGTACATCGATCCACCTTGATTTCCATGTTGGTTATCCGGTTGGAAGTTTGGGTTCATTTGGTTTGAGGCATTACCATACTTGAAATTAGGATGGTTCCTCAAACCTGAGTGATAAGTGTTGGAATTCATGTCAAATTGCTTTCGATCCCCATACACTTGACTCACCTCCTTGGGCGTATATGCCATACTCACTTGACATTCTTCAGTTCGGTGCCCAATATCTCCACAATCTTCGCACACCACAAACTGAACCGCACCAACATCCTTTCTTCATACGGGCCAACTCCCGTTCCAAAGTAGCAATTCGATCCTTAGCACTTGAATCAAGGTCGGGAAGAGATCGAGAAATAGGATGATTTTTAGCCCTATCCGCCATTGCAACTGCCTTGTAATTCTTGCTCATTCTTTCCAAGAAATCCTTATCATCTTCTTCATGGTTGTTCAACAAGGTGCCATTACTTGCCGATTGCAAGTACTTATGGTCATCGACATCCAAACCTCTCACAATACACTTCAATAGTTCCCACCTCGGTATTTGATGATGTGCGCATTTTCGAACCAACTCTTTGAAACGGGTCAACACTTCATGTAGCAACTCTCCCGAATATTGTCTAAAAGATCGAATTTCATCCCTTGCATCATTCGTCTTTGTAATTGAATAGTACTCATCTAGAAAAACTTGTTGCATTTCCGCCCAACTATGAATACACTATTCGCCAGAAGTGTGAGGAACCATTGCTTGGCTTTGTCTTTCAATGAAAATTGGAAAAGTCTCAGCTTCACCTCTTCAAGCTCAAAATTATGTCCGCCAATTATGCCACATATGGCCGAAAATTCCGCAAATGGGTGTATGGTTCATCATTGGTCCTACCATTGAAATGAGGTAGGAAGTTGATGTAATTTGGTTTGCACACAAACGACCTTCTCCCTCAAGGTGTAGGCACAATTAGTAAGTCAATTTCGATGACCACCGGTCTAAATCGCCCATTAACACCTCGCGGGCCTTGTTGTTGTGGTTGACGTCTTGGACCGTTGACTTCTTGATTCATAGGCCGATTGTTATCTCTCTGATCACCACCCCTATCTCCACCTTGATTTCCACCACCCACAAATTGCGGAATTCGGTTACGGTTACCGTTGTTATTGCCATAATCCCGATTCATTCGATCATTTCGGGTTGACGGTTATTCCCGTAGCCGTCATCTCTACCATAATCATGCCCATATCAATCGTTGTTCCCCCAAAATTGGCATTTTGATAGCCAAAATCTTCATACTCAAACCCCCGAGCATTATAGAAATTCCCCATGTTGTTGTCTCCCCATTCGTCATCTACAACCCGTTCATTGTAATTTCCACCCTCGTCCGAATATTCCGAGTGGACGCTCACATGTTCCGGTGATTGATAACTGGGAACACTATATGGTGCATCACCAGGAATATTATTTCTCAAATCATCTAAATCGAGATACTAGGCTTCATTTGTGGGATTGCCACGGCTATGGTTAACCCACGTTGGCGTTAATATTTCGGTTGTTGAGATTGGGTGGTAATGGGTTTTGTCGGTTTTGGTTTGGAGGTGGAGGTGTGGGTGTACGTTGGCGATTGTTTTGGTTTCCGCTACGAGCTTGGAATGGTGGTGTTGGTGGTCTCGAGTTGTTACCACACCCCGATTGATGGTTTTGGGTATTTTGGTTTTGGGGTGGGTAATCATAGAATTGGTTTTGGTTTTTAGGTTGGTTGGAGTTTTGTGGATCCATTGGAATGGGTCCAAAGGATGGTGTAGGTGGTGAATGGGTATTGGGTGGATTAGAGACAAGAGTTTCCTCTAACCAGTTGGCTAGGTTTCTTCTAAGGACCCGCTCGATCTCCAGTTCGAATACTAACGGCGAGGTCCTCTCGGAATTCCGTGTATGCATGCACTACCTGTAACCTGCACAAGTAACACACCCGCGTAACAAAAAAGCAGAAACAGTATAAAGAAACAAGCACTTTAAACAGACAATCACAAAATCAAATAAATGCAACCGCAAAGCGCACGAACTCCCCGGCAACGAAGCCAAAATTTGATCGGAGTGTCGCGACCCAGTCAAAGATAATATTTATATGCCCTAATTACCCTTAACAATGTGTTAGTGGTCGTAAGGAGTCAAACCACGAAGAGTTTGTGGTTTCGTGCGGACAAGATTGATTTAAACGTATGTTGTCACGAATTAAAAAGCTTGCTAAGAATTTGATTAATTTTGTTTGTTTGAAGAGGATGTCGAAATGATCCGACAAAATTGGTTTAACTACTTAACTACTAACTTGGACAAGTACACGAAAACTTAATTACTTGACTAAAACAATGATTTGAGAACAAGGTTCACACCCGGTTCGACAATTGCAAAATCTAGGGTTGCTAAACAATTTTAGATTAATTCAATTGAATTTGTCATTAACGGTTTTGATATCACAAAGCTTAGATGCCAATTGTTATCACGCGTATGACGGACCACAATGCACTTTGTTATTTCGGACAAATAATTCCTCTTGAAATATAAGGCAGAAATACACAAACTTGTTTCGCAAAGTCAAATTGTATCATCATTCGACAATTTACAAATACAGTTCGAATGTAGGACAACTATCAATCAATTCAAAATACCATTCAATTTGTCACAACTCAACTAAGAACATAAAGCAACCCTAAATCTTACAAAAGCTTACACCGGGGTGAAACCCTCGAGAGTTAGCCGCTCATGACGAACGGAACTTAATCACCGGAAATTGAACTCTTGAACATAGCCATCTTGAAGTTCGAAGGTAATGATGATGATGGTTAGGGTTTGGGATAGATGGTGAAGATGAATGGATGATGAAGAGGATGATGATAGTAGGCTAGGGTTAGGATTGAAGGTTGTGATTCGGATGATCGGATGGATCGGGAATGATTGGGGCTGAAGATGATGATGTTCTTGGCTCCAAGAAGGGTCTCCTAAGTTCAAAAAACTCGTAACTCCCTTTGAAAAACCCAAAAAATGGGTTATAACTCGTTCAAAACACTCAACAAATGAAATTCAGCGATAACACTTTCTGGAGTGCGTCGTCGACGGCCACAGGGCGTCGGCGACGCCCTCTTGATTTTCCGTTTTTGCCGACGCCTTAATAGGCTGTCTACGCGAGTGTCTGGCTAACGCGAATAACCAAGGGGCGTCGCCGACGGCCCATTCGGGCGTCGGCGACGCTAAGCCCAACTCTTGGTTTCCGTTTTCTTCATTTCCAATTCCTGGTTGATCCCGTTCGCTCCCCGATGCTTCGTAAAGCTCCCGAATAGCTCCTTAAACTCCTTTAGAGCTGCAAAACACAATTCTAATCAAAAGTAGGCCATTCGAAACCAAAAGTCATGTAAAAACATAAACTTAAATACGATTTATCATCGGTTTTCGACCACGTTAGACCTGCTATAGTTTTTTTAATTAAAAAATTGACATATTACATGATTAACAATTGTGAGTAATATCATATCGTTAACTGAAACCGAACCGAAATCAACCAACAACTTTATTAACTGAAAACTGATTAACTGAAGCCTCAATTAACCGAAAACGGTTATCGATTTTTTGTACCCTCATTTAATCAAAATTAACTGAACCAAGCCATTTATGTTTTCATATATTTATAGTTTTTATACCTCCAGTTCATGTATTTTATATTTATACCCCTTATGTATTTATATCTCCATTTCATGTACCTATACATCACTTTTATGTATTTATACCTAAATTTTATGTATTTCTAATAAAAAGTTTTAACCCAACTTTAGTTTTGACTATGAACCGAAACTAAATGAATCAAAGCAAAAAACCATTAATCTTACTAATCTAACTAAATAAACCAAACCGATTAACTGAAAATGGATTGGTTAATAAAATAAACTAATCGATAACCTCGATTTCGATTGAGGATAATAATCTAACCAGCCGAACAATGCACACTTTGGAAATGTCTGTGTTTCCCACCGCATCGCGCGCGCACATATCGGTTATTAACCAAAATCGGTTATCGGTGAGCAATGACTAAAACGTTAACCTAAACCAACTGAAAACAGACGAAAGTGAACCGAAATCAACCAAAAAGTAAATTAACTAAAAACCGAATTAACCAAAAACCAGTTGTCAATTTTTTTGTACTATCATTTAACCAAAATTAGCTGAACCGAACCGAATCATTCATATTATAGTATATTTCTAGCTTTTATACATCCAGTTCATATATTCCATATTTTATATCTTCATTTCATATATTTATACTTTCATTTCATGTATTTATACCTCAATTTCATATATTTATAAGTAAAAGTTTTAGTTCAAATTTGGTTTTTGCTATAACTAAAATTAAATAAAGCAAAAAAAAAACCGTCAATCTAACTGAATAAACCGAAGTGTTTAATCGAAACCAATTGATTAATAAAATAGACTAACCGATGACTTTTGTTTTGACTTCGGTTGAGGATAATAACCGAACTGATCAAACCGTGCAGAACACAATGAAATGGATTAGCCGATTACTTCACTTTTGATGTATATCTATCACAATGATGCCGTAATAAATGTTATACGAATAAGAAAACTGACAAAAACAAGTATCGTAATATGATGTGTCGCTTCTGCCGCATTGCGTATACATTCTCCTAGTATATAAAAAATAAACAATGTAACTATTAAAACTATATGATAGTAACAATACACATATTGAATTAGACTTGTAAACAAAGCATCTTAGGCCATAGATTATAGTTTTAAGTTGTTAAAATTGAGACGTTTAAGAGATCGTATATAACAAGAAGCTGCAGGTATCAATTAAAAGATCAAAAGAGAAATAACCTCCATTCTTGTTAACCAAGAAGCTACAGGGATTAAAAGATCAAAAGAGACATAACCTCCATTGTTGTTAAGTTTAGATAACTTTTATATATTTTATATGTTTTAGAATTATTATGCCATTAGATAATTCTATTATTTTTAATTTTGAGTGTGTGTTAAAAAACAACTTTATTTTAAATATTGATTTATTGTTATCGTAATGGTGAGTATAAACTAGTTACAATCATACATTTAAATATATTATAACAGCAATGCTTTCAAGTTTTTGGTGACTCAAGCATGAACGAAGTGATCGTGCATCTAAATCTAAAATCAATTTTAATCTAACGGATGTTTGTTTATATACCTTCACCGTAAAATCTATGTGTCATGTTCTTATCAATTGTATGTTCCACAAACATTTTTTAGCCTTTTCATGTACGCCTTCTATATATTTACTCGTGTTCACACAAGTAGCAACAATTAATGTTTAAGAAAAATTATATTAGTCATCTTAGGGGCTGTTTGGCAACTACTAAATGGTTAAGTACTGAAGTAGTAACAAGTCTGAATCATTTAGTGCTGAACCAGCAAGAGGTCTGAACCATTAAGAGCCAGCATAATGCTTATCGTTCAGAGACAAATTTTCTGACCAATTCAGATTAGAGGTCTTAACCATTCAAACTCTGTATAATGCTTAACTATTCAAAGGCAAATGTCTAAACCATTTAGCCATTTGCTCGCGAAACAAACAATTTGAACTATTAGGCGTTGAATTAGTAAGAGGTCTGAACCATTAAGAGCTCCATTAAAAGGTACACAAATAGCCTTTATTTTAGTCGTAAAAATAAGAATAATATAATTAAAAAATATAAATAAAAATAATGCATATAAGTATATAACACGTAACATTGTAAGGCATTACTTATATATATATGTAACTAAACTAGTTTTTAGACACAACTAGAATTTTATTTCAAGTTTCCTAGGAAACCAGATTGTCATAAATATATTTTTAATCTATAATTACCTGTAAAATAAGGAAATGGCAAAAAGTGATTCTTTTGGGGGACCAACTATACTTTATAGAGCTAATTTAATTTTTATCGTTCAGAAAACATACAAAGATAACATCTAAAACAAGCATGTTTTATAAAAATTATTACAATTTTATCATTTGGAAATAAAGAACTAAAGGAAGTTTTTTTTTCATAGAAAAAGATGATTATTTCCCTTGTTTTGCAAATGATAGCGCATGCAAATGAGATGTGTTAGTATTGCAATTTACAAAATACAAACACTAATGATGTTTTCACTATAAACTAGTTTATATTATCATTGTAACATATGATTGAGTACGTTTTAGTTACATAATAATGACTTACCGATAAATTTGGAAATTTGGTACTCAAAGTCTCAAAGGACACAACTACATACTATAGAGGCACATAATCGTATCAAAAGGAAAATTTTGAGATATAAGGACACGACTGTGTAATGTACACCACACAGTATTGTTATTGAATGTGTAAAAGTTAAAACAGGTTATTTGAGTTTTAACATATATTAAGTTGAGTTAACTGTCATTTAGGTCATTGTGGTTTCATTTTTGTCATTTCAGGTCAAATTTCATTATTGAATCATTTTCATCCTTGATGTAACACCTCGTCAAATCGTGTCCAATAATATAGTGACACGTGTCATTGCTTTTTATATTAAGTCTATTAAAGACTAATAAGGACTAAAGGTGTCAACATGCTCAAACTAAACCTCTGAGTGACTCTCTGGTGTCAACATGCATAAACCGAGCCTCTGAGTGACCATTAGTGTCAATATGCTTAAACTTAGCCTCTGAGTGACCATTAGTGTCAACATGCTTAGCCTCTGAGTGACCATCATAGTCAACATGCTTATACTGAGCCTCTGAGTGATCCTTTACAAAGTCCTAACTCTCATATGAGCCACTGGTTGGACGAGAGGGACTAATTCTGTATATATGTAAAAGTTGGACAATGGAGGAGTTAAAAGTGTCAACATGTTAATTCATACCTCTGAATGACCTTTTAACGAACCAAGGGCTTGACAATGTCCGGGCATTCTCCCGGGTACGCCAAATGTTGGCTACGGAGGGCTAATTATGCGTATAAAGGTGTTTTAGAGGTTTAATAAGTTGAGGGGCTAAATGTGGCAACTTTTGAAAGTTCCCAGGAGGCGCTCGCGGGCCGCGAGAGACATGGGCCTAGTCTCTCGCGGGGCGCGAGAGAACTGTGTCTGCAGAATTTTTGCCTAGACTCCACACATCTTGCCAAAAACCATTTGATTCGAAATCATGGACTTCCAAACTGCTTTGCCACGTTTTAGGACACTTGTAAGCTCCCTCTAACACTCCCTAACACCTGACATCACCTCCTTCAAGCTCCCAAACTATAAATAGGTGCATTGATTCACCATTTGAACTTGCACCTTTCTCATTCTCATTCTATCTCCCTCATTTGGAAGTTTCTAACTGAAAGGAGTATCCAACTTAACTCTATTTCATCCTAGGAATCACTTGTAAGTGTTCATTTCTCTTGCATTTTCGTTTATAGGCTTCTATAGCCAAAAGTCAAGCGTTTTACGAAAAACGCCTTGACTTTCGGTTAAAACCATTAGGGTCCAGCCATTGTTCGCAACGAACATGCCCAAGTGATCGTAATAAGATAGGTGTTAATCCCTATAAAGGGCACCTCCTAAAGATCACGTTTACTAGACCAATTGATGGGTCAAAGTTTTAATATTAAAAAGTCAAACAGACCGTTTTTCAAAAATATTATAACCTGAGCTTATATATGTTATGAAACATGTTTTGACACTTAAATAAGTTGGTAATAATTATTAGAACATGTGAAAACATGTTCGGCTCGTCAATTTCAGTTATAGGGTCGGTTCGCAACCGAAAGTCGCAAAGTTTGACTTTTGCCTTGACTTTCGATTCTGACCCGATTTAGATTAGTTAGCTACTGATCTAAGGTTATAGTATGATCGTAATATGATGTAACATGACCCTCCAAGGTTATATTACATGATCATAATCAGAATATGAGTTTGTGCACAAGTTCCGTTATTATGCCATATTTGACTAAAATGCTCTTTTTGCATAAAATAAGATTTTAGATGACAATGAACTTGAAAATGAACTACCTACTGATGAAATATCATAAGTAAGATTATTTGGGATGTCAAGTCACATTATATACTGAGTTTACGTACAAGTTCTTGTGTTATGACGATAAATGACGATAAAGCCCTTATGGCACATAAAATGGTTTTAATCATACCTTTTCATATCAAATCTTTTACCTAATAATATGTTATATTAAATAACATATCTAAAACATATAAACCTGATCTTAACATCACTTTTTATTAAACTTCAAACAAATCGTCATTTTACGACATAAACGCCGTTTCGGCGCATAGTATGGTTTTAAACCATATCTATCAACCAAGACTTGTTACCTACTGATTTTAAAACTCATTTCAAATATTTTTATAGTAGGTACATGATATAAACTCAGAATCCCAAATAAATTATAAAACTATGAGTAAAATAACCAAAATGCCCCTACGGTGCATAGTTTGGTCATAAGTGATAAGTTACACCTATAATCAATATCTTACTGATATTATATTATAAATTGATTATTTTTCCAGAATACTTATGATCATAACATTAAAATATATTCAAGTTTCTTTTATACGGTATATAATTACCAAAACGCCCTTATGAGGCAAAATTTCATTTTAAAACCTTAACGAGCATGTAAGTTGATATCCTAATAATATTACAATTTATTTAAAGTATAATGGCATATAGAACTTGTCCATGACTTATCCGGTTACCCGATATCGCCTATATGCGCGCGGTTAAGTATATGTAACTAGTTTACGGAAATTAACCGAAACGGGTTTAACCTTATCATTTTAGTCTCAAAATCCAGAATGCTTATGGTTTACCCATATTATACAAGTCATAGTACTTGTTGGGTTTAAACACATTCTATCCGGTCATCGCTTAATCTAGCGTATTATACCGTTTTGATCCTGTACGCTAGTCGGTCTAAGTCTATGACTTAAATTAAGACCGTTAGCATTTTAATTGGTTAGCTTATGCCATAATCCAGACTAGAGACTTCTGGTAAATGCTATCTGCACTTATTTCATTTTGGATACGGCTAAGATATTGAGTCTTGCATTTTTAAAATCAAGACTGGCTCAGGTAAACTCTTGACTTATTTCCCCTATAAGGGCTTGGTTATGGTAAAATATTACCGCTTAGTCGGAAATGGGATCAATTGAATGCCAGATTGTGGCTAGTAAATCCGCATATTCTGTTTTAATCAGTTTTGTTAGATAACTTAAACATCGGGAGTTAACTACCGTGTCCTAGATATCCTTGGCTCATTACATTAGTTAATGGCCACGACCAAAACGCGGGGTGCAGGCATACACCTGACAGATGCTCATGCTAAATTATTTTTACCCACTAGTTGGGGATAGTTCCTTCGTGAGTTCATAAGTGGTGTGTACGTTAATCATGTCTCGGTCTCTGTACTGGGCCCCATATGTATGGACAAACATGTGAATCTGTTAACAAGGTTAAAAGGCTAACTTTCCCAAGTTATAAAAGATTGTTCGTGCCCTATGCACTTAAACCCTTTCAAAAGTGTTTTCAAAATGAGTCAGTCGGGTGTATTTACCAGCGAAAGCTGACGTATTTTCAAAAGACTAAGCTGCAGGTACAATACGAAATAGGCTGGAAGCTGCTCAGTAGTGATATAAGAGGATCTTGCAAATCCTTAGATCTGCCCAAAGTCTATTATACGTTTTTGTACATTTTACGATCCGCCTGTGGATCTTCCATTACAAGCCGTCTGTATATTACATTTCGTACTTTGAACATTTGGTTTGTAATAGTAATTTAAACTCCAAGACTTCCTTTTGTGCTGTGTTTAATTGACTATGAACATATCAACTTACATCACGATATTCCCCACTCGGGCCCACCGGTGTTTGGTTGTAAATTTCGGGGTGTGACAGGTTGGTATCAGAGCCAATGTTTGAGAGAATTAAACACTAGCCTTCTTGTGTTAATCTCAAACTTACACAAAAGCACATTCCTTGGTCTTCCGAGTCTAGGCTTTGACCTAGGATTACTCATCTCATTATTAAGTTATTAGTATTGTTTTGCCTTGATTTTAACAGGAAAATGACGCCAAGAGTCGAGGAAGAGGTAAAGGACCTATGAGGGGAGGACCATCAAGACATATCCCTTCAAAACCTCATCACTCGAATCCTTATGAGGATTCGGGGATTCTTGGCCAATAGCGGAACATTCACATACTCACACACAAAACTCATACCAATCATATCATTCTCATTAATCACAGCACTCTCATCATTTATATCATGATGAGTTTAACCCTAACCACTACTTCAACACACCCCCAGCTGACCAAAATCAATTAGATCAACCCAACCCAATGGACGAGAACTCCGACCCGGAGATGCCACCGTTAGGATCGCTTACACACCCCATCGAAATCTCTAGCGATTCTAACTCTTACGCCGGATCGCCATTCCAAGGCTCTAATGAATAGGACCATTACTGGAACCAATTCACCTTTGCTAACACTCCTTCACACCACTCTCCAACACCTCCTATACAAGAAGATGTTCATATGGAGCCGGTGGAACAACCTCAGCCGCCACCTGAGCCACCAAAGAGGAAACGTGGAGCGCGTATGTCGGTGCATGCGGGTCAACGGTCGGGTCCACTGCCGCCCTTACCCAAATCCTACCCTACCATTCACGAGGACCCACAAATTGGTGGACCCTCTAATACTTCACCTGTGGTGGAACCGACACCACAACTTGTGGTTCAACCACCACCATCGGGTTTTAATAACTCTATTCCTACATACCTAGATACAGCTGGATATGATCCTTTTAACCCATCTACGCCGGTAAATTACCAGGCACTTTCACATGACCCTTATTTGCAAGCGGTCATGCATAACCCACTTTACCCGTCTCCCTTCCCACCTGCTTATCCATCTACTGGATATCCCAATATGGTACCAGTACCGGTTATGCCTCAACCCCAACCCCAACCTCCGCCCTCACTTGAGGCCATCAATGAGGCCTTGGAACGGATGAATGAAATGCAACAACAAGCGAGAAGACGGAGAAGATGAATAAATTCTTTAAAAAGCTCTCCAAGTTGGTTAAGGGAAAGAAGGACGAGTGAAGTCTCTTCTAACTATTATATTTCTTAAGTCCTTGAATGGACATTGTTTTTCTTTAGTCCATGCGTGGACATTGTTATTTCTTTTTAGTCCTTGCATGGATAATTAGTTTTATTTATTTATTTATAGTATTATAATTTCTTATTGGCATTTAATGAAATATTTTGGAAGTGTATATATGTACTTATCCTCTTCAAGCGACCGTCTCGATTTTACTCGAAATTCATGCTCTACTATATAATTCCTAAAGATCTTAATGGTTTTGATTAGCCAAGTGGCACAGACCACATTATTTGGTTAGCTTATAAATGATAGTTAAGGATGAATAGCCTTCTATCATGATAGTTAAGGAGAGTTATCCTTAATTTAATTAATGAATATATTTCTTTGAAAGTGTCATAGTAACTCAATATTTTGGATTATTGTTTTAATTTTATAATTATATTTTATTTTATCATATAATTTGATTTTTATATATACTATTTGAAACTTGTCATAATGTTTAATTATTTGATAGTTGTCATGTTTTTAGGTTGTAATGTTTAAGTTATGTTGTCATGTTTTATGTTATATTTCTAAATTTTAAGTTATGTTGTAATGTTTTATGTCATATTTAAATGTTATATTAAATAATTAATAGAAATGTGGAAAAAATAAAATATATGAGGAGTCAGCCAAACCATGAGAAGTCAGCCGAGCAATGTGAGCAGTCAGCCAAAACATGAGGATCAGCCTATCTAGATGTGGTTGTCACACACCGGCTTTCCACAACCAATCCCAAACACAGGTGGGCCCGGGTGGGGTATATCGTAACGTAAGTTGATATCATCATAGACATAAACACGGCACAACGGAAGTCTTGGAGAAAAATTACTATTACAAACCAAATGTTCAAATACGAAAATAATATACAAACGGTTCATAATAGAAGATCCACAGGTGGATCGTAAAATGTACAAAAAGTGTATAACAGACTTTGGGCAGATCTAGGATTTGCAAGATCCTCTTATCACTACCGAGCAGCTTCCAGCCTATTTTCGTATTGTACGTGCAGGCTTAGTCTTTTGAAAATACGTCAGCTTTCGTTGGTAAATACACTTAACTGACTCATTTTGAAAACATTTGAAAATGTTTTAAGTGCACATTGGCACAAAATCTTTTATAACTTGGGAAAGTCAGCCTTGTAACCTTATTAACAGATTCACATGTTTGTCCATACATACAGGGCCCGGTACGGAGACCGAGACATGATTAACGTACTCAACACTTAAGAACTCACGAAGGAGTTATCCCCAAACTTGTGGGTAAAGTTTTTAGCATTAGCGCTTGCCGGGTGTATGCCTACACCCCGCGCATAGGTCGTGGCCATTATCTAATGTAATGAGCCGAGGATATCCAGGACACGGTAGTTAACCCCTGATGTTAAAGTTATCAAACAAAACTGATTAAAACGGAAATTGACGAGCCGAACATGTTCTTACATGTTCTAATAATTATTACCAACTTGTTTAAGTGTCAAAACATGTTCATAACATATATAAGCTTAGATTATAATATTTCCAAAAAATGATCCGTTTGACTTTTTAATATTAATATGTTGACCCGTCAATCGGTCTAGCAAACGTGATCTTCAGGAGGTGCCCTTTATAGGGATTTACACCTACCTTATTACGATCACTAAGTCATGTTCATTATGAACAATGGTTGGACCATAATGGTCTTAACCGAAAGTCAAAGCATTTTCCGTAAAATGCTTGACTTTTGGCTATAAAAGCCCATAAACAAAAATGCAAGAGAAAGGAACACTTACAAGTGATTCATAGGATGTAATAGGACTAAGTTGGATGCTCCTTTCAGTTAGGAATTTCTAGAGGAGGGAGATAGAATGTGAAATGTGAAAGGTGCAAATGAAATGGTGAACCTTGGCACCTATTTATAGTTGGAGAGTTTGAAGGAGGTGATGCCAGGTGTTAAGGGGTGTTAGAAGGAGCTTACAAGTGTTCTAAAACGTGGCTTAGCTGTTTGGAAGTCCCTTGTTTTGAATCAAATGGTTTTTGGCAACATGTGTGGAGGCCAAGCAAATTTTCTACAAGCCCATGCCTCTCGTGCCCTGCGAGCGCCCCATGGCCAGTTTCAAAGTTTGACACATTTAGCCGCTCAACTTATAAAACTTCATAAAACACCTTTATAGGATATTTAGCCCTTTGAACCAATATTTGGCGTACCCGGGTGTATGCCCAGACATTGTCGAGCTCTCGGTTCGTTAAAAGGTCACTCAGAGGTATAAATTAACATGGTTACACTTTTAACCCCTCCATTATCCAACTTTCACATATTTATAGAATTAACCTCTCTCGTCCAACAAATGGCACGTATGAGAGTTTGGACTTCGTAAAGGATCACTCAAAGGCCCACTATAAGCATGTTGACTCCGATGTCACTCAGAGGCTTGGCATGTTGACACAACGTTCACTCAGAGGCCAAGTTTAAGCATGTTGACATATCAGTCATTCAGAGGCTAAGTATAAGCATGTTGACACAACGGTCACTCAGAGGCTAATGTTTTTGCATGTTGACATTAGAAAGTCACTCAGAGGCTCAGTTTGAGCATGTTGACACCTTTAGTCCTTATTAGTATTTAATAGACTAAAATAAAAAAATACGACACTTGTCACTATACTATTGGACACGATTTTTACGAGGTGTTACAGTGATGGATGATGTTCTAAAAGTAGTTAATTAAAAACAAAACAAATTACCCTAATTCTAGACTTAAATTATACTCTAGACTCCTAAACTATACTAAACTACTAAACTGCAAGTGGACCGATCAATTGTGGAATAGTATGAAGCAAGTCCGGATTATCGAACCCACAGGACTCTCTAATTGCTAAGACTACTAATTTAGACTCGATTACACACTATGTATAATTTAAAGGGGGGGGGGGGGGTTACTAATAAATCTAAATTATCAATTTAACTAAAACTACTAAATTGGAATGACCAAACTATGAACTTCTAGGGACTTCTTAGATTTTAAATCAAGAGATAATGAACTAGTTACCTAGGTGGGATTTTTAGCCTACTACTCATTCAATTTAATAATAATTAATCTGGTTGAATATTTTACTGGGATCTTGACATATTAAAGTCTAGGTTTATCAAACAGGACCCCCGACCCTTTTCAGGAAGACACCTACAATAACCTATTCTTTTTATTTGTTTACCGGCCCTAAAGATTTCTTTTCAGTTATCTTCTTAAATTAGTAAAGTGTCTAATTATTAATTACCTCTCAATAATTAACCTACACTAACTACAATTTTCTAGTTTAGATTAACTGATTCAATTATGACAAGGAAATTAGACTCGGGAATCTCTCAAAACCCTAACCTAACAATTTACCACATTAATTCAGCCAACTAATTGCAATTTCTCAATTAACAAATTAGGTATAATGACAAGTTTGATTTTATGGTTAATTTAATTGTTTCCCCGGTTTTATTGGCCAATTTTACCGATAACTTCACGAATTCCTAAGAACACGAAAAATAACATAAATCTATTCTATGAAAGATATCCACCAAAGTTTATGCAAATCAACCAAACAATCATAAAACAAACAAGATCATGCAAATACCTAAACTAGATCATTAAAGTTGTGACTTTACCAATTAAATATTCAAACCATGAATTAAATTAAAACAAATCAAAGTTTCATAAATCCATCATCCAAAACCTAGGTAACTGAATAATATCTAGCCTAAAAACATGTTTGAAAAGTAATTAAAACAAAGTTGATAGCAAGATAGCATGATTGATCAAAACAAGGAAATCAAAGTGAGAATTGGTATAATTAAACCGTGACAAGCTCTTGCCTTGAACTCCCTTGATCACCACCAAATCCCTGTAGCTTCGATCCGCTTCGTGTAGCTTCAAATCTCCAGAAAGTAGCTCCAATTCTACCCTAGTTCGTCCAAGGTTACCCAATATATGTTTAACAATGATTATAAGTCTTTTTTTAAAACAACCAAGTCCCAATCCTTCTCTGATTTTGAAACTTTCTGGATAAACACCTCTCTCGCGCCCCGCTAGGGAGTTTAGGTAGTTCGGTCGCGCCCCACGAGAGAGGTTAATTCTGGCAGATAACTATCACTCTCTCGTAGGCCGCGAGAGAGTTTAGTCATGCGGGTCGCGCCTCGCGAGAGAGGGAAAATCCCTATTTTGCGTTTGTTTTCTCATTTCCGATCCACTCACGTCCGACTTGTTCTTTCACCATTTTCGCTCGTTTTCCCATCCTTCCACCTTTTCACGACCAAGACCTGCAAAACGCGTGATTAAAAGTAGATAAATTATGACAAACCAAACGAAAACGCACTAAATTATACAACTCTACAAGATAAATAGATGTATTATTCAATACATCAAATATCCCCACACTTACTCTTTTTTCGCCCTCGAAAAAGAATTGTGCATAAACGGAATCATAATCAAACAATTACTCGATTTTAAAAATTACAATTATTTTCATTAGGGAACAAGATTCATGTTAACCGCGATTGCAAGTATTAGATCCACTTAAACTCAAAATTCGTCCAAACCTCTTATCATGTAAATTTAATTTAGGTGCGGTCAATCCACCTAGTGTCTCACACTAGAGTCCACAGTTCCCTAATCCCACCTCAAGCTTATGAAACAAAAGGAACGAATTATGTAAACCCTTTCCCAACCGTTTTATAGCAAAATATAAAGAATTTACGGTTAAGCAATTTTCTTTTTCTCTTTTTTCTCATTTGAGCATTTTGATTTCTTTTCGCGTATCTAACCCAGAGGCTGTCTCAACCAGAGTCACCACCCCCGAGAGCGACAACGTGGGATTCGATACTTAAAATTTCAACTAATCCTAGAGGGATTCTCGATGAGAGTCACCATCCCCAAGGAAGATTCCATAGGCCTCTCTACTTTTCAATCAAGCTCATTTTTCTATTTTTTTCTTCTTTTTACATGATTACAAATTCTAAATATTTTAGATTATAACGGCATTCCTTATACTATTTTTGGTGGTTTTAGTTTCCCATTTCTCCTAGATGAGTACCCACTAGTAGACCGACAATTAAGGTGCATTAAGCTCAAAGAAAATAAGAACCGAATCGTGCCTACTCACATATCCCAAGTTAGACACAAACTCACCCTTTTATTTCTCATATTATTATTTGAAACCGAATAAAAATTCAATTTTTCTATCATTTTCCGTTTAACTTCATGCAAATTTCTTTTTTCAAACGACATTTTTTTTTAAATATTCACCACTACTCCAATATTATCCCATCCCACACTTAAATTTTTGCATTGTCCCCAATGTAAGGACGAGACAACTACTACTCAAAATAAAATAAAAACAAACCAAATAAGAAAGAAAAATAAAATACAAAAAAGGAAACGACTTAGCTGGTAGTGCAAGACTGTCGATGTGCCAGTCAAACCTCTCGTGCTCTCCAAACCGAACACGCTTAATGTACCACTCTCAAAGCTCTCATGCGAACGGAACAACATATAACACCAACCTAGCATCACACACTTACAAAACATAATAATAATAAAGCCAGATAATAAATAGTTTTGCAAGATTGTTCATCAACGCATACCCAAACCAACAAACACCACCCCAAAGTAAATTGTTTAAAAGTACAAACCATCAATAACTGAAAACAACAGAAAAGAAAAAAAACAAAGATATAGATCTTCGGCTGCTTCAATCATCCTCTTCAGATTCTTCAGATGCCTCAAATACCTGGTATATCTGCACGTCCTCCATCCCTGCAAACTGGCTAGAACCTGCCTGACCGCCTGGCTGTGAAAGTAAGACGGGATTCCCATATTTAGATTCTGCATCATGTAGCGCATCCCATCCTCTAACCTTCTCTGGCTGGCCTCGTGCATTCTTCTACTCTCTAACATAATTTGACGAACCCCGCCAAACTGCTGGTCCACATTCTTCTACTCTCTAACATATCTTCTAAGGGAATATGGAGGTTTTCATCGGCGAGGCACTTCTTTAAGTTTGATACGTGGAATGTGGGGTGAATTCTGTTGAGTTCTTCTGGTAGGTCAAGCTTGTATGCTACAGGTCCTACTCTTTCGAGTATCTTGAAAGGTCCTACGTAGCGTGGTGCTAGCTTGCCCGTCTGGCCAAAACGAACTACTCCCCTCCACGGTGATACTTTTAAAAGTACATGATCACCAATGTTAAACTCCAAAGGCTTTCGTCGTTTGTCTGCATAACTCTTTTGACGACTTTGTGCCGCTAGAAGATTGTTTCGAATTTGATGGATCTTGTCTGTTGTTTCTTGAATTAGTTCTGGACCGGTGATTTGAGCTTCTCCAATTTCGTGCCAACATACTGGAGATCGGCACTTACGACCATATAAAGCTTCGAAAGGTGCCATGCCAATACTTGAATGATAGCTGTTGTTGTACGAAAATTCAACTAATGGTAGATGAGCGTCCCAATTTCCCGTGAAGTCTATGACACATGCTCGAAGCATATCTTCAAGAGTTTGGATGGTGCGTTCAGATTGTCCATCAGTTTGAGGATGATAAGCGGTACTGAGGTCTAATCGTGTACCCAAAGCGGCTTGTACGGCTTGCCATGTTCGTGAAGTGAAACGACCATCACGATCTGAAATAATGCTTAACGGTACACCATAACGGCTTACGATCTCGCTGATGTAGATACGAGCTAACTTCTCGTTCTTGAAGTCCTCGCGGATTGGAATGAAATGAGCTGATTTTGTAAGACGATCAATGATTACCCATATAGTGTCATACCCACTGGAGGTGCGAGGTAACCCGGTAATGAAGTCCATGGTTATGTTTTCCCACTTCCACACAGGTATTTCAGGTTGAACTAGAAGTCCTGAGGGTCTTTGATGTTCAGCTTTTACTTTGGAACATGTAAGGCACTTGGAAACGAAAACAACGATATCCTTTTTCATGCCAGGCCACCAGTAGGTGTATCGAAGGTCTTGATACATCTTGTCGGCTCCTGGGTGTACAGAGTACCGTGTTTTGTGTGCCTCATTCATAAGGAAATCACGAAGGTTATTGTGATCGGGAATCCATATGCGATCTAGATAGTACAGAATACCGTCGGATTTAGTTTCGATTTTAAGTTCAGCTCCACAAGACAGCTCCTTGCGTACGTCGTTTTACGTTACTGAAACATGTTGGGCTTCTCGGATTTGATCTTTGATGTCTGTTATGATTTGTGAACATAGAAGACGAATGGAGTTCGCATAACTCTTTCGACTGAGTGCATCGGCCACCACGTTTGCCTTGCCAGGATGATACCGAATTTCACAGTCGTAGTCATTAAGAAGTTCGACCCATCTCCGTTGCCTCAAGTTTAACTCCTTTTGGTTAATATATGTTGCAGGCTCTTGTGGTCAGTGTATATTTCACACTTGGTACCGTAGAGGTAATGTCTCCGTATCTTAAGAGCGAACACAACGGCTCCAAGTTCTAGGTCGTGGGTGGTGTAGTTCTTCTCATGAGTTTTGAGTTGTCTAGAAGCATAAGCTATCACCTTTCCTCTTTGGATTAGAACACAGCCTATTCCTTGCCCAGACGCGTCGCAAAAAAACCACGAAGTCATCAGAACCTTCAGGAAGAGTGAGGATAGGTGCGTCACAGAGTTTTCGTTTAAGGGTTTGGAAGGCTTCTTCTTGTTTGGGTCCCCATATGAAGGGTTTTCCTTTATGTGTAAAAGCCGTGAGTGGTACAGCGATGCGGGAGAAATTTGCAATGAAACGGCAATAATAACCAGCGAAACCAAGGAATGATCTTATTTCGGTAGGTATATGTGGCGCTTGCCATTCTTGCACTGCTTTGATCTTTGAGGGGTCGACATGTATTCCCTTGTCATTGACGACATGTCCAAGGAATTGTACCTCTTTTAACCAGAATTCGCATTTGGAGAATTTGGCGTAGAGCTTTCCATTCCTTAAGAGCGTAAGGATGAGTCGAAGGTGTCGTTCATGATCAGACTTAGACTTTGAGTAAATGAGAATGTCGTCGATGAAGACTATAACAAAGCGATCGAGATAGGGTTTGCAGACTCTGTTCATTAGATCCATGAAGACAGCTGGAGCGTTGGTTAGACCAAATGGCATGACCATGAATTCATAATGACCATAACGAGTTCGGAAGGCGGTCTTTGGGACGTCTTCTTCATGTACTCTGAGTTGATGATAACCAGAACGAAGGTTGATTTTTGAAAAACAGGTGGCGCCTTGAAGTTGGTCTAGAAGATCATCGATGCGAGGTAATGGGTAGCGGTTCTTGACCCTAATTCTATTTTTAGTTACTTTATTTTTATTTTTTAACAATTTTAATTTCCATTTTCTAAAATGTTTATTACTTATGTATTGTTTAAAATTAAAATAAGCATTAAATGAGCAACAAAAATTTGAACTGATTATTCGATTAATAAACGTAGCGGGTTTGGAAAACCCGTTTTTTGACGGATGTTACAGTATCCCCTACTTTTAGAAATTTCGTCCCGAAATTTAAGTAGTAGTGGTAACAGGAAAAAGATGCGGGTATTTTTCGCGCATTGAGTCTTCACGTTCCCAAGTAAACTCAGGTCCTCGTTTCGACTCCCAGCGTACCCTAACAATTGGAATACGACTCCGTCTTAAACGTTTTTCTCCGAAGTCCATGATCTCTACTGGTCTTTCAATGAAGTGCATAGATTCATCAATCTGCATATCTTCTAAGGGAATATGGAGGTTTTCATCGGCGAGGCACTTCTTTAAGTTTGATACGTGGAATGTGGGGTGAATTATGTTGAGTTCTTCTGGTAGGTCAAGCTTGTATGCTACAGGTCCTACTCTTTCGAGTATCTTGAAAGGTCCTACGTAGCGTGGTGCTAGCTTGCCCTTCTGGCCAAAATGAACTACTCCCTTCCACGGTGATACTTTTAAAAGTACATGATCACCAATGTTAAACTCCAAAGGCTTTCGTCGTTTGTCTGCATAACTCTTTTGACGACTTTGTGCCGCTAGAAGATTGTTTCTAATTTGATGGATCTTGTCTGTTGTTTTTTGAATTAGTTCTGGACCGGTGATTTGAGCTTCTCCAATTTCGTGCCAACATACTGGAGATCGGCACTTACGATCATATAAAGCTTCGAAAGGTGCCATGCCGATACTTGAATGATAGCTGTTGTTGTACAAAAATTCAACTAATGGTAGATGAGCGTCCCAATTTCCCGTGAAGTCTATAACACATGCTCGAAGCATATCTTCAAGAGTTTGGATGGTGCGTTCAGATTGTCCATCAGTTTGAGGATGATAAGCGGTACTGAGGTCTAATCATGTACCCAAAGCGGCTTGTACGGCTTGCCATGTTCGTGAAGTGAAACGACCATCACGATCTGAAATAATGCTTAACGGTACACCATGACTGCTTACGATCTCGCTGATGTAGATACGAGCTAACTTCTCGTTCTTGAAGTCCTCGTGGATTGGAATGAAATGAGCTGATTTTGTAAGACGATCAATGATTACCCATATAGTGTCATACCCACTGGAGGTGCGAGGTAACCCGGTAATGAAGTCCATGGTTATGTTTTCCACTTCCACACAGGTATTTCAGGTTGAACTAGAAGTCCTGAGGGTCTTTCATGTTCAGCTTTTACTTTGGAACATGTAAGGCACTTGGAAACGAAAACAACGATATCCTTTTTCATGCCAGGCCACCAGTAGGTGTATCGAAGGTCTTGATACATCTTGTCGGCTCTTGGGTGTACAGAGTACCGTGTTTTGTGCGCCTCATTCATAAGGAAATCACGAAGGTTATTGTGATCGGGAATCCATATGCGATCTAGATAGTACAGAATACCGTCGGATTTAGTTTCGATTTTAAGTTCAGCTCCACAAGACAGCTCCTTGCGTACGTCGTTTTCCGTTACTGAAACATGTTGGGCTTCTCGGATTTGATCTTATGATTTGCGAACATAGAAGACGAATGGAGTTCGCATAACTCTTTCGACTGAGTGCATCGGCCACCACGTTTGCCTTGCCAGGATGATACCGAATTTCACAGTCGTAGTCATTAAGAAGTTCGACCCATCTCCGTTGCCTCATGTTTAACTCCTTTTGGTTGAAGATATGTTGGAGGCTCTTGTGGTCAGTGTATATTTCACACTTGGTACCGTAGAGGTAATGTCTCCATATCTTAAGAGCGAACACAACGGCTCCAAGTTCTTGGTCGTGGGTGGTGTAGTTCTTCTCATGAGTTTTGAGTTGTCTAGAAGCATAAGCTATCACCTTTCCTCTTTGCATTAGAACACAGCCTAGTCCTTGCCCTGACGCGTCGCAATAAACCACGAAGTCATCACAACCTTCAGGAAGAGTGAGGATAGGTGCGTCACAGAGTTTTCGTTTAAGGGTTTGGAAGGCTTCTTCTTGTTTGGGTCCCCATATGAAGGGTTTTCCTTTATGTGTTAAAGCCGTGAGTGGTACAGCGATGCGGGAGAAATTTGCAATGAAACGGCGATAATAACCAGCCAAACCAAGGAATGATCTTATTTCGGTAGGTGTACGTGGCGCTTGCCATTCTTGCACTGCTTTGATCTTTGAGGGGTCGATGTATTCCCTTGTCATTGACGACATGTCCAAGGAATTGTACCTCTTTTAACCAGAATTCGCATTTGGAGAATTTGGCGTAGAGCTTTCCATTCCTTAAGAGCGTAAGGATGAGTCAAAGGTGTAGTTCATGATCAGACTTAGACTTTGAGTAAATGAGAATGTCGTAGATGAAGACTATAACAAAGCGATCGAGATAGGGTTTGCAGACTCTGTTCATTAGATCCATGAAGACAGCTGGAGCGTTGGTTAGACCAAATGGCATGACCATGAATTCATAATGACCATAACGAGTTCGGAAGGCGGTCTTTGGGACGTCTTCTTCATGTACTCTGAGTTGATGATAACCAGAACGAAGGTCGATTTTTGAAAAACATGTGGCGCCTTGAAGTTGGTCTAGAAGATCATCGATGTGAGGTAATCGGTAGCGGTTCTAGACCATTAATTTGTTGAGTTCTCTGTAGTCGATACACATGCGAAACGTTCCATCTTTCTTCTTCACAAAAAGGACAGGTGCACCCCAAGGCGATGAGCTAGGACGTATGAATCCTTTGTCAGTCAGCTCTTGTAATTGACTGGCCAGCTCTTGCATCTCGGATGGGGCTAACCTATAAGGAGATTTTGCAACTGGTGTAGCTCCAGGTATAAGATCAATGCGGAATTCGACTTCTCTCATGGGAGGAAGTCCTGAAATGTCATCAGGAAAAACTTGTGGAAAATCTTTTACTACTGGGATGTCTTCAAGTTTCTTCTCCTTGGTTCCCTTTTTGACGACATGAGTTAGGAATGCGACGTAATTCTTGAGGAGATATTTTCGGGCTTGAAGACAGGACATTAATTTGAGTCCCTTCGAAGTGGTTTCTCCAAAGATTCGAAGAGTCTGACCGTTTGCAAGAGGAATGCGAATGAACTTTTCGCGGCATACAACTTCAGCATGATGTTGGCTGAGCCAGTCCATACCAATTATAATGTCGAAACTTCCCAACTTCATAGGAATGAGGTCAACTGGAAAATCGTGATCGTTTAGGGTGAGAGTACATTTGCGTATAATAGAGTTTAATGAGACCGGTTTTCCGTCAGCAACTTCTACCATTATGGATTCCATGAGTTTATCACGAGTTTGGTTGAGGATGGGTTCAATTCTAAGGACACAAAACTCCTATCCACGCCAGTATCAAATAACATGGATGCTTAACTACCATTGATGTGAAACGTACCGTTAACCATATTGTTGTCAGCCCTAGCTTGATTTGCGTTGATGTTGAAAGCTCTTCCTCTTGCTTGTGGAGGAGCTTGGTTAGCCTGGTTTACTGGATTAGCTTGAGCTTGGGCATGGATAATGTTCACCAAGCGTGGACAGGTGTTCCTGAAATGGTTCGGGTCTCCACAGTTGTAACAAGCCCGCATAGGTTGCACCATGGGATAGTTGGGTTGGTAATAGGATTGGGCTACATGTTGGGTAGGTGGTAGGAGTAAAGGTTGTTGGGCTTGACCCACTATCTGATGGTGGGTTTGGGTTGAGGGCTGATGGCGGTTCGTTCGCTGAAGTACGCAACAGGTTTGAATGGTGTGACCTACGCAGCCACAGCCGGTGCAATGCTGGCAAGGATGATCAGGAAAGTGATGGTATTGGCAACGGTTGCATTTTGGGTATGGGCCGGAGTATGGCTTTTTATATGGTGCAGGTGAGGGGCAACTTGGGTAATGGGTGCAGCAGGGATAAGGGAAATTTGTTTGTGTGACAGCAAAGTTTTGGTGTTTGTTTCCTCTTATTAGCAAACTTTGAGGAGGAGGTGGAATGGTTTGAAGTTTGGCCCTCAATGGGGGCTTTCTTTTTCTCGTCCTTAAATTTGCCATTACGAATACGATTCTCGGTAAGCTCGGTAGCTAGTTCCATGCAGCTTCAAGTGTTGCAGGCGAAGTGCTTAGAACTGAGTCTTGAATTTTCGAGGGAAGGCCTCGAATATAATGTTCGACTAAGCGGTATACTGGGGTGAACAAGTTAGGGACCATTTGGTTCAACTCTAAAAACCGTTTGTTGTAGGAAGTATGATCTCCTTCCTTCTGCTTCAACGAGTGAAATTCATCCTCTAACTTTTTGATCTCGCTTCTTGGACAGAAGCATCTCGTCATGATTTCCCTTAACTCCTCCCACGTTAAGGCCATTGCATCTTCGATTCCTCTCTTACCTTTTTCAGTATTCCACCAGGTAAGAGCTACTCCAAATAGTCTCCCGGTTGCGTAAGGTACCTTGCGATCCTCGGGACAATCGCAATTGAGGAAGGTGTTTTCCATTTCCTCAAACCAGTGGAGGAGAGCAGTGACACCTTCGGTCCCTTCAAATTTCGGGGCATCGCAAGACTTGAAGTGTTTGTATGAGCACTTTTTGGAGGAGGGTTGTCGACGTTCTGGTCTTCCTGATGGGGAGGATTGATGGGATTTGTGGCGAGAGCTTGTTGGACTTGAATTACGATGTCAGGAAGCACCGCGGCCATTTGTTTTGCGATTTGGGTGGCCAAGCGTTCGTTTGACCTTCCTGACCTTCTACCCCCACGTTGCTGCCTAGCCGACATCTACAGGAACATACATAAGAAGATTGTGAGTTTAAGGAGTCTTTTTAGGTGTCATGTGTCATAAAAAAAATAAAGATAACATAAACATCAATAATGCAACTACATCCATAGGATGTCTTGGGTTTGCTCATGTTTGGGCCTCCAATGTCCCCCATACCATCGCCTGTATAGTCATGTGGGCCCCCATGACTATTGGCTTAGTAGGATTCACATTGGTATTGGCGGTTTAACACTCGCATCACCCGAATGAAAACCATGAAATATGTTTGCGAGATGTATGGTCGGAGGGTGTCCAGGTGTAGACACAATGACAACTCAAAGTGGGGTTAGCTCACACGACGTTTGGTATAGCATGCTTTGGCCTAATAGGTCCTTCGTACTCTCATCGTTAGTCCCCAGGTAGGCAAACTGGTCCTTTATTTTGGATTTATACGAATGCCAAGCCTAGACAGGACGTTCCGACTACCAGTACTTGTACCCTTCCAGTTACTACATGCCCGTCGTGAGAACTCACTTTGATGTGATTTGAAAATACAAAAAAAAATCATTGCGAAAGTCATGGAAATTGTGTGGTGTGTGCTCTCATAGATATGATATGTTATGAGAATATGATTCATGATAGGCATTGTATAATAATATGTACTTATGAACATGCTTGCATAACATTGAATGTAACAATAAACATAAAGCATATAAACATCATGAATTTTGCATGTAACACACAAACAATTTAAAAATTCTAATCAACTATAGTATAGGCTCTAAGGGTCTAATAACCTATCCTATATCCCTATAGTCATGGCTCTGATACCAATCTGTCACACCCCGACCCGCAGCGGAATAAGAGTCGGGGCATAATTGGGTTATCAACCCAAAACTCATGATATTTACTAATATGTTTCATATTTATTAAATTCAAAATTTCATTCTCAATATTCCAAACAAGTTCATACAATTACAAAGAAAAGTAACTAAATAAACAATCCAAAGTCTAAACCGATTTATTCTTCTAAGCCATCCTATATGTTTCTTGCTGCAACTGGATCACCTGTATCATGTGTAAAAATGGGGGTTTTTGGGTCAACAAAAGTTGGCGAGTGAACCTTGTTAGAAAACATTTATTATTGATTTCTTGTTATATTTAATATGGAAAAGTTGTGCAATAATCATATGTGAGCAAACGTAAATAATCATACAATAACATACAATAACAAACCACCTTGCATGAATATATGACGTGAATGATAATGTAAATGTTGGCAACGTCACGTTCACGCTCATAGGTAATGGGGAACGTTCCGCTCATAGGTAATGGGGAACAGACGGCCTATGATGAATGTATGTGCGATCAAGGCTCAATCAAACGGAGCCGATCGTATGTTGGCAACGCCTCGTTCACGCTCATAGGTAATGGGGAACGGCTCACGCTCATAGGTAATGGGGGAGCGGCGGCCTATGATGATGTATGTACTGAAAATGATAAATTTAATCTAAACATTAACCACACAAACAGTTGACACATACTGAATACACATTTGATCATGGATATGATGGATGCACAAGTGTTTAAATGTAGTAAATAATAAGACACATGATACACCCAAAAAACGTGATTAAAACGGGGAATTTGTAGAGATTCACTCACATTGGGTGCGTTCGTTTGATGATGTTGAATGTGCACGAGTTTAGAGGGTTGATCGACGAGGAATAACTAACCTAAATAATAACGAAAAGGTACGGTAAATAAGTGGATTTTATTAACAATTTTAATAGGGTTTTTAGATTTATTTTTGTGAGTTTAAGGTTATTTTCTAACTTTAAAAATATTATTTTTAAGTATTTTTAATTGATTTTTAAATTAAATAAATAAATAAAAATATAAAAAAAATGTTGACTTTTTGGGGTTTACCGTTGACCGTTGACCATTGACCATGACTGTTGACCGGTTCGGTCGTGTATTTGTTTGCACTGAGTGACGTTCGAACTTGTGACCTCCCGTACGCGTGCACGCAGCTCTACCAACTGAGCTACGTGTCTAACCCGAAATATTTCTGTTTTTAATTATATTTATATACTATTTATTTTATTCAAAATTCATTTATTTTAAAAAGGATTTTAATTATATCGAACCGGTGCGTATAACAGGTCTCGAACCCGGGACCTGTTGTTTAACGTTGCACACAGTCCACCGCTGGACTGTGTGTCTAACCTGGTTAAAATACTTGTTTTTATTTCACTTATATACTAACTGGAAGTTTCCGTATTTGGGTTTTATAAAAAGTCTGAATATTGTGACGAATCGGAACAAGGACGGACTCGAACTCGGTATCTCTATGTTTCAAATGCACACAGTCCACCGCTGGACTGTGTGTCTAACCCGAGATATAACTTGATTTATATTAAATATATACACAGTCTAAGCTTCATCTTCTTCGTTAAAACAACACAGACAACGATTCATTCTACTGTTCTTGTTTAATTCGATTGACGGACATATAATTAATTAAAATGAAATGGACAGGGAAGGTTTTGGGAATGAACGTACCGGAAAAATGATTTTTCTCAGAACTCTGGCAAAGTCGTCGGCTATGTTTTATGAACTCCGTCTGATTGAATCAATTAACCGTTTTGATCGAATAGTTGCGAAATTGAGTTACTAAACAATGATTATCAGAAGGTTTAAATGATTATACCGATTCACAGCGTGATTTAGAAATTTTCAGAAATCTTCCGGCGAGTGCTGATTATCCGATATCATCGTCTGGGACGGATTCTGGTTGAAGGTTTTGAGTTAGTAACAGTCTAACAACAGATAGAAGATGAAAGAATTGAGAAATTTACCGTTTTGATGAAAGACACGGTTTTCCGGCGAAAGTCCGGCGTTTTCAGAAAGCGTTTCCGACGAACGGAAAATGGAGCGAAAGTAAAATTGGAGGTTCTGTGAGTGTTTTTGAGTCGCGAGATGATGATATTGCCGGTGTAAATTTGGAGGTAAATGATTTCGGTTATTAAACCCGAAAATCATATGAATTCAAGTTCAATAAAGGCTGAATTGATTAAGAACGTCGGTCGTAATGATTTCATCGGTTATAACCAGTAATAGCGATCACTCAATCGTCTGGAACGTTGAAAGCCGATGAACGGTTTCAGTTTTGGCGCAAGCAGATGATTTCACAGGTAGAGTTAAGTATTATTTGTTACCTATATTATACAAAGACAGCAAGTGGCGGAGTGGTTAAATGTTTGGTGATTAAGTCTTCCGGCTGACCCGGGTTCGAAACCCGGCAGCCCATTTTTATTTTTAGTTTACTTTATTTTTATTTTTTAACAATTTTAATTTCCATTTTCTAAAATGTTTATTAGTTATGTATTGTTTAAAATGAAAATAAGCATTAAATGAGCAACGAAAATTTGAAACTGGTTAGTCGATTAATAAACGTAGCGGGTTTGGAAAACCCGTTTTTCGACGGATGTTACATCGAACACCCCTAGGCTCTTAGCTAAGCATGTAATCAAAGGCCCGCAATAAACCCTTGCCCCGGGGCCCCCCTCCACAGTCGCTTCATTGACCAAGCAAATATTGTGGCCAGGTTTGCCGGCCATCCCTCTACCATACACATCAGACAAAATAAACTCACCTGGTTGACCTTATTGTCCCCCTGTCCTCTCCCAACAAACGTAGCAGCAAGAATCTTATGGAGAAACGATGAATGGGATCAGTAATATCACTCGCCACCATGTTGTTTGAGTACGGGGTAGAAGAGATGGTACCCCAAAATCTGGCGAGCTCGTCTGTCTGGACACTATGGGGGTGCCTCCTTTTGAGGACACCCTGCAGGCTCGTGGTGAAGTCCGGCGACTGAACCTCCTCATCCGAATATATTTGCGAAGCCATCGCAAACCGTGGGATTGTCATCTCAAATACTTGCCTCCCCAAGGCAAAAGAAACCGCGTCATTCTCGTTGAACTTCCCCTGTTGGTATTCAAATGTGGAGTGGAACTCATAAGTGATTTCCTTGTATTGTCTCGCTCCGCAATCTAGCACCCTTCAGAACTTATCCCCTAATAACTGCTCGATCCGACCCCTCTGACACAAATTATCAATCAACTCCCAATCAATTCTCCTGTAAGGTAGCAACTCACAAGTGACCAGATTTGAGAGCCTTTCCCACTCGTGGGAGTCTAAATCGAACTGCAAGAGAATGAGAAGTAAGAAGGCTGTTGTGGGGGACACCTTTCGACTGAGTGCATCAGCCACCACATTTGCTTTGCCAGGGTGGTACCGAATTTCACAGTCGTAGTCATTTAGAAGTTCGACCCATCTTCGTTGCCTCATGTTTAACTCCTTTTGATTGAAGATATGTTGAAGACTCTTTTGGTCAGTGTATATTTCACACTTAGTACCGTAGAGATAATGTCTCCATATCTTAAGAGCGAACACAACGGCTCCAAGTTCTAGGTCATGGGTGGTGTAGTTATTCTCATGAGTCTTGAGTTGTCTCGAAGCATAAGCTATAACCTTTCCTCTTTGCATTAGAACACAGCCTAGTCCTTGTCCTGACGCGTCGCAATAAACCACGAAGTCATCACAACCTTCAGGCAGAGTGAGGATTGGTGCATCACAGAGTCTTTGTTTAAGGGTTTGGAAGGCTTCTTCTTGTTTGGGTCCCCATATGAAAGGTTTTCCCTTATGAGTTAAAGCCGTGAGTGGTACAGCAATGCGAGAGAAGTTTGAGATGAAACGACGATAATAACCAGCCAAACCAAGGAATGATCTTACTTCAGTTGGAGTACGTGGCGCTTGCCATTCTTGTACCGCTTTGATCTTTGAGGGGTCGACATGTATTCCCTTGTCATTGACTACATGTCCAAGGAATTGTACCTTTTTTAACCAGAATTCGCATTTGGAGAATTTGGCATAAAGCTTCTCATTCTCTAGGAGTGTAAGGATGAGTCGAAGATGCCGCTCATGATCAGACTTAGACTTTGAATAAATGAGAATGTCGTCGATGAAGACTATAACAAAACGATCGAGATAGGGTTTGCAGACTCTGTTCATTAGATCCATGAAGACAGCTGGAGCGTTGGTTAACCCAAATGGCATGACCATGAATTCATCATGACCATAACGAGTTCGGAAAGCGGTCTTTGGGACGTCTTCTTCATGTACTCTAAGTTGATGATAACCAAAACGAAGGTCAATTTTTGAAAAACAGCTGGCGCCTTGAAGTTGGTCAAGAAGATCATCAATGCGAGGTAATGGACAGCGATTCTTGATTGTTAACTTGTTGAGTTCTCTGTAGTCGATGCACATGCGAAACGATCCATCTTTCTTCTTCACAAAAAGGACAGGTGCACCCCAAGGTGAGGAGCTAGGATGTATGAATCCTTTGTCAGTCAACTCTTGCAATTGACTGGCTAGCTCTTGCATTTCAGAGGGGGCTAACCAATAAGGAGACTTTGCAGCTGGTGTAGCACCAGGTATAAGATCAATACGGAATTCGACTTCTCTTACTGGAGGAAGTCCTGAAATGTCGTCAGGAAAAACTTGCGGGAAATCTTTTACTACTGAGATGTCTTCGAGTTTCTTCTCCGTGGTTCCCTTTTTGACGACATGAGTTAAAAATGCGACATAATTCTTGCGAAGATATTTTTGAGCTTGAAGACAGGACATTAATCTGAGCCCTTTCGATGGGGTTTCTCCAAAGATTCGTAGAGTTTGACCGTCTGGAAGAGGAATGCGTATAAACTTCTCGCGGCATACAACTTCAGCCTGATGTTGGCTGAGCCAGTCCATACCAATTATAATATCAAAGCTTCCCAACTTCATAGGAATGAGGTCAACTGGAAAATCGTGGTCGTTTAAGGTGAGAGTACAGTTGCGTATAATAGAGTTTAATGAGACCGGTTTTCCGTCAGCAACTTCTACTGTTATGGATTCCATGAGCTTATCACGAATTTGGTTTAGGATGGGTTCAAATTCTAAAGACACAAAACTTTTATCCGCGCCAGTATCAAACAACATGGATGCATAACTACCATTGATAAGGAACGTACCGTTAACCACATTGCTGTCAGCTCTAGCCTGATTAGCGTTGATGTTGAAAGCTCTTCCTCTTGTAGGTGGAGGAGCTTGGTTAGCTTGATTCACCGGATTGGCTTGGGCTTGAGCATGAATAATGTTCACCAACCTTGGACAAGTGTTTCTAAAGTGGCTTGGGTCTCCACAATTGTAGCAAGCCCGCATAGGTTGTACCATGGGATAGTTGGGTTGGTAGTATGATTGGGCTAAATGTTGGGTAGGTGGTAGTAGTAGGGGTTGTTGGGCTTGACCCATTATTTGTTGGTGGGTTTGGGTTGAAGGCTGGTGGCGGTTCGTTCGCTGAGGTATGCGACAGGTTTGAACAGTATGACCTGCGCGACCGCAGCCGGTGCAATGTTGGCAGGGATGATCAGGAAAATGGTGGTATTGGCAACAGTTGCATTTTGGTAATGGGCCAGAGTATGGCCTTTTGTATGGTGCAGGTGAAGGGGCAACTTGGGTAATGGGTGCAGCAGGGATAGGGAAATTGGTTTGTGTGACAGCGAAGTTTCTGGTGTTACGTTTCCTCTTGTTAACAAACTTAGAGGAGGAGGTGGAATGGTTTGAAGTTTGGCCCTCAACGGGGGCTTTCTTCTTCTCCTCTTTAAACTTACCGTTGCGAATTCGATTCTTGGTCAGTTCAGTCGCTAGTTCCATAGCAGCTTCAAGTGTTGCTGGTAAAGTGCTGAGAACTGAATCTTGAATTTTCGAGGGAAGACCTCGAATATAATGCTAATTAAGCGGTAAACTGGGGTAAACAAGTTAGGGACCATTTGGTTCAACTCTAAGAACCTCTTGTTGTAGGAAGTATGATCTCCCTCCTTTTGCTTCAAAGAATGAAATTCGTCCTCCAACTTTTTAATCTCACTCCTAGGACAGAACCGCCTCTTCATGATTTCCCTTAACTCCTCCCATGTTAAGGCCATAGCATCTTCGATTCCCCTCTTACCCTTTTCAGTATTCCACCAGGTAAGAGCTACCCCAAATAGTCTCCCGGTTGCGTATCGTACCTTGCGATCCTCGGGACAATCGCAGTTGAGGAAGGTGTTTTCCATTTCCTCAAACCAGTGGAGGAGGGCAGTGACACCTTCGGTCCCTTCAAATTTAGGAGGATCGCAGGACTTAAAATGTTTATATGAGCACTTGCTGGTAGGAGGGTTGCCGATGTTCTGGTCATCTTGTTGGGGAGGATTAGTGGGATTTGTGGCGAGAGCTTGTTGTACTTGAACCACAATGTCAGTGTCACACCTCGACCCGCAGCGGAATAAGAGTCGGGGCATAATTGGGTTATCACCAAAGCTCATGATATTTACGAATATGTTTCATATTTATTAAAGTCAAAATTACATTCCCAAATATCCAAATATGTCCATACAATACAAAGAAAATAAACCAAGCAAAACAATCCCAAACTCTAAATCATTTATTCTTCTAGTCCAATCCTAAGTGTTTCTTGCTGCAGCTGGTTCACCTGTATCATGTGTAAAAATGGGGGTTTTTGGGTCAACATAAGTTGGCGAGTGAACCTTGTTAGATAAACATTTATTATTGATTTACTTATCAGTTTATCAATGAAAAATTGTGCATAATCATAATTGAGCAAATGTAAATAACCAAGCAGTAGCAATAGCAATCACAACTATAACATACAATAACACATGATAGCATACATTAACATACCAACATCATACGATAAATAACATGAATGAAACTGATCGTATGTGGGCACGCCAGGTTCACGCTCATAATGTAATGGGGAACATGCTCAACGCTCATAATGTAATGGGGAGCGGCGGCCTATGAAATTACATGTACTGAAAATAATAAATTGCATGTAACGATAACCACACAACAGTTGAAACAAACTGAATACACATGTTCATCATATGAGGTATGCACAATGATTTAAATATAATATATAGCAAGACACATGGTACACCCCAAAACGTGATTAAAACGGGGAATTTGTAAAGATTCACTCACATTGGGTGCGTTTGAATGGAGATAATGAGATGCGCACGAGTCGGGAGAGTTGAACAACAAGAACTACTAACCTAAATAATAACGGAAAAATATAATAAATGAGTGGATTTTATTAAGGATTTTAATGGAATTTTTAGATATATTTTTGTGAGTTTAAGGCTATTTTCTATCTTTAAAAATATTATTTTTAAGTATTTTTAATTGATTTTTAAATTAAATTAAATAAATAAAAATATAAAAAAATTGTTTATTTTTGCGTTGACCGTTGACCGTTGACTTGTTGACCTGTTGACCGGTTCGGTCAGTGTGCAAGTATGCGCTGGGTGAGACTCGAACCCGAGACCTCCCGTACGCGTGCACGCAGCTCAACCAACTGAGCTACGTGTCTAACCCGAAATAATCTTGTTTTTAATTATATTTATATACTAATTCGATTTATTCAAAATTCATTTGTTTTTATAAAAAGATTTTAAATCATCGAACCGGTGCCGTTAACCAGACTCGAACGCGTGACGTGCGACTTAGTGTTGCACACAGTCCACCGCTGGACTGTGTGTCTAACCTGGTTAATATCTCGGTTTTTATTATACTTAACAACTAACGGGGTTAACCCGGTTCAGCTTTAATCAAAAAGGCATTTTATTACTTAGAGGTTGCGTGTATCAGGGATCGAACTCGTGACGTGTGCATATTATTTGCACACAGTCCACCGCTGGACTGTGTGTCTAACCCGCTTAAAATACAATTTTTAATTATACTTATAGTATTATCAAAGTTCATCTTCTTCGTTGGATTTTACCGACAGCAGATTACACCACTAAATCTTGTTAATTCGATTGTTAAGCATTACACAGACTGATAAGAGATAGCAGGGATGATAATTAGAGGAAAAACATACCGGTGAACGATTGATTACAGAGTTCCGGCAAGGCGTCGGTCTCTGTTTTTAAGGACTTCAACTGAGCAATTTAATTAATCATTTTGATTAGCTAATCATGAAATTGAAGTGCTAAACAAACGTTATCAGTGTGTTTGAAGGTCCTTACCGTTTCACAGGCGAAGATACGGATTTTCAGAAGTTTTCCGGCGAGCAGAAATTATTCGATAACGACGTCTGAATTTGATTTAAATTGGAGGGTTTGAGTTAGAAATGGCTTAACAACTGTTAGACTATGATGGTATTGAAGAACTTACCGATTTGAGGACAAATACGGTTTTTCCGGCGAGCTTGCAGAATTTTCCGGCGAGTTGATTTAAGCTTTCTGATGGATCGAATGGGTGACGAAAGTGAAATGGAATGTTTGTATGATGTTTCTGAGTCGCGAGAGGGGTCTTGATTGAAGTAATTTGGACTTTGATTATTTTCGGTTATAAAAACCGATGATGATAAAAATTGAAGTTCATTCAAATCCGAATTGATTAAAATCGTCGGTGCATCGGTTATAAACCTGAATGTGCGATTAATCAAACGATTAGACGGTTGAATTGCCGATTTCGGTTTCTCAGTTGGCGCAACCGGTTTAACTAGGTTTGTGTATAAGAGTTATTTGTTTCCCTAAGTTGACAGAAAACAAACAAGTGGCGGAGTGGTGATGTGTGTGAGCGTTAAGTCTTTGGGTTTAAATTCCGGCTGACCCGGGTTCGAGTCCCGGCAGCAACATTTTATTTTTATTTATTTTGTTTTCACTTTTTATCAAAAATAATTTTTATAGTTTAGTTTGTTTATTAATTATGTATCATTAAAAATCAAAATAACCATAAATACACAACGTGACATTTATAACTTGATATTCGATTACAAAACGGAGCGGGTTTTGGAAACCCGTTTTTGACAAATGTTACAGTTTCCCCTACTTTTAGGAATTTCGTCCCGAAATTTAAGTAGTAGAAGTAGTAGGAAAAAGATGCGGGTATTTTTCGCGCATTGAGTCTTCACGTTCCTAAGTAAACTCAGGTCCCTGTTTCGACTCCCAGCGAACCCTAACAATTGGAATGCGACTCCGTCGTAGACGTTTCTCCCCGAAGTCCATGATTTCTACTGGTCTTTCAATAAAATGCATAGATTCATCAATCTGAATATCTTCCAGAGGAATGTGGAGGTTTTCATTAGCGAGGCACTTCTTCAAGTTTGATACGTGGAATGTGGGATGAATCCTGTTGAGTTCTTCTGGTAGATCAAGCTTGTATGCTACAGGACCTACTCTTTCGAGTATCTTGAAAGGTCCTACGTAGCGTGGTGCTAGCTTGCCCTTTTGACCAAAACGAACTACTCCCTTCCACGGTGATACTTTTAGAAGTACATGATCACCAATGTTAAACTCTAAAGGCTTCCGTCGTTTATCTGCATAACTCTTTTGACGACTTTGGGCCGCTAGAAGATTGTTTCGGATTTGATGGATCTTGTCTGTGGTTTCTTGGATCAATTCTGGACCAGTGATTTGCGCTTCCCCAATTTCGTGCCAACATATAGGAGATCGGCACTTACGTCCATATAATGCTTCAAAAGGTGCCATGCCGATGCTTGAATGATAGCTGTTGTTGTACGAAAATTCAACTAATGGTAGGTGGGCGTCCCAATTTCCCTTGAAGTCTATGACACATGCTCGAAGCATATCTTCAAGAGTTTGAATGGTGCGCTCAGATTGTCCATCAGTTTGAGGATGATAGGCGGTACTGAGATCTAATCGCGTACCCATAGCGGATTGTACTGCTTGCCATGTTCGTGAAGTGAAACGACCATCACGATCAGAAATAATGCTTAACGGTACCCCATGTCGGCTTACGATTTCGCTGATATAAATACGAGCAAGCTTTTCGTTCTTGAAATCTTCGCGGATAGGAATAAAGTGAGCTGATTTTGTAAGTCGGTCAATTATTACCCATATAGTGTCATACCCACCAGAAGTGCGAGGTAACCCGGTAATGAAATCCATGGTTATATTTTCCCACTTCCATACGGGTATTTCAGGTTGGACCAGAAGTCCTGAGGGTCTTTGGTGTTCAGCTTTCACATTGGAACATGTAAGGCACTTAGAAACAAAAACAGCAATATCCTTTTTCATTCCAGGCCACCAATAGGTATATCGTAGGTCTTGATACATCTTAGCGGCTCCTGGGTGTATAGAGTATCGCGTTTTGTGAGCTTCCTTCATAAGAATTTCACGAAGATTGTTGTGGTTAGGAATCCTGATACGATCTAGGTAGTACAGAATACCGTCAGATTTAGTTTCAATTTTAAGTTCAGCTCCACAGGACATCTCCTTTCGTACATCATCTTCCGTAACTGAAACATGTTGGGCTTCTCGAATTTGGTCTTTAATGTCAGTTATGATTTGCGAACATAGAAGACGAATGGAGTTCGCATAACCCTTTCGACTAAGTGCATCAGCCACCACATTTGATTTGCCAGGGTGGTACCGAATTTCACAGTCATAGTCATTTAGAAGTTCGACACATCTTCGTTGCCTCATGTTTAACTCCTTTTGGTTGAAGATATGTTGAAGACTCTTGTGGTCAGTGTATATCTCACACTTAGTACCATAGAGATAATGTCTCCATATCTTAAGAGCGAACACAACGGCTCCAAGTTCTAGGTCATGGGTGGTGTAATTCTTCTCATGCGTCTTGAGTTGTCTCGAAGCATAAGCTATAACTTTTCCTCTTTGCATTAGAACGCAGCCTAATCCTTGCCCTGACGCGTCGCAATAGACCACAAAATCATCACAACCTTCAGGAAGAGTGAGGAATGGTGCATCACAAAGTTTTTTTTTAAGAGTTTGGAAGGCTTCTTCTTGCTTGGGTCCCCATATGAAAGGTTTTCCCTTATGAGTTAAAGCCGTGAGTGGTACAGCAATGCGAGAGAAGTTTGAAATGAAACGACGATAATAACCAGCTAGACCAAGAAAAGATCTTACTTCAGTTGGTGTACGTGGAGCTTGCCATTCTTGTACCGCTTTGATCTTTGAGGGGTCGACGTGTATTCCCTTATCATTGACTACATGTTCGAGGAATTGCACCTCTTTTAACCAAAATTCGCATTTGGAGAATTTGGCGTAAAGCTTTTCATTTTCTAGAAGTGTAAGGATGAGTCGAAGATGACGCTCATGATCAGACTTAGACTTTGAATAAATAAGAATGTCGTCGATGAAGACTATAACAAATCGATCAAGATATGGTTTGCAGACTCTGTTCATTAGGTCCATGAAGACTGCTGGAGCGTTGGTTAAACCAAATGGCATGACCATGAATTCATAATGACCATAACGAGTTCGGAATGCGGTCTTTGGGACGTCTTCTTCATGTACTCTAAGTTGATGATAACCAGATCGAAGGTCGATTTTGGAAAAGTAGCTGGCACCTTGAAGTTGGTCAAGAAGATCATCAATTCGAGGTAATGGATAGCGATTCTTGATTGTTAATTTGTTGAGCTCTCTGTAGTCGATGCACATACGAAACGATAAATCTTTCTTCTTTACAAAAAGAACAGGTGCACCCCAAGGCGATGAACTAGGACGTATGAATCCCTTGTCAGTCAACTCTTGTAATTGACTGGCTAGCTCTTGCATTTCAGAGGGGGCTAACCTATAAGGAGACTTTGCAACTGGTGTAGCACCAGGTATAAGATCAATACGGAATTCGACTTCTCTAACTGGAGGAAGTCCTGAAATGTCATCAGGAAAAACTTGCGGGAAGTCTTTTACTACCGGGATGTCTTCAAGTTTCTTCTCCAGGGTTCCCTTGTTGATGATATGAGCTAAAAACGCGACATAATTTTTGCGAAGATATTTTTGGGCTTGAAGACAAGACATTAAGCTGAGCCCCTTCGACGAGGTTTCTCCAAGGATTCGAAGAGTCTGACCGTTTGAAAGAGGAATACGTATAAATTTTTCGCGACATACAACTTCTGCCTGATGTTGACTGAGCCAGTCCATACCAATTATGATATCAAAACTTCCCAGCTTCATGGGAATAAGGTCGACTGAGAAATCGTGGTCGTTTAAAGTGAGTGTACAGTTGCGTATAATAGAGTTTAATGAAACTGGTTTCCCGTCAGCAACTTCTACCGTTATGGATTCCATGAGCTTATCCCGATTTTGATTTAAGATAGGTTCAAATTCTAAGGACACAAAACTTCTATCCGCACCAGTATCAAATAACATAGAGGCATATCTACCATTTATAAGGAATGTACCGTTATCCATGTTGCCGTCAGCTCTAGCCTGATTAGCGTTGATATTGAAAGCTCTTCCTCTCGTAGGTGGAGGAGCTTGATTCGCTTGATTCACCGGGTTGGTTTGGGCCTGAGCATGAATAATGTTTACCAACCTTGGACAGGTGTTTCTGAAATGGCTTGGGTCTCCGCAATTGTAGCAAGCCCGCATAGGTTGACCCATAGGATAATTGGGTTGGTAATATGTTTGGGCTAAATGTTGGGCGGTTGGATATTTTAGGGGTTGTTGGGCTTGACCCATTAATTGTTGGTGGGTTTGGGTTGAAGGCTGGTGGCGGTTCGTTCGCTGAGGCATGCGGCAGGTTTGAACAGTATGACCCGCGCGACCACAGCCGGTACAATGCTGGCAGGGATAATCAGGAGAATGGTGATATTGGCAACGGTTGCATTTTGGTAACGGGCCAGAGTAAGGTCTTTTGTATGGTGCAGGTGAAGGAGCGACTTGGGTAATGGGTGCAGCAGGAATTGGGAGGTTGGTTTGTGTAACGGCGAAGTTTCTGGTGTTGCGCTTCCTCTTGTTAGCAAACTTAGAGGAGGAGATGGAATGGTTTGAAGTTTGACCCTCAACAGGGGCTTTCTTTTTCTCTTCTTTAAACTTCCTGTTGCGAATTCGATTCTCGGTCAGTTCAGTTGCTAGCTCCATAGCAGCTTCAAGTGTTACTGGTGAAATGCTGAGAACTGAATCTTGAATTTTCGAGGGAAGTCCTCGAATATAATGTTCGATCAAACGATAAGTTGGGGTAAACAAATTTGGAACCATTTGGTTCAACTCTAAGAACCTCTTGTTATAGGTGATGTGATCCCTCTCCTTCTGTTTTAAAGAATGAAATTCGTCCTCCAACTTTTTAATTTCACTCCTAAGACAGAAACGCCTGGTCATGATTTCCCTTAAATCCTCCCAAGTTAAGGCCATTGCATCATCAATACCCCTCTTCCCTTTTTCAGTATTCCACCAAGTGAGAGATACCCCAAATAGTCTCCCGGTGGCGTATCGAACCTTGCGATCCTCAGGACAATCGCAGTTGAGAAAGGTGTTTTCCATTTCCTCGAACCAATGGAGGAGAGCAGTGACACCTTCGGTCCCTTCAAACTTAGGAGGATCACAAGACTTGAAATGTTTGTATGAGCACTTGCTGGTAGGAGGGTTGTCGATGTTCTGGTCATGTTGTTGGGGAGGATTAGTGGGATTTGTGGCGAGAGCTTGTTGTACTTGGACAACAATGTCAGGCAGTATCGTGGCCATTTGTTTCGCGATGTGTGTGGCCAAGCGTTCCTGAGACCTTCCTGATCTTTTACCCCCTCGATGTTGTCTGGACGACATATACAGGAACATACATAAGAAGATTGTGAGTTTATGGAGTCTTTTTAGGTGTCATGTGTCTTTAAGAAAAACGAAAATAACATAAATATCAATAATGCAACTACATCCATAGGATGTCTTGGGTTTGCTCATGTTGGGCCTCAAATGTCCCCCATACCATCACCTGTATAGTCATGTGGGCCCCCATGGCTATTGGCTTGGTAGGATTAACATTAGTATTGTCGATTTAACACTCGCATCACCCGAATGCAAACCACAAAATATGTTTACGAGATGTATGGTCGGAATGTGTCCAGGTGTAGACACAATGACAACTCAAAGTGGGGTTAGCTCACACGACGTTTGGTATAGCATGCTTTGGCCTAATAGGTACTTCGTACTCTCATCGTTAGTCCCCAGGTAGGCAAACTGGTCCTTTATTTTGGATTTATACGAATGCCAGCCTAGACAGGACGTTCCGACTACCGGTACTGGTACCCTTCCAGTTACTACATGCCCGTCACGAGAACTCACTTTGATGAGATTTGAAAACAAAAAATCATTGTAAAAACAATCATGATGTGGTGTGTGCTTTCATGGATATGATGTGTTATGAGAATATGATTCATAATAGGCATTATATGACAATATATACTTATGAACATGCTTGCATAACATTGAATGTAACATTTAACATAAAACATATAAACATCATGAAATTTGGCATGTAACACACAAAAATCTTAACAATTTCTAATCAACTATAGTATAGGCTCTAAGGGTCTAATAACCTATCCTATATACCTATAGTCATGGCTCTGATACCAATCTGTCACACCCCGACCCGCAGCGGAATAAGAGTCGGGGCATAATTGGGTTATCACCAAAGCTCATGATATTTACTAATATGTTTCATATTTATTAAAGTCAAAATTACATTCCCAAATATCCAAACATGTCCATACAATACAAAGAAAATAAACCAAGCAAAACAATCCCAAACTCTAAATCATTTTATTCTTCTAGTCCAATCCTAAGTGTTTCTTGCTGCAGCTGGTTCACCTGTATCATGTGTAAAAATGGGGGTTTTTGCGTCAACATAAGTTGGCGAGTGAACCTTGTTAGATAAACATTTATTATTGATTTCCTTATCAGTTTATCAATGAAAAATTGTGCATAATCATAATTGAGCAAATGTAAATAACCAAGCAGTAGCAATAGCAATCACAACTATAACATACAGTAACACATGATAGCATACATTAACATACCAACATCATACGATAAATAACATGAATGAAACTGTGCGATCAAGGCTCAATCAAACGGAGCCGATCGTATTGCATGTACTGAAAATGAAAAATGTCTGTGCGATCAAGGCTCAATCAAACGGAGCCGATCGTATGTGGGCATGCCAGGTTCAAGCTCATAATGTAATGGGGAACATGCTCAACGCTCAAAATGTAATGGGGAGCGGCGGCCTATGAAATTGCATGTACTGAAAATAATAAATTGCATCTAACGATAACCACACAACAGTTGAAACAAACTGAATACACATGTTCATCATATGAGGTATGCACAATGATTTAAATATAATATATAGCAAAACACATGGTACACCCCAAAACGTGATTAAAACGGGGAATTTGTAAAGATTCACTCACATTGGGTGCGTCTGAATGGAGATGATGAGATGCGCACGAGTCGGGAGAGTTGAACAACGAGAAATACTAACCTAAATAATAACGGAAAAAGATGCGGGTATTTTTCACGCATTGAGTCTTCACGTTCCCAAGTAAACTCAGGTCCCCGTTTCGACTCCTAGCGTACCCTAACAATTGGAATGCGACTTCGTCGAAGACGTTTCTCCCCGTAGTCCATGATCTCCACTGGTCTTTCAATAAAATGCATAGATTCATCAATCCGAATATCTTCCAGCGGAATATGGAGATTCCCATCAGCGAGGCACTTCTTCAACTTCGACACGTGGAATGTGGGATGAATCCTGTTGAGTTCTTCTGGTAGGTCAAGCTTGTATGCTACAGGACCTACTCTTTCGAGTATCTTGAAAGGTCCTACGTAACGAGGTGCTAGCTTCCCCTTCTGACCAAAACGAACTACTCCCTTCCACGGTGATACTTTTAAAAGCACATGATCACCAATGTTAAACTCTAAGGGCTTCCGTCGTTTATCTGCATAACTCTTTTGACGACTTTGAGCTGCTAGAAGATTGTTTCGAATTTGATGAATCTTATCTGTGGTTTCTTGGATCAATTCTGGACCAGTAATTTGTGCTTCCCCAATTTCGTGCCAACATACAGGAGATCGGCACTTACGACCATATAAGGCTTCAAAAGGTGCCATGCCGATGCTCGAATGATAGATGTTGTTGTACGAAAATTCAACTAATGGTAGGTGGGCGTCCCAATTTCCCTTGAAGTCTATGACACATGCTCTAAGCATATCTTCAAGAGTTTGAATTGTGCGCTCAGACTGTCCATCAGTTTGAGGATGATAGGCAGTACTAAGATCTAATCGTGTGCCCATAGCGGATTGTACTGCTTGCCATGTTCGTGAGGTGAAACGACCATCACGATCAGAAATAATACTTAACGGTACCCCATGTCGGCTTACGATTTCGTTGATATAAATACGTGCAAGCTTTTCGTTCTTGAAATCTTCGCGGATAGGAATAAAGTGAGCTGATTTTGTAAGCCGGTCTATAATCACCCATATAGTGTCATACCCACCAGAAGTACGAGGTAACCCGGTAATGAAATCCATGGTTATATTTTCCCACTTCCATACAGGTATTTCCGGTTGGACTAGAAGTCCTGAGGGTCTTTGGTGTTCAGCCTTCACCTTGGAACATGTGAGGCACTTGGAAACAAAAACGGCAATATCCTTCTTCATTCCAGGCCACCAATAGGTGTATCGTAGGTCTTGATACATCTTATCGGCTCCTGGATGTATAGAATATCGCGTTTTGTGAGCTTCATTCATAAGAGTTTCACGAAGATTGTTGTGGTTAGGAATCCAGATACGATCTAGGTAATACAGAATACCGTCTGATTTAGTTTCAAGTTTTAGCTCGGCTCCACAGGACATTTCCTTTCGTACATCTTCTTCTGTTATTGAAACGTGTTGGGCTTCTCGAATTTGATCTTTAATGTCGGTTATAATTTGCGAACATAGAAGATGAATGGAGTTCGCATAACCCTTTCGACTAAGTGCATCCGCCACCACATTTGCTTTACCAGGGTGGTATCTAATTTCACAGTCGTAATCATTTAGAAGTTCGACCCATCTTCGTTGCCTCATGTTTAACTCTTTTTGATTGAAGATATGTTGAAGACTCTTGTGGTCAGTGTATATTTCACACTTAGTACCAGAGAGATAATGTCTCCATATCTTAAGAGCGAACACAACGGCTCCAAGTTCTAGGTCATGAGTGGTGTAGTTCTTTTCATGCGTCTTGAGTTGTCTCGAGGCATAAGCTATGACTTTTCCTCTTTGCATGAGAACGTAGCCTAATCCTTGTCCTGACGCGTCGCAATAGACTACAAAATCATCACAACCTTCAGGAAGAGTGAGGATTGGTGCATCACAAAGTTTTTGTTTAAGAGTTTGAAAAGCTTCATCTTGCTTGGGTCTCCATACGAAAGGTTTTCCCTTATGAGTTAAAGCCGTGAGTGGGACAGCAATGCGAGAGAAGTTTGAAATGAACCGACGATAATAGCCAGCTAGTCCAAGAAAAGATCTTACTTCAGTTGGTGTACGTGGAGCTTGCTATTCTTGAACGGCTTTGATCTTTGAAGGGTCAACATGTATTCCCTTGTCATTGACTACATGCCCGAGGAATTGCACCTCTTTTAACCAGAATTCACATTTGGAGAACTTGGCATAAAGCTTTTCCTTTTCTAGAAGTGCAAGAACGAGTCGAAGATGACGCTCATGATCAGCTTTAGATTTTGAATAAATAAGAATATCGTCGATGAAGACTATAACAAATCGATCAAGATAAGGTTTGCAGACTCTGTTCATTAGGTCCATGAAGACAGCTGGTGCGTTGGTTAATCCAAATGGCATAACCATGAATTCATAGTGGCCATAACGAGTTCGAAAAGCAGTCTTAGGGACGTCTTCTTCATGCACTCTAAGTTGATGATAGCCAGATCGAAGATCGATTTTTGAAAAGCAGCTGGCACCTTGTAGTTGGTCAAGAAGATCATCAATGCGAGGTAAAGGATAGCGATTCTTGATAGTTAACTTGTTGAGCTCTCTGTAGTCGATGCACATACGAAAAGATCCATCTTTCTTCTTTACAAAAAGGACAGGTGCACCCCAAGGCGATGAGCTAGGACGTATGAATCCCTTGTCAGTCAACTCTTGCAATTGACTGGCTAGCTCTTGCATTTCAGAGGGGGCTAACCTATATGGAGACTTTGCAACTGGTGTAGCACCAGGTATAAGATCAATACGGAATTCGACGTCTCTATTTGGAGGAAGTCCTGAAATGTCGTCAGGAAAAACTTGTGGGAAATCTTTCACTACAGGAATGTCTTCATGTTTCTTCTCTGTGGTTCCCTTCTTGATGGCATGAGCTAAAAACGCGACATAATTCTTGCGAAGATATTTTTGAGCTTGAAGACAAGACATTAAGCTGAGCCCTTTCGACGAGGTTTCTCCAATGATTCGAAGAGTTTGACCGTTTGAAAGAGGAATACGAATAAATTTTTCACGACATACAACTTCCGCCTGATGTTGACTGAGCCAATCCATACCGATTATGATGTCAAAACTTCCCAGCTTCATAGGAATAAGGTCGACGGAGAAATCGTGGTCGTTTAAGGTGAGTGTACAGTTGCGTAAAATAGAGTCTAATGAAACTGGTTTCCCGTCCGCAACTTCAACCGTTATGGATTCCGTGAGCTTATCCCGATTTTTGCTTAATATAGGTTCAAACTCTAAAGACACAAAACTTCTATCCGCACCAGTATCAAATAATATAGATGCATATCTACCATTTATAAGGAACGTACCGTTGACCACATTTCCGTCAGCTCTGGCCTGGTTAGCGTTGATATTGAAAGCTCTCCCTCTTGCAGGTGGGGGAGCTTGGTTTACTTGGTTCACTGGGTTGGCTTGGGCCTGAGCATGAATAATATTAACCAGCCTTGGACATGTGTTTCTGAAATGACTCGGGTCGCCGCAATTGAAGCAAGCCCGCATAGGTTGGCCCATAGGATAATTGGGTTGGTAGTATGTTTGGGCTAAATGTTGGGTGGGTGGAAATGGTAGGGGTTGTTGGGCTTGACCCATTAACTGTTGGTGGGTTTGGGTTAAAGGTTGGTGGTGGTTTGTTCGTTGAGGCATGCGGCAGGTTTGAACAGTATGTCCTGCGCGACCGCAGCCGGTGCAGTATTGGCAAGGATGATCAGGGGAATGGTGATATTGGCAACGGTTACATTTTGGTAACGGGCCTGTGTAGGGTCTTCTGTATGGTGCGGGTGAAGGAGTGACTTGAGTAATGGGTGCAGCAGGAATAGGGGTGTTGGTTTGGGTAACTGCAAAATTTATGGTGTTACGCTTCCTCTTGTTAGCAAACTTAGAGGAAGGAATGGGGTGGTTTGAAGTTTGTCCCTCAACAGGGGCTTTCTTCTTCTCTTCTTTGAACTTCTCGTTGCGAATTCGGTTTTCGGTCAGTTCAGTTGCTAACTCCATAGCAGCTTCAAGTGTTACTGGTGAAACGCTGAGAACTGAATCTTGGATTTTCGAGGGAAGTCCTCGAATATAATGCTTGATCAGACGATAGGTTGGGGTGAATAGATTTGGAACCATTTGGTTCAACTCCAAGAACCTCTTGTTGTAGGTAGTGTGATCACCCTCCTTTTGCTTTAGAGCATGAAATTCATCCTCCAACTTCTTAATTTCACTTCTAGGACAGAAACGCCTAGTCATGATTTCCCTTAACTCCTCCCAAGTTAAGGCCATCGCATCTTCAGTTCCCCTCTTCCCTTTCTCAGTATTCCACCAAGTGAGAGCTACTCCAAGTAGTCTCCCGGTGGCGTATCGAACCTTACGATCCTCAGGACAATTGCAGTTTAGGAAGGTGTTTTCCATCTCCTCGAACCAATGTAGGAGAGCAGTGACACCCTCGGTCCCTTCAAATTTAGGAGGATCACAGGACTTAAAATGTTTGTAAGAGCACTTGTTGGTAGGAGGGTTGTCGATGTTCTGGTCCTGTTGTTGGGGAGGGTTAGTAGGATTTGTAGTAAGGGCTTGTTGTACTTGGACCACAATGTCAGGAAGTATCGTGGCCATTTGTTTCGCGATCTGAGTGGCCAAACGTTCCTGAGACCTTCCCGATCTTTTACCCCTTCGTTGCTGTCTAGACGACATCTACAGGATCATACATTGAGAAGATTGTGAGTTTATGATGTCTTTTTAGGTGTCATGTGTCTTTAAGAAAATGAAAATAACATAAATATCAATAATGCAACTACATCCATAGGATGTCTTGGGTTCGCTCATGTTGGGCCTCAAATGTCCCCATACCTTCACCTACATAGTCATGTGGGCCCCCATGGCTATTGGCTTGGTAGGATTCACATTAGTATTGGCAATATAACACTCGCATCCCCCGAATGCAAATCACAAAATATGTTCATGCGATGTTTGGTCGGAACGTGTCCAGGTGTAGACACAATGACAACTCAAAGTGGGGTTAGCTCCCACGACGTTTGGTATAGCATGCTTTGGCCTAATAGGTACTTCGTACTCTCATCGTTAGTCCCCAGGTAGGCAAACTGGTCCTTTATTTTGGATTTATACGAATGCCAGCCTAGACAGGACGTTCCGACTACCGGTACTGGTACCCTTCCAGTTACTACATGCCCGTCATGAGAACTCACTTTGATGAGATTCGAAAACACGAAAATCATTGTAAAAGCAATCATGATGTGGTGTGTGCTTTCATGGATGTGATATGTTATGAGTATACGAGTCATGATAGGCATTATATGATAATACATACTTATGAACATGCTTGCACAATATCAAATGTAACATTTAACATAAAACATATAAACATCATGAAATTTGGCATGTAACACACAAAAATCTTATAAGTTTCTAATCGACTATATTATAGGCTCTAAGGGTCTAATAACCTATCCTATATCCCTATAGTCATGGCTCTGATACCAATCTGTCACACCCCGACCCGCAGCGGAATAAGAGTCGGGGCATAATTGGGTTATCACCAAAGCTCATGACATTTACTAATATGTTTCATATTTAATAAAGTCAAAGTTATATTTTCAAATATCCAAACATGTTCATTCAATACAAAGGAAATAAACCAAACATAATAATCCCAACTCTAAATCGTTTTATTCTTCTAGTCCAAGCCCTATGTGTTCCTAGCTGCTGCTGGTTCACCTATATCATGTGTAAAATGGGGGGTTTTTGGGTCAACATAAGTTGGCGAGTGAACCTTATTAGATAAACATTTATTAATGAATTAATTGTTAGTTTATAAATGAAAAATTGTGCATAATCATAGATGAGCAAATGTAAATAATCAAGCAATGGCAAATAGCAGTCACAACTATAACATACAATAACACATGACAGCATACATGAACATACCAACATCATACTGTAAATAACATAAATGAAACTGTGCGATCAAGGCTCAATCAAACGGAGCCGATCGTATTGCATGTACTGAAAATGAAAATGTCTGTGCGATCAAGGCTCAATCAAACGGAGCCGATCGTATGTGGGCACGCCAGGTTCAACCTCATAATGAAATGGGGAACATGCTCAACGCTCATAATGTAATGGGGAGCGGCGGCCTATGAAATTGCATGTACTGAAAATAATAAACTTGCATCCAACAATAACAACACAACAGGAAACATACTGAATACACTAGTTCATGATATGATGTATGCACAATGGTTTAAGTATAATACATATATATCAAGACACATGATACACCCCAAAACGTGATTAAAACGGGGAATTTGTAAAGGTTCACTCACCTTGGGTGCGTTGGATTGGAGATGGTGATATGCGCACGATTTAGATGAGCGGAACAACGGGGATTACTAACCTAAATAATAACGGAAAAATATATTAAATGGGTGGATTTTATTAAGGATTTTAATGAAATTTTTAGATATATTTTTGTGAGTTTATGGCTAATTTCTATCTTTAAAAATGTTATTTTTAAGTATTTTTAATTGATTTTTAAATTAAATTAAATAAATAAAAATATTAAAAAATTTGTTTTTTTAGCGTTGACCGTTGACCGTTGACTTGTTGACCGGTTCCGTCGTGTATATGTATGCGCTGGGTGAGGCTCGAACCCGTGACCTCTCGTACGCGTGCACGCAGCTCTACCAACTGAGCTACGTGTCTAACCCAAATAATCTTGTTTTTAATTATATTTATATACTTATTCAATTTAACCGAATTTCTTTTAATTGCCAAAAACATTTTAATTCCACGGACCGGTGCTAGTGACGGGTTTAGAACGCGCGACGTAGGACTTAGTGTTGCACACAGTCCACCGCTGGACTGTGTGTCTACCCGTTTATTATCTCGGTTTTTATTATACTTAATAACTAACTGAGTTATCCCGGTTTAGTTTTTAAACAAAAAGGCGTGTTATTATACGAGGAGTGCGTATAGCAGGAATCGAACTCGGGACGTGCGTTTGTATTTTGCACACAGTCCACTGCTGGACTGTGTGTCTAACCCGTTTATAATTCCGATTTTAATTAATCTTATGTCATCTTTGAACTCGTCTTCTTCATTACAAACACAGACATTAATCAAAACAACTGATACGCGATTAATTTAGTTAATGAACATGATGACCAATTTGAATGCATTGAACCGAAAAGTTTGGGGAAGAAAATACCGAATAGATCGTCTTCTTCAGAGGATCCGGCGAAGTTCGTCGGCTCTGTTTTTTGGAACCTTCGGCTGTGAGAATCAATTAACAGGTTTAAGGGATTAGATGTGAAATTGAACTAATGAGTATTGATTATCTGCACGTTGGAAGGAGCATACCGGTAATCAACGAGTTTCCGACAATTCCAGAAGTTTTCCGGCGAAAACAGAAAGTCCAACAACGTCGTCTGTGGTTGATTATGAGCGATGGGTTAATGTTAGTAAGGTTCTAACAATTGATTGAAACAGTAAAGTAGAGGTATTTTACCGGTTTGAGTTGAATACGGTTTTCCGGCGACTTTTGCAGAAAATTCCGGCGAGCTGATTCAGGCGTTCTGATGGTCTGAAAATGCGACGAAAATGAAATGGAGTTTTGGTATGATATCTCTGAGTCGCGAGAGTGGTCTGAAGTTGAAGAATTCTGGACTTGGTGATTTTTCAGTTTTAAAACCGATAATGATGAGGTTTTAAGTTTAATCAATTCCGATTTGATTAGAAACCGTCGGTGCATCGGTAATAAACTGAATGTGTGAATAAACAACGAATTGACGATTGGTTTGCCGATTACCGTTTCTTAGATGGCGCAACCGGCTTTAACTGAGGTTGTGTATAAATTTCATTTGTGTTCCTAGAGTTAGCAGAAAACACAATGTGGCGGAGTGGTCTTGTGTGTGTGTGTTAAGTTGCTGAGGTGTGTGTCTTGGCTGACCCGGGTTCGAGTCCCGGCAGCATCAAAAATTTTTTTATTTATTTTATTTTAACTTTTTATCAAATATAATTTTTGTAGTTTAGTTTATTTATTAATTATGTATTGTTTTAAATCAAAATAATCATAAATATTCGACGTAACTTTTATAACTTGATATTCGATTACAAAACGGAGCGGGTTTTAAAAACCAAATTTTTACAAATGTTACATTGGGTGCGTTTGAATGGAGATGATGAGATGCGCACGAGTCGGGAGAGTTGAACAACGAGAACTACTAACCTAAATAATAACGGAAAAATATAATAAATGAGTGGATTTTATTAAGGATTTTAATGGAATTTTTAGATATATTTTTGTGAGTTTAAGGCTATTTTCTATCTTTAAAAATATTATTTTTAAGTATTTTTAATTGATTTTTAAATTAAATTAAATAAATAAAAATATAAGAAAATTGTTTATTTTTGCGTTGACCATTGACCGTTGACTTGTTGACCGGTTCGGTCAGTGTGCAAGTATGCGCTGGGTGAGACTCGAACCCGAGACCTCCCGTACGCGTGCACGCAGCTCTACCAACTGAGCTACGTGTCTAACCCGAAATAATCTTATTTTTAATTATATTTATATACTAATTCTATTTATTCAAAATTCATTTGTTTTTAGAAAAAGATTTTAAATCATCGAACCGGTGCCGTAACCAGACTCGAACGCGTGACGTGCGACTTAGTGTTGCACACAGTCCACCGCTGGACTGTGTGTCTAACCTGGTTAATATCTCGGTTTTTATTATACTTAACAACTAACGGGGTTAACCCGGTTCAGCTTTAATCAAAAAGGCATTTTATTACTTAGAGGTTGCGTGTACCAGGGATCGAACTCGTGACGTGTGCGTATTATTTGCACACAGTCCACCGCTGGACTGTGTGTCTAACCCGTTTAAAATACCAATTTTAATTATACTTATAGTATTATCAAAGTTCATCTTCTTCGTTGGATTTTACCGACAGCAGATTACACCATTAAATCTTGTTAATTCGATTGTTAAGCATTACACAGATTGATAAGAGATAGAAGGGATGATAATTAGAGGAAAAACATACCGGTGAACGATTGATTACAGAGTTCCGGCAAGGCGTCGGTCTCTGTTTTTAAGGACTTCAACTGAGCAATTTAATTAATCATTTGATTAGCTAATCATGAAATTGAAGTGCTAAACAAACGTTATCAGTGTGTTTGAAGGTCCTTACCGTTTCACAGGCGAAGATACGGATTTTCAGAAGTTTTCCGGCGAGCAGAAATTATCCGATGACGACGTCTGAATTTGATTTAAATTGGAGGGTTTGAGTTAGAAATGGCTTAACAACTGTTAGACTATGATGGTATTGAAGAACTTACCGATTTGAGGACAAATACGGTTTTCCGGCGAGCTTGCAGAATTTTCCGGCGAGTTGATTTAAGCATTCTGATGGACCGAATGGGTGACGAAAGTGAAATGGAATGTTTGTATGATGTTTCTGAGTCGCGAGAGGGGTCTTGATTGAAGTAATTTGGACTTTGATTATTTTCGGTTATAAAAACCGATGATGATAAAAATTGAAGTTCATTCAAATCCGAATTGATTAAAATCGTCGGTGCATCGGTTATAAACCTGAATGTGCGATTAATCAAACGATTAGACGGTTGAATTGCCGATTTCGGTTTCTCAGTTGGCGCAACCGGTTTAACTAGGTTTGTGTATAAGAGTTATTTGTTTCCCTAAGTTGACAGAAAACAAACAAGTGGCGGAGTGGTGATGTGTGTGAGCGTTAAGTCTTTGGGTTTAAATTCCGGCTGACCCGGGTTCGAGTCCCGGCAGCAACATTTTATTTTTATTTATTTTGTTTTCACTTTTTATCAAAAATAATTTTTATAGTTTAGTTTGTTTATTAATTATGTATCATTAAAAATCAAAATAACCATAAATACACAACGTGACATTTATAACTTGATATTCGATTACAAAACGGAGCGGGTTTTGGAAACCCGTTTTTGACAAATGTTACAGTCAGGAAGCACCGCGGCCATTTGTTTCGCGATTTGTGTGGCCAAGCGTTCGTGAGACCTTCCTGATCTTTTACCCCCTCGTTGTTGTCTAGTCGACATCTACAGGAACATATATAAGAAGATTGTGAGTTTATGGAGTCTTTTTAGGTGTCATGTGTCTTAAAGAAAATGAAAATAACATAAATATCAATAATGCAACTACATCCATAGGATGTCTTGGGTTTGCTCATGTTGGGCCTCAAATGTCCCCCATACCTTCACCTGTATAGTCATGTGGGCCCCCATGTCTATTAGCTTTGTAGGATTCACATTAGTATTGGCGATTTAACACTCGCATCACCCGAATGAAAACCACAAAATATGTTTACGAGATGTATGGTCGGAATGTGTCCGGGTGTAGACACAATGACAACTCAAAGTGGGGTTAGCTCACACGACGTTTGGTATAGCATGCTTTGGCCTAATAGGTACTTCGTACTCTCATCGTTAGTCCCCAGGTAGGCAAACTGCTCCTTTATTTTGGATTTATACGAATGCCAAGCCTAGACAGGACGTTCCGACTACCGGTACTTGTACCCTTACAGTTACTACATGCCCGTCATGAGAACTCACTTTGATGAGATTTGAAAATACAAAAATCATTGTAAAAACAATCATGAAAATGATGTGATGTGTGCTTTCATGGATATGATATGTTATGAGAATATGATTCATGATAGGCATTATATGATAATATATACTTATGAACATGCTTGCATAACATTGAATGTAACATTTAACATAAAACATATAAACATCATGAAATTTGGCATGTAACACACAAAAATCTTAAAAATTTCTAATCCACTATAATATAGGCTCTAACGGTCTAATAACCTATCCTATATCCCTATAGTCATGGCTCTGATACCAATCTGTCACACCCCGACCCGCAGCGGAATAAGAGTCGGGGCATAATTGAGTTATCACCAAAGCTCATGATATTTACTAATATGTTTCATATTTATTAAAGTCAAAATTACATTCTCAATAATCCATACATGTCCATACAAATACAAATAAAAATAACCAACTAAACAATCCAAGCTCTAAACCAGTTTATTCTTCTAAGCCAATCCTATGTGTTTCTTGCTGTAGCTGGTTCACCTGTATCATGTGTAAAAATGGGGGTTTTTGGGTCAATATAAGTTGGCGAGTGAACCTTGTTAGATAAACATTTATTATTGATTTTCTTGTTATTTTATCAAGGAAAAATTGTGCAATGATCATAAGTGAGCAAATGTAAATAATCAAACAGTAGCAATAACAACCACAAACTATAACATACAACAACATACAATAACATACAATAACAAAAATGGGGAAACGGACGGCCTATGATAAATGTATGTACTGAAAATGATAAATGTTTGTGCGATCAAGGCTCAATCAAACGGAGCCGATCGTATTGCATGTACTGAAAATGATAAATGTCTGTGCGATCAAGGCTCAATCAAATGGAGCCAATCGTATGTTGGCAACGCCAGGTTCACGCTCATAATGTAATGGGGAACTGCTCAACGCTCATAATGTAATTGGGAGCGGCGGCCTATGAAATTGCATGTACTGGAAATAATAAATTAAATCTAAACAATAACCACACAACAGTTGAAACAAGCTGAATACACATTTGTTCATGATATGATGTATGCACAATGATTTAAATATAATAAATGGTAAGACACATGATACACCCCAAAAACGTGATTAAAACGGGGAATTTTGCAGAGATTCACTCACATTGGGTGTGTTCGGTTGGAGATGATGAGATGCGCACGAGTTGGAAGGATTTAACAACGAGAATAGACTAACCTAAATAATAACGGAAGATATAGTAAATGAGTGGATTTTATTAATAATTTTAATAGGATATTTAGATATATTTTTGTGAGTTTAAGGCTATTTCCTATCTTTAAAAACATTATTTTAAGTATTTTTAATTAATTTTTAAATTAAATTAAATAAATAAAAATATAAAAATATGTTGACTTTTGCGTTGACCGTTTGACTGTTTGACCGATTTCATTGTGTAAATGTATGCGCCGGGTGAGGCTCGAACCCGAGACCTCCCGTTCGCGTGCACGCAGCTCTACCAACTGAGCTACGTGTCTAACCTGAAATAATTATGTTTTTAATTATATTTATATACTAACACAGTTTATTCAAAATTCTTTTATTTTCAAAAATGTTTTAAATCATCGAACCGGTGTCGTCAACAGGTCTCGAACCCGGGACCTGTGACTTAATGTTACACACAGTCCACCGCTGGACTGTGTGTCTAACTTGGTTAATATATAGATTTTTATTATACTTAACATCTAAAGTAAGTTAATCCGGTTCAGTTAGAAAAATAAAACATCTTTATTACAGAGATGGTGTGTGTATTAAGGATCGAACTCGCGGCGTGTGCATATTGTGTGCACACAGTCCACCGCTGGACTGTGTGTCTAACCCGAGATAATATCCAAATTATAATAAACTTATAATCAACCTACTTCGTCTTCTTCGTTACCGAATTACAGTTTACGATTTCTCTATTGTTTCTTGTTTAATTTGATTGACAAACATTCAACAGACTAATATGAACTGGCAGAGATGATTTTTAGAAGTAAACATACCAGAGAACGATTTATCTCAGAATTCCGGCAAGTCGTCGGCTCTGTTTTTACGAATTTAGACTGAACGAAAAAATGAACAGTTTTGATTAGCTAAGTGAGGAATTGAAGTATTAAACAAGAGTTATCAGAAGGTTTGAATGTCTATACCGTTTTACAGCGGAAGATAAGAATTTTCAGAAGTTTTCCGGCGAGCGGGAATTATCCGATATCGACGTCTGAAATTGATTCCGATTGAAGGGTTTGAGTTAGCAATAGCTTAACAATTGATAGACAATGAAAGAATTGAGAGACTTACTGATTTGATGGAAAACACGGTTTTCCGGTGAAAGTCCGGCGAGTTCAAATAGCTTCTCCGGCGAACTGAAAGTTGTGCGAAAATGCAATTGAAGGTTTACAGAGTGTGTTTGAGTCGCGAGAGGGGACAATGATTGAAGTAATTCAGGAATTGAAAGTTTCCGGTTATTAAAACCGATCCACTCTTGAATTCAAGTTCATTCAAAGCAAAATTGATTGGAGGTGTCGGTGTATCGGTTAAACTCAGTAAACCGCGATCAATCAAACGTCTTTGGACGTTTGGTGACCGATTTCGGTTACAGTTGGCGTAACCAGATTAATTTATGATAGACCATAAAATTTAATTGTTTCCTAGTGTTTACAGAAAACAACAAGTGGCGGAGTGGTTATATGTGTGTGTGATGAGGCTTTGAGTTTAAACCCGGCTGACCCGGGTTCGAGTCCCGGCAGCCAAATTTTCTTTTTAATTATTTTATTTTTACTTTTTATCATTTATAACTTTTATATTCTAGTTTGTTTATTAATTATGCATCATTAAAAATTAAAATGGACATAAATACGCAACTAAACTTTTATAACTTGATATTCGATTACAAACGGAGCGGGTTTGGAAAACCCGTTTTTGACAAATGTTACAGCTAATCCCCTTGATATCAGACAGTTTCCATGCGATGGCCTCCTTATTCGACTTTAGGACCTCGATTAAACGCTCCTTCTCCCCCGTTGACAACTTCGAAGAAATGATCACGGGTAAGCTCGAATTGTCACCTAGGAACGCGTATTCTAAATGAGACAGGAGAACCTTAAGCTCTACGGCTGCTGGTGTTGACAATGGTGTGCTCTCAGTAGCTGCATTCACCTCACAGAAGTCTAGGGTCTCGGGATCTCTAAGAAATCGTCCCCTATATCCTCACCATCACTCTCTTCGGTTACTAAACTCTCATTCACTAAGTCGGCTCCGTTGATATAGTCTAAAGAACGATCAACGCACGAAATGAATGAGTTTAGGAAGTATACGGAGTGACAAGGGCCACTATCGCTGTCGCCACCACTAGGGTGTTGCATCGACCTTGTGATCTCGAACGTGACGTTCTCGTCACTGACTCGAAGAGTGATTTTCCCATCATGAACATCTATGAGCGCCTTCGCGGTGCGCAGAAATGGGCAACCTAAGATGATGGGAACCTTCTCGTCGGCCTCCAGATCGAGGATGACGAAGTCTATAGGAAAGACAAATCTATCAACTTTAACCAACAAATTCTCTACGATTCCCCTTGGGTACTTAACCGACCTATTGGCTAATGACAGAGACATGCGCGTAGGGGTAAGCTCCCCTAACCTAAACGCTCGTACAGTGAGAAAGGCATCAGATTTATGCTCGCCCCGAGATCGGCTAGAGCATGAGCTGGAGCAATGGAGCCGCCGAATAGGCATGGAATCGTAAAGATACCTGGATCAGTCAATTTCTCGGGCAACTTGTTTAAAACCACAGCGGGACATCCTACAGTCAATGGGACATTCGAAAGCTCCCCCAACCTATCTTTACGTTTTAAAAGATCTTTTAAAAACTTAGCATATTTAGGTATATGCTTGAGGGCCTCGATAAATGGGAGATTGATTTTTAACTGAGTAAATATGTCAAGGAAATTCCCGTATTCCTTGGCATATTTTTGCTGCTTCAAACGTGCTGGGTAGGGTAGGCGTGAAGTGTATACGATCGGTGATGGCCTAACCTCTACCGGTTTTCTCTCTCAACTGAAGGTCCACCGGCTGGTGCGGTACTTGCTGGGTTTAACCTGGTGTGCACCCTGGGTGGAGCCTCCATCTCGATTTCTTCATCTACCCCTTCATCTCGCTCCTCTACCTCTACCTCCACACCCTCTCTACCTACCTCCTTTAGAGTCCTACCACCGCGCGTAGTAATCGCTTTCGTGTGTTGGTTCGCGGGGTTGGGTATTACCCGCGAACTGGCCGTGTGGCTGCTGTTGCAGCTGCTTAGCGATTCTACCGACCGACCTCTGCAGATCTAAGAGCGCGGACTGTTGATTTTTCAAGAGCAGATCATGTTCCGGAGAGTTTTCTGAGTAGCCTGATCTTTGATAACTAGCTGAGATAACAGCTCTTCGATCCTATCTAGACTACCTCCTGACGCTCCACTCCTAGTCTGACCTTCCTGATTTGAACCCCCTCCACTAAACTGACTGGTGTGACCTGACCCTCCACTATCGTAGTGACCCTGCCCCCGTTTTGATAAGAGCTTGATTGGAAACCAGGGGGTTACAGAAGATCGATAATTATTATTATTTTTATTATTATTATTATTATTATTATTATTATTTATTATTATTATTATTATTATTATTATTATTATTATTATTATATTTCGCCAGTTCTGATTATAATTGGAAGTATTATTATTGAAGGGATTCGTAGAACCTCGGTTATGACCGGTGATAAACTCAACCTGCTCAACAGTGAGCGCGGGACACCCTAGCGTGTCATGACCCTCTCTACACACCTCACACATGTCTACCTTTTTCTTTAGCTCATGTATCTCCTTCGTGACCTCCCTCTTAAAGCTATCTAGAGCAGCAGCTACCGTAGTTTCCAAGCTAACTTGGTGTAAACCCCGGTTAACCGGAGGTGTATGAGAAACAGGAATTGAATTCCTGCCGGCAGTGCTGTAATCGACATCAGAATGGGCAAAGCTCTCGAAAAGGTCATTGCACTCGGCTACTGTTTTCTTTCCCATAAGGTGGCCACCTGCAGAGGTGTTGAATCGAGCACGGGTCTCAGGGGTGAGACCGTTGTAGAATTTCTCTATAAGTGCCCAGTCTGATAGACCATGTTGGGAGCAACGAGATACTAGAGTTTGGAACCGCTCCCAAGCGAGATGGTAGGGCTCATCAGGCTCCATTCGGAACGAATGGATCTGATCGCGAAGGTGGGATGCTTTAGCGGGTGGAAAGTATAGAGAGAATGGAAAGACTTGGAGAAAACGGGCATCATGGCCCTCGCCCTCGCCCTCCATATTGAATGTATGACATAGACGGGTAAGTCGGTTGATATGTGCGGGCGCATCCTCATCATCACGACCATGGAATTGGCAAGAGTTAGTGATGGCGGTCATGATGTAAGAAGGGATTTGCCAGGCTCGGTCATTGTTCATGGGGGGTAAGGTAATGGGTGAGTTTGCACCGGTGAAACCGGTGGTGGCCTGTTGGTATACTGTCTGATTATTATTAGCCATGTGGAAGTTAGGTGGTGGCGTGTTGGGGAACCGGGTGATGAAGGTTTAGGTGTAAAATCAAAGTCGGGTGGTACAAAAGAACGGGATGAACTTGAAAAAGTTGTAGAAGAAGCACTTACCTTTGGTGCGGGAGAGAATGGCGTGTCCGTCGGCGGCTTAGGCGAGGTCCTTGCGAGCGCACGTGGGCATCCACTAACCGCAAACACACAAACAAGAAAGTTAGCACAAATAATCAATATATACAAAAATAAATATTAAACCATTAAACAACTTAGACTCCTACGACACAAATGAATACAAAATAAACACAAGTGTATAAAAAAAGCCTAGATCGAGTAATCACGCAATTGCAATGAAGAGTCCCGGCAACGGCGCCAAAACTTGATGTTCTAAAAGTAGTTAATTAAAAACAAAACAAATTACCCAATTCTAGACTCATATTATACTCTAGACTCCTAACCTATACTAAACTACTAACCGGCAAGTGGACCGCTCAATTGTAGAATAGTATGAAGCAAGTCCGGATTATCAAACCCACAGGACTCTCTAATTGCTAAGACTACTAATTTAGACTCGATTACACACTATGTATAATTTAAAAGGGGGGGGGGTTACTAATAAATCTAAATTATCAATTTAACTAAAACTACTAAATTGGAATGACCAAACTATGAACTTCTAGGGACTTCTTAGATTTTAAATCAAGAGATAATGAACTAGTTACCTAGGTGGGATTTTTAGACTACTACTCATTCAATTTATAATAATTAATCTGGTTGAATATTTTACTGGGATCTTGACATATTAAAGTCTAGGTTTATCAAACAGGACCCCCGACCCTTTTCAGGAAGACACCTACAATAACCTATTCTTTTTATTTGTTTACCGGACCTAAAGATTTCTTTTCAGTTATCTTCTTAAATTAGTAAAGTGTCTAATTATTAATTACCTCTCAATAATTAACCTACACCAACTACAATTTTCTAGTTTAGATTAACTGATTCAATTATGACAAGGAATTAGACTCGGGAATCTCTCAAAACCCTAACCTAACAATTTACCACATTAATTCAGCCAACTAAGTGCAATTTCTCAATTAACAAATTAGGTATAATGACAAGTTTGATTTTATGGTTCATTTAATTGTTTCCCCGGTTTTATTGGCCAATTTTACCGATAACTTCACGAATTCCTAAGAACACGAAAAATAACATAAACCTATTCTATGAAAGATATCCACCAAAGTTTATGCAAATCAACCAAACAATCATAAAACAAACAAGATCATGCAAATACCTAAACTAGATCATTAAAGTTGTGACCTTTACCAATTAAATATTCAAACCATGAATTAAATTAAAACAAATCAAAGTTTCATAAATCCATCATCCAAAACCTAGGTAACTGAATAATATCTAGCCTAAAAACATGTTTGAAAAGTAATTAAAACAAAGTTGATAGCAAGATAGCATGATTGATCAAAACAAGGAAATCAAAGTGAGAATTGGTATAATTAAACCGTGACAATCTCTTGCCTTGAACTCCCTTGATCACCACCACAATCCCTGCAGCTTCGATCCGCTTCGTGTAGCTTCAAATCTCCAGAAAGTAGCTCCAATTCTGCCCTAGTTCGTCCAAGGTTGCCCAATATATGTTTAACAATGATTATAAGTCTTTTTTTTAAAACAACCAAGTCCCAATCCTTCTCTGATTTCGAAACTTTCTGGATAAACACCTCTCTCGCGCCCCGCTAGGTAGTTTAGGTAGTTCGGTCGCGCCCCACGAGAGAGGTTAATTCTGGCAGATAACTATCACTCTCTCGCGGGCCGCGAGAGAGTTTAGGCATGCGGATCGCGCCTCGCGAGAGAGGGAAAATCCCTATTTTGCGTTTTGTTTTCTCATTTCTGATCCACTCACGTCCCGGCTCGGTTCTTTTCACCATTTTCGCTCGTTTTTCCCATCCTTCCAACCGTTTTCACGAACCAAGACCTGCAAAACGCGTTTGGATTAAAAGTAGATAAAGTCTTGACAAACCGGAACGAAAACACGCTAAAATTATACAAACTCTACAAAATAAATAGATGTATTATTCAATACATCAGTGGACTATGTTCAAGCCTCCAAGTCGTTAAGGTCAATGCGACCGTGACTATTAATCGACCATTAAGATACTCCTATGTTAACATTCAAGTAATGTTCATACTCCTGGTAGTGTGACTTGAGGAACCACACTAGCCGTCTAGGTAATGGACTACGTCCTAACCTTATGTAGCCAACGTGATCAAATTTGATCCCGGCTAATATCATCAATGCGATGATAATAATTAAACATCCATTAGTGATGTAGTGCCTACGGGCCATAATTAAACATCTATTACTGATTTAGTGCCTACGGGCCATAATTAACATCCATTAGTGAGTAGTGCCATCAGGCCATGATTAAACATCCATTAGTAATGATTTGCCTTTGAGCAATATTATATTATCAAATTATGACAATGACAGTGTGGTTAATATAACCCTCTGCCCAAAATTTTGTCCATTAGTGATAGGCCTATATGCCGTATTTTATGTCCATTAGTGACAGGCATAAGTGCTGTATATTATGTCCATTAGTGACAGGCCTATGTGTCGTATTTTATGTCCATTAGTGACAGGCCTTTGTGCCATATTTTTATATGTCCTTAGTGATAGACCTATGAGCCATATTTTTAATGTCCTTCATGACAAGCCTATGAGCTATTTATAAATTGTCTTATGAAAATGGCAGTTGTGAAACCGAGATCCACTGTCTAATATATATATGGACTATGTCCAAATTGTAATTTTGCCTTTGATGGTCCTTTTGACACCTAGGCCAAATATAGATAACATTCATAGGAATGTTAAGCCTAAGAGTTGTGATTATATTCACACTAGTTTCAATAGGCAATGGATTTATATATCCAACTTTAAAGCTAATACGGTTATTAATACCATGGCTAAGAGAAGTTTAATTTGGTGTTTAGAACCAAAAGCTTAAAGAATGGCTAACTCTGACGGGTCGCAAAGTAGCCACCTATTATTAACTCTAACAAAGTTAAGAACGTAGCCATCAATAATGATAATTTCCAAGCTCGCATAGATGTAGCTGTTGGAAAGGCCATGGAGAAATTTAAGGAAATGAGCACTACTCGCTCCAAACCTTTATCTATTCCACCATCATCAGCTCGTAAGGATAGCTCTGTTCACTCTTTAAATGCGAAGAGTGAACCAAAGAAATTAGAATAATAAAACTCGATTATAAAGTTTTTAGAAAGTTAAAGAGTTATAATTGTTAATGGTGAAAATGAGAGGTGAAAGTATAAAAAAACAAAAAACAAAAGACAAAAAAGCAAAAAAAAAAAGAAACAAAAAGTATAGGTCCCGTTCTTCAAAAAGACGGATATACCTATAAATACTTTGTCTCCTGCAAGCCCTGAGATTTTTAATGGAGAAAGGGGAGCAGTAGAAGCCTTGAGATGGCTTGATGAAATGGAGACGATAGTGGATATCAGCGGTTGTGCTGATAAAGATGTGGTTAAGTATGTAACCCTATCCTTCAAGGGTGATGCCCTAATTTGGTGGAAGGCAATGGTCCAATCAACAGGTAAAGTACACCTGTACAACTTGGGATGGTCCAAGTTTGTTGGCCTAGTCAAGGAGACATGCTGCCCACCTCACGAGGTGGAAAAAATAGAGTCAGACTTTCTGACTCTCACAATGAAAAATCTAGACTGTAAGTAATATGTTTCTGACCTCAACTCCCTGGCTAGATTAGTTTCCTACCTAATCACCCTTGAACCAAATGCATTGCACATTTCATTAATGGGTTATTGCCCGAGATTAAGGGCATGGTAAAGGCTGCTCAGCCTAGTACTTATAGGTCTGTTGTTGACCTATCTCTCTCTCTCTCTCTCACCTTAGACTTGGGGAGGCAAAAGTCAGTTAGATCTGAGACTGACGGAAAAGGAAACGGGAGGATGAAACTCCCAAAGGTCTAAAAAGAGAGGAAATTTTGGGTTCAAGAAGAAACAACACAGGTCTGATGATAGACCTCTGTGCAAGACCTGTAACCACAGGCACTGGTGAAAATGCAATGCTGACCCACAGATTAAACCCTGTGGTATTTGCAAAAGAAAATTCATAAGACCTAGAGTGCAAAAATCTTAAGGATGCAGTCTGTCACGGTTGTAATGAAATAGGCATATTAAGCCTAATTGCCCTAAGAACCCCAGAAGTAATGATGCAAAGCTTGAGAGGCTAAGAAAGGAAATGCTCGTGCCTTCCAGATGAATGCTAGGGAGGCCGTTAATGGCAATAACGTCATAACAGGTACATTCCTCGTTAATGACGTATATGCTAGAGTTCTTTTTTATTCGGGTGTAGATAAGTCTTTTGTAGATCATAAGTTTATAAAACTATTAAATTTACCCATAAGAACTCTAGACGTAACTTATGAGGTAGAACTTGTTGATGGAACTTTAGAAATAGCATCTTACATTCTTGATGGATGTTTTATATCCATTAAGAATCATTCTATTCCTATCTCTCTTTTGCCGATGAATTTGGCGGGGTTCGATGTAGTCTTAGGAATGGATTGGTTGTCCCATAACCAAGCCCGCATTGCCTGCGATAAGAAACTCATCAAAGTTAAAACCCCATCTGGTGAAGTGATCACCATCCTTGGAGATTCACACTATGGATTGCCAGACAAGGAGTCATTATTTAAGGCATCCAAGTGTTTGGGGAAAGGTTGTATCATTCACATGGCACAAGTAACTATCAATAAGCCAAAAACAAAGATTGAAGACCTTCCAATCATCTCGGAATATTCCGATGTTTTTCCTGAAGAATTACAAGGTTACCTCCAGATAGGTAAGTGGAGTTTAGGATTGATATCCTACCAGGTGCAGCACCTATTGCTAGAGCTCCGTATCGGTTAGATGAACTTTAAGAATACACCGAAGGAAATGAAAGAATTAAGAATACAATTAGATGAACTTTAGAGAAAGGCTTTATTCAGCCTAGTTCCTCACCTTGGGGAGCTCCTATTCTTTTTGTTAAGAAAAAGGACGGTTCAATGCGGATGTGCATTGATTTCCGCGAACTAAATACGATACCGATCAAGAATTGTTATCCTTTGCCCAGGATCGATGACTTGTTCGATCAACTTTAAGGGGCTAGTTACTTCTCTAAGATCGATTTGAGATCAGGATACCCTCAACTGAAGGTTAGAAGTGAGGATGTTCCTAAACCGCCTTTAGGACCCGTTATGGTCATTATGAATTCTTGGTAATGCTTTTTAGACTCACAAATGCACCTGCAGCATTCATGGATCTCATGGATCTTAGAGGTATAAATTAACATGTTGACATTTTTAACCCCTCCATTATCCAACTTTCACATATTTACAAAATTAACCTCTCTCGTCCAACAATGGCACAAATGAGAGTTAGGACTTTGTAAAGGATCACTTAGAGGCTCAGTATAAGCATGTTGACTCCAATGTGACTCAGAGGCTGGGTATGGTGACACAACGGTCACTCAGAGGACAAGTTTAAGCATGTTGACATCAGTCACTCAGAGGCTAAGTTTAAGCATGTTGACACAACGGTCACTCAGAGGCTAATGTTTTTCCATGTTGACATCAGAAAGTCACTCAGAGGCTGAGTTTGAGCATGTTGACACCTTTAGTCCTTATTAGTCTTTAATAGACTAAAATAAAAATACGACACGTGTCACTATACTATTGGACATGATTTTTACGAGGTGTTATGTCACACCCCGACCCGCAACGGAAAAGGTGATCGGGGCATGATTGGGTTTTCATCAAAGCTCATGACATTTATTATAATGTTTCATATTTATTATTACAATTTAAAGGAGATCATACAATCAAATCATACAAATACAACATGTTCTATACATCTTTCTAAACTTCATTATTTTTCTTCTAAGGCACTTTCCTATGTGTTCCTTGCTTCATCCTGTCCACTTGTATCATGTGTGAAAATGGTTTTTGGATCAACAAAAGTTGGCGAGTGAACCTTGTTAGAAAATTTATTATTTATTTCTTGTTGTATTTAATATGGAAAAATTGTGCAATAATCATATATGAACAAACGTAAATAAACATACAATAACAATAACAATAACAAACGATAACATACAATAACAAACAAATAGCATACAATGACAAACCACCTTGCATGAATATGTAACATGAATGATAATGTAAATGTTGGCAACGTCTCGTTCACGCTCATAGGTAATGGGGAACGGCTCACGCTCATAGGTAATGGGGAGCAGACGGCCTATGATGAAATGTATGTGCGATCAAGGCTCAATCAAACGGAGCCGATCGTATGTTGGCAACGCCTCGTTCACGCTCATAGGTAATGGGGAACAGCTCACGCTCATAGGTAATGGGGAGCGGCGGCCTATGTTAATGTATGTACTGAAAATGATAACTTTAATCTAAACATTAACCACACAAACAATAGATATATATTGGCAACACATTTGATCATGAATATGATGAATGCACAAGTGTTTAATTTAAATAAATAATAGCGACACATGATACACCTCAAAATGTGATTAAAACGGGGAATTGGTAGAGATTCACTCACATTGGGTGCGTTCGGTGGATGATGTTGAATGCGCACGAGTTTAGAGGATTGACGACGAGGAAATAACTAACCTAATTAATAACGAAAAGGTACGGTAAATAAGTGGATTTTATTAACAATTTAAATAGGATTTTTGGATATATTTTTGTGAGTTTATGGCTATTTTCTAACTTTAAAAACGTTATTTTTAAGTATTTTTAATTGATTTTTAAATTAAATAAATAAATAAAAATAAATAAATAAAATGTTGACTTTTGACCGTTGACCATGACTGTTGACCGTTGACCGGTTCGGTTGTGAATATTATTGCACTGAGTGAGACTCGAACCCGTGACCTCCCGTACGCGTGCACGCAGCTCTACCAACTGAGCTACTGTCTAACCCGAACTATTTCTGTTTTTAATTATATTTATATACTATTTAACTTAATCCGAAAATCATTTATTTAAAAAGGATTTAATTGTATCACCCGGTGATCTCCACAGGTCTCGAACCCGGGACCTGTGTTTAGTTTGGCACACAGTCCACCGTTTGGACTATACTTAACATCTTACTGTGAGTTAACCCGGTTTGGTTTAAAAAAAAAACATTTTTATTTCTGAGGTTAGGATTGTGATAGGAATCGAACTCGCGACGTGTGTGTATTATTTGCACACAGTCCACCGCTGGACTGTGTGTCTAACCCGTTCATAATATTGATTTTAATTAATCTTATAAACATAAACGACTTCGTCTTCTTCGCTCAAAACACAGACAACGGTTAACCAAACTATTTCTTGTTTAACTCGATTAACGAACATTATAAGAAATTGAAAGGTAATGAACGGAGAGGGTTTGGGGAAAGGATGTACAAACAGGTGTCTTTCACAGAACTCCGGCAAGGATTCGTCGGCTCTGTTTTGTGAACTTCGGCTGTTAGGATCAATTAACAGTTTTGATTGATTAGATGTGAAATTGCGTTACTAAACAATGATTAACAGGAGGTTTGTTGATCATACCGATTAACAGCGTGAGTTCGGAAATTCCAGCGATTTTTCCGGCGAGTACAGAAATCCGGCAACGTCGTCTGGGATCGATTCTGGGTGATGGATTGATGTTAGTAATGGTCTAACAATGGAAAGGAACAGAAAGAGTTGAGGTATTTACCGTGTTGATGTGAGTCTCGGTTTTCCGGCGAAAGTCCGGTGATGGCAGAAAAGTTCCGGCGAGTAAAATTCATCGAGAATTGGTGTGATTTTGAGCGAAAAGATTACCAGAGGCTAGGGTGTGTATTTATAGGAAATAATATCGATGAATTGGGTCCGATTTCTGTCTTGATTCGTTGGTCAATTATTCTCCGGCGGTTATGACTGATGTCGCAGAACTGGACATCGGTTATAACCGATGTAAGTGTTAATACGCACGATAAGTCACAAGAAACCGACAATAATTGGCGAAATCGTCGGGATTTCCGGTGGCTGCGAATTGGGCGCGTCGGTTGACTGATTTGAAATCGAGTTTTTGTTATTTGAATTAATTGTCTTGATATATCACTAAAGAACACAAGTGGCGGAGTGGTTTTGTGGATGTGAGTTAAGACTTGAGGTTCCCGGCTGACCCGGGTTCGAAACCCGGCATCAGCATATTATTTTTATTTCATTATTTTTAATAAATTTTCAATTATAAATTTTATATTCTAATATATTTATTAATTATGTATCGTATAAAATTAATTTGAGCATTAAATACGCAACAAAATTTTTAACTGGATGTTCGGTTAATAAACGAAGCGGTTTTGGTTAACCCGGTTTTTTACGGATGTTACATGTTACATCCTCACCCCCTTAAAAGAAATTTCGTCCTCGAGATTTTTATTCAAAAAGATGGGGGTACTTTTATCGCATAGTGGACTCAACCTCCCATGTATATTCGGGACCTCTAAGGGCGTCCCACTTGTCCTTTACTATAGGTATCTTTTTCCTTAGGAGCTTCTTAACCTGTCGATTGGTTTCTCAATAAACCACATGTTTTCATCAATTTGCACATCATGATGTGACATTGCTAGCGACTCATCGGCTAGACATTTCTTAAGGTTACTAATGTGGAACACATCATGAATTCGACTAAGCTCCTCGGGCAGCTTAAGCTTATAAGCAATAGTGCCGACACATTCAACTATCTCGAATGGTCCTATATATCTTGGGCTTAACTTGCCCTTCTTTCCGAATCTCATTACACCTTTCCAAGGTGATACTTTCAACATGACTTTGTCCCCTACTTGAACTTAAGAGGTTTACGCCTCTTGTCGACATAGCTCTTCTGCCTATCACGGGCAGCTTTGAGATTGATCACGGATTTGCACAATCTTATCCGTAGTTTCCAGGACAATCTCAGGTCCTGATAGTTGCGCTTCCCCAACTTCTGCCCAACGCACGGACGTTCGACACTTTCACCGATACAAGGCCTCAAAAGGAGAAGCCTTGATGCTCGTTTGATAACCATTATTATAGGAGAATTCTATTAGGGTAAGTGGTCATCCCAACTTCCACCTAAATCAATTACACATGCTCTAAGCATGTCTTCAAAAGTCTGAACAGTATGCTCACTTTGCCCATCCGTCTGTGGGTGGTAAGCCGTACTAAAGTTTAATCTTGTGCCTAAAGATTGTTGGAAACTTTTCCAAAAGTGAGAGGTATATCTAGTATCTCTATCAGATACAATAGATACCAACACACCGTGTAGGGACACAATCTTGTCCACATACAACTTAGCCAATTTGTCTGACTTATATGTTTCTTTAATTGGAAAGAAATGTGATGACTTAGTCAGTCTATCCACAATGACCTAAATCGTGTCATTACCATGTTTGGTCTTTGGTAACTTGGTAATCAAATCCATGGTTACCATTTCCCATTTACAAGTGTGAATTTCGAGTTGTTGTAGAAGTCCTGACGGTTGCTGATGTTCGGTTGTAACTTGCGAACACGATAGGCACTTAGCTACATAAGTGGCTATGGATTTCTTCAAACCCATCCACCATAATTCTTTTTCAAATCTTGGTACATCTTGTCACCGCCTGGGTGAACTAAGTATCTTGTGTTATGTGTTTCTTGGAGGACTAAATTTCAAAGTCCTCCAAAGATTAGAACCCAGATTCTTCCATTAAATCTAAGGATTCCATCCTTTACAGGCGTAAACTGATCAACAGTTCCACCTAATCCTTCATTAAGAACAGTAGCCTCTAATAGGGCTTGCTTCTGTGCATTTAATAGCTTCTCATTCAAGCTATTTCTGAGCCCTATGCTCTTGGCATTAACCCGAATGGGCTTAATCCTTTCTTTGCGACTTAAGGCGCCAGCTACGACATTTCCCTTGCCGGATGATAGCGAATTTCGAAATCATAATCATTTAGTGTTTCCATCCAGCGGCGTTGTTGCATGTACAAATCCTTTTGATTGAGTAGATGTTGGAGACTCTTATGTTCAGTGTATATAATACACTTTGTGCCATATAAGTAATGTCTCCATAACTTCAGTGCAAATACAACGGCACCCAATTCCAAATCATGGATGGTGTAATTCTTTTCGTACACCTTTAATTACCGTGATGCATAGGCAATTACTTTGCCTTTTTGCATTAGCACACAGCCCATGCCAGTGTGCGAGGCATCACAGTAAACTACAAAGTCCTCAATACCCTCAGGTAGAGATAACACAAGAGCATTGCTCAACTTGTGTTTTAGAATTTCAAAAGATTCTTGTTGTATTGGACCCAATCAAACTTGACATTCTTACAGGTCAAAGTAGTTAAAGAAGTGGTTGTCCTTGAAAACTTCTCAATGAACCTCCTATAATAACCAACCAATCCTAAGAAGCTACGAATCTCCGATGGAGTTTTGGGCACTTCCCAATTTATTATGGCTTCTATCTTGGTGGGATCCACTTGGATACCACGCTCACTTACAATATGTCCAAGAAATTGGACTTCTCTAAACCAAAATTCGCACTTAGAGAACTTAGCATAAAGTTTCTCTTGTCTTAGCAATTCTAGGATGCACCGAAGATGTTTCTCGTGATCAACTTGATTACGAGAGTAGATAAGTATGTCGTCTATGAAGACAATGACAAACTTATCTAAGTATGGCTTGCAGACTCTATTCATGAGATCCATGAATGCTGCAGGTGCATTTGTGAGCCCAAAAGGCATCACCAAGAATTCAAAATGACCATTATAGGCTATAAAGGCAGTCTTAGGAACATCCTCGTTCCTAACCTTCAGCTGATGATATCCTGATCTCAAATCAATCTTAGAGAAATAGCTAGCACCTTGAAGTTGATCGAATAAGTCGTCGATCTTGGGCAGAGGATAACGATTCTTGATCGTTAACTTATTTAGTTCACGGTAATCAATGCACATTCGCATTGAGCCGTCCTTTTTCTTAACGAAAAGAATTGGAACTCCCAATGAGGAACTAGGCTGAATAAAGCCTTTCTCTAAAAGTTCATCTAATTGAATTCTCAATTCTTTCATTTCCATCGGTGCTAATCGATACGGAGCTCTGGCTACAGGTGCTGATCCTGGCAGGATATCAATTCTAAACTCCACTTGCCTATCTGGAGGTAGGCCTGGTAATTCTTCAGGTAAAACATCGGAATACCCCGAGATAAGTGGAAGGTCTTCAATATTTGGCTTAGGCTCGTTGATAGTTACTTGTACCATATAAATGACACAACCTTTTCCTAAACACTTGGATGCTTAAATAACGACACCTTGTCTGGCAATCCATAGTGTGAATCCCCAGGGATGGTGATTGTATCACCAGATGGGGTTTTAATCTCGATGAGTTTCTTGACGCAGGCAATGCGGGCTTGGTTATGGGACAACCAATCCATGCCTAAGACTACATCGAACCCTGCCAATTTCATTGGCAAAAGAGAGATAGGGATAGAATGATTCTTAATGGATATAAAACATCCATCGAGAATGGAAGATGTTGTTTCTAAAGTTTCATCAACAAGTTCTACCTCATAAGTTATGTCTAGAGTTCGTATGGGCAAGTTCAATAGTTTACTAAACTTATGTCAACAAAAGATTTATCTGCACCTGAATCGAAAAGAACTCTAGCATATATGTCCTTAATGAGGAATGTACCTAGTTATGACGTTGTTGTCATTAACGGCCTCCCTGGCATTCATCTGGAAGGCACGATCATTCCCTTTCTTAGCCTCTCCAGGCTTTGCATCATTATTTATGGGGGTTCTTAGGGTAGTTAACTTAATATGCCCCCTTTGTTACAGCCGTAGCAGATGGCATTCTTAAGATCTTTGTACTCTAGGATCTTATGCCCCCTTTTCTTACAGATATCACAAGGTTTAGTCTGTGGATTAAGACTACATTGTCCCCAATGTCTGTAGTTACAGTTCTTCACAGAGGTTTGTCATTAGACGTGTGCTGGTTCTTCTTGAACCCGAAATTCCCTTTCTTTTTGAACCTTTGGGATTTATCTTCCTCCTGTTTCCTTTTTCCGCCAGTTTCAGTCCTAACTGACTTTTGCCTCACTAAATCTAAGGTGAGGGAGAGAGATAGGTCTACAACGGACCTATAGGTACTAGGCTGAGCAGCCTTTACCATGCCCTTTATCTCGGGCGCTAACCCATTAATGAAATGCGCAATTAGGGGTAATTAGATAGGAAACTAACCTAGACAGAGAATTGAAGTCAGAAACGTACTTCCGACAATCTAGGTTCTTCATTGTGAGAGTCAGAAAGTCTGACTCTAATTTCTCCACCTCATGATGTGGGCAATAAGTTTCCTTGACTAGGTCAACAAACTTAGACCATCCTAAGTTGTACAAGTGTACCTTACCTGTAGACTGGACCATAGCCTTCCACCAAATCAGGGCATCACCCTTGAAGGATTATGATACATATTTTACCACATCCTTATTGGCACAACCGCTGATATCCACTATCGTTTCCATTCCATCAAGCCATTTCAAGGCTTCTACTGCTCCTTTTTCCCCATTAAAATCTCGGGGCTTGTAGGAGACGAAATATTTGTAGGTACATCCTTCTTTAGAAGAACGGGACCTATCAGCAAATTCTAATTTCTTTGGCTCACTTTTCGCATTTGAAGAGTGAACTGAGCTCTCCATATAAGCTGAGGATAGTGGGATTGATAATGGTCTGGAGCGAGTAGCACTCGACTCCCTAAGTTTTTCTATGGCCTTTTCCATGGCCTTTCCAACAGCTGCATCTATGTGAGCTTGGAAATCATCGTTATTAATGGTGTTGGTGCATATTTATGACAACAGCTTAGAATTGGTCTTTGGATATCTTGTAATTAGTAAAATGATAAATAGTTAGTGATAGTTTTGTAGTAGTTAATTAGAAGTGATTGGGCTAAACCAGACACCATATAGTGAATGGTAGGCGATTTGGGCCTAGACCCATTAGCAGTCCATGTAGGGAAACCCTAGCCCAGTTGCAAATCTGTCTCTATATATAGGGAGTTTTGCATTAGGGTTAAGGTTGATCGTTTGGCTCAATTAGTTGATTAGTGGATTAGTTAATTATTTCAGAGAAAATTGAGAGAGGTGTGAGAAATCTATAGAGAGTGGCTTAGAGATTTCTTATGAGTCTTGAATTGATTGTAAACACTTGTGTTGGATAATCAACAGAAGACGATTTGAAAGTAATTGTGTTCTTGTTCTTGTTTGGTTTTCTGTGAAATCTGATCTAGGGGATTTCGCACTTTAGGTTGGATACACGATTCTATGAAGATCTATAAGGACTAGGGGACCTACAATTGGTATCAGAGCATTCGGCTCTTGTTTTTGCACGGTTTGGAATCTTTACTGCAGAAAAAGTTGAGTTTTTTAATGTTTTGGAGGCTGGTTTGAAGTGTTGACGGCTGTTCCAGGGTTTCTGTTGGTAGTTCGGATAAACATCAACCATTTCGGATCATCACACTTGCATTCCGGATCATCAGAGAAGCATCTCGGATCAGAACAGTTCATCTCAGATTGCATCTCGGATCATTACAGTCCATCTCAGATTGTATCTCGGATCAGAGCAGTCCATCTCAGATTGCATCTCGGATAAACAAGGAACCATTTCGGATCGTAACAGTGCATCTCGGATGCCATCTCGGATCACTGTTCCAATTCGTCATCTCGGATAAGCATCCCGGATCACTGTTCCGAGTTTTCATCTTGATTGTTAATCCGAGTTACTGTTACGAATTCGGTACTGTTTCGAGTTGTATACAAAAAGGTGGAAAGTTAATCAGCTGACGTAACCGGAGTTAAACATTTTCGGACATATAATTTAATCCATAGACAATCTTGACAATTGGTTGCACAGTTAGACTTGTGTGATTTTAGGACCAAAAAAAGACACGAAAATTCCTAAAATCATAATCGGACATTATACATCATTGGATTCGTATCGTCGAGACGAGTCTAAGGGTATAATTTAGCGACCACTCATTTCGGACAAATTTTAACGTTTTTAACGAGCCGGTTCGGTAAAAATGTCGAATATGTCTAACTTAAATGAATTGTTAAGAATGGAGCACGAGGCAGGCACGATTAACAAACCTCCAAAGATGTTGAAGGTAGATAATTACCTTACATGGAAGGATAGGTTTCAGTCATTCATTGAATATCAGGACACACGGATGTGGATCTGTATTCAAGATGGGTACGTTAACCCTACGCATGACTTTGAGGGCAGACAACGTGTCACTCCTATGTGAACATGTCAGAGGCTGAAAAAAGGATGTATGAGTCTGAGTAGAAGGCCTTAGCTGCTATAAAGATGTTATTACCTGATGGCATCAAACATACTTTAAAGAGATATACCACTTCTAAGGAGATGTGGGATGCCCTAGAAAAGAGGTATGAGGGTAATCCAGATGTGAAAGAAACATGGTTAGTCTGCTGAAGAAACAGTTTGTTGTGTTTAAAGGCATGAGGAATGAGTCCCTTGAAGATATTATCATGAGATACTATCATCTAATGTTAGAAATGGACAATTATGACATAGAGGGATACACGGATGTGGAGATAAATGATAAGTTGCTTGATGCTTTACCTGCAAAGTGGGATATTTATACTTTGATTATAAAGGGTGAAGCTGACTATGAAGATAAAGACTTGGAAGAGGTTGTTGGAAAACTGAGAACTTTGAGCTCAACATGAAGAAGAAGGAAACTGGATATGATCAGGTTCAAGATCTGGGAATCTATAAAGGGCTTACTCCTTCATCTTCCAACAATGCTTCAAGTGATACGGCAACTGCGTTTCTTTCATGTGAAAATGAGCAGATTGTGACAAATGCTGAGGGTGAAGTATGCTTTGAAGCTGCTTTAGGAGGATCGTTAGGGGCAAAGAGACAACAAGCTAGGAACAGTAACAACAGTACACGATCTATGCCTCAGAGTGTCAAGGCTGCTGAAGATCATCTAGCATTGCTTGCTTCTTTCGTTGCTTCCTATGAGAACTACATTCAGGGAAGAATATCTGATCCTACTATGTTTGATGAAGATTATGATCAGATTTACCCTGATGACCTAGAGGAGATGGATTTACAATGGTAGATGGCCATGAACTCTAGAAGAGTAAAGAGATTCATGAATAGGATGGGAAGGAAATTTGTTGGAAAGAAGTAGGTTTTGACAAGTCTAAAGTGAAGTGTTACAATTGTCAAAATTATGGACACTTTGCTAGAGAGTGCCAAAGACCTAAGTCTGAATCTCGTTCTAGCTCATCTTTTCAAGATTTTCTTGGTCATGGTTCAAGCAACAGGAATGCGTCAACCAACACTGGCTCAAAGGCCCTGATCTCTACTGCTAAAGAGGGTTCCTTTGATTGGATTGTTCATCTGGAGGGTGATGACAATGCCACACAGGCGTTCATGGCTGAGATATCCCCAGTTGATAATGAGGAAGTGAAGGCTGATGCTGAGGTAGAGCGAGAGACGGTAGCTGAAAAAGCTGATGGAGAACAGAATGCTGCAGAGAAGAAGATGGCTGCTGATTTTGCTACTTTCGTAGCCGGTCTAAGCAAGTCAACAGGAGATGTACATTCTAACTCTAGTAGTTCTGTTTGTTTAAAATGTCATGAACTGCAAAGTTAAGTTGACACGTTAACAATACAAAACCAAAGTCTGGTAAATGAGTTCTCGAGCGTAAAAGAATCAAACTTTTTCATAAAAAGAAATAAGCCATTATATTTGAAGAAAATTAAGGGCTATGAAGAAGAAATCAATATTTTAACCTGTAAGCTAAATGAAAAACTTCAAATTATTGACTTAGCTCATGATACGATGAGTGAGAAAACAAACGAAATTTTTGAAAAATTCAAAGAGTTGTCTGAAGCACAACTTAAAATTTATGAACTTGAAAAGAAATTAAATCAATTCAGAGATTCATCTTTTGTTATGAAACACATGATGAATGGCTTGAAATAGAGTAATGACAAGACAAGTGTGGGCTTCAAAGGTTTCATTGAAGTTCCACCACCTCTTGGTCATGACTATTCTTTCTTTCCAGATGAAGAATAGCTTACCGACGTTGTGTCAATTACACCTGGTAGTTCCACATCAGAGAATGTTGATGTGACTGAGAATGCCAAGAAGGATAATAACAGGGAACCAGTTTTGAAAACTAAGAATACACACCCAACGACTAAGAAACAAAACTTTGTTAAAAAAGTTGATTTTGTTAAAGGGAGTGATATAAAAGAAGAGGTCACTGTTATTACAAAAGAGTCAAATGTGCAGTTTGCTAAAAATAAAAATAAAGAAAAATCAGAAATTAAGCAAACTAAACAAGATCCTTCAAAGGCATCATCATCGTCATCTGATGAATCTAAACAGAGACTTCAATTAAGAAGTCTTCGGCTAGAAGATCCTGCTTCAAATGTCACGGAAAGGGACATGTAGCTAGTTGTTGTCCTAACAAAAAGAATGAAGCACATGTGAACGAGAGACAGAGAGAAAAATCACCAGTAAAACTTGGTGATGGTGAGAAGAAGATTACTAACTCACCAAAGATATCTGCTAACAGGCAACAAAGTGTTGCTGAGGGTGTAGATAAGGCTGAAAAAGGAACTCACCAAATTCCTCGTTTTCAAAGAAATCAACAAAGATTTCAGCCTGAATCTACATAAGGCAGATATGAAGGGCCTAGTAGTAGTTCACCAAGAATGAATAACTTTAATGGTTAATCAAATAATTTCGAAAGTTAAGGTCAATATCAAACTCGATATCAAAATGTTGGTAGTCGAAATTTTTATAACAATGGCTTTAGAAATTATTATTGTCAAAATTCATGGAACCAAAAGCAGAATTTCCAAAGGTCACAAAGTCTAAACATGTTTAGGAAACCTCAGGACCAAAGAACAAATGGAAATCAAAGACCATTTCCATCGACATGTCTGAGATCCAAGACTCCTGTTAGGAGTGATGGATATTGGATGGATGTTCCTGTGGTTGATGAATCTGGAAGACCCAAGACCATTAAGGCTTGGGTCCCCCAATCTAACTAATTATGTTGGGTTGTGCAGGAGCTGCTTAGGAGGATTATCAACTTGTGGTTGTTGATAGTGGCTGCTCCAGGCACATGACGGGGAATGCGAGGTTGTTGATTGAGTTTGAGAATATAGATGGAGGTTATGTGAACTTTGCAGGTGCTAAAGGAGGGCACATTACAGGTCGAGGAAAAGTGAACAATGGGAAGATCACATTGGACAAAGTGAACTATGTTGAGCAGCTGAAGCACAATCTGATGAGCGTGTTTCAAGTCTACGACAAGGGTCACTCGATCCACTTTACAAAGTCTGAAACTTTGGTGTGGAAACCTGGTTTGGTGATACCGGATGATTAGATAGTGATGAGAGCGCCAAGAAGAATGACACTTATGTCATGGACATGGGTGCTAAGGATTCTTCCACTGTGGTGGCCTGTTTACTATCAAAAGCATCTGAGACCTAGTCATTCCTATGGCACAGACGCATGGCCCACATCCACTACCGAAAAATGAATTATATTATTAAAAATGGTTTAGTGGAATGGGTGCCAGTGCAGAGGTTTCACGTGGAAGATAAATGTCTTCCATGTCAAAAGAGAAAACAACATATGAAACCTCACAAGTCTAAAACAGTAAATTCCATAGATGCCCCATATGAATTACTTCATATGGATCTATTCGGTTCGGTGCACGTAAGGAGCATAGGTGGAAAGTACTATTGTTTAGTTGTCACAGATGATTACTCATGATATCCATGGGTTTTCATTTTAGGTATAAAAGATGAGATAGCGGAGATGCTGATAGATCTTTTTACAAAATTGGAAAATGTCCATGGGCTCGTTTTGAACATTTAGTCGGACTCAACAGGATGAGGAAACCTGAATCACCAATTTTCCATAACAATATTTTGTAAATAATTTACTGCTTTTCAAAATTAAAAACATAAAAAATTGAAAATCAAAAAATGAGTTTTCACTGTGTGGAAAAGAAGACATGATAGTACATCAGCAAGTTAGACTGTCACACTAATATTTAAATTGCTTAAGTGTGATAGCAGCTTCATCATATGATGTACCAGTAGGCAAAGAAATAATCAACTTACCTTTGTGATACTAATATAATAAATTGTGTATGAGTGGGTAACATATCAGTGGCGTATGGTTTTATAACCTTAAATCTTGCGTTGATAGATTGCCAAAATCTGAGGTTTTAGGTCTTTATATCTTTATTTCATCCGGGTATCAAGGTTGTCCTTCTACTCCATCCAAATATATGCTGACCTAGGCACAACCAGGATATCTTAAAAGAGCTAAAATGCCAAATCCCAAAAATTGAAGAAGCTCTCCTATAGAGTCATTCAAATGTGTAAATTGCATTATTCGTACCAAAATTTGGTATTTGCCCTAACCCTCGTTGTATATTGGTCTCTTTGCTGTACGGAAGTACTGACTTGCTCACCAATTATCTAACGTTGTAACTCAAAAGGATGAATTTCGGTATACTCACCTACTACGAGGAATCTTTGTGCATACCTTGATCGTGGGGGTATGTCCTGAAGTGGGACACACTACTATATCAGTATAAATTATCTTAACATATCACTAGGTAATGGTACTTGAAATGTTCATGTATTTTGTTTAAGTGGATAAACAATATTGGTAATCGTCTTGAACTGTTTTTCATGAATATTGCATATAGAATTGTCAAATAGTGTGAAAACAGTTTGATGTTGCTGATATGGTCTTCTTAACGGTGATTTCTCACAAAAACAGAGTGTTTATTATTTTGTTATTTATTTGCTTTCAGAAAATATAAAAATCCAAAAATATTTCATTTTCTTGTAACTTCTTAATATACGGAATATGGTTATTCGTGGAGGAGTTGTTACCGATAGGGGGAGACGATGTTAGAAGTTGAGTTCAATATTTTTTGATCTTGCAGGTTCTGTGTGCTTAAAAGTTTATGTATGTGTTTTGAGTTGAGAAGTGATTAATCTGTGATATAGTTTTACTATCTCTTGAATAATAATAATTTGTTCAACTTGTGTTGAAAAATTCTTATGGTTTCTCGAGATGTTTGTTTTACAGTATACAGATTGTAGCAGTGTGTTGCTGAGAAGTTTGGTGAAGAGGAGTTTTCTTGGATGCATGGTAGAACCTCCTTTCTACATTGCAGACAAAGTTGAAGAGTTTGAAGATTGTTATGCAAGGACTAAACTGGAGTATACTCAAATGCTAACGATTTAGAAGATTTGGTGATTGGATACATCAACTTAGGGGGAGTCTGTTGCTGACAGAAGCTATTAAAACTGAAGCTATCCGAAGACCAACGTTTTTCAAAGACGCTGAAGATTACAAGATGACTGAAGACAAAGTTGTTTAAAGAAGCTATTGTCAATGGAGAGTTTGTTGGTGCATATTTATGACAACAGCTTAGAATTGGTCTTTGGTTATCTTGTAATTAGTAAAATGATAAATAGTTAGTGGGTTTAGTTTTGTAGTAGTTAATTAGAAGTGATTGGACTAAACCAGACACCATATAGTGAATGGTAGGCGATTTGTGCCTAGACCCATTAGCAGTCCATGTAGGGAAACCCTAGCCCAGTTGCAAACCTGTCTCTATAGAAAAGGAGTTTTGCATTAGGGTTAAGGTTGATCGTTTGGCTCAATCAGTTGATCAGTGGATTAGTTAATTATTTCATAGAAAGTTGAGAGAGGTGTGAGAAATCTACAGAGAGTGGCTGAGAGATTTCTTGTGAGTCTTGAATTGATTGTAAATATTTGTGTTGGATAATCAATAGAAGACGGATTGAAAGTATTTGTTCGTGTTCTTGTTTGGTTTTCTGTGAAATCTGATCTAGGGGATTCCGCACTCTAGGTTGGATAGACGATTTTTTGAAGATCCATACAAACTAGGGGACCTACAAATGGCTATGTTTTCAGCGTTGTTAGAGTTATTATCCCGGTGGCTACTTTGTGCCTCGTCCGAGTTAGCCATTCTTGTAGCTTTGGTTCTAAATACCAAATAAAATTTCTTTTAGTCATGATATTAATAACCATATTGGCTTTAAACATTGGATATAACAATCCCTCGCCTATCTAAGCTAGTGTGAATAACATCACAACTCTTAGGCTTATCATATCTATAATTGGCCTAGGTCTCAATATGACCATCAAGGCAAATGACTATCTGGACATAGTCCATATATTATTGGCAGTGGATCGTAATGTCACGACTGTCATTGTCATAATTGACAATTATATGTAGCTCATAGGCTTGTCTCGAAGGACATTATAACATGGCTCATTGGCCTGTCCCAAATGGACATAAAATACGGCACATAGGCCTGTCACTATGGACATAAATTATGGCACCTTGTCATGTCACCTTGGACAAATTATGGCACCTTGGACTGTCACCTTGGACAAATTACGGCACCTTGGCCTGCCAATTGTCATCACATTGATGACCTTAGCCAGGATCACATTGATCACATAGTCTATATAATAGGTCTTAGGATGTATTCCTTTTACCTAGATGGCTAGTGTGGTTCCTCAAGTCACACTACCAGGAGTATGAACATTCCTTAATGTTAACATAAGAGTACCTTAATGGTTGATTAATAGTCCCGGCCACCTTGGACCTTAACGACTTTGGAGGCTTGAACCTAGTCTACCGCCTCTGGATAGAAGGATAACTTCCCTTAACTATCAAGGTAGAAGGCCCTTTTATCCTTAACTATCATTTCTTGGCCAATATGTGGTCTGTGCCACTTGGCTAACCAAACCATTAAGATCTTTTGGAATTATATAACAGAGCATAAATTTCGAATAAAAATCGAGACGTTCGCTTGAAGAGGATGAATATATATATATATATATATAATATATATATATATATATATATATATATATATATATATATATTATAATTCCAAAGTATTTCATAAATTCCAATAAAATTACAATACTAGAAATAATAAATGAAACAACTGTCCATGCAAGGACATAAATAAATAAAAATGTCCACGCAGGGACTAAGAAAAAACAATGTCCTCGCAGGGACAAACATATATTATTAGAAGAGACTTCACTCGTCTTTCTTTCCCTTGACCAACTTGGAGAGTTTCTTAAAGAACTTATTTGTCTTCTTCTCCATTTTCTCTGCTTGTTGTTGCATCTCTTTCATTCGTTCTAAGGCCTCATTGATGGCCTCAAGTGGCGATGGAGGTTGTGGTTGTGGCATAATAGGATACTGATACCCATAACTTGGATACCCAGTAGGAGGATAAACAGGTAGGAAAGAGATGGGTAAAGTGCGTTATGCATGAGCGCTTGCATATACGGGTCATGCGAAAGTGCCTGGTAATTTACCGGCGTAGACGGATTAAAATGATCATATCCAGATGTATGCGGATATGTGGGGATAGGGTTGTTAAAACCCGATGGTGGTGGTTGAACCACTGGTGATGGTTTTGGTTCCACCACAGGTGAAGTATTGGAGGGTCCACCCATTTGTGGGTCCTCTTGAATGGTGGGGTAAGGTTTGGGCAAAGGTGGCAGCGATCCCGACCGTTGACCCGCACGTACTGACATACGTGCTCCATGTTTCCTCCTTTGTGGCTTAGGAGGTGGTTGGGGTTGTTCCACCGGTTCCATGTGAACATCTTCTTGTATAGGAGGTGTTGGGGAGTGATGGGGAGGAGTGTTAGCGAAAGTAAATTGGTCCCAATATTGGTCCCATTCATTAGGACCTTGGTATGGTGATCAGACGTAAGAGTTCGAATCTCCTGAGATTTCAATGGGATGTGTGTGTGATCCCGATGGCGGCATCTCCGGGTCGGATTCCTCATTCATTGGGTTGGGTTGGTCTAACTGATTTTGGTCAGCTGGGGGTGCATTAAAGTAATGGTTTGGGTTAAACTCATCATGATATGAATGATGAGAGTGGTGTGATTGGAGCGAATAATACGAGTGGTACGAACTTTGGGTGTCGGTAGGTGAATGTCGCGATAGGGGCCAGGAATCCCCCGAATCCTCATAGGGATTCGAGTGATGGGATTGTGAAGGGATGTGTCCTGATGGTCCTCCCCTCATTTGCCCTTTACCTCTTCCTCATACTCTTGGCGGAATTTTCATGTTAAAATCAAATAAAAAACAATACTAATAACTTAATAATGAGATAAGTAATCCTAGGTCAAAGCCTAGACTCGGATTTCTAAGGAATGTGCTTATGTAAGTTTGAGATTAAACACAAGAATGCTAGTGTTTAATTCTCTCAAATGTTGGCTCTCATACCAACCTGTCACACCCCGGCTTTCACAACCAATCCAAACATCGGTGGGCCCGGGTGGGGTATATCGTGACGTAAGTTGATATCATCATAGACAATTACACATGACACAACGGAAGTCTTGGAGTAAAATTGCAATTACAAACCAAATGTTCAAATACGAAAATAATATACAGACAGTTAATAATAGAAGATCCACAGGCGGATCGTAAAATATACAAAAAGTGTATAAAAGACTTTAGGCAAATCTAGGATTTGCAATATCCTCTTATCACTACCGAGCAGCTTTCAGCCTATTTTTATATTGTACCTGCAGGCTTAGTCTTTTGAAAATACGTTAGTTTCGCTGGTAAATACACTCAACTGACTCATTTTGAAAACATTTGAAAATGTTTAAGTGCACATGGGCACAAAATCTTTTATAACTTGGGAAAGTCAGCCTTGTAACCTTGTTAACAGATTCACATATTTGTCCATACATACAGGGCCCGGTGCGGAGACCGAGACATGTTTAACGCACTCACCACTTAAGAACTCATGAAGGAGTTATCCCCAACCTTGTGGGTAAAGTTTAGCATTAGCGCTTGCCGGGTGTATTCCTACACCCCTCGCATAGGTCGTGGCCATGATCTAATGTAATGAGCCGAGGATATCCAGGACACGGTAATTAACCACCGATGTTTAAGTTATCAAACAAAACTGATTAAAACGGAATATGCGGATTTACTAGCCACAATCCGGCATTCGATTGATCCCATTTCTGGCCAAGCGGTAATATTTTGCCGTAACCCAATCCCGTATAGGGGAAATAAGTCGAGAGTATTACCTGACCTAGTCTTCGTTTAAACGCAAGATTTAATAACTCAGCCGTACACAAAAGTACTAAGTGCAGTGGATTATGGCATAAGCTAACCAACTAAATACTAACGGTCTTATTTAAGTCATAGACTTAGACCGAGTAGTGTACAGGATCAAGACGTATAACGCTTGATTAAGCGATGATCAGATAGAATGTAGTTTAAACCTAACAAGTACTTTGACTTGTATAATATGGGTAAACTATAAACATTCTGGATTTTGAGACTTAAATGATAAGGTTAGACCCGTTTCTGTTAATTTCCGTAAACCAGTTACATATACTTAACATATCAGCGCTATTGGGTAATCGAATAAGTCATGGACAAGTTCTATATGCCTTTATACTTTAAATAAGTTGTAATATCAGTAGGATATCAACTTTCATGCCCGTTAAGGTCTTAAAATGAATTATGCCTCATAAGGGCATTTTGGTACTTTCATACCTTATAAAAGGAACTTGAATATATGTTGATGGCATATTTATAAGTTTTCTGGAAAAATATTTAGTTTATGATATAATATCAGTAGGAACGTGATAATATGTGTAGTTTATCATTCATGACCAAACTATGCACCGAAAGGACATTTTGGTCATTTTACACATAGTTTTATAAATTATTCGGGATTCTGCGTTTATATCATATAAATACTATAAAAATATTTAAAATAAGTTTTAAAATCAGTAGATAACAAGTCTTGGTTGGTAAACATGGTTTAATACCATACTATGCGCCGAAACGACGCTTATGTCGAAAAAATAACGATTTATGCGATGCTAACGAAAACTGATATTAGAATCAGATTTATATGCTTGAGATATGTTATTTAATATAAAATATCATTAGGTAGAAGATTTGATATGAAAATGTATGATGAAAACCGTTTTATGAGCCACAAGAGCGTTATCGTCATTTATCGACATAATACAAGGACTTGTTTCAAAACTCAGTTTATAATCTGATTTGACATCCCAAATACTCCTACTTAGGATATTACATCAGTAGGAAACTTATTTTCAAGTTCTTTATTGATTAAACCTTATTTTGTGCAAAAATGGCATTTTAGTCAAAATGGCATAATTACGGATCTTGTGCATAAACTCAGATTCTGAATATGATCATGTAATATAACCTTAGAGGGTTATGCTACATTATATTACGATTATAATGCAACCATAGATCAGTAGCTAACTAATCTAAATCGGGTTAGAATCAAAAGTCAAAGCAGAAGTCAAACCTTGCGACTTTCAGTTGCGAACCGACCCTAGAACTGAAATTGACGAGCCGAACATGTTCTTACATGTTCTAATAATTATTACCAACTTGTTTAAGTGTCAAAACATGTTCATAACATATATAATCTTAGATTATAATATTTCCGAAAAATGATCTGTTTGACTTTTTAATATTCATACTTTGACCCGTCAATAGGTCTAGCAAACGTGATCTTCATGAGTGCCCTTTATAAGGATTTACACCTACCTTATTACGATCACTTAGTCATATTTATTACAACAAATGGCTGGACCACAATGGTCTTAACCGAAAGTCAAAGCGTTTTCCATAAAATGCTTGACTTTTGGCTATAAAAGCCATGAACGAAAATGCAAGAGAAAGGAACACTTACAAGTGATTCCTAGGATGTAATAGAACTAAGTTGGATGATCCTTTCAGTTAGGAATTTCTAGAGGAGGGAATAGGATGTGAAATGAGAAAGGTGCAATTTTCAAATGGTGAACCTTGTCACCTATTTATAGTTGGATAGTTTGAAGGAGGTGATGCCAGGTGTTAAGGGTGTTAGAAGGAGCTTACAAGTGTGCTAAAACGTGGCATAGCTTTTGGAAGTCCCTTGTTTCGAATTAACTGGTTTTTGGCAACATGTGTGGAGGCCAAGCAATTTTCTACAAACACAGGCCTCTCGCGCCCCGCGAGAGGCCAAGCCCATGCCTCTCGCGCCCCGCGAGTGCCCCATGGCCAGTTTCAAAGTTTGACACATTTAGCCCCTCAACTTATAAAACTTCCTAAACACCTTTATAGCATATTTAGCCCTCCGTAACCAATACTTGGTCGTACCCGGGTGTATGCCCGGACATTGTCGAGCTCTCGATTCATTAAAAGGTCACTCAGAGGTATAAATTAACTTGTTGACACTTTTAACCCCTCCATTATCCAACTTTCACATATTTATAGAATTAACCTCTCTCGTCCAACAAATGGCACGTATGAGATTGAGGATTTCGTAAAGGATCACTCAGAGGCCCACTATAAGCATGTTGACTCCAATGTCACTCAGAGGTTGGGCATGTTGACACAACGTTCACTCAGAGGCCAAGTTTAAGCATGTTGACATATCAGTCACTCAGAGGCTAAGTTTAAGCATGTTGACGCAACGGTCACTCAGAGGCTAATGTTTTTGCATGTTGACATTAGAAAGTCACTCAGAGGCTCAGTTTGAGCATGTTGACACCTTTAGTCCTTATTAGTCTTTAATAGACTAAAATAAAAATACAACACGTGTCACTATACTATTGGACACGATTTTTACGAGGTGTTACAGTGGTGGACTATGTTCTAGCCTCCAAGTCGTTAAGGTTAATGCGACCGTGACTATTAATCGACCATTAAGATACTCCTATGTTAACATTCAAGTAATGTTCATACTCCTGGTAGTGTGACTTAAGGAACCACACTAGTCGTCTAGGTAATGGACTACGTCCTAACCTTATGTAACCTATGTGATCAAATTTGATCCCGGCTAATATCATCAATGCGATGATAATAATTAAACATCCATTAGTGATATAGTGCCTAGGAGCCATAATTAAACATCCATTAGTGATGTAGTGCCTATGGGCCATAATTAAACATCTATTAGTGATGTAGTGCCTACGGGCCATAATTAACATCCATTAGTGATGTAGTGCCTTCAGGCCATGATTAAACATCCATTAGTAATGATTTGCCTTTGAGCAATATTATAATTCAATTATGACAATGACAGTATGGTTAATATAACCCTCTGTCCAAAATTTTGTCCATTAGTGACAGGCCTATATGCCGTATTTTATGTCCATTAGTGACAGGCATATGTGTTGTATATTATGTCCATTATGACAGGCCTATGTGCCGTATTTTATGTCCATTAGTGACAGGCCTTTGTGCAATATTTTTATATGTCCTTAGTGATAGACCTATGAGCCATATTTTTAATGTCCTTCATGACAAGCCTATGAGCTATTTATAAATTGTCTTATGAAAATGGTAGTTGTGAAACCAAGATCCACTGTCTAAAATATATATGGACTATGTCCAAATTGTAATTTTTCCTTTGATGGTCCTTTTGACACCTAGGCCTAAATATAGATAACATTCATAGGAATGTTAAGCCTAAGAGTTGTGATTATATTCACACTAGTTTCAATAGGCAATGGATTTATATATCCAACTTTAAAGCCAATACGGTTATTAATACCATGGCTAAGAGAAGTTTAATTTGGTGTTTAGAACCAAAAGCATTAAAGAATGGCTAACTCTGAAGGGTCGCAAATAGCCACCTATTATTAACTCTAACAAAGTTAAGAACGTAGCCATCGATAATGATAATTTCCAAGCTCGCATAGATGCAGATGTTGGAAAGGCCATGGAGAAATTTAAGGAAATGAGCACTACTCGCTCCAAACCTTATCTATTCCACCATCATCAGCTCGTAAGGAGAGCTCTGTTCACTGTTCAAATGCGAAGATGAACCAAAGAAATAGAATTTAACGATAGGTCCCGTTCTTCTAAAGACGGATGTACCTATAAATACTTTGTCTCCTGCAAGCCCTGAGATTTTTAATGGAGAAAGGGGAGCAGTAGAAGCCTTGAGATGGCTTGATGAAATGGAGACGATAGTGGATATCAGCGGTTGTGCTGATAAAGATGTGGTTAAGTATGTAACCCTATCCTTCAAGGGTGATGCCCTAATTTGGTGGAAGGCAATGGTCCAATCAACAGGTAAAGTACACCTGTACAACTTGGCATGGTCCAAGTTTGTTGGCCTAGTAAAGGAGACATACTGCCCACCTCACGAGGTGGCAAAAAATAGAGTCAGACTTTCTGACTCTCACAATGAAAAATCTAGACTGTACGTAATATGTTTCTGACTTCAACTCCCTGGCTAGATTAGTTTCCTACCTAATCACCCCTGAACCCAAATGCATTGCGCATTTCATTAATGGGTTATTGCCCGATATTAAGGGCATGGTAAAGGTTACTCAGCCTAGCACCTATAGGTCTGTTGTTGACCTATCTCTCTCTCTCTCATCTTAGACTTGGTGAGGCAAAAGTCAGTTAGATCTGAGACTGACGGAAAAGGAAACGGGAGGATGAAACTCCCAAAGGTCTAAAAAGAGAGGAAATTTTGGGTTCAAGAAGAACCAGCACAGGTCTGATGATAGACCTCTGTGCAAGACCTGTAACCACAGGCACTGGGAAAATGCAATGCTGACCCACAGATTAAACCCTGTGGTATTTGCAAAAGAAAAGGCATAAGACCCTAGAGTGCAAAAATCTTAAGGATGCAGTCTGTCACGGTTGTAATGAAATAAGGCATATTAAGCCTAATTGCCCTAAGAACCCCATAAGTAACGATGCAAAGCTTGGAGAGGCTAAGAAAGGAAATGCTCGTGCCTTCCAGATGAATGCTAGGGAGGCCGTTAATGGCAATAATGTCATAACAGGTACATTCCTCGTTAATGACGTATATGCTAGAGTTCTTTTTTATTCGGGTGTAGATAAGTCTTTTGTAGATCATAAGTTTATAAAACTATTAAATTTACCCATAAGAACTCTAGACGTAACTTATGAGGCAGAACTTGTTGATGGAACTTTAGAAATAGCATCTTACATTCTTGATGGATGTTTTATATCAATTAAGAATCATTCTATTCCTATCTCTCTTTTGCCGATGAAATTGGCAGGGTTGATGTAGTCTTAGGCATGGATTGGTTGTCCCATAACCAAGCCCGCATTGCCTGCGATAAGAAACTCATCAAAGTTAAAACCCCATCTGGTGAAGTGATCACCATCCTTGGATATCACACTATGGATTGCCAGACAAGGTGTCATTATTTAAGGCATCCAAGTGTTTGGGGAAAGGTTGTATCATTTACATGGCACAAGTAACTATCAACAAGCCAATACCAAAGATTGAAGACCTTCCAATCATCTCAGAATATTCGATGTTTTACCTGAAGAATTACCAGGTTTACCTCCATATAGGTAAGTGGAGTTTAGGATTGATATCCTACCATGTGTAGCACCTATTGCTAGAGCTCCGTATCGGTTAGCACCGAAGGAAATGTAGGAATTAAGAATACAATTAGATGAACTTTAGAGAAATGCTTTATTCAGCCTAGTTCCTCACCTTGGGGAGCTCCTATTCTTTTCATTAAGAAAAAGGACGGTTCAATGCAGATGTGCATTGATTACCGCGAACTAAATACGATAACAATCAAGAACGTTATCCTTTGCCCAGGATCGATCACTTGTTCGATCAACTTCAAGGGGCTAGTTACTTCTCCAAGATCGATTTAAAATCACGATACCATCAACTGAAGGTTAGAATTGAGGATGTTCCTAAAACTGTCTTTAGGACCCGTTATGGTCATTATGAATTCTTGGTGATGCTTTTTGGGCTCACAAATGCACCTGCAGCATTCATGGATCTCATGAATAGAGTCTACAAACCATACCTGGATAAGTTTGTCATTGTCTTTATAGACGACATACGTATCTACTCTCGTAATCAAGTTGATTACAAGAAACATCTTCGGTGTATCCTATAATTGTTAAGACAAGAGAAACTTAATGCTAAGTTCTATAAGTGTGAATTTTGGCTTAGAGAAGTGCAATTTCTTGGACATGTTGTAAGTGAGCGATGGTATCCAAGTGGATCCTAGCCAAAATAGAAGCCATAATGAATTGGGAAGTACTCAAAACTCCATTGGAGATTCGTATCTTCTTAGGATTGGCTGGTTATTATAGGAGGTTCATTGAGAACTTTTCGAGGATAGCCACTCCTTTAACTACATTGACCCGTAAGAATGTCAAGTTTGACTGGGGTCCAAAACAACAAGATGTTTTGAGGTTTTAAAACATAACTTGAGCAATGCTCCTGTGTTATCTCTACCTGAGGGTATTGAGGATTTTGTCGTATACTGTGATCCCTTGCACACCGGCATGGGTTGTGTGCTTATGCAAAAAGGGAAAGTGATTGCTTATGTATCACTACAATTAAAGGTGCACGAAAGGAATTACACCACCCATGATTTGGAATTGGGTGTTGTTGTATTTGCACTTAAGTTGTGGAGACATTAATTATATGGCACGAAGTGTATTATATACACTGACCATAAGAGTCTCCAACACTTGTTCAATCAAAAGGATTTGAACATGCGACAACGCCGTTGGATGGAAACACTTAATGGTTATGATTGTGAAATTCGCTATCATCCCGGCAAGGCATATGTAGTTGCTAATGCCTTAAGTTACAAAGAAGGATTAAGCCTATTAGGATTAACTCCAAGAGCATTGAGCTCAGAAATAGCTTGAATGAGAAGCTATTAGATGTGCAAAAGCAAGCCCTATTAGAGCTAATATTCCTAATAAAGGATTAGTCGGAACTGTTGATCAGTTAGTGCCTGGAAAAGATGGAATCCTTAGATTTAATGGCAGAATCTGGGTTCTAATCTTTGGAGGACTTAGAGATCGAATCCTCCAAGAAGCACATAATACAAGATACTCAGTTCACCCTGGTGGTGACAAAAAGTATCAAGATTTGAAAAAGAATTATTGGTGGATGGGTTTGAAGAATCCATATCCACTTATGTAGCTAAGTGTCTGACATGTTCGCAAGTTAAAGCCGAACATCAGAAACCGTCAGACTTCTACAACAACTTGAAATTCCCACTTGGAAATGGAAATGGTAACTATGGATTTGATTGCCAAGTTACCTAAGACCAAACGTGGTAATGACACGATTTGGGTCATTGTAGATAGACTGACTAAGTCAGCACATTTCTTGCCAATTAAAGAAACGTATAATTCTGACAAATGGCTAAGTTGAACGTGGACCAGATTGTGTCCCTACATGGTGTGTTGGTATCTATTGTATCTGATATAGATAATAGATATACATCTCATTTTTGGAAGAGTTTCCAACAATCATTAGCACAAGATTAAACTTTAGTACGGCTTACCACCCGCAGACGATGGACAAAGTGAGCGTAATATCCAAACTTTTGAAGACATGCTTAGAGCATGTGTGATTGATTTAGGTGGAAGTTGGGATGACCACTTACCCCTAGTAGAATTCTCCTATAATAATAGTTATCATACGAGCATCAAGCCTGCTCCTTTTGAGGCCTTGTATGGGAGAAAATGTCGAACGCCCGTGTGTTGGGCTGAAATTGGGGAAGCCCAACTATCAGGACCAGAGATTGTCCTGGAAACCATGGATAAGATTGTGCAAATTCGTGATAGACTCAAAGCTGCCCGTCAAAGGCAGAAGAGCTATGCCGACAAGAGGCGTAAACCTCTTAATTTCCAAAAGGGGACAAAGTCATGCTAAAAGTATCACCTTGGAAAGGTGTAATGCAATTTGGAAAAAAAGTCAAGTTAAACCCAAGATATATACGACCATTCGAGATAATCGAATGTGTCGGCACAATAGCTTATAAGCTTAAGTTGCCAAAGGAGCTTAGTGGAATCCATGATGTATTCCATATCTGTAATCTTAAGAAATGTCTAGCCGATGAGTCGCTAGCAATTTCACATCACGATGTGCAAATTGATGAGAACTCGAGGTTCGTTGAGAAACCAATTTCAATCGAGGATCGATAGGTTAAGAAGCTGCGAAAGAAAATGATACTTATAGTAAAGGTTAAGTGGAATGCCCTACGAGGCCCCGAGTATACATGGGAGGTTGAGTCCACTATGCGACAAAAGTACCCCCCATCTTTTTAATAAAATCTTGAGGTCGAGATTTCTTTTAAGGGGGTGAGGATGTAACGCCTCGTAAAATCATGTCCAATAATATAGTGACATGTGTCATTACTTTTTATATTAAGTCTATTAAAGACTAATAAGGACTAAAGGTGTCAACATGCTCAAACTAAGCCTCTGAGTGACTCTTTGGTGTCAACATGCATAAACCGAGCCTCTGAGTGACCATTAGTGTCAATATGCTTAAACTTAGCCTATGAGTGACCATTAGTGTCAACATGCTTAACTTAGCCTTTGAGTGACCATTAGTGTCAACATGCTTAGCCTCTGAGTGACCATCAGAGTCAGCATGCTTATACTGAGCCTCTGAGTGATCCTTTACAAAGTCCTAACTCTCATATGAGCCACTGGTTGGGCGAGAGGGACTAATTATGTATATATGTAAAAGTTGGACAATAGAGGGGTTAAAAGTGTCAACATGTTAATCCATACCTCTGAGTGACCTTTTAACGAACCGAGGGCTTGAATATCCGGGCATGCTCCCGAGTACGCTAAATGTTTGCTACAGAGTGCTAATTATGCTTATAAAGGTGTTTTAGAGGTTTAATAAGTTGAGGGATAAATGTGGAAAGTGTTGAAAGTTCCCAGGAGGCGCTCGCGGGCCGCGAGAGACACGGGCCTGTTCTCTCGCGGGCGCGAGAGGACTGTGTCTGCAAATTTTTGCCTGGCCTCCACACATCTTGCAAAAAACCATTTGATTCAAAACAATGGACTTCCAAACTGTTATGCCACGTTTTTGGACACTTGTAAGCTCCCTCTAACACTCCCTAACACATGGCATCACCTCCTTTAAGCTCCCCAACTATAAATAGGTGCATTGGTTCACCCTTTGAACTTGCACCTTTCTCATTCTCATTCTATCTCCCTCCTCTAGAAATTCCTAATTGAAAGGAGCATCCAACTTAGTTCTATTTCATCATAGGAATCACTTGTAAGTGCTCCTTTCTCTTACATTTTCGTTTATAGGCTTCTATAGCCAAAAGTCAAGCATTTTACGGAAAACGCCTTGACTTTCGGTTAAGACCATTATGGTCCAGCCTTGTTCGTAAGAACATGGCCAAGTGATCGTAATAAGGTAAGTGTTAATCCCTATAAAAGCACCTCCTAAAGATCACGTTTGCTAGACCAATTGACGGGTCAAAGTTTTAATATTAAAAAGTCAAACAAACATTTTTTCGAAAATATTATAACCTGAGCTTATATATGTTATGAAACATGTTTTGGAACTTAAACAAGTTGGTAATAATTATTAGAACATGTGAAAACATGTTCGGCTCGTCAATTTCAGTTATAGGGTTGGTTCGCAACCGAAAGTCGCAAAGTTTGACTTTTGCCTTGACAATCGACTCTGGCCCGATTTAGATTAGTTAGCTACTGAGATAAGGTCGCATTATGATCGTAATATGATGTAACATGACCCTCCAAGGTTATATTACATGATCATAATCTGAATATGAGTTTGTGCACAAGTTCCGTTATTATGCCAAATTTGACTAAAATGCCCTTTTTGCATAAAATAAGATTTTAAATGATAGTGAACTTGAAAATGAACTACCTACTAATGTAATATCATAAGTAAGATTATTTGGGATGTCAAGTCACATTATATACTGAGTTTAGGTACAAGTTCTTGTGTTTTGTCGACAAATGACGATAAAGCCCTTGTGGCACATAAAATGGTTTTAATCATACATTTTCATATCAAACCTTTTACCTACTGATATGTTATATTAAATAACATATCTAAAACATATAAACCTGATCTTAACATCAGTTTTTATTAAACTTCGTACAAATCGTCATTTTACGACATCAACATCGTTTCGGTGCATAGTATGGTTTTAAACCATATCTATCAACCAAGACTTGTTACCTATTGATTTTAAAACTCATTTCAAATATATTTTACAATAGGTACATGATATAAACTCAGAATCCCAAATAAATTATAAAACTATGAGTAAAATGATCAAAATGCCCCTACGGGGATAGTTTGGTCATAAATGATAAATTACACATATAATCAATATGTTACTGATATTATATCATAAATTAATTATTTTTCCAGAAAACTTATGATCATAACATTAAAATATATTCAAGTTTCTTTTATACGGTATATAATTACCAAAACGCCCTTATGAAGCAAATTTCATAATAAAACCTTAACGGCATTTAAATTGATATCTACTGATATTACAACTTATTTAAAGTATCCATGACTTATCCGGTTACCCGATATCTCCTATATGCGTGCAGTTAAGTATATGTAACTAGTTTACGGAAATTAGCCGACACAGGTTTAACCTTATCATTTTAGTCTCAAAATCCAGAATGCTTATGGTTTACCCATATTATACAAGTCATAGTACTTGTTGGGATTAAACTACATTCTATCCGGTCATCGCTTAATCTAGCGTATTATACCGTTTTCATCCTATACGATAGTCGGTCTAAGTCTATTACTTAAATTAAGACCGTTACCGTTTTAATTGGTTAGCTTATGCCATAATCCAGACTAGAGCCTTCCGGTAAATGTTATCTGCACGTATTTCATTTTGGATACGGCTGAGATATTAAATCTTGCATTTTTTAAAATCAATACTAGCTCAAGTAAATACTCTCCACTTATTTTCCCTATACGGGCTCGGGTTACGGTAAAATATTACCGCTTGGTCTAAAATGGGATCAATCGAATGCCGGACTGCGGCTAGTAAATCCGCATATTCTGTTTTAATCAGTTTTTTTTATAACTTAAACATTGGGGGTTAACGACCGTGTCCTGGATATCCTCAGCTCATTACATTAGTTAATGGCCATAACCAAAGCGCGGGGTGTAGGCACCTGACAGATGCTCATGCTAAATTATTTTTACCCACTAGTTGGGGATAACTCCTTCGTTGGTTCATAAGTGGTGTGTAAGTTAATCATGTCTCGGCCTCTGTACCGGGCCCCATATGTATGAACAAACATGTGAATCTGTTAACAAGATTAAAGGCTGACTTTCCCAAGTTATAAAAGATTTTTCGTGCCCTATGCACTTAAACCCTTTCTAATATGTTTTCAAAATGAGTCAGTCGGGTGTATTTACCAGCGAAAGCTGACGTATTTTCAAAAGACTAAGTTGCAGGTACAATACGAAATAGGCTGGAAGCTGCTCAGTAGTGATATAAAAGGATTTTGCAAATCCTTAGATCTGCCCAAAGTCTGTTATACGTTTTTGTACATTTTTCGATCCGCCTGTGGATCTTCCATTATAAGTCGTCTATATATTATTTTTCGTACTTTGAACATTCGGTTTGTAATATTAATTTAAACTCCAAGACTTTCGTTGTGTTGTGTTTAATTGACTATGATGATATCAACTTACGTCACGATATTCCCCACCCGGGCCCCCCAGTGTTTGGTTGTAAATTTCGGGGTGTGACAGGTTGGTATTAGAGCCAATGTTTGAGAGAATTAAACACTAGCGTTCTTGTGTTTAATCTCAAACTTACACAAAAGCACATTCCTTAAACTTCCGAGTCTAGGCTTTGACCTAGGATTACTCATCTCATTATTAAGTTATTATTGTTGTTTTGACTTAATTTTAACAGGAAAATGCCGCCAAGAGTACGAGGAAGTGGTAAAGGACCTATGAGGGGAGGACCTTCAGGACATATCACTTCATAACCCCATCACTCGAATCCTTATGAGGATTCGGGGAATTCATGGCCAATAGCGCAACATTCACCTACTCACACACAAAACTCATACCACTCATATCATTCTCACCATATCATTATTCATATCATGATGAGTTTAACCCTAACCACTACTTCAACACACCCCCAGCTGATCAAAATCAATTAGATCAAACCAACCAATGGACGAGGATTCCGACCCGGAGATCCCACTGTTAGGATCGCTTGCACATCCCATCGAAATCTCTAGCGATTCGAACTCTTACGCCGAATCGTCATACCAAGGTCCTGACAAATGGGACCAATACGGAACCAATTCACCTTTGCTAACACTCCTTCACACTTCACATAAATTTTTGAGTCAAAAATTTAGAATTAATGAAATAAAATCAAAGCGAGCTAGTGATGAAATCAGAGATGAAGGTGGTGTGGCATTCACAGAAAGAAAATAAGTCAATGATGTGACGTCAAAAAGACGTTTAACGATGGTTTAACGGTGATGATGTTGCTACATTGGTCGGCTGTAGGGAAGATGAAAGGTGAAGAACTTTTGAGAGACTAGAGATAAACAAACCTTTTTTTTATAACATTAATAAAAACAAAAAATATTACATTCTAAATATAGTTTTGTTTTTAACAAAATTTATACCCGAATGATAAGGAAAAAAATCAACACAACATATAGTTTTTTTTATATAACTTAAACAGTTGTTTAATAGTATGATGTTTGTCTTTTATAAATACAATGTGAGTTCCAATCATTGTAAGTTTAAGTAGAATATAGGTGTAAAAAATGTTGTTAAAAAGCCAGACGAATCTATACATAGTAACTAAGCTTGGAAAAGTAAAAACACTAAGTTAAGGGTAGAACAAGTCAAATATTATAACTAAGCTTCGGCAAATCTATACGTCCCTTAAAACTTTGGTTTATCATCGATTATGTCCTTATAGGCATGCAAGTTTAATAATCCTACTTAGTATATATGTCTACCCATATCAGTTTGAGTATGACTTTGTAAATTGAAGAAATAAACAAACCCTTAGATAGTGTTCGGTTTACATAATAGAATGTGATCTGAATGAAACTGAAATGTAGATTTTATTTCTTATGATGTTTGTTTCAACAAAAGAAGGGATTGAAATTGAATCCAAATCCCTTAAAATCTTTCAAGTAATGAGATTAGAAATCCTTCAAGGGAAATGTTTTTAAAATGTCAGGAATTCTTTAAATTCCAATTATAATTTCATATTATTACGTGAAAAAAAAACATTTCCAATGTAACGATTTACTTCGTACTCTCCATTCACATTTATTCACTACAAGTACGATGTTATCAGATCATTTGTCTAACTTTTTTACGAGTTATTACAACATATGTTTGATATTGCTTCATGCTCACTCATTGAGACATTTGAACTTGAGTTGTAATCGTACAATTATTATCATGACTTTTCTTTCAAAGGCCTCGTTAAAAGGAAGTCACAATCGATGGTTTGTTGCCAAACTTTTGGTAACTCAATAAATCCTATTTGTCGAATAGTGTTCAGTAACTTTTACATTTGTACATTTCGTGGTGAAATAAATATTAAAAAAATGGTGTAACAAAACTTATGAAGTGATGATACACACGTGGTAGGTCGCAATAGAATTTCTTTAAATTCACCCTATCTATGATAATTCAAGAGGTTAAATTAATTACAAGAAAATAATAATGTTGAATACTTTTATTAGTTAAAAATAAATAAATAAATAAATATATACCTTAGTTAGTCAGAGTGCAAGCGGTAAATCGAGTGATATCAGTTAGAATATCTCCAATGTATTCATTAGAGGGATGCCTTTGAAAGCCTTTACAAGTCCTAAGCATTCTGAAATCTTGTCCTTAAAGCCCCTAGAATCTAAGCTCTTCTATAAGAGTCTTGTTTTTCTTAGTTTTTGTATGTGTGTGAACCCAAAGTAAAAGCAAAAAAAATATTATTTAAATACTGTATGTAGTATGTAGGTAATGAGATAAAAATTAAAAAAAAGGTAATGATATTTGTAGAGTTGGAGATCAAATAAGAGTTTTTAAAAATTTATAAAAATATAATGTGACATATAACGTAACAACTAAGGACGTCTAAGAACACACGTAACAATAGAGATAGTCTTAGAATAAAAACATTTATACCAGTGAGAGATAAATAGATAAGTGGTATAACTCATTTAGAATAAAAGAATGATTCTTTTAATGAGATGATTAATGAAAATAACTCCCATGATATAATTAAATAACAATGTTGAATATCATTTTATCATACTCTTAAAATAAATTTCAAATAATACTATTTGCATCCAAATATTATATAACATCCTTAATATATTTTAATTAATAGGCAAACAAATATGTTAAAAAGATTTAGTTTTTTTTCTTTTTCATATTATTTTATATTTCATCAAAAAACTTGCCAAGTTACATCAAAACAGAAGGTAGACGGGTAACAAGTTGCGCCGTCACCCCAATCTGGATTGCAAACACTAACTTTCTAAAGACAAACCCCTGCTTCCTGGGGTTGAACAATCGTTGTGGATGATCCGTTGGACCATGGTAAAGAAGTGGATAGCTTCTGTCGCTAGGGAGCCAAATGTATCAAAGGAAAAAGGGACAAAGACATGTTGGTTCTCTGCGCAAGCTTTAGCGTGCTTATCTACTTTCTTTGATTCTGCCTTTCTTGCTGCTTATCCAGCTACAAACCCATTTTCCCTTAAACCAACCAAAGGGGAAACCACCATGTGGACCACACAAGCATGCTTCCCCCCAGCCCAGCCAAAGACGGGTAGATCCGCTGGTCGCAAAGTAGATCTCCCTTCCATAGGGTCCGTGAGGAAATTCACATGGGTATCTTTCTTAGCAGAAATCCCAGCGCTTCTTAGGATGTCCCAAAAAAACATCCCGAACCCAGTCATGCTGATATTTAAACCTAGGGAGCTCTTTACTTTGAATTGCGTGCTCCCTATCCAATACAAGCTTTACGATATATCGGGCATGTTTCATCTTCCGGGTACATAGGATCATCAACCGGTATTTTGAGAATTACTCTGTATTCTACTATAGACATGTATTGTTCCAACCCCTCAATCGAGATAATGGTCAAAAAATCCTGAGCATGGGGACCCTTAGGCACTCAAACACCGCCTTCTAGCAGGATGACAAATAAAAAACTTCTCTCAGGCTTTGAAAGATTTTGCTAAACAGAGCATTCGCCAAAGTTTTTTTTGGCTTCGAGGGGCTGGTATCCTTATTAGAGAAACCTCCAATATCAAAGTCTGAGAGAGACATTTAAGCGTTCGAGTGCCTGCTGATAGTCCGGGTCAAGCCCGACGACCCCACTATTTCAAAGTATATCATTTGTAGTTCTCAAGACTGAGCTCTAGACGTAGAAAGGCATAAGCCCCAACATCTCGAGCGAGAGGATGCCCAAACCTACCTAGACGCATTGGTAGAGAGCAAGACGCTATTAGAGGTCACCAAAGAAGGGTCGCCGCCCACGACTATGTCTTCTATAGCCTCCCTGAGGCCATCATCGAACCGAGATATCACATCCTCTATCAAATAGGGTTGACAAATCCACAACCCAAAAAGTTACTTAGCAACCCCCATGCACGACCTTAGGAGAAGGAGTTCACATTTGGGATCTCTAAGGCAGGGCAAGAGTTTCATGAGGTCAACCGCCCCCGAGGCCGCTGCCCTGCTAACTCCTCAATAAAGCTAGGATCATGGCTAACAGCTCCACCAAGGAGCTTAACCCCCCTCTCTGGTCTACCAATACCTCTTGGGAAAAGCCCGTCCTGACCTTTCCGCCCATCGTATGTTGGCAAAAAAACCTCTGTTTTCTTAATGTGGATATAAAGCCCTAAAGATGGCCCCTCCTCGTTGATGATGTCTATGGCCTTAGCAACCTCAGACGCATTGCCGATAATCGTCCCGTCATCCAAGTACCAAGCATAAACGGAAGGTTACAACGGTCCTGAACCCGGAGAATAAGGGGGTGTAAGGCAAGGGCAAAGATAAGGGGCCCCAATGGATCTCCATGTTGCATTCTGATAGTAGCCCCAATAAACTCGTTACCAACATACAACCTAGCAGGCTGAGCATAAAGAAATTGGACCCACCGATAGATTGACGGGCAACACTGATGAACCTATTGTAGGAAGGTTTGCGGTCGACCGTGTTGAAAGCATTGGAAAAGTCTACAGTAAGCAAGGCTAAGGAACCATCTGCATGAAAGGAGTTGAGAAACTTGTTCGCTCTGTGAAGCACCGCCTTTGTCCCATTTGGCATCCACACCCCAAATTTAAAGTCCCCCAAGTACTGGGCCATGTCTTTCCCGACCTTTTTCATCACCACCTTGAAAACCAACATTCGCCAAATACCCCCCACAGCAATAGACCGAATTCCTTTATCAGGCTTTAATAAGGGGGGTGAGGGGGCGAGGCAACAAACTCAGCAAGCACATTAGGGCAGGATCCCCCAAGCTATAAGTTGACAACTTTAGTAATGCTCGTACGCAAACCTGAGGAAGTCACCGAGCCATCGCCACCAATAGCATCTAACAGGTGTTGGGCCCACATCCCGTCCCTACCATAAGACATTCCTTTAGGAAAGGATCAGATACATTTGAGCACACACTCCCTATCAATAAAAAGAGTGGATTGGGCCAAAGGGTTAGAAAGCAAGGACGGGGGCGGCACCCTAGGTTGTTTATCAATAAGAGCTTTCAAGGTTGAATCACCTAGAGGGGCAACTCCACTAGAGCATAGAACCTTAGCCGCAACCATGAAATGTCCATCCCTAACTTTCCGAAGACATTGCTTAATATTAGGGTCCCTTTCTTAATCTTTTTCTCTCCTACATTCTCCCCTAGGAGCCCTCGCTTCTCCCACGCTATCCAATAAGGAAGAGACCAAATCTTCAAACCCAGACATATCCTTCCAAACTGCAAGTGCGTGCAAGATGTTACTACACTGCAGAGATTTCCTGTTCCCTGATCTCCGCTCTTGTCTGTAGGATGGTCTGACCACCCGCAAGGTGCAACGCGGTAACAAAAGCAATTGGACCCAATTGTCAACCGATTCTAGCTACACCACCACTTTGCGCAAAGCACCTGTTAAAAATTGAGCAAACACCAACCGACAACTGGGGGAATGCTTTAACAATCTGAATATGGAGGAAAATACACGCTCGATAAGGCTAACATCAACCCTGAGCCCTGCTGGGTGACGTGGGTTTGGGTCCACCACCACTTGACATGGTTTCCGGATCCCAACAATGAAATCTTCAACATCCCCCGAGACCATGGCAAACAAAAAGACCTCATTATCATGCTTGCACCCCTACTGAGTGTATGAATCACTATGCACCTTCCACATAACCATTTATACCATGCCTTCAGAACTTCTCCGACATCCAAAAAAATGTCTAAGTCCTTAGAGATAGCCACTTTCAAAGATAGCCTTCAATTTTCTTTCTTAAGGTGGATGCTTTGCATGTGTTCAAGTAGGCGGAAAAAACCCCAAACCCCGGTTTGCCATCTTTACATTTGTGGAAAAATTTGAAAGGGCAGTTCCTTAAACCACAAGCAGAGCCCTGCACAAGGCCCCCTGACTTAATGTTCTGACACCTTCTTGTAGGAGCCATGCGCGAGGGTATGTTAACTGCCACTGAAGAAAAACACACAAATGGTACACCAAACTCGAGATAAGTTGTGGGGGTAGAAAATGGTAAAACCCTATACAAGATGAAGGAGGGCAGCAACCGCGTGTTGGCCACCCTCTAAATGGTACCCCACATAACCCCTTACCCTATGGCTGGTAGTTGAAGATTAGCAACCCAACAAAATAGTTAAAGATTAACACAATCGACTCTGAATCACAAGATCAAACCGCCTTAACCAATACCCACTTCACAAGATTGCTAAAAAACAAATTTTCCAAAACCTTCATTCACCGAGGCATTTTATCAAACACCTGGTGGGTCAAGAAAAAAGTAAACATATTTAGCTTCGTACTTACTCAATTAGATGCAAATGAAGAAGAAGTTTCACGGTTCAATTACAGATGTGTTTATAATATTTTCATCTACGTTTGTGCAAAACAATTTTGGCCCAACGCACGCGGGAAGAAAAAGTTTTCACGGTTCTCATAACTACTGGTGGTTCTCATTTGAACCGAGATATATATTATATATATATATATATATATATATATATATATATATAATAATAGTGAGAGATAGGAAAAGAGTGAGCAAACTGCAACTTGTGTCACACTCCGACCTGCGCGGACAACGGGGCATGATTGATTGTTCATAGCTTATAACACAATTATAAGTTTAAATATTTAAAACAAACATATTAAAAATTGTCACACATGATCATATAAATATCCAACAAAAATCCAAGTAAAATAATACATAACATTAATCCCTTTTATTAGTAAGGCACATCCTATGTGTCTTCACTTCGGATGCTCAAACTTTGTACTTCTCTCATACATAAAAAGCTTTTGCTTTAACAATAAGTTGGTGAATAGATCTTAGTTTTTAAGAAAAGTAAATATTTGTTTATAAATTTTTGAGTAAGATGCCAAAATGGTCTAAGTTTAGATCACTTTTGCCACTTTAGTCAAAAAAATGAAACTTTTTATATATGGGTCCATGAGGTTTATTTTTGTTGCCATTTGCATACAATTGGCAAACTGGGTTAGAAATTTCTACCCATTTTGTCATTTTTCTCATTTAAATGGAGGGTATAATTGTCATTTTATGTCTAGACTCCAACAGGAACTCTATCATTTAAATGAGGAAAACGACAAAATGGGCATAAATTTCTGACCTAGTTTGCCAATTGTACAAAAAAACCGAAACCTCAGGGACCCAGATACAAAAAGTTTCATTTTTTGACTGAAGTGGAAAACGTGACCTAAACTCAGTGACCATTTTTACATTGTACTTTGAATTTTTATAAAAAGTTACATGCAATTCTAAGTGTAGATATGTCATCAATAAATTCAACAATTCTATATTCCACAAATCACCCACAACTTCCAACAATTTACTACAACAATCCATCAATTCACCATAATAACATTTAATAACGCAACAAGATATATGAAACAATAGATACGAAACACTATCGATTCAAGCCCCGAAGAGCGAATCTACGAAACAATTGTGGCGATACTTAGTTCAACCCATGAGCTTGGGGAACCAATCAGCCAGGTAGATCCACACGAAACCATATGACACAAAGCGAGTAAACACATAGATACGAGTATAAAAAAAATTTATGAAACATAAGATACAAGTAAAGAAACACATAACGACACTTTGTTTTGCATGTTGATATTAAGAAATGTTGGTGCATAATGTCTATTGCCTATGTCTAGGATATGTTGGTTTTGTATATAGGGCTTAAACGTCAATTTGTAAATGTTATTGTTTGATTTATAAGTTTTGTAGTTGGCTGGTACGAGTGAAGTACTTGACCCGTACGAGTGACACTCTATCACTCGTATGAGGCAGCCACTCGCACGAGTCACAGTCTCTGTTACACACTCTGCTGTGCGAGTCATGTCGACCTATAAATAGAGGAGTGTTGTGTCAGAGCTAGTGTGTTTTAGTCCAGTTGGTATGGCGAAGCCCTGCTGAATTGTTTACTTGCGTTGTACTTTGCACGTCAATCAATATATTCAAAGCAGTTAAACAGTAGATCTCACTTGTTCGTTTGTCAACCTCACTAACAATGAATTATGCCTCTGTTAGTTGAGTTAGGTCAGACCGGTTGCTCATCGGAGGAGCCGATCCCCCCTCACAAGTGGTATCAGAGCTTTAAGGTCTGATCTGCTGACAAACATCAAGTTTCTATAGGCTACCAACTGTTTCAGATTCAGATTCACAGTTGCAACTTTCTACTTCTACACTTCCCCAAACTGAGCTCTGGAATTGGACGAATTTACGGACAAAATGACTAGGATTCTAGGATATCACGTTAAAATCAATCCTAATAAATCCTTAACAGTTTTACATCTAAAATCGGACTTAGTCATGTCAAAATTGGTAAAATTCATTTCTTTGGAGACCTAAGTTGCTTCGTACAGGTATAGAGACCACTCGCACGAACAATTGTCCTTACGATTTAAATCATCAAAACGAACAAGAAAATAGAATTCTTAAAATTTTACAAGTTAAAATTGTGATTCGCACGAGTTACTAACTCGTACGAGCAACTCACTCGTACGAGCCAGCATTTCAACTATACGAATAACTTGTTCGCACGAGTAGCTTGTTTGAATCATCTTGTCCGCACGAACCTCTGTGTCATACGAATTAATCTTGATCGCATGAACTGTTTTTGTTATCCGCACGAAGAAATTTTTCATACTAATCTGTTTTTTCGGAAAGTGTGTTTCTAAACTCTTTGCAGTAAAATGGCAGAAGAATTCTAAAACGCATTTGCTACATCAGCAATTACGACTACTGCAGCACAAAACATGAACCTCGAGATGAAATGGGTACAATGACGAAACTCCCAAAGTTAATGAACCTCGAAGACTTTTATAGTTGAACGAACATTTCATGAATTGGGTCTAGGCAAATCATTTTACCTGTTGGTTTGCTATCGAAGAAAAGTATCAATCTCCTGTTGGAGAGAACAGCCTCGAAAAATTGGCTCAACTTTTGGATTTTGAAAGAGAAAAGTTTATCAATGAGAAGAAAATGATAAATATCTTGATACAATTCGATCAAGGAAGACATACTAGCGTTGTTACAATACGATGTTGACGCACAATCATTATGGAACGCTCTTCGTTTAAAATTCCAGGGAAGTGCCCAGTTACTAAAAGGGAAGAGAGCGTTATTGAGTAAAGAATTTGACATCTTTACATTGATCAAAGGATAGACGGTTAAACAATTCATTGAAAGATATTATCATCTGATGGTGCAAATGAAGTGAATGGGAATCATCAAGATGAACGAAGAACTAGTTGATAAACTCGCCGATTCCTTACCACAAGGCGAATGGTCTACCTATTTGACCATTTTGAAGAATGGAACTGAATATGGTAATCTTTCATTACCACGTTTCATTGAGAGATTGGAGGGACATGAGCTTGAAATGCAAAAGATGGCGAAGAACAAAAACGTCCAAGTGCAACAAGACGTTAATCTTTATTTCAAGAACAGTTCTGCCGCTCGGATACAGTCTCCAAAGATCCAGACGGCCTTTAGCGCTTACAGCACACCAAGTTCACCATCAAATCAAAACGGTGGCTTTCAATCATTTGCTACAGTCAATCCAAACACGTCTAAAAGCCCATAGTCATCACATGGATCGAGCAATCCCCAAATCAACCAGAACAGTCAATCAAATCCTACTCAAAGGGTATTGCAGTGCAATATCGCTGTTGATTTCCAAATGCACAAAACTTTGATGAGAAGATCGCCAAGCAACATTTGACTCTATTAGCATCGGTTCTCGAAATCTTATGATAGTCTTGTAGCAGGAAAGATTGGAAACTCAGAAATGACCAGAGAGGACTATGATCAGATTGATCCGGTAGAAATGGAGTTGATCGATATCAAATGGTGTATGGAATCTATTGTTCGATGCGCACAACGCTTCATGGAAATCATCGGGAAAGATAAATTGGGAGGTTTGGATGGAAAACTTGGGTTCGAAAAGTCCAAAGTTACTTGCTTTAAGTGTCGGGAGAAGGGACATTTTAAACGTGAATGTCCAAATAGAGAAGTTCAAGGTAATCATAATGCTTTTGCCGATGACTACTACATGAGAGCTATCTACCACCATCCTCAACCAAGAACTCGAATGGTGCCAATCGAAGATAGACAGCTAGAAACCAAAGACAAAGCACTTGTAGTGACTCTAGAAGACGAGGGCTTTAACTGAAACAAATAGATTTCCAAGAATGAGAGTTTGGCGTTGGTTGCTGAAATAATCGAAGAACCTGAAGAAGAATCAAAGGCATCTTTGATGAGACTCCAGAAGATGATTATTACTATCACACATCATCAGAAGAAGAGGAACTTTTAAACATTGCATTTAAACACCTCCTGCCTAACGATATCTTGAAAATTTTTGCAGGTTACTTTGGACCAAGTCATCGATCATCTTGCGAAGAACAGAAGATGCCTGATGTTGAACAGAAAGTTGATGAAGATGGAGAAGTTGATTGATGTGACCAGCAAAGCGTGTATGGCAAACACAAATGAGGTAAATGAGTCTAAATATGAGTCTGTGATAGAAAAACCATGTTTGAAATGTGCTGAGCCATGTAGTGAATGTGCTGCAAAAGACACACGATATAATGAGCTCAAAGGTTTAATAGATAATTTTTCAAGTGATTACAAATCAACAAAAGTAGCATACGAAATATTAAGTAACTCTGTTAAACTGTATGAAAAATCACTCAGAGAAAATGACGGAACACTTTCTATGCTCAAAGCGACAGTTATGGACAAGCAAATGGCCATTAATATTCACTTAAATATTATCGCTGAGCTGAAAAGCGAGCTTGAAAAGGTAAGAATCGAAACTGAACGGGTTAACAAATTGTTAATCAGTTATTCCACAAGCTTTTACGTCATTGATCACATTCTACCTAAGATTGAAAACAAAGATGAATCTAAGAACGATGATCACAAGAGTGCAAGTTACGATCGTGTTCCACCACCCATGTGGAATAGTTATGCTCGTAAAAAGCCATCAGGGGTGGAAAAAACGCTCAATCTAAAATTAAAAACTAAACAATCAAACGAGCTGCCTACGAACATTGACGTAACTTACACAAAATCTGAAAATGAATGTGACTCTGAGGTGGTTAAAACAGTGGTCGGAAATGTTTTAAAAGTGAATCTGACAAGTCTGAATCTGATGTTGAAACATCAAAAATAGTTTAATAATGATCCAAACGTCATAGTTTATAAAATGCATAGATCTGATAAACTATATTCGGATGAGGACTTTCCAATCCAGAACGTGAATCTAGATCGTGTCGATAAATTGTTCAAGCTTGTGGAGGTAAGCCATTCTGATTTAGATAAACACGACGTTTCCCTTTTACTCTAAATCAAAATGGGTTAACATACCCTACCAACATAAAAACAGATATTATCCTGATAATAGAAGGGCGGGTTTGGGTTTCCAAATGCGAAGAATGAACAACAAGTCCCAAAAGTAAACTTTACTAAGAAAATCAATTTCGTTTTTGGGACAACAACAGAAAAGGAAAAAGAAATCATCAGGACACAATCAAATGATGATTTTAAGAAAGAGAAAGAGAATAAGAAACAAGTTTTGGATTCCTCTGTCTGTAAAGACAGTAGGATATGCTACAAATGTAAGAATGTCAGGCATATTGCATGATATTGTTCACAAGTATCCAAAATCTGTTTCTAATTCTAAAAAGTTCACCAAGGATGAGAAACAAAAGGCACCTATGATTGCACCTAAGCAAATTTTGAAAAAAAACAACGAATCCTATAAAAATGTTAAACCAACAATTCAACAAAATTCTAAATTTGAAATTGGTGTAACATCAACTAAATATCGTCAAATGGATTCAAAATTTTATGCTAAAAGGGAAAAACTGAAAACGCAAACATGGGCTGCAAAAGTCAAATCATCTAAGGTTGAACTAAATCCTTTTGTTCCACACAAAACCGCGCCAAAAAAGAATGATAAAAAAAGTAGGTTGGAAATTTGATATTCCGAATACACCCAAGACCAAGCAGGCTTGGGTTTCTTTTTTTAAATAATCTCTTCATCATGTGTGCAAGGGCTCCCGCGTTCGATCATGTCTAAATGGATTATGGATAGTGGAGCTTCTCCACACATGACAGGGATGCTTGTGTTGTTACATGACGTCAAAGCTATCCGAGGAGGATATGTGGGTTTTGCCGGAACACAAGGATGAAGAATTGTCGGAGAGGGAATTCTCACGAATGGAGTTGTTTCGTTTGATAAAGACATCGCGGAACTTGAGAACAATCTACTCAGCATTTCGCAGATTTCTGACAAGAAATTCACGACGCACTTCAATGATAAAGAATGCTTGATTTTGAAGCCGGGATTCAAAATTCCTAAGGAATGGATTCTTATGCGTGCTCCAAGAGAGAATGATCTGTATGTTCTCGATATGAGTGTCGTTTCTACAGCATCGAAAAAGGTTCAATGCTTTGTTTCTAAAGCTACCGAGAAAGAGTCTATTCTATGGCATAGAAAGATGGGGCATATTCATCTGAGAAAGATGAATTATCTGTGCATAACGACTTAGTGGAGGGTGTTAATTTGAAGAATTTTCAATTATCCGATGATTTCTTGAGCTGTAAAAAGGGGAAACAACATAAGAAATCACACCCAAGAAAGCTGTTGAATTCTATTAGGCTACCACTAGAGAGGCTTCATATGGATCTTTTCGGGCTAGTGAACGTCAAAAGCATTTCTGGTGATCTATATTGCCTAGTCATTACAGATGATTTCTCAAGATTTACATGGGTTATCTTTCTGGAGAGCAAAGATGAAACATTTGAAACTCTAATGATTCTCTTCAGAAAACTCGAAAACCTGTATCATTTGCTAATCAAGAGAATCCGCAGTGATAATGGTACAGAGTGCAAGAACAAAAGGATGCTCGAATTTAGCAACGAAAAGGGGATTCTTCACGAATTCAGCGCCCCCTATACTCCTCAACAAAATGGAGTAGCTGAACGTAAGAATCGCACACTGATAGAGACTGCAAGAACCATGCTCGCCGATTCGAAATTGCCAATCAGTTTCTGGAGTGAAGCACTCGCATCAGCGTGTTACACCTTGAATCATGTGTTAACAGTTAAGCCTCACAACAAGACTTGTTTCGAGTTACTAAATCAACGGAAGCCCAACCTTGCATTTTTGGAGCCTTTTGGATCACCGTGTACCGTATTGGACCCGGATGGTAAATTTGGAGCCAAATCTTTGGAAGGATTTTTCGTCGGTTATGCTACTCCTCAAAAACGTGTCTTCTTGCCGAGTCTGAACTAAGTTATTCATGCATAGCATGTTGATTGTCAAAGGTATGCTATGCCAACACAGAAACCTGGGAATTCATGGCTGTTTAACTATGAGGGATTGTGGAATTCATTCGACCTGCCAGATGTGCCATCAGAAGAAGAACTTGTTATGCTCTTTTAACAACATCAACTATCTAACAAGAACAAGTTTCTAGACCGCTGGGGATTTCTACATCACTTCATGTCAACTCGTCTGATGTAGGTCCGAGCTCTACTCGTCAAGAATCTATACATGCACCTCTTGTCAACACTGCTGAATCATCTGCTCAGCAACAGCCAAGTGCCGACTCCGATCGTGAACCGACTTTTGATGATGGAGGATCTAGTTCCCATGAAGGATCTGAGCAGATTGAAAGCTTCCTGAATACTCGAGCTAATCAATCAAACGTCAGGAATGAAGCTTCATCGTCTGCACCGGTCGTTGATGAAGTTTTCACAAATTTGCAATTTCAAGTGGATGTTCCAAGTGAAGTGATGCCGAGTACGCTTTCTTATCATCCATATGAGAATATTATAGGCAGTTTATAAACAGGAGTGCAAACTCGCAATCAGATCAACAAGGATCTAAGTTGTTTTTATACTCGTATTGCTCCACTACAAACCAGACTTTCTAATAGTTGTTTTGTTTCTTAGGTAGAACCCGGGAACTGAAAAGACGCGTTAAAAGAACAGAGTTTGGTGGACGTAATGCAAGTGGAATTGCTTCAATTCCAGAAGCTAGGAGTCTGGAAGCTTGTTGACCTACCAGATCATCACAAAAAGACAAACACTAGATGGGTCTTCAAGTGCAAGCGTGATGACAGAGGAATCATGGTTCGCAACAAAGCTCGACTTGTGGTACAAGGTTTTCATCAGCAGGAAGGGATACATTACACAGAAGTCTATGCCCCGGTCGCCCGTCTTGAAGCGATCCACATATTCTTGGCCTTTGCTTCTTGGAAAGGTTTCAAGGTGTACAAGTTGGATGTTAAATCTGCTTTTCTGTACGGAAGAGTCAAAGAGGAGGTGTATGTCGGCCAACCACCGGGGTTTGTCGATCCCATACACAAAGACAAAATCTACCTTCTGAACGAAGCCTTATATGGTCTACATCAAGCCCCGAGAGCTTGGTATGAAATGCTGTCACGACATCTTCTAGACAATGGCTTTATCAGAGGAACTGTAGATTCTACTCTCTTTACTAAGGAAGTGGATGGGCATTTGATTATCGTACAGATATATGTGGATGATATCATCTTCGGATAAACAAATGACAAGCTGTGTAAATACTTTGAAGAAGTCATGAAGCGCAAATTTGAGATGAGCGCGATGGGGGAGATGAAGTTCTTTTTAGGACTTCAGGTCGATCAATTGCCTGATGGTATCTTCATCCATTAGACGAAGTATGTTCATGACATATTGTAAAAATTTGATATGACAGGAACTAAACTAGCATCTACCCCGTTAGCTCCTAATCACGGCATTTGTCCAGATCTTAATGGAGTCAAAGTTGAGGAAACATTATATCGCTCCATGATCGGATCCTTGATGTATCTAACTGCTTCTCAACCAGATATCATGTATCCTACATGCATGTGCGCCCGTTATCAGTCCAATCCAAGAGATTCGGACTTGCTCTCCTGCAAAAGTATCATGAGATATTTGAAGGGATTTCCAAGCACCGGCTTGTGGTACCCTCGACATGATGACTTCAATCTTGCGGGTTACTCGGATTCTGATTTTGGTTGTTGCAAACTTAACGCCAAATCTACGACGGCTGGTTGCCAGTTCTTCGGAACCCGTTTGGTAACGTGGCAATGCAAGAAACAGACCGCGGTTGCTCACTCTACCTGTGAAGCTGAATACGTTTCAGCATCCAGCTGTTGTTCCCAGATACTCTGGATTCAACAGCAGATGAGAGACTTCGGACTGCAATTTCTTGATACGCCTATATATGTAGATAACCAGGCTGCAATTGATATCACTAAAAACTCATGTCAACACTCACGTACTAAACATATTGAGATTCGACACCACTTTATCTGTGACTGCTACAAGAAAAGTTGGTTAGAATTGAAAAAATCCATACCGATGACCAAAAAGCAGATTTTTATACCAAAGCCTTTGATCGTACAAGATTTAAAAATATTTTAAAATTAAATGGTTTAAAAAATATGATATCAGGGGATATTCATGAGGTTGCGTTTGAGGATGACAACGACTTTACGTGATTCTCATCGGTTTGACGTCTTTCTGTATATTCTTTCTTAAAAGTTCCAAAAATCCAAAAATATGTTTTTGATTTTAGGGGGAGAAAGTTTGGGAAAATACAAAGACATTATAAAATGAAAAAGGAGTTTTTCTGAAAAAGAGAGATCATATTACATCAATATGACAGTCACAATATGCTAAAGAATTGGAATGTTTAAACAAGTTATTAAACAGGTCTTGCTGAGGATGTGCCAATAGACTTCACTCGTTCAGTAAATTGTTTTCAAGATATAAACATAAAAGAAAAAACTAATAACTTGTGGGTTAACATCTCTCGGATATATGGTCTTAGTAGTCCGAAATTTCGTTTGAGAGAATGTCAGATTCTGCGATACTAGGTCTTCATATTTAATCGATATCTGGGGTATTATCCGAGTTCTTCTGATTTTACGTAAGCAATGGCCTAGAACTTGTATAATACTTTACGCATCATTCGCCTATTCAAGCTGCATAAAAAATGAATATGTCATAAATATTTACAACATCTACAGTTCAAAAGATTCCTTTAAGGAACACCACCTAAAGACGAGCCTTTATCTCTTTGTCTGTATGGAAATACTAACCTGAGCTCTCAAGGTCTCGCAATTCACCCCTTTACATATATCAATTGGATATATTCACCTGTGAAATGAAATTATGGAATCTCGATGCGGGAGTATATTCTGAGATGGGAAACACAGTTATCTCATGTTCCTAATATTACTTAACATATCTTGAAACAATTGAAAACGGGAAGAGGTTTAAATGGATAAGTATATTGGCAATCTAGGTAAATTAGTTTAAAAACTTAATGATTCTACCATGATCAACGGTACTCGTGACTTGTTAAATACTTGATATGATTCTCTTAACACAAAACTCACAAAAATATGTATGTGTATATTTCTTTACTTGTTATTTCTTTTCGATAAAATCCTATAACCCAAAATGATTTTCAGTTTCCTTAGCTTTTTAGCTTAAGTTTTAGTCTAGCAATGATGTAAAGACTGATAGTAGAAGTCATGGCGACATCTTGCTGATGGAAAGCTGAAGACCAGGGGTTGGGAGCTAATCTAGAAACGAAAAATTTTCCTGAACATCAACAAAGTTCATTAATTTGAAACTTTACAATTTAAAAAAATAAATATGTTTTGGTCAAACATGGTCAACCAAGGTCATTAACTTGGACTTGGTGGGGAAATTAGATAACCAAGGTCATTATCTTGGACTTGGTTAACTGAGTGGGTTTTAAACAGATAAAATTGCATAAAAATCAAAAAGTTAAACAAGTATCAGAATTGACTCGTACGAGCATCACTAACTCGTACGAGTAACATTTGCTTTCATTCGCACGAGTCATTGACTCGTACGAACAACTTGTTAATTACTATAAAAGCCTCAGTCATTCGCACGAGTAAGCTTTATGTCACTGTGCGATTGAGAGAGAATTTTTGCGCGAACCAGTTCTATACTTCACTTTTCTTGACATTTACTTTGTACCAATACATTGCGGAGGTCGATTCGCACACATCTTTTGATGGGAAAGGTACTATTGCTTGTTCTTAGCCGTTATAATGTCGGATTTGGACCAAACGGACATAAAACGTATATTAAGGGAAATTGGACCGGTAAAAATTAAAATTGCTAATATCGGCCCCAATAGCCTATAAATCAACCTTCAATTTGTTAAAAACGACATGTTTTAAGTTCGGTTTAAACTTGGTGTTATTTGGTATGGTTTACAACTCGTACGGATGATCACCCGTACGAGCGAAGGTTTTCAAAATGTTATATCTTTTTCACTCGTACGAGTGAGTGTTCGTACGAGTAGGATCCTTGAATGTTAAATGATAATGACTCGTACGAGGCCTTGTTCGTACGCAAGAGTTTGGTAAAATCTTTGAAAAGTTTCCACGTCATTAGTCACTCGTACGAAGTAGTGACTCGTACGAGTGGTGATTTGATCCAAACTTGAATTTTGTTTAAGTATTGACTCGTACGAATGAATGGATCGTACGAGTGACTTTGAAGGTTAGAATTTTGAAAATTTTTCTAACACTTTGAAATGTCTGTGTGTGCAGGTCAAGAAATCTTCTTTTTCTCTGTTCCACAACATATGTTGTCTTCTTGATGAATCTATTACAGAGATTGCTGCTTACGGGATGTGTTAGATTTTTTAGGCAGAATCCCGATTACTAAAGCTCTAACTGATCGCCATACTGCGTATAGATCTCATGTAGAGTATTTTTGGAACACAGCAGAGTATGATTCTGAGGAGAATGCTATTGTATCAGCTGTGAGGATTGGTGATGAAGATATCCATGTGAAGATTACGGAAGATTTGATCAGGACGGTGTTGGATTTTAAAGACAACGAAGATGATCAGACAGGTTTTTCGGAATATATGGTGAAGGGTTGCTTTTATCACATGGGTTACGCCGGATTCGTGAATGTCGCTCCTTTCCAGAAGGGTAACCTAAGTGCGCCGTTTCGATATATCGCACACGTTGTTATACATGCTTTGATCAACCGTAAAGAAGGTTTTGATGATTTGGTTGACTACCAAATATGCATGATTACCGCGCTTATTCTGAATCTTCCGTATAACTTTTCGATTCAGAGAGAAAAGTTTCTGCAGTACCCACGTTTTATTCAGATGCTGCTAGATCATCTACATCCAAACTTGAAGAAAAAGAAAGATGACGTGTTGAAGTTGGAACACATGGATGTCTCTACCTTGAAGAAGATGAATCTACTTCTAAAGACTTTCCCCAATGCCAAGCTAGTGTTTGGAGCTATCATCAACAAAGACTATATCGCTCCAGCACCAGGAAAGTGGAGAAAGGAAGATAGTGGGGATGAGAATGAAGATTTGACTGTGCTTGATGGTTTTGTTGCTAAGCGTAGTGCATGGTTCGTCAAAGAAGGGGTTAAGAGAAAGGCAACGGCTACATCTTCCACATCTACTCCTCAAAAGAAAAAGAAAACAGCCGAGAGTTCTAGACTGGTAGATGAACCAGAGATTGAGGAAAATATTGAAGACATAGCTGCTGATATAGAGAGGCAAGCTTTTGGTGGTGATAAAGTGGCTGAAGAAGCATCGTCTTCTAGCACTGATTCCGAAGATAGACGAGATGGTGAAAGAGAGAGAGCTAAAAAGATAGAAGCCAAGCAACTAGCACAGAAAAAGCGTAAGGCTGAAGAAAAAAGCGTAAAGCGGCAGGAGAAGACGAACGACTTATATACCTTCGGGTTCAGATTATGACACTCCTATTCGCAAGTCGGCAAAGAAGAAAACACGACGTCTCAAACATCAAGCGGCTAGAAGCACTGATTCTCCTAACGTCAAATCCAAAGGGAAAGTGCAGAAGCAGACTGTCACACCCCGACCCGCAGCGGAATAAGAGTCGGGGCATAATTGGGTTATCACCAAAGCTCATGATGTTTACTAAAATGTTTCATATTTATTAAATTCAAATTACAACTTAAATAGTCAAATCAAATCCATACAAATACAAGGAAAAATGAAACTAAGTAATACAATCCAAAGCTTAAACTGAATTATTCTTCTAAGCCTTCCTATGTGTTTCTTGTCTCAACTGGATCACCTGTATCATGTGTAAAACGGAGGATATTTTGGGTCAACAAAAGTTGACGAGTGAACCTTGATAAAACATTGTTATTAATTGCTTGTTGTATTTAATATTGAAAATTTGTGAATAATCACATGTGAGCAAACATATATAAACAAACAATACACAAACCACATTGGATGAGTAAATGACATAAACGATGATGTATTTGAGATCAAGGCTCAATCAAACGGAGCCGATCGAATGATATGAATGATGATGTATGTGAGATCAAGGCTCAATCAAAAGGAGCAGATCGAATGAGGCACCTGATACTCAACCCACATCCCACGGGGAGCTGATGGGCCTAATGAAATGCATGTACTGAAAATGATAACTTCAATCTAACATAATTCACACAACAATTGATACATACACATTTGATCACGGATATGATAATGCACAAGTGTTTAAATATAATAAGGAATTAAACGACACATGATACACCCCAAAATGTGATTAAAACGGGAATTTGTAGAGATTCACTCACATTGGGTGCGTTCTTTTGATGACGTTGGATGCGCACGAGCTTTTGGGATTTGATCGACGAGGAAAACTAACCTAAAAATAATAACGAAATAGTTCGGTAAAGAAATGGATTTTTAGATTTATTTTTGTGACTTTAAGGACATTTTCTAACTTTAAAAATATTATTTTTAAGTATTTTTAATTGATTTTTAAATTAAAAAATAAATAAAAAGAAATAAAAAATTTTGACTTTTCGACCGTTGACCGGACTCAGACCGTGGTTAGTTGTGCGCTGAGTGAGGTTCGAACCCGGGACCTCTCGTACGCGTGCACGCAGCTCTACCAACTGAGCTACGTGTCTAACCCGAAATATTCTCTATTTTAATTATATTTATATACTAATTAAGTTTAATTTAATTGGTTTTTATTAAAAAGGATTTATATAGCCGAACCGGTTGCAGGGACCCGGAGTCGAACTCGGGTCCTTCGGTTCGTATGCGCACAGCCCAACCAGTTGGGCTGTGTGTCTAATCTGATTAATTCACGGATTATAATACTCTTATAAACATACTGTGACATGTTCTGATTATGTTCTAAAAATATTGGTTTTATTTCTGAAAGTCGGTACGTTGTGCGATTCGAACTCGTGACGTGTGTTTTGTTTGAGCACACAGTCCACCGCTGGACTGTGTGTCTAACCCGTTTGATTATGTGATTTTAATTATACTTATACTTATTCCTGACTTCGTCTTCTTCGTTTACAAACACCCAGATCAGAGAGTTCCGACTGTTTTGTTTAACTCGATTATCAAAACTTATAATTAGTTGAAATGTAATAGTTAACGAGATTAAAGAACAGAATGTACCAAAACAATGCGTTTAATTCAGATTTCCGGCAAGGGGCGTCGGCTCTGATTGGTGATCTCCGTCTGAGTGAATCAATCAACGGTTTTGATCAATGAGTTGTGCAATTAAGGTACTAAACAAAGGATATCAGGGGGTTTAGATGATTGTACCGATTCACAGCGAAACTTCGGAATTTTCAGAGATTTTCCGGCGAGTGTAGGAATTCCCGGCAACGTTGCCTGAGACGGATTCTGGTTGAACGATTTATGTTAGTACTTGTCTAATAATGGATTGAAAACGAAAGAATCGAGAATTTTACCGATTTGAAGTAAGTCCCGGTTTTCCGGTGAAAGTCCGGCGACTGTAAAATTTCTCCGGCGAGTGCTAAAGCTTCGAGAGTTTGTGCGATTTTGAGCGAAAAGATTACCAGAGGTTTGGGTGGGTATTTATAGGGAAGAAACAGAACGTATTAAGTCCGAATTTGGTCTTGATTCGTGGTCAAGGTTTCTCCGGCGGTTACGACCGCAGCTAATTGATGAACGTCGGTTATAACCGATGTCGAAGTCGGTTATAACGTTATAGTCAAAAGGAAAATGGCTAAACTCGCGGATTGCCGGATTTTCCGTTGATTGCGAGTTCTGCCGCGCTGAAGTCCGGTTTTGAATTCGAGATTTAATTTAAGTATTATTTGTTTCAATATAATAACAAAGAAGTCAAGTGGCGGAGTGGTATGCTGGGTGTTTGTTGTAGCAGCTGACCCGGGTTCGAAACCCGACAGCCTCATTTATTTTTTTATTGACTTATTTTTATTATTTATTAACTATGGTTTAAAATTCTAACAATGTTTATTAATTATGTATTGACTAAAATTAAAATTGACATTATATACGCAACGAAAATTATAACTGACTATTCGATTAATAAACGGAGCGGGTTTTGGAAACCCGTTTCTCGACGGATGTTACACAGACGGTCGAAGAAGAGGGTATTGAACCGACTCCACCAATTCCACCATCTCCATCACATCAGGCTACACCACAGCCGCCACAACAACCGACACCGCAGCCGTCGCCGCAAGCTTCGCAGTCCCAGCTTCACTTTGATTTCGATTAAGATTTTGGTGATATTCCAGGGGCGAAGACTTTTCTGCTGACATGTTTAATGACCCTCGCGTTGAAGAATTACAGAAGCAGGTCATGTTAAACAGTGTCAAGATTGCAGAGTTACAGGAGCAACTCAATGTGCTAAATGAAGATAAACAACAGCATGAAGCTATGCTCGCCAGTATTGTATCAGAAAATGAGCATTTACAAATCCGCATGGCTGAATACGAGGAAGAACGACTCAAAAGCGATAGAAGGATGAATCTTTTTGAGAAGATACTGACGAAAAAGTTGGGTGTTAATATTGCTGCAGCGATAGATAAGATCGAACGAGCTGAAGCCAGAGAGCTTGTAGCTGAACGTGAACGTCTTGCTAAGGAATTATCAGACGCGCAAGGCAACGGCAAAGCGAAAGTGGTTGAGGATCCTGTGAACATCACAAATGAGCCAGAAGCTGAATCTGCGCCAGTTATTATAGATATGGTGGTACGATCTCAAAGAAGTTTGTTCTGATATGAAAGCAAAAGGATGTGGATATTGATACGACAGATCTTTCTGTAAGACATCAAGAATGGCTACAGAAAAAGAAGTTAGAGAGAGAGATTGAAGCAGCGGCTGATGAATTTGATGAAGATGCTAAGAAAGAGGATAAAGATTTAGATGATTTATTATCTGGTGAGTCTGATTCTAATAGTGACGATGGTGATGATGATGTAGGTGGTACGAGTGTTTGTGTAACAGAATCTGTTTTAAATGAAGATATTGATTATTCTGTGTATTTAGACGACTCTGCGAATCAAATGACTGAAGATAGAAAACAGGGCAGATCTGAAGGCCCTACTGATGCTCAGCAGGCAGGAATCCTCACGGTAATCGATACATCTACCATTCCCGTCGTGCCTAAGCCGAAGATTTTTTAGTTTGAGCATGATGTTGAAGAGTGAGAATATGTCCACAGCTATACCAAGGAAGAGATTGCTGAGATGTTAGGCGTGGACGAAGAAAACTTCGAGTTTGATTTTGAAGACGAGCTGAATGAAATTAACGCTTTCGAGACAAGTGATTATGTCTTTGAACACGTTGAAGAAGCGAATGATTATGATAGAGTTGTCGTGGAGGATGATTCTGATGACGATGTTACTAATCTTGCTAATCAGGGTACAGATGACTCCCAACTTTTACTGAGTTGTTTGCAGCAGAAAATGCCGATGTTCTGAAATAAAAAGTCGAAGAAGCTGCTAAACAGGGTACCATTCCTCAACAGTTGAATAGAGCTAAAATTGCAGAAATGAGGAAGTGGTTCAGAGTTTCACCAGCTGAACAAAAGTTCAAACGTCCTCTAGCGTTCTTTACACGTGATGCAGACATTTCTCTGGGGGACATTATCAGCTGGGGTTGGATCGAGGAACTTAATGTTTACGCTATCAAAAGGGAGTTTGGTATCCAGTACTTCAGATACTTGAGCGACATCAAATGCTTGCCATATTGGGACATCAAAGAGCTTGTACAAACGAAGATGATAAATCTGAAGATGAAATTTCACGACCAACGGCTATGGAAGTTGATCAAGCTTGAAGCTATGCACGGTTTTATTCACTAGAAACCTCATTTCCCAAAGCGTATTACGAAAGTCGATTCGGTTACTAAAGAAAAGGATGTTACGCTCATCGTGAAGAGGCCAAAGGTTATGAAGAATATGCTTATGATTCAGATGAAGCAAGATTTCCACAAAATCTTCAAGTGGTGGCACTATGATTCTAACACGGGAGAAGCTGTGATTTATGTGCACCCTGATGATGATTCGTGGAAGATAACTGAGGAGCTTACCGAAGCCGTCATAGCACACAAACGTATATATGGGCTGTGGCGTGGCATTCGAGTACTAGACCCGATGTAGCTAGTAAATTGTTCGAAGAAAGATATAGATTCTTTGTTCTACAGCAAAATCAGCTATGAAGAGAAAGACAAAGAACAAGCACTCCAGTTTCAGAAGATTGTTAATGTCTGTTCGCCAATGATATACATTCTGGATCGACATGGAACACTTATTGGAGGAAACTGGAGGAGTCAGAGCAAAAGAAGAAGGATAAGAAGGAAGCAAGGATTGCAGAGCGAGCTAGCATAGCGTCGCTGAGAAGTTTTCGGTTTGACAATACAGTTAACCGACCTCCTCCAACAGATCAAACGCCTATTGTTTTTTAGGAGCGTCGCAAGCCACCGAAGCGGGTTTTGTTCGTTAAATGTCAGATCTTATGAAGTTTTTTTGAAGACTGTCCAAGACTGTGACAACATCCAAGGGGGAGTTTGTTTGTGCATAATGTCTATTGCCTACGTCTAGGATATGTTGATTTTGTATATAGGGCTTAAACGTCAATTTTTAAATGTTATTGTTTGATTGTAAGTTTTGTAGTTGGCTCGTACGAGTGAAGTACTTGACTCGTACAGGACACTCTGTCCTCTACGAGGCAGCCACTTGCACGAGTCACAGTCTTGTTACACACTCTCCTATGCGAGTCATGTCGACCTATAAATATAGAAGTGTTGTGTCAGAGCTAGTGTGTTAGTCCAGTTGGTACGGCGAAGCCCTGCTGAATTGTTTACTTGTGTTGTACTTTGCACGTCAATCAGTATATTCAAAGCAGTTAAACAGTGGATCTCACTTGTTCGTTTGTCAAGCTCACTAAAAATAAATTCCGCCTCTGTTAGTTAAGTTAGGTCAGACCGGTTGCTCATAGGAGGAGCCGATTCCCCCCCCCCCCCCCCCCCTCACAAGAAGCAAGGAAACATTAGGATACAATGACACATGATACTCCCTAAAATTTTTAAATGACAAAAAGGGAAAAGTAAGATCTACTAACAGTTTACATTCCGTTAATCCTTTAGCAAAAATCGCACGAGTGTTCAAGAAAAAATTCCAAAAGACAAGAGTCACCTTAAAGAAATATAACACTAAAAATACTAAACAACCAAAATACCAAAATTATATATAAAAAACACATCCTATACTTAGAGCTTTTGTCTAATTAAAATTTACTAACCTATACAAACATCAACTATTAAAATAAATATACGTGACTAAATAATGTAATGTGACATAAATTCTATTAACCATAAATATATATATATATATATATATATAATATATATATATATATATATATATATATTAATCTCATTAATCATCAAAAATAAATATTAGTCCCTTTAATCACAAAAATATATACTGAGTTTAAAATCAACACTAATATATATAACTTGATCCAAAAGTCATCACTTATATTTATAAGTTAATAATTATGGATTTAAAATATAAGATAAGAAAATGCCCTTTATATTATTCTATAACAATACTCTATCCATTAATTTAGTAAAAAATAACTGTCTTCTAAATATTTATATATTTATGTAAAAGTCACTTTTTCATATATTTAGTTTAAAACCATCAATTTTTATATAACTTTCCATAAATCATGAAATCCATCACAAATTCCGTAATCTATTTATTTTACAAAGATTTAGAAAAGCAAGTTCATAAAATTTTATATTTTGAGGAACCAAATTTTATATAAATCTCTATAAGACACGATGAAATCAACAATCTAAAAGAAATTCTCATGATATATAAAAACTCATAAAATTGATACAATCATAATTAATCATGATGGCAACTATATTCTATACCCAACTAATCAATACATCCTATATCAAAAGCCCCAATTCTAAGGAATGAAAGTTTTAAAAATAAAGAAACATAATCCGTATATAAGGAATAGAAGAAATAGATTTTTAGGATTACCTACTATGAAGGAAGTATCAAGATACTGAAAATTCCAAGCTCTTGATGATGATTCTTGCTTTAACTTGCGGATTGGAGATGAAATTCGGTAGAAATTCGATGGATGATGAGTTAGTATGCTTACAGAATTTGGTGTTGTTTTGAGTTCTTAGAATGAGAGAATACTATTTTTTTTGTCTTTAAGGTGACAAATTATTAGGTGTTAATGGCATTTGGTTTTGTCTTCGTTGCCCTATTAATTGGGACACAAAGACAAGCCAAAAAGGTGAGAAATTGTACAAGCAAGATTGGTTGGATTAGCCCACTTTTCTGTAATATATATATTTACTTATGCATGAAGTGTAACACCTCATAAAATTCAGGTCTAATAATATACTGACACGTGTACATACCCTCGGATGAAGCCACAAATGAATTAGTCGTTCATCTCGCTCAAACGTGTCCAATTTGCATTTTTTTCATGTGCCGGACCGTAAGCTACGGTTCGGCTTTGTTGTCCGGAATTTTAACTTAACCGTAACCTATGGTCAAGGACCGTAATTTACGGTCCAGACTTGCTGAATTCTATTCTTATTAACCACAATCTACGGTCCGACGACCGTAGCCTACGGCGAGATCTGAAACTCTTTGTTTTTTTTTTTTTTTTGACTTTCAACAAATGACCCGGAGGCCCATAGACTTCATTATTTTCATATTTCTTGCATAATCAAGACACCTCTCGACCTAGACGACTCCCGGTTGATGTAATATCTCTTGATTTACCATCCTTAGTGTTCCAATCATCACCGAACCTTTAGCTTTACTAATTTAGTGATTTAACCTACAAAACCATAAGAACTCGTATTTATCGCATTCTAAGCTAGTAACCACTTAAAACTCACCAAAACTCATATTATAACACACGTTAACATCTGAGTATTCACACTCTTCATCAATGTGCCACGCATTGAACGAGAAGAACTAGTTGTGTCATTATGTCATTTGTATTAGTCAAGGGACAATTCATAAAACTATATTTTGAGGGACTAAAAGTGTCAACATGCCAAAGTCCTGTCAAGTTGCCACATATCCTGCAATATGCCACCCTCTTGCAGTTCTTGACACCTATCTAACCACTTGTATTGATCATACAATACCTCTAACACCTAGCATCATCCTCATTCATCCCCTTGCACTATAAATAACCCAACAATCTCACTCCATTCCTTGCTCATTTCCTCTTGTTCTCTCCATTACACTCTTGGAAGTTCCTAGTCATCTAGGAGCATCCCTTTGAGTTCTAAACTTTCTTTTGGATCACTTGTAAGTGTTCCATCTCTGCTCTTTTCTTTTATAGACTTTTAATAGCCAAAAGTCAAGCATTTTTGATAAACGCTTTGACTTTCGGTTAAAACCATTATGGTCTAACCATTGTTCAAGATGAACATGGCTAACTAATCGTAATTAGGTAGGTATTAATCCCTTAAAAGGGCACCTCCTAAGAATCACGTTTACTAGGTCAATTGGCGGGTCAAAGCTAAAGTTTTAAAAAGTCAAACGGGTCAGATTATATAAATGTTATAATCTGAGTTTATATATGTTATAAATATGTTTTCGACACTTAAACAAGTTGGCAATAAATATTAGGAACATGTGGGAACATGTTCGGCTCGTCAATTCCAGTCCTAGGGTCGGTTCGCAACCGAAAGTCACAAAGTTTGACTTCTGCTTTAACTTTCGATTCTGAACCAATTTCGATTAGTTTACTACTAATTTATGGTTGCATTATGATCATAATATAGTATAGCATAACCCTCTGAGGTTATATTATATGATCATAATCATAATCTGGGTTTATGCACAAGTTCCGCTAATATGTCAAACTTTGACTAAAATGCCCTTTTTACGTAAAATAAGTTTAATCAACAGACAAACTTGCAAATGAATTTCCTGTTGATATGTTAATCTAATTAACATATTATGATGTTATTATTCTGATCATAAATTAAGTTTTATAATAATATCGTAAATTATACCTTTAAAAGGACCAAAATGCCCTCCTGGTGCATAGTTTGGTCCTAAACCATAAACCACACTTATGTATGACTTCTTACTGATAATATATCACAAATTAAGTATTTTTTCCAAAATGTTTATGATCATAACATCAGAATATATGCAAGTTTCTTTTATACGTCACATAATGATAAATACGCCTTATGAGGTGTCGTTTCGTTTTAAAAGCTCAATGGGCATGTAAGTTGATATCTTAATGATATTACAACTTATTTAAAGTATAATAGCATACAAAACTTGTTCATGATTCACCTGGTTACCCGATATCGCTTATATGCGTACGGTTAAGTATATATAACTTTTCGAAGATTAACCGAAACAAGTTTAACCTTATCATTTTAATCTCAAATTCCAGAATGTTAATTGTTTACCCATGTCATACAAGTCTTAGCACTTGATGGGTTTAAAATACATTCTATCCGGTCATCGATTAATCTAGTGTATTATACCATTTTGATCCTTAAAGCTAGCCGGTCTAAGTCTATGACTTAAATCAGACCCGTTAGGATTCTAATTGGTTAGTTTATGCCATAATTCCAGACTAGAAGCCCTCCAGTAAATGCTATCTACACTTATCTATTGATTAAATGGATAAGTTAATATAAACTTTGCTTTTAAAGTCAAGTACTAGCTCAAGTAAATACTTTTAACTTAATTTTCCTATACGGGCTTGGGATACGGTAAATTATTATTGCTTGGTCGGGAATGGGATCAATCGAAAGCCGGATTGTGGCTGGTAAAGCCGCATGTTCCGTTTTGATCAGTTTTGTTTGATAACTTAAACATTAGGGGTTAACGACCGTGTCCTGGATATCCTCGGCTCATTTAAGTTGCTAATGGCCACGACCAAAGCACGGGGTGTAGGCATACACCTGACAAATACGAATGCTAAAATATATTTACCCACAAGTTGGGGATAACTCATTCGTGGGTTTATAAATGGCGTGTCTGTTAATCATGTCTCGGTTTCTATACTGGGCCCCATATGTATTGACAAACATGTGAATCTGTATACAAGGATAAAAACTTAACTTTTCCAAGTTATAAAAAGATTTTATGTGCCTTTTGCACTTAAATCAGTTTTTGAAATGTTTTCAAAACGAGTTAGTTAATTGTATTTACCAATGAAAGCTGGCGTATTTTCAAAGACTAAGTTGCAGGTACAATACGAAATAGGCTGGAAGCTACTTGGTAGTGATATAAGAGGATCTTGCAAATCCTTAGATCTACCTAAAATCTGTTGCACATCTTTTGTATATTTTACGATCCGTCTGTGGATCCTTAGTTACAAACCGTCTGTATAATATGAACTTTGGACATTTTTTGGTTTGTAATAGTATTTTAAACTCCAAGACTTCCGTTGTGCTGTGTTAATTGACTATGATGATATCAACTTACGTCACGATATTCCCCACCCGGGCCCACCGAGATTTGGTCGGAAATTCGGGGTGTGACATGAAGGGTCTAGAAGTTACTCAGATGCGCAAAATGTTTCTTCAGGAAATTCCAAAGTGAAGGTCACTTTCTCTTGAGCACAAGACTTTCGTTTGGGACCTTCGTTTGGTCCTAGAGGATCTTCACTTGGACCTTCATTTGAATCAAGGGACCTTCGCTTGAACTCATGGACCTTCACCAAGGTTGACTTTCGTTAAATGATTGACCTTCATTTAAAGTTTCACCTTCGTTAAAGGTTGACCTTCGGTTGGGAAAGTCACCTTCGTTTGCTAATATGATATCTTGATGATTATTTTTAGGACATTAAAGCAATAAATAACAAGGAATAAACAACCAGAAATCACAAATAATAATAAAGAAATTCCTATCCTCATTTATTACGGTTCGAGTTCGAGTTACAAAAGATCGGGTTCTAGGATCTGTTTATGGCGGATTTTACAACTTGCGTCCCTGTGGTTTTTTTGGCCGAGTCAACTTGCATCCCAGTTTAAATTTTTCTTTCCTTGAGTTCGTCTACCTTCAAGTTTTGTTACACAATTTACCCGTATGTGTAACAATGTTAATGGTTTTCGTTAAATGGCTAACGACTAAAGGGGTAGAATGGCCTTTTCTCGTTCAAATAAAGCCCTAAATACATTGTCGTCCCTCATTTTGTGATTGCACCTCCAATTACTTTTTTTAAAACCTTTGACAAGTTCAGCTTCGGCCATCGACGAGCCCCTCTCGTTTTACGATCACACCTCCGATCAGTGATTGCCCCTCCGACGCATCATTCTTGTTTTACATTTTGACATTGTCACTTTTGGTGAAGCGATTGCAGCTCGGGTTAAGTAATTGCACCTCTGACACGTCCCTGATGAATTAGTTTATGTTTTTATTTACACTCTAATATTTAACAAAATTATCATTTGATCCCTTCACTTTAATAAAGTTATTTTTATTCTTCTTTTAACCAAATTACACTAATTACAACTCTCACACGTTAATCATATTTTTCAATACGTTTGATTATTTAATTTCTTTTTTCCCCACTTATTTTTACTTTAGTTATTATAATTTAGCATAACTTTTGCATTTAGACATGTTTATTTAACTATTCAACTTACTTATTTTTCCAGTCATTTTAACACCATTTCTTTTACACGGGACATATACTAACGTACATATGATCGATCGAAAACGAGTCTTACATATTTTCTATTGCATCTACACACCCAAGGCAAAGACGCAGGGTACACTCATTTGTAATATTATATATAAAAGTAGATTCTCATAACTTTATCAATATAATTCAATCGATCATTCTATACACTTTTCCTTCAAATAATAAAGAAAAGGTTGAAACAATTTGTATTTCCAATGAAATGAAAGTAAAAAAATCCATGCAAAAATCCCCCTTAAAACATTAAAAATCAAAAAATCGGTGGATCCTACAGGAATAAAAACTTTCTCGAGTCATAGCCTTGCCGAGTAGGAGGAGCCTTCATTCATATTTCTTTTCTATATTACGTCCCATCACCCTTCTCTCTCTCTCTCTCTCTCTCTATCTCTCTCTCTCTACAACACCACCCTTCTCCTTTTCACAACCCATCAATCAATCAACCACACACACCACCCAAAAACAGAAATCTCAATCTTCCCACTTATGGATCCACCGTCCGGATCCGGAGAACCACCCGCCCCACCCGGCCCATCACAACCCACCACCACCATAACAACCGAAACAATCCAACGGTCTCAAACTACCACCACACAACCACTCAGCAGATACGAGTCACAAAAACGGCGTGACTGGAACACGTTCTTGCAGTACCTTAAAAACCACAAACCACCGTTAACGTTGTCAAGGTGCAGTGGGGCACACGTCATCGAGTTTTTAAAGTACCTTGACCAGTTCGGGAAAACTAAGGTTCATGTTTCTGGGTGTGCTTATTTTGGTCACCCTAGCCCGCCGGCACCCTGTGCCTGCCCGTTGAGACAAGCGTGGGGCAGCCTTGATGCTCTCATCGGACGGCTGCGGGCAGCGTACGAGGAGAACGGTGGGCAGCCCGAGTCTAATCCGTTTGGTGCTAGAGCTGTGAGGATATATTTAAGGGAGGTTAAAGATAGTCAAGCAAAGGCTAGAGGTGTTCCGTATGAGAAGAAGAAAAGGAAAAGAGCTGCTGGTGGTGGAAGTTCGTCCGGCGCCGCCGTGAGGGTGGAGGATGATGGTGGTAATGGTGGTGATGATGGTGGTGATGGTGGCATTATTTCTAGCAGTGAGGTTGTTGCTCCTGTTACTTCCACAGTATAGTATTATTATTATTGTTATTATTATTATTGTGAGTTTTATATTGTTTAGATGAATTATTACATTATTTGTAGAAAAACGTTGAATTATTGTTAAATTGAAACTTTATATTATTTTAAGATATAGGACATGTTGATTATATAATTGCAGTTTTCAAATTCCACAACTTGCTTCAAAGGTGTTCAACTTTTTTTTTCTTTGAAAACACCACCAATTGATCTTCTAATAAGTTGTTTTTCATAAGTTATTGTGAAAGTATTTGTGTGCGTCTATAAGTCTTGTAATTTTGTGTTGTTTTGATTAAGGATGATAAGTTTGGGTTAGGGAATGTTATATTCTCAGTTTTAGTTTCGTATTTTACTTGATTGATTATAAAACCGTATTTTAAATCTGGTTACATCATTATTGGGTATCAGTTTGCTCATTGAGTATCAAGTTCAATTCGTAGGTTTGTCTGTGGAATATCAGTGAGCCTTGTGCCTTTGTCTGTGATCTTTCTACTTGTTTAGATTCATATCACCTGAAACCTGCAGACCTCAAACATATATTTATTTTCTTAAGGTATATGCAAATTTTTTTTTTTGAATATTAGCCATATATACATATCAATATTAACATGCCCAGCTTTAGTACACATGTTTAAACGTATTGGTGTTGATTTTGTTCAAATTGGTGTTTGGATTTTGTTATACTTAAAAAATGTCAAGAACACTCAGACCAGTTATTACAATGATAAAAAAACAAACCCTAGATCTATGCAACAACTTTCTAAAATAAATTCAACTAGAGAATAACAACACTCAACCAGTTATTGTGACGTGGTTGAGAAACACATGATGATATACATGCAGGTGTGTGACATAATCTTCGAAGATGAATCATAGATATTTTCTAGGACTTGTGAAAGATTTTGACAAAGGAAAAAATTGAACTGCCTCCAGAAAGAGATGGTATTTGCATTTTCCCTTTCAGGCCTTAAACTTCTAAACTGTGTGTATCTGGCCCTACTAAAATCAAACTTTTATTTATTCATGTTTCTACCTTTGACCCTCGTACTTTCTTGTAAGACCCTTACTTGTAATATTTAAAATTTCGTATAAATACATATGACTAACCAAGTTACATGTTTCACAAAAGAAAGTTATTATACGATGCTTCATAATGGTTTGACTTACATATTACTAATCGCCATTTTGAAATCCCAAGAAAAACATAAACAAAAGCCGGGATAAGTATACGTTCGAGATGTTCGGTTCTCGTCATATATAGCTTGATCTTCCAGATGTTGCCTCCTTTTATGTTTACCTACCATAAACTTTCATTAAACGATTAGTAAAATAACTGGATCAGACAAAAAACGACAAAGAAAACATTTTCGCGAGACTAGATTGTGCCGTGCATCACGGGGGACTTAACCCTCTCCCTGCATGGCGTGGGGAAGGGCCTTTTGACCAGAATCGTTGACCAGTTTCCTCCCCCACGTGGTGCGGGGGAGCCGGTTTTTCAGTAGGTTGCCGCCAATCTGTAGTTTCCATACTTGGCCAATATTTTCAGTTTTCATTTGTTTTTACCCAACTTGGCCCAAACTTAAGTTGTCGTATTTAGGACTTTTCCTTTCAAAATTTAAACCCAAAATCCACAATTCGGACCTGATTCTTTAGTTTCCAGTTCATTCATTCGGTTCGACGTTATACCCAAGCCAACCGATTAAGAGGCATTGCGCATTCTAGCTCAATACTCTCATATTCCTAATTATCTTTCTCATTTTCCCCAATCACAACCACTATTGTGGTTCGTAATAATGGACAATACCTTAGCTTCTACGACCCCATGGGGTCGTTTATACTTCAGTTTTACATGTCCAATACATTGTTTGTGGCCCCATAGACCGCAAATGACCCGTTTAGTTCGCCATTCATAGTTTTCTTCAAGACAGTGAATGATGACTCAACACTTATTCAATTCTCACCATGGCCCATGATCTTGGTTGTTCTCGTTAGGCAACACCTCCTCTTCTATGACCCCGTGGGTCATTTATACTTCGGTTTTACATGCCCTTTTATACGGTTTTACTTAGTACTCACTATCACACGACCCAAAGGGTCTTTCATTATACTTCTTAATAGCATTCTACTTAATATCATTTTAACTTATTAAATCATAACAAATGTAGCTACGTACCTTAGAGTTTTCCCTTTTAACAAGCTTTCCTTCTAACTTGGCTTCCTAAGGCTCACTTGAGTTGTCTATAGTTTTAACTCAAGTGACCATTGGCATACATAATCATTCATGCCCCTTTCAATCTAAGTTCACTATCAATCATTCATAGCACTCACCAAAGTTTCAAGGTTTAACAACTATGAAAACTCATGTATGCACTTTATCAAACACTTGATGGGCATTACTTTTAATTCTCATCCAAGATGTCCAATTACTAGCAATTTACCTTGCATCCACTAGTCATCACACTTTAGTTATTTAACTACATTCAATCACCATAATTTCATTTATATGACCAACATCTACAATTCAACCTAAGGAGGCTCCAGTCTTATAATTATGTCAAAACCCACTTCAACTCTCATGAGGGTTTCAACCAAGTACAACGACACATAATTTCTATACGTATATTCATTTCATATCATGATTCCAAACTAATTTCGTACAACAATTATATCATACTATCAACAAACCATCCAAGATTAGTATATTCAAGTTCCTCCTAATCCTAAACTCTACGAAATTGTAAATTGCAACTTACCTTACGTTTATCAAGTATAGATGATTAATAAACAAGGTTCTTGCGCAATATTTACCCCTAATTCATCCTTAAACTTGATGGATTTTAACAATTTTGACTTTGGTGTCTCTTTACCCTGGAACGATACACACACATAATTTTGACTTTGGTGTCTTTATAAAATTCAATTTGTTTAGAAAGAAATTACAAAACAATTAACTTAATAAGTTTTCATGAGCTCAAATTACATTAAATTTTGTATATTCTAAGAATGTACTGTAACATCCGTCAAAAAGGATTTTACCAAACCCGCTCCGTTTATTAACCAACAATCAGTTTAAAATTTCGTGGCGTATTTAATGCCCAAATTAATTTTAAACGATACATAATTAATTATTATATTGGAATATATAAGTTGTTTTTGAAAAATTGTTAAAAATAACGAAATAAAAATAAAATGGTTCTGCCGGGTTTCGAACCCGGGTCAGTCAGCCGGGTCAACAGTCTTATCGCGCACACACTCAACCACGCACTAGTGTTCTTGTTGATTATTAGAATCAATTAATTCATAACATGTTTTCCGAATTCGAAATCGGCGCGCCCAAATGCAGTCGTCGGAAATCCCGGCGATCTCGCGAGATTGGACGGTTACTTCAGTTATAACGTAAACCTTAAACACTACATCGGTTATAACCAACGCCTGAACCCGCGACACAAGCAATAACCGCCGGAGAATTTTTAACCGACGAATCAAGTCGGAAATCGGACCAAATTCATCGACGACCTGCCTTATAAATACCTCCTCGAACCTCTGCAAGCTTTTTCGCTCAAAACCGCACCTTTACCCGACGTAATTTCACTCGCCGGAAAACTTCTGCACATCGCCGGAAAACCGGGTTTTTCACTTCTGTGCCTTACTCTAAACACTGAACACTCAGAACTCATACCGAAGCTACCCACATTCATCTCTAGCTCGTTGAAGACCCTCTGCCGCAAGACACACGTCGCCGGAATCTTTTGCTGTCACCGGAGTTTCGCCGGAGAAACAGAGGAGTCCAGTCGGTATACCTTACGCCTAATTTTTCTTTCTTTTTATTTATATCTCACCTGTAATTAACTGAAACACGCTAACAAACATGAATAAAACTTCGAACCAGTCAGTCATCGTTTCTGGTTAAAACTGACGAAGAAGACGAAGTTTCGGTAACATATAAGTTTAATTTAATTCAAGATATAACTCGGGTTAGACACACAGTCCAGCGGTGGACTGTGTGCACATTAAACACGTAAATGTCTCGAGTTCGAATCTTGTCCCACGCATGCTGCCTTAATAAAAATGTCTTTTTTTGTTAACCGAACCGGAGTCACCGCTGTACATGTTAAGTTTAATAATAACCGGAATAATAACCAAGATAGACACACAGTCCAGCGGTGGACTGTGTGAATGTTTAAATACACGTCACGAGTTCGAGTCCGGTCTACTGCACCGATTCGAACAATTATCTAACTTTTTAAAATAAGGCAGAAATGAAATAACGAAGTTTGATCATAAGTATAATATAAATCGGATTATTTAACAAGTTAAACACACAGTCCAGCGGTGGACTGTGTGTTAACCTAAACCACAGGTCTCGGGTTCGAAACCTGTGGAGCGCCCGGTCCGACGCATTAAATCATTTTTGAAAAATAAATGATTTTCAGTTTAATCTAATTAGTATATAAATATAATTAAAAACATAAATATTTCGGGTTAGACACGTAGCTCAGTTGGTAGAGCTGCGTGCACGCGTACGGGAGGTCTCGGGTTCGAGCCTCACTCAGCGCACACATACACGCATACGAACCGGTCAAAGTCAAACAGTCAATGGTCAATGGTCAATGGCAACGGTCAACGGTCAAAAAAGTCAATTTTTTTTATTTTTATTTATTTATTTTAATTAAAAATCAATTAAAAATAAAATAACATTTTTAAGGTTAGAAAATAGCCTTAAACTCACAAAAATACACCCAACAATCCTACTAAAATGGATTAATAAAATCCGTTTACTTACCGAACCATAATGCTATTTATCTAGGTTAATTTCACTCGTGGTTAAAACCACTTTGCGTGCATTCAACATCATCAACCGGACGCACCCACTGTGAGTGAATCTTACAACTCCCCTTTTTAATTACACGTTTTGGGGTGTGTCATGTGTCACAAAATAATTAACTCGTTTATTTAAACTTGTGCCATACCATATCGTGATCTAAACTTAGATTGTTTATATTGTTGTGATTATGTATTTCATTTTGTCAACTTATATGAAATTCATTCATTAAGCCCACCAGTTCCTCGTGGGAGACGAGTTGAGCAACGCGTGCCTCAAAACCAATCCATTATTGTTTATGTGTGTATTATTGAGTTTATATTGTTTGTAGTTATGTCTTTCATATTATCATGTTTATGCAATTCATTCATTAGGCCCATCAGTTCCTCGTGAGAGACGAGTTGAGCAACGCATGCCTCTAAACGATCCATTATTGTTCATGTGTGTATTGTTTAATATTAAATTGATTGATGAATAAGTTTACATCTATTTTTACTCATGTGTGGTTGTGGACTTTATTTCATAATCAATTAAATAAACTTGTTCAAATATTTTTCCATAGGATTCACTCGCCAACTTTTTGTTGATCCAAAAACCCTTTTTACACATGATACAGGTGAACAGGATGAAGCAAGGAAAACATAGGAAATGCCTTAGAAGAAAACAAAGAAGCTTAGATTGATATTTAGGACATGTTGTAATATTGATTGTAATTTTCCATTAAAGTGTATTAATGAATATGAAACGTTAAAATAAATGTCATGAGCTTTGATGATAACCCAATCATGCCCCGATCACCTTTTCCGCTGCGGGTCGGGGTGTGACATGTACTACAACAGAAAGATGCTTATTCTCACATTATAGCTGGGTCGCAGAAGAAAGCCTCGCTTTCTTATGATGAGGTTAATGGTTGTTGCATTGGGTAATTCGGATTAAATACTCATTGCTCGTCGTAACACCAATTTACCAAGACAACATTCAACTTTGATGCAATATCAAAGATTATTTGTAGCAACTTCCATTTTCTAAAAACACTATTGATTAAATTCAACATGATTCATCCGTACACCTAATACCAATACGATAAAAATAATAAATGAAAATATGTATGCACCGTAATTATCGTAATATCAAAGTATAATCCCCAAGACTAATACATAATAAATTGTAGCCAACTTAGCCTAAACTCAAGTTGTCGTACTTAGGATTTTTTTTCCTTTCAAACTTTAAATCCGAAATCCACAATTTGGACCCGATTCTTTAGTTCCAGTTCATGCATTTGGTTTGACGTTTTACCCAAACCGACAGGTTAAAAGGCATTGAACATTCTAGCTCAATACTCTCATATTCCTTTTATCTTTACATTTTCCCCAACCACAACCACGATTGTGCTTCCTAATAATGGACGATGCCTTAGTTTCTACGACCATGGTGAGTCATTTATTCTTCGGTTTTACATGTCCAGTACATTGTTTGTGGCCCTATAGACCGCAAACAGCCCGTTAAGCTCGTCATTCATAGTCTTCTTTAAGATCATAAATGATGACATAACACTTATTCAATTATCACCATGGCCCATGACCTTGGTTGTTCTCGTTAGGCAACACCTCCGTTTCTATTCGGCCTCGTGGTCATTTATACTTCAGTTTTACACGCCTTTATACGGTTTTACTTAAAACCCACTATCACAAGACCCAAAGGATATTTCGTTATACTTCTTGATAACGTTCTACTTAATATCATTTTAACTTATTCAATCCCCAAGCCTCACTTGAGTTGCTTATAGTTTTAACCCAAGTGACCATTAGCATACATAATCATTCATGCCCCTTTTAGTCAAGGGTCACTAGCAATCATACATAGCACTTTTACCAAAGTTTCAAGGTTTAACAACAATCAAAACTCATGTATGCATTTTATCAAACACTTGGTGAGCATTAGTTTTAATTCTCATCCAAGATGTCTAATTACTAGCAATTTACCATGTATCCACTAGTCATCACATTTTAGTTATTCAACTACATTCAATCATCATAATTTCATATTCATGACCAACATCTACAATTCAACCTAAGGAGGCTCAGTCTTATAATCATGTCAAAACCCACTTCAACTCTTATGAGTGTTTCAACCTAGAACAACCATACATATAATTTCTATACAAATATTCATTTCATATCATGATTACAAACTAATTTCATACACCCATTATATCATACTATCAACAAACCCATTCAAGATTAGCACATTCATGTTCCTTCTCATTCTAAACTTTACGAAATTTTAAATTGCCACTTACCTTATGATTATCAAGCATAGATGATTAATAATCAAGGTTCATGCAAAAGATTTGTCCTCAATTCATCCTTAAACTTGCTGAATTTAACGATTTTGATTTTGGTGTGTTTTCTCCCCCTTTCTCCCCTGGATAGATACACACACATCCATTGTTTTTGTTATAATTATCTAAGGGTGTTTGTTTTTTGTGAAAAGCTCTTCTTGACCTCTTATGTATGCCTCACACAGACCACGCGCAGAAGTTTGAGTCTGCAGTGTGTTTGTTTTCTCGAAGTGATTTCATTAAAAAAATGTTTGCCAGATCTCTTTTAGGGCAGATGTGGACTCTACTCTTCTAACCTCTTTTCCTCTCTTCTGCCCTATTTTCATAACAAAGATCCTTAACTCTAGCATCTTCTTGTCCTCCACCCCTTCCTCCTCCCAGCCGCCCCTCCACATCTCCGCCCCCTCCCAAAATCTCCGCCGTTACCTCCCCCACATCCACCGTCACCTCGTCACCTCCCCACCTCCAGACCTGCCGCCGATAATCCTCCACTCTCCATAGATTGTTGCCGCTGATAACCCTACTGCCACCTTCTCCATGTTGTCGCCCTACTGGCGTAACGCCTCGCTTTTTAGTACTTTCTTTAATTAGAAAGTATAATCGTGTTTCTATTTATAGAAACTTGTATTCGTATTTCTTTTTCCCAATTTTGTAATCCGAGACTTGAATCATAATAAAAATTCATACTTGTTATACATACATGTCTTACATACATTCAATCGTTTAAACTGATACTTGTATACGTGCAAAGACTCATACATTCACACTCGATACTCAAATCATACTTATATGCGTTATACATGCAAAAATGACAAGTTATAGCATGAAATGAAAGATAAACTAAGTTCAAGGACTAAAAATGGCATAATCCGGATAAAGTAGTTTCTAGCCCATGGATTGGTCCAATTTGTGTTTTCTACATTAAATGCACTCAACTAACAACCCTTCTCACCTCGACTATAAATACCAACCTCCTTCCACTCTCATTTCACACCTCAAACACTTCTCTTCTTCTCTCTAAAACTCTCTCTCCATCTGAAAGTTCAAGACTTTCAAAAGATAACTCAGTGCTCCATCTTCCAAACTCCCCCAACACTTTACGGAAATATCAAGTGGAAGCTTGCAAAACCGTGAGTACACTCGAACACCCTTTTCACGCTTTACACCTTTGGGTGCAACATGTTAGTCTATCAAAATACACGCAATCACACTTATACTTTTATGCAATCACACAAACAATCCATCATACATGCTATAGTTACGTGATACCCGATTTGTATACTTGGAACATTCTTATGTGATGCTATCTGTAATTACTACGTACGACCCTCCCCCTTAACATGTATAGCGCTATAGGAGTAACGCACCGACCGTATTCTTGAGGTTATGTTAAGTTTTATTCTATTTTGCGGTGACACGCGAGGGTTGTCTTATAGATCGCATGCCATGTTTACATTAATCTAGTACGCTAGCTTAACATGTGGATTCGTTTAAATCTTTTCATACTTATGCTATATCAAACTTGTGTACTCGCCAATACTTTTTGTATTGAACTATACTTTTAACATGTTGCAGTTAAGGATGTTGATCATGACGAACTTAGTAGGGATGACGTAGAAACACATCTAGAATGTTAGGATTTATGTTGTTGAACTTATTGTATTTGACTTCCTTGTTGTAATTGACAATATTGTTATGAAATGAAATTGGTTTGATATAAATATTGTCGCAAACATTGTTATGATGCCTTGAGCAATCTATTTCGTCTCACTCTGATGTTTCCGCCATCGGTTGGGGTGTGACAGATTGGTATCAGAGCCATAACTATAGGGAATTAGGTAGAATTGCCATGTTCGACCTAGTCTATAGTTTAAGTGACCAAACTTGACCATTCTTGATTCTTGCTTAAAATGTTAATTCTTCTACTTTGCTTCTTCCTATTCCTTTTGGTCTTAATATATACAATATGTCTTTCCTAAGACATTTACACAATATACACACTTGAAGACTTGAAGACACTCATACGACAAACAAGACGATCTCACCAAAATAGGAGTGAAACTCGCACTTTGGTGATCACTCTCAATCCGCGTATTCGATTTTTCACGAAATTACGCTATCAAGTTAGGAGTGATATTCATACCTTGATGGAAAATTTCCATTTCATACTCTAGTGGACCCTTACCAACGAGATTTGCTCCTCATTTGGTAAGTACCAACCACGTTTAAGGAACGAAATTATCAAGTTAGGAGTGATACCCACGTCTTGATAACTAGTCCCATTTCTCGATTTTCAATTATCGCCAAAGTTTCGATTTTTTATCAATTAGAGACGTGTAGTAACTGGAAGAGTAAAATGTCGTTAATCGCTTCTTGACGAGAGCATTTTACCAATAGGCCAAAGCACGTTCCTTTAATTTGAAAGGATCTTCGATTCACTTTGGAATAGTCGACGCTTCTCAACCCAAAGCACTCCAATATTTTACTAAGTCTATCTTTTATGATATCTCAATTTCTATGTGTTTTAATACTTGTTATCTCGTTCATTTCGAACCCGATGCACAATTCGCACATCTTTCGCAATCAAAAACAATAGTATTCCCGCAAACCAACTAAATTTATACTCCTTACGCAATCATATGTGTTTATACTATTGAATACTTGATATGCTTATGTCACATATGCGAACTCATACGCGTTATACAATACTTACATGCTCAAACGTAACTTTCATAATCACGTCATGATAAAGCCTCACCCTTTCCCCTATTGTCGACCACTTTCATGACAACTAATCGATTTAGATTTATACCTAAACCTTTTATCATTAAGTGAATTTCCCCACTTATGCATGAACCTCGACCTTTACTATTTTATCCAAACGATTTCTCACCCTACCACTTATTTACGTAAATTACATACACGAAACCCCTAATGACACTTTAAACGTTTCTTTCATAATTTTTCAAAAACTTTATGAAATGCTACCCATTAACTTAGTCGGTCAAACGAACCTCTTGCCCTCGATTTTCACAACTCGTCCAAAACACACTCACTTTATACTACCATTCTAAAGACATTTTATCTCCAACAAGAGACCAACGAAAACTTTCTCTCACATACGTATAAGCACTTGCTAAAATACTTTTAAAATATTCAAGTTTTACATGAAAATTTTCAAACCACAACTTTCCTTGCATCAATATAAATATATATAAAAATAAAGCAAGATCACTATTTTACAACCTTTTCAAAAACCGCTAATACGCAAATCTAAATCTAAACCCATGGGCAAGAAAATTTCATCAGGATAACCTACAACGTATGCGAATACAGAATTTTAAAACAAAAGTAGCATTTCTTTTTACAAACCACATCTTACATCAAAAGAATTAATACTTTTCTCAATATTCACCCGACATTCACAATTTTGGTCCTTCATTCCCGACAAACCCGAGCTATTTTGTTTGACAAACTCAATGTTTTGACTCAAACAACCATGCACATGCATATCATCATACACGATTCAATTATGCAGTCAATATTATATAGCAAACCTACACGTATCATCGTTACTTTTTTTTATTTATACACTCAAACTATATACTAGATTTATGTGTGCTTAATGCCATGTAAATTTCAACTTATACGTTCTATACTACATGCTAATTTTATGCTTATTTGTCATCAATCATACACAAAACTCATACAATCGCACTACTTGGTATTAATACTTGAAATCTAAAAGTAGGCATGACCCGAGTGGTTTTGCCTATATTCGACACACTTGTGCATACATACAATCATGCTTACATGCTTAATTTTTATTCGCTATCTTACACACATTTTGCTTGTAATACTAAATGTAACCTGACTCGTACACTACTAGTACAAACTATGCGAATCATGCACAAACCAAAATAATCGCAGGTGCACACGAGATTATATTGATAGGCACATGAAAACCATAGTGGGTTCTACGGTGTATCCCAACACGGAATGTAACATGACACTGAATAGCGAAACAGACATAACATGGTGTGAATATGGTGGATACGCCGCTGGTACTTCCTATATATATGTGTCCCTACCATGTTACCAAACTTTCATAAAACGTGCCATGAGAAATTTTGTGTTTTTCCAGACCTTGTTAAATACATTTGATTCATAACAAACTTTGGTGACCCCACTTCGAAATGATTAGTACTCGATTACCCATGACAAAGCTTCATTCTCAAAATCGTTAGCTTTAACCGCCACAACTATTAGTGCATCTCTCAACATTCCATGTCGCATTTTATCCGATATTCATACCATTTTTACCCCTCGCATACACCTACTGAATCATTCACTACCATACCACGATTTTCCCAATTCTTCCCTTAACCCTTCACCCAAACTTTATTTATAGTGAATCAGCCTAAACTTTCAATCCATTTTTGTAAACGTCCCCACCGGCTCAATCTTGTCAAAATGTTCCTTTTCTTTTAAACTATCTTTCACTCTTATCTACGCGCAGACTTCAACTAGTCGGTCTATTACCGCCAAAACCTTTTAGAAACCGTAAATATTTACCATCCTAGCTCTCTCCAATAAACATTTTTCTACAACAAGTAATTTTACTAATATGCCTTAGAACTGACAAAACTTTTCATACAACTTACGGTGCGAACCGCTCATTTTAATCAAAATACATCCTTAGTCATACTAAAACCTTCCTCTTAGGTCGCACTCTTTTAAAATATTCCTTACAATAACTGTCCAGACCCAATCAAACTCACTTGCTTACACACACACATACACGTTTTTACTTATTCTTATACACATTTACGATTGGTGTCTCAAAAACACCTTAGTCAAACAAATTACTTTCGCGAACCTACCATTTTTATCCTTCAAGATTTCGATACATATTGACACAATTATACATGAACTCCGCAAAAACTTTAAACTTCAAAATCTTGATTTTGGCCAAACATTTTCACCAAAATGACATCTTTTCCAAAGTCTTCCTCTTGAATAAATTTCGGGACGAAATTTCCTAAAGGGGGGGAGACTGTAACGCCTCGCTTTTTCGTACTTTCCTTACTTAGAAAGTATATGTGTATTTCTATTTATAGAAACGTGTATTGTATATCTTTTTCCCAATTTTGTAATCCGAGACTTGAATCATAATAAAAATTCATACTTGTTATACATACATGTCTTACATACATTCAATCGTTTAAACTGATACTTGTATACGTGCAAAGACTCATACATTCACACACGATACTCAAATCATACTTATATGCGTTATACATGCAAAAATGACAAGTTATAGCCTGAAATGAAAGATAAACTAAGTTCAAGGACTAAAAATGGCATAATACGGAGAAAGTGGTTTCTAGCCCATGGATTGGTCCAATTTGTGTTTTCTACATTAAATGCACTCAACTAACAACCCCTCTCACCTCCACTATAAATACCCACCTCTTCCCACTCTCATTTCACACCTCAAACACTTCTCTTCTTCTCTCTAAAGCTCTCTCTCCATCTGAAAGTTCAAGACTTTCAAAAGATAACTCGGTGCTCCATCTTCCAAACTCCTCCAACACTTTACGGAAATATCAAGTGGAAGCTTGCAAAACCGTAAGTACACTCGAACACCCTTTTCACGCTTTACACCTTTGGGTGCAACATGTTAGTCTATCAAAATACACGTAATCACACTTATACTTTTATGCAATCACACAAACAATCCATCATACATGCTATAGTTACGTGATACCCGATTTGTATACTTGGAACATTCTTATGTGATGCTATCTGTAATTAACTACGTACGACCCTCCCCCTTAACATGTATAGCGCTATAGGAGTAACGCACCGACCGTATTCTTGAGGTCATGTTAAGTTTTATTCTATTTTGCGGTGACACGCGAGGGTTGTCTTATAGATCGCATGCCATGTTTACATTAATCTAGTATGCTAGCTTAACATGTGGATTCGTTTAAATCTTTTCATACTTATGCTATATCAAACTTGTGTACTCGCCAATACTTTTTGTATTGAACTATACTTTTAACATGTTGCAGTTAAGGATGTTGATCATGACGAACTTAGTAGGGATGACGTAGAAACACATCTAGAATGTTAGGATTTATGTTGTTGAACTTATTGTATTTGACTTCCTTGTTGTAATTGACAATCTTGTTATGAAATGAAATTGGTTTGATATAAATATTGTCGCAAACATTGTTATGATGCCTTGAGCAATCTATTTGTCTCACTCCGATGTTTCCGCCATCGGTTGGGGTGTGACAACTGCCACCTCCTCCTCGCCACCACCCTACCGAGCCTCCTCCACTCTCAACAGGTATGTTTATTGTTTAATTTTTGTTTAAGAATTGTTTTTTTATTTTTTACTGTTTGTTTAAGAATTGTTTTTTTTTTTGTTTATGTTAAATTCCTATGTAATTGTTGTTTAAATTCTGATTTTTGTTTAATGTTAGTTTATAATTGTTATTTTTGTTTAATATTAGTTCATAAGTTAATTATTGGTGTTTATATTCTGATTTCGTTTATGATTATGTTAATTTTTTTGTGTTTGTAATGGAATATAGATGTTCATTTTGATGAATTGTTTGATTAGAGTTTTTTTTTTGTTCGATTATAATTGTTGTTCATCTTGATAGATTGTTTGATTAGAGTTTTCGTGTTTGTTTTGTTCATCTTGCTGAATTGTTTGCGGAAGTTAAAAACAAATAGTTTTCTTCTTGCAGACTACAGAGATTTGGTCCACTTTTTCAGCTACAGGTGTCTGTAGATGTGGTCTGCAGATTGCAGATGTTTTACCTCTGAAAAAACAAACAGCACCTAACTTTCCAACAAGTCCAATTCCAACCGTTATATTTCGATAGTTATCTTATTTGGTCATAACCCACCTTTATTAATAGATAACTAATGTTACCTAAGTTAAATATTCCTAAGCACAATACTTCATGTTAATGTCATAATAAACATGATAATCGAACTTATTATTTTGAGGTGTTACATTTCTGAAATACAAACAGCACAAAAGACATTTTCCAATATTGAAATATAAGTCGAACACATGTTTTCCATTCTTGAATTGTATATATTTTAATAGATTTCAGGTAATTAGGTTGGAGATCGATCATCTAATAGTCTTCTATCATACTTGATCATATAACTACGATAAATTAGAACTAAATCTCATAATTGATCATATAACTACATATAACTACGAAAAATTGAACTAAATCTCATACTAGATCCAATCATAAAAACTCGGTCTAGTGTGGTAGTCTCTAACCCAAATGCGGCGGTTCGATTTTCCTTGTCGGGCAATTCATCTTTGTGTTTACTCATTTTTTTCTGTAAACTCTAGTGTGGTAGTCTCTAACCCAAATGCGGCGGTTCGATTTTCCTTGTCGGGCAACTCATCTTTGTGTTTACTCATTTTTTTCTGTAAACTTTAGCGCCTTTGTATATTTATGACATATGTAACGAAAAATAAAACTGAATAAATGTCAAAGGTAACATATATGTTGTTTTTCTCTCTTTTGTAATAAAGATGTTGATATATAAGCCAGAAAACTTGCTAAGTTATATCAAAACAGAAGATAGCCGGGCAACAAACTGTGCCGCCAATCCTTTCTGAATAAAGATTACAAATCATAGAAAAAGGAGAACAAAGAAACAGTTTTTACATAAATATTCAAATAATAAGACAAAGTGAAGTTAATTAGCAAAACATGAATTCAAAGCGAAGTAATCTTGCGGGAAATTAATATAATAAAAGATCCTACCTAGACAACTCCATGAACTATGTCTAATAATACTAAAGTGTCCAAAATAATATATAGTAATACTGAATTTAAATAATTCTAACTTTCATCATTTGGTTAATAAACTATGTTACATACTAAATAAGAGAACTTAACTCAAAACAATAGGCTGGTGAGTGAGAGAACTTATTTGGTATATAAACCTTATATTGGTTGCCCAGTTGTATAAAATGGATGTGAAACAAGTCTAATATCTTACTATGGTTTCAGTCAATAACACACTCCCAACTTACAAATTATACTACGTCACTCCCAACTTTCAACTTATTTTCCTCTGCATTCCTAAACTAACTGAATCCTAACGTAGTTAGCTGACCTCATGTCTCTGAACACGTGTCACATTAGATGCCATCATCAAAAAGCTACGTCAAATGCCACGAATAAGCGTCACATCAGATACTGTGCACGTCGGCAAACAGGCAACATCAACAAAAAAAATTAACTGAGTTAGGTTTAGTTAGATTGAGAGTGTAAGAGAAAAATAAGTTAAAAGTTGGAAATAACATGACACAATTGGTAAATTGAGAATGCTATTTGACAAATGAAAAAAATAAGGTTATTTAAATAAGTACACCTAAAATATATATTGAACTTTTATATTTTAAACTATAACTCATTTAGTGTTGCGGTTTAAGCAACAATATTTTTAATTTTTACTTTCTTTATGAAGGTCAATCTTAATTAACTTTTTATATACTTTTTTCAAAGATAAAATCTCTCTTGGAAGATATGTGGAATATTATTAAATTTAAAAAATCTATCGGTCATGATTGTTGCAATAACAAACAATAATTTAATTGTCATGACATTCAAACCTAAGTTTCGGAGGTACAATTGTATACAAATTGATCTTGGTTTGCTTTAGTTGGTGGTTAATTGTAAACATGTATGTGTCAAGTTATTAAAAATCAGGTTTTAAATTTAAAGTTAGTGTGGTTAACAAATTTTTTTACTGGAACCAAACTATGATCTTGATAAACTATGATCTTGATATTGCAGCACTTGGCAATGAAAGTAAAAGTTTGAAGTTTCATTGATAAGTTTGTCGGTATGGGTCATTATAGGTCAATAAACTATAGTTTAATTTATTAAAATTCAATGTTTATAAAGAAATTACAAGACAATTAACTTAATAAGTTTTCATAAGCTCATATTACATGTAAATTTTGTATATTCTAAGAATTTACTACAACAGAAAGATGCTTATTCTGACATTATAGTTGGGTCGCAAAAGAAATCCTCTCTTTTCCTTTGATTAGGTTAATGATTCTTGCATTGGGTAATTCAGGTTAAAGACTCATTGCTCGTCGTAACACCAATTTACCAAGACAACATTCAACTTTGGGGCAATATCAAAGATTATTTGAAGCAACTTCCATTTTCTAAAGAAAACTATTGATTAAATTCAACATGATTTATTTGTACACCTAATACCAATACGATAAAAATAATAAACGAAAATATGTATGACTTGTAATTATCGTAATATCACTCATATACCTGATACTAATACGTTTAAAATGATAAATGAAAATATGTATGAACCGCAATTATGATAATATAAAAGTATAATCCCGAGACTAATATATAATAAATTGTAGAATCCTGTACTTTTTATTAAGGAAACTGTAGATGATATAATATTAACTTTGGAAATATAACTAATAAACTACAACTAATCTGTATGTTTCTTTCTTTTATCTTGTAGTGGATAAAGAAATAAGTTATATGTGAATATATTAATGGGCATGGAGCAATGGACCACATTTTGTAAGTTACAGAAGCGATCGAGCCATGGTCCCCTCTAACTTGGAGGCTTGGTTATCCTCACGTGTGTAACTGAGTCTATGACAATACCTGACCTGACCTCAGGTGCCTGCGTTCTCCTTTTCCGCACGTTCCCTTATTCCTTTGTAAATTATTTTGTCACAGAAATTGTATTTATGTACAAATAAAGTTAATCATTTACTTATATTATTAAATGTAAAAAAAAGTATTAAATGTATTAAAATGTTATACAACTAGTTTTTGTCTCACCTGTGTTGCTGGGCATTAGGCCAAATATTTCTCTCTCATAATACGTACGTCTGTGTGTTCAGTTATTTATACATACTACTTATAACGCAATTTTAAAAAAAAATATTATATCGAGTCAACTAATTAAAATAAAATGTTTCTAACAAAACTTAAATGATAGAAAACTATAAATATTAAACTTGATGCAAATTTGTAATTTTTCAGGACAATGAGCATTTTCCAGTCAGCTGCCTGACACGAATAAAAATTATACGGAGTCAACCAACTAAAACAAAACACTACCATAGTTTTTGTTTAAAAAATTTAACGATGGCATGACTCTAATTTTACACTGAGAGCAAAATCGTAATTTAACAGAGAAAAAAACAAAAACAATGACAAAACAAACTGTAAATTTAAACGAGACAAAATCATAATTTTACTGTCTCGCAATATTCCCCTGCATGTGATATCTTTCTATACTAATAAGTGATAATCTTTTTCAGACGCGTGTCACTTTATGGTGCATTCTCACGTTATTTTTTAATTTATCTCTCCTGTTAAATAATAATATTAAACAATATAATTTCGATTTAGTTAAATTATTGTTTGATATAATTGTTTTTTTTTAATTTAATACGAGAGAGGAATAAAATGATAATATTAAATCATAATCTTCAAGCTTCTTTTTATTTATGTAATTATGTAATATCCTTTTGAGTTAAATGCTTGGTTGGTCCCTGTTGTTTGCAAAAATTGCAGACTTGGTCCTAGTGGTTTACTAATTACACGCGTGGTACCAAAACTTGTAAAAAATGAACTCGCTTGATCCCTAGCCGTAACATCAGTTAAATATCTCTGTTAAAACACCCCATGTGCTTGGCACGTGAGGGTAATTCGATCCTTTCACTAGGAATTGATGTCCAATTATTTAAATATGAAACAAAATAAACAATAAAAGATTATTAAAAATAGATGGGCCCCACCACCCTCTTCTCTTCTTTATCCAACCCTACCTCCTTCACTATCTGATATTGTGATCCATCCACCATACTGCCACCACCATGGCTTCCATTCAGATCAAAACCCCAATTCAACCCATCATCCCTCCAATCATTCTCCTAAAGGCATTTAAATCATTTTCAATTCCTATGACGACAGTTGAACTATTTAGATCTCAATACTCAGCTTTAACCATCCTACAAATTCATGCAATCCACTCTATTATATAATAATAACAATAATAATATAAATCAATCCAGTTTGAAGCTATTCTGATTTCAAGCGTGTTGTATCCAAGCCAAGACGATCCCATCTAACTGCTCAGAAATCTGTTCAGTTTGAAGCCGTGGTGGTGATACGCGAGAAACGAATCTGCATTCAAGATCTTTTGATCTGATGGATTTTAATTCAGTTGTTTGATACTTAATCGATCTATTGTTTGTAGGAATTGAGATGTGGAGAGATGTGGAATTTGATCTATTTGATGGTGATGGTGAAGGTGAAGGTATAGGTTTGTAGGTTTGGTGGTGACCTGAGTTCCTGGCTGGTCGGTTCAGAAGAAGGTCACCAGAGAAGGATTGGGGAGGATGATGGTTGCTGGCTTGAAGAAGAAAAAAGGATGAGGGGTGGGCCCAAAAAGTTTCTATAATATAATAATTTATATTTTTTTTATCTTTAATGGTAAATAAGTAAATTCATACAAGATTACCCTCATGTGACATGCACATGAGTTGTGTTAACTGAGAAATCTAACTGACGTTAGGGCAGGGGACCAAGCGAGTTCATTTTTGACAGTTTTGGTACCACGCGTGTAATTAGTAAATCACTAGGACCAAGTCTGCAATTTTTGCAAACCACAATGACCAACCAAGCATTTAACTCTATCCTTTTCTTAACTATTACTTTTATTTTTCGGTTATTAATAACCATCTAATATATCATTGGTCCAACTCGTGTAATACATATGTTTCTAACCTAATAATAAATAATAATAAACAAAGTAAAATTTTATAATAAGTAAATAACATATCAAAGTACATTTTTTAAATACATATCTTGACGATTATATGTGTTAACTTATTACATTATAATTATTCAACCCACGCAAATAAACGGATCGTTTGTTAATATTTAACTTTTTATTATTATTATAGTATACAAATATAAAATTATATCTACAGGATTCTACTCCTAGATTAGTATATATAAAAATAATGTGTTCGCGTCATACAATGTCACAAAATCAATTTACACTAATTTTTTATTTTCAGTTTTAGTTATAATACTATTATTATAATATTATATATATATATAATATATATATATATATATATATATATATATATATATATATTTATATATATCAAACTAATAATATTCTTCAGCTCATCACCCACGATAGTCGCTGACTTCACCATCATATGACACCTACAAATGTCCTATTATCGTCTCCATTCATTTTATAACCAAAATCAAATTCCTTCTTCAAATTAAAGCACCAAACCACATGTAGAATTATTTTAACTATGCTTCAACTCGATATTAATATAATGAAGTCATTACACCATTTTAAGTACATTTTAACATAATAAGTATATTTGGAGTCCTAAGTTTACCTATTTTTTATTATTTATTTTCTATTACAAATATAAAACAATGAATGGAATTATAAGGATAAAAAATAATGAGTTGTACGAATACTAAGGTTTTCGAATATAGTTGAGATGTCATGAGTACGAATCGCATGCTTAACAAATTATTAAAGATGCAAACATTAGCATGTAAGACTTAATCCAGACGTGTAAAAATGATTGTGTCAAGCGCTGTAGGTAACATGTCAAAACAAATTAGGATGAAAATTAATAATTTATATTGCCTAGTTAACTTATTAATATACTAAACTAATGGAATTCTCTTGTGTGATAGGGTGCGACTATACTTACAAAATGTTGGATATTTGAACGTGTGTGAATGAAGTATAAAATTTTGTTCCACATAGGTGTGGGAATAAAATAGAAGTTAGTGTATAAGGTAATGTTTTACCTAACTAACATAACTATGTGCCATGTTTTACCAAAACTCCTATGCGGGCGCGCAGGGGGGTGCAAATCTTGAGCCGAATTTAGTTGAACTCGTGTACGCCCGCATGTCCTGCGGACACGAATGCCGTTCCGAGAACCCGGACTCACGTGGGGCAAAGCCAAGACGTGTATTGATGATCATTATACAACGTGTATTGCAAAGCCAAGACTACCAAAGAGTTGTGGGAGTCGTTGGATCGCAAATACAAAACAGAAGATGCGGGCACAAAGAAATTTGTGGTGGCTAAGTTCTTGGACTTTAAAACGATAGATGCTAAAACTGTCATGAGCCAAGTCCAAGAAATGCAGATTATTCTTCATGACATTCATGCAGAAGGAATGGTCCTTAACGAGACATTCCAAGTTGCTGCAAAATCGACTCATGGTTTAATAACGTTATGGCACAGTACCATTTTTGTACGGATAGTGAAAAGATATCAAAATCGACTCATATTGAAACCAACTTGTATTGAAATCAAAAACATGAAATAAACATTGGAACTAGTACCGATGATGCTCGACCAAAATCGATTCGGTTTGGTAATAAGATGTATGTTATAAAATCTAAAAATATTTATTTATAATGGTTTAATAACACAAATTTTTCTCATGTAATCCAAAAAATAGAATTGTGCTCTATGTCGATGGAACGCCATAAAAACGAATAACGATACCGATAATGATGTTGTTCGATATGGTACCGATAGTAGTACTTGTTATAGTTTACGATATAAAAATAGATGTTTTGAATACAGCTCCGCGTATAACAAGATTTATATTGAAATGTCGAGAGAGAAATATTAAACACAATCGCATGTTCATTTTTTATATAAAAGTTAATGAAGGCAAATCATTAGAGAAAATTCAAATTAGTAGAAAAACAAATGGGTTAAAGCCGTATATTATATATAGTATGAGGGGTGAAATTGAAAAGGAAAATAAACCAATACTTTATTCCACCAATTGAGTCTCACGTATATAATAGTGGCGGAGCTAGCCCATCAATTTAAGGGTATCCCGAATTTTTTTCCATGCAATCATACAATAATAAAAAATGAAAATAAATAAAGTAAAACAAATACTTAACAGATTTATCCTCTTATTTTTTACATAACTTGAAATCATTCCATAACATCGTCGTCTTTTACTTTATCAAAAGTTTTTTTTTACCGCACAAACCATAGCATTGTTCAAATATTCGGGCCATTCGATTACGTAAATCCATCTTGACAAGCTTCAATTTAGAAAAAAAACATATTTCACTGGTTGCGGTTGCAATCGGTAAAACCAAAGCTAACTTAACTATCCGATAAACCAACGGTTGTGGTTGCAACCGACATGTTTTTTTGCAACCGCCATAAATCACCAACTGAAGTTGATGAGTAAAGCAATGGATGTAATATGCTGGCGGGTTATCTTTCAAAATCAAAGCTTTTTAACCCATTAAATTCTCCCTGCATGTTACTTGCACTAGGGATGTGCACGGTACCCTTTCGGTACCGAAAGTACCGGTACCAAAAAACAGGAAACGTGGATGCCGATATTTACCGGTGTTTTACCCGTAAATACTGGTACCAAAAAACAAGGAAAGTGGTTATCGGTACCGAACATACCCGGTACGGTTCAGTACCGATACCCGGTACCAAATGCTCATCCCTAGCTTGCACCATCATAACCTTTCCACCTTACATATTTAAACAAAAAATAAAATGTAGCTTAAAACAAATAATGACTATTAAAGTTTATGTAAATCTGTGAAACTTATTACTTGTTTTATGCTCAATTGGTTATTTGTTAATAAAGAATCAATAGCTTCTTTAAGAATTGAAGAAGCTATGTCTCTCACATGAACAATTCCAAAAAAACTTTCTTTAACAACCTCAAGTTTATCAACAAACCTAACAACTAAAGCCATTTGATATTCAAAGATACGTCACTAGATTCATCTACCAACAACCTAAACACATCATCTTTAATTTCTACACAAATTTTTTTGGTTACTTTCTTTGCAAACCATTCAATAATCTCCTTTTGTATCATTGGGATGTCAATTTATTGTTCTTTCTTACGTTCCCCGTTGTGTACATACCAATTTCCGGGTGGTTACTACTAATTAGCTTTAAAACCGAAAGAAAAATACATTGAGAATTAGATTCTTCCGATTCTTCATGGACACGAAATTGTAAAGAGTTTTCTAAACAAAATCTAACACTCATAGCAGAACCAAGCAATTGATAATTGTCACACCCTGACCCGCAGCGGAAATGGTAGTCGAGGCATGATTGGGTTTTCATCAAAGCTCATGACATTTACTATTACAAAAGTTTCATATTTATTATATCAAATTAAAAGTAATTTTCCAATCAACACACAAACCATACAATCACCAAATGTTCTAAACATGACATTCAAGTAATGATTTATTCTTCTTCTAGGGCCCAATCCTATGTGTTCCTTGCTTCAACCTGATCACCTGTATCATGTGTAAAAATAGAGTTTTGGGTCAACAAAAGTTGGCGAGTGAATCCCGTTTAAATATTTAAATAAATAATATGTTGATTAATTTAACAAAAATGTGTAAAACCAAATATAAGCAAACGTATATGTAAACAATTCACAAACCACATGAGCATTTAGCAATGTACACATGAGTATGATAACTGATGAACTGTGAGATCAAGGCTCAATCAAACGGAGCCGATCTAATGAGGCACACGATGCTCTACACGTCTATACAGGGAACTGATGGGCCTGTTATGAATGCATGACTGAAATGAGAAAATAAATAATGAGATGTGAGATCAAGGCTCAATCAAACGGAGCCGATCTAATGAGGCACGCGATGCTCTAGCCGTCTATACAGGGAACTGATGGGCCTAATGTGACAACTTGACTGAAATGAGAAAGTACAACCACAAATAGCAATAAACAAAATATCACATATCACGTCAGTTCACATAATGGTAATAGCACGATTGTTTGAATAAAATATTTAAATGAAACGACATATGATACACCCCAAAACATAAATAAAAAGGGGAAGTTTGTAAGAATTCACTCACAGTGGGTGCGTTTGTTGGATGGACGACGAATGCGCACGATTTAAGATTTCAACCGACGAGAGAAACTAATCTAAATAATCACGTAATAATTTGGTAAATATATAACTCTTATTTGAATTTAATATTTCTAATTAATGCCTTTTATAAGATTTTTAAGTTTATTTTTATTGTATTTATTGCAATTTAAAACTTGAAAAGTCTTATTTTTAGGTACTTTTAATAACAATTAATAAAGATAAATATTAAAAAAAATGTTTACCCTTGTCAGGGTCTGACCGGTCGGACCAGCTTGACTTTAGAATTATTGGCATCATGTGAGGATCGAACTCGTGACCTCCCGTATACGTGCACGCAGCTCTACCAACTGAGCTACGTTTATAACCCGAAATAATATTGATTTTAATTAGTTTTATATACTTACTAGCCTTACCCATAATTCAAATTAATTAAAAAGATTTTATAAATTACCAGAACGGTGCACTGAACCGGTTTCGAAAGCGTGACCAAGGCTACGTGTTGCACACAGCCCGACCAGTTGGGTTGTGTGACTAACCCGGATGATATGTGATTTATATTATATTTATACACTCACTGATTGTTAATATATACCAGTATTAAAAACAGTTGGGACCATGTGAGAATTCGACAGCGTAGGTAAGGATCGAACCCGGGACCACATGTTTATTTTGCACACAGTCCACCACTGGACTGTGTGTCTAACCTGGTATAAACACCAAATTTAATTATACTAATATGTTGATACACTTCTTCATCTTCTTAATTTAAAGAAAACCAGATCATGACTCGACTGTTTAATCCAATTATTCATATTGGATTAACCGGGTTATTATAACTAATCATGAAACAACTGAAAAATAAGAAGATTTAAGTATTTTACCGAAATGTAGTGGTGTTGTGATTTCTCCGGTTGAATTCCGGCGACGAATAACAACTCCGGCGAAGGGAGATTCGTAGACAGAGGATTTCTCTAGAAGGTTGAGCGAGTTCTGTATGATCTCTATTGTCACTATTTATAGGCTAAGGAGTGAGTTAAGTTTTAAACAGTTTTCGGTCAACCAATTGATTATAGAATTAATATTATAACCGAATTCTGTCATGATTGAGCCTTAATGAGTGATTAGAATCAGTTTCAGTAGGTTAATTTCGAGATTGAAACGATGTTTGATGAAGATTTAGGAGTTACAGCCGTTACACAGGGTGGGTGTTTTTTGAATTTCTCATACGAGCGTTGTTTTGGTTTAAATGGTATAGAGTTTGGGTTTATGACAGATGTGTGTTTGGTGCAGTGGTGTATTGTGTGTCTGATTTGGGTGAGGACCCGGGTTCGATACCCGCGGTCCACACCCCTTTTTCCTATTTTATTTATGTTATTATTATTTAAACTGTACGATTTATTTAAACTTTATGATTATTATTATTTATTACAAATAGCAAGATTTCAATGCTTAACATAAATACGTATAAATCTTCATAACTTGCATTTACAAAACGGAGCGGGTTTTGGAACCTGTTTTACGACAAATGTTACAATAATAATTTGCAATCTTTTCTTCTTTAGTCAACCTGTTTAAATTTTCATTTATGTGTTCGTCTTGTTTCATTAGATTGTGACATATTTGCGCCACCTTTAAATGATGACTATCAACTTTCCCATGTTCTTTTAAGAAACCATTTTTACTCCAATCACAAAAGCATTTAGAATTAGATGACCATGTATTTCTTCCTCCTTGATTACCAACATTTTCTTTAAACAAGTAAAAATATAAACAATATGCTTTTTGTCTGCTCTAGTACTATACTCTAACCACATATAATCATTAAACCAATGAACAACAAAACATCTTTTTTCCATAATAGTTCTTGAAAGGAAATTCATGACTACGCGGTTGAAAAGCCCCTTTAACAAGACATGCCCTTCTTATGTCATCTATTTTATTAGGGTGATAACTAGCAATATGTGGCATATCATAAGGATCCGGAGGAAGATCATTCAAATCAATAATACCTCTTGTTGTAGGAGATGAAGTTGTGGATTACTTGGACCAATATCAACATTTTCTTTCATATTATCTTTATAGCATTCGGATCTACATCAATGTCATCATTTGCTTGCATATTATCATTCGTTACAGTGTACTAATCCATCATTTGCTTGCATATTATCATCCGTTACATTCAGATGTGCACCAATGTCATCATTTGCTTGAATATTATCACTAGCAACATTCGGACTTGTATCATTCGGGATTGTATCATAAGCAACCCCATTTTCGTCAATTTCCTCAAATTTTCTTTAGAAAAAGTTCCCAGTTAGAGATTGTTTTTTAGATTTTGGTTTCACTTCACTTTAAGGAATCAACCTTGAACTTCAAAGAATTTAAGTACCTAGTTTAACAATAACAAAGAAAATTATAAACTATAACTCTTTGTAAAATTAAACTTGTCTAAACATTAAACATTTATTATTTACAGTCTTAAACCCTAACAGATATACAAAGTATAATTCTACATAAACTATAACATTAAACAAGATATCAAAGGACAAGAAAACTCAGAAATCACGTCAAACCCAATCAGTCAACGCCGGCCAACAACGTCAATTTCAGTCAAACAACAGGGACAATTCCAGCCGGCTTCGACAAGTACAATTAAACAGCAGGATTCAGCAAGGACAATTTTGTGTAGATATCGGGCTTCAGCGATTAAACAGCAGGGCTAGGACAATTCCAGCAGAGTCAATGGCTGGCTTTTCTTCGACACATATACTTATTCGACGGTTTTTTTTTCAAATTTCCGCCTTTCAATTCTATCACATCCACCATATTGGGGGCAATTGTTAGGGCTTAGATTTTTGCTATTATAGATCCCATATCCTGAGGCCTATTCTGGATAAATTATCCTTAATATGTGATATGGGACCTCAGAGGATCAAGGATCCTTAATATTTACTATGGTTACTAATAATTCCTCTCGATATTTTCTTATGTTTATATGTAGAGGAGTAATGTGGTGGACTGAGTCTAAGCTGGAATCTCTCTAAGAATTCGTTACAATGTTGCACGTGCTTATTCCACAACAATCATGGGAAGTGAACATGGGCTAGCATGATTTTCGCATTTCTTGTTATCTTTATTTTTAAAGGGGGTTGATCAAGTGTTATTAGAAACAACCTCACATTTTCATACACACACAACAGGCACAAAAGCTCACATAAACACTCATAGCGATTATACATTCGTTGTACCACACTTGATCAACATCAGAAGTTCTATTCGAAGTCATTGGTTAATATAGTTGGTGGTTGATAGTTTTCATCGCGCTAGGTTTTTGTGTTGGCAATCTACTAGTGATCAAGGGTTTTTCCTCGTACAAATCATCATGCATTAGCTTTATTTAACGTTCATTATTTGTTTCATTCAATCAAGCACTCTACCTCATAAACAACTTTAGTTACATTATTCTTAAACAGATTTTAACCAAAACACATCTTATAAATTCTATTATTGTTAATTTGAGCTTATTTTATCATTCGGACTTAATTATTTTACAAGTTCTCGGATTGTAACAATGTTTGGGCTTATAAGAAATGAGATTTTAGTAATATCACGTATCCTATTTTTTGGTTAGAGGAATCCTCGTATTTTTTTAGGGGTATCCTTTGTATACAACCGAAAAACACTACGAATACGGGATTGAACTGTATCCTATGCTAAGGCTCCTATAACTATAGTTCTGCCCGGAATATAACAAAGAAAAAAGTTTAAACATAATTCCACATTCAACATCAAAAGAGTTTAAATGCAATTTATTAGAGAATTCAAATTAAATTGGTTAAAACGTATATAACGAATTCGATAAAGATAATATCAATATCGGTATTGATGTTGCTCGGTCATAATCGATTCTTTTCGTCATGGTACCAACACGCGTATAACTTTATAACTTAGGGCACATCTATTTTCACTATAAATCCTTTTCAACAAAATTTATGCCGGGTTGTCGAGAAGAAACTAAACACAATTATGTATTCTGCTATTTTTTTATTAAATGGTTAAAACATATTATATATATGTGCAGGACTCAAATAAAAAAGTAAAAATAATAATATTAATTTTATTGTTTCAAACACATTAACCCTAATGCGTATACACGTCGCGTTCATCTCAACCCTATAATGTTCATTTGTGAATGTAACTAATATTTCGTGACTTAGTAACATTTTAAACAACTAATGGATCCATCTTGAATAAGTTTTTTGTTAGTTGGTGTTTTAAATTGTTTTTGCTTTTTATCTGTGATTTTTTATCGACAAACTTAGATTTTTATATATAGCTTGTGATACAAGAAATCATATAAAAATGATTGAAGAATGCGGAACTAAGAATTACAGTTGAGACTAAAGAATAAAGTTAACGTTAATACCGGAAAATTAAAGTTGGAGAAAAGGGTAGAAAATTTAGCTTCACTTCTGAAAATAGTAGTTGGGAAAATTAAAAAGTAAAATATCAAAAATTGAATATTAATTCTTTCAAGAATAACACCGTTTATAATCTAAGGTCATTTGTTTTGGGAGCTTAAGAGGCTAAGCCCCTGCCATGCTAGGGTTGCCATGGGTGGAACACCAAATAGGTGTTCTTTGTTTTTTAATAAATAAAATGTTTATAGTCTGGGGATCATATCAATAGACATTTATAGAAAAAGAGATAGACTAAAATTTTGCAGTCTGTAAGAAGGTTGTTTATTTTTTTTAACGTATGTAGACTTTTAAATAAAGTGATGATGGTGTACGGCCGGTGGTGGACGGTGGTGTTTAACCCTCTGCAGACTTTAGAAGATTTTAAAAGTGGTTGGGCAGTCTGCTCCAAGAAGGGCTCGCACAGATGTTTTTTAATGAAACGTTTTCGGAAAAACAAACAGTCTGCAAATGGCAATATCTGCGCGTGGTCTGCGCGGCGCAGACATAAAAGTTTTCACAAATCATTTTTAGAAAAATAAATACCAACATAGTGGCGCAAAGAAGGGCGTTGGACATAGGGGCTGGCCCACTATGCCTTTCTCGGTGGCGGGCGCCCACTTTAAACAAGACATTTATGTTACATATTGCTGAAAATCCCGACTGCTCCACTTAAAATAGTTCAAACGCCCTGTAAGAAAAAACCATATTATTAATTTATTAAAAAAATTAAAAATAATATAAACACTAATTATTATTATTATTTTTTTAAAGGAACATTGATGATTATTGATATATAATATAATTCATATATTTAAGTAGTTAATTTTAGTTTCATAGGTTTTTATATATTTCTTATTGCTAAAGTTATTTATTACACATTTCTTCAAATTAAAAGGTCACTTATATATTTTCCCTCTTCTAAAGTATATATATGTAAAAAGTCAATTACATATTTCTCCCTTCTAGGAAAAACATATAATTGATCTTTGTAGTTGGGAAAATATATAAATTACTTTAGTAAAGGAAATATATATAAAAAACAACCAACAAATTACCCATGTCCATTCACCACCAAGTCTAATGTTTTTTTATGTTTATTGTCGAAGCCGAACCCAAATAACTTTTTAAACTAATAAAATATGGACCGACTTTTAACATTCCCGACCAAACACCCTTCCCGCCCGCACAACTGCCCAATGACACTCCCATCTGTTGCTGTCATGACCAATTCCGACCACCAAAATGTCGGAGATCGTTGGAATTCAAACACATTCTGACCAAGTACGATATATATATACTTTTGATGGGTTTTTTTGTTTTTCTATTTGATGATTATTAGAATTAGATTTGAGACCAGGGAGTGAGTGGACTTTGAAAAATTACCAGTATCGAATTTTAGAATTAGTTTCGACTTATGAACTTTAGAATTTAGATTTAGATTATTGTTTGAAACTTTGTTTGTTTATGTGATTAGAATCAAAATTTAAAACTAGGGTTTGAAAATTGAAATTGAAGCATTGTTTAAGAAATTTTGTTTGTTTATGTGATTAGAATCAAAATTTAAAAATAGGTTTGAAAATTGAAATTGAAACATTTGTTAAGTTGTTAGATATTTAGATTATAATGATTTATTGATTATGTGAATTAGAATAAGATAAAAAATTGAAATTAAAACATTGTTTGAAACTTTGTTTGTTTACGTGGATTAGAATAAGATTAAAAAATGAAATTGAAACACTGTATGCAGTATGAATGCATGATCAATTAATTACGTCGTTATGGGAAATCCATGGTAACTGGTTATACTTAGATTATAGTGATTAATTTCATTTAAACATGAAATATGAGTAATACTATTATGGAAGCCACTCCCGTATTACCCATTCGCCAGGAGAGTTTTTAACAAATACGGTTTCTCAAAATGAAAGGTGGAGAATCATTATCCAAAACTCTCGAATACATTGGCGTGGATACTCTTCCTTCGGATCCTACTGATTGCAAGCCGGTTTAATCACATAACGTTAATCAATGAGATGAGATTAGAAGGGCATACATACTTATAGGACCATGTCAACTAAGATGTATAGACTTCTCACAATCAATGTGTCATGGTAATAAGTCAAGACAATTCATAGAAAGTTGGTATGATACATATGAGTATAAAGAATGGTTAGAGTATAGTGTAAAATCAAACCATGTGTTTTGCTTATATTGCTACTTGTTTAGGGAACCTTTGGAGATCATAGAGTTTGGGAACCGTTTTAACAAGGTAGCATCAGACTTATTTGTTTCTGTAAGTTGTTTGAGTCCATGTGATAATTTTGGTGGGTTTGACATTCCAAAATACTAAGACTAGCCGAGATGTATCCATATGATTTCGATGAAACCGATTGAAAACTTCTGAGTCAACTCGCGGCCTACGTTAATCATGTGAAAACGGATACACATTTTGCTAACTTGGATGATCTGTTAAATCTTGTAAAGTTAATAGTCTCAACAGAAGAAATACCTATCATTTACATTGGTGTATCCTTTATTGAAGGTTGTTCTTGTATTATCCTTCGCAACTGCAACTGTTGAAAAATGGTTTTTTTTGGCAATGGAGCATGTGAAGACCGACTTGCGTAATCGGATTTTCAATGAGAATTTAATTGATAGTTGTAAATGTTATATTGAGAAAGAATTGCATAGGAAAGTCTCTCTGGATAATATTATAGATAGATTTCGAAAAATGAAAACTTGTTGGGAACAACTTTAAATATGTTTGTAATTACGTTTGACGTGCTTTTGTTGATTATATGAATTTTAGTTGGATTATTTTTGTTTTTAACATGACCCAACCCGCTACGAAATATATCTAGAGACATATAATCCTTAGAAAAAGAATCATAGGTACTGGTTGAGCAAGGCCTTAAGCGGCAGTAGAGGACCCACCCTTGGGCGTGGGTGGGCGGCCGCACCCCTTGAAAATAAATTTAGTGTTATTTTCTGTGAAAAATACCGCACCCCTTGCAAATTTTCAACCGCACCCCTTAGAAAACAATGTTAGGAATTTATATAATAAAAATTGTGAACACGAATTTAAACCCGACCCAGTTATGTAAATAAATTAGCCCACTAATCCCTTTAAATAAAATTTGTATTCTTGTAACCCAATATCAAGCCCAAATAAATAAGTTTATACTAAAGCCCAACCCAAATAACTAAATCAATTAAACAAAACATAAACCCAAATACTAATTGTCCATTGAACTCCAATTCCCGCCCTCCCTCTATTGCCAGCGACGTCAACAAACAACCCACACCCACTGCTGCAGAGGAGTTCGATGGCCAAAATTCTCGTCGGAATCGCAAAAATTCCAGCCACAATAGTACCGAATCACAAATATAATAGAGGTACCTTGATTTGTTTTTAATTATTTTGATATTTATGTGGTTTTTTCAAGAGATAATGGATTTATACATTTGTTAAAAAGGTTTAAATTTTATATGTTTTGATGTATTTTTGGTTCTAGTCTTTAGTAGGGTGGTTTTGTTGATTTTATATGATTGTTGGTTGGTAAATAACAATTACTAGGGCGTGAAATTCAAATTTTTAAATTGAAAAATAAGTAATATGGGCTATGGTTGAACATTTGAAGATCCTTGTTTATTTTGTATGTGATAGGATTAGAAAGGAACCATGAGTAGAGAAGTTATGACGCGATTTCTCAAGAGGAAAATGGGTTGAACAACTTTTTTCGCCGAATTCTTCTAGTTATAGACTAAGGTTTGTTTTTTTGAACTTTGAAGCCTTTTTGTTGTTATGTTACTTACTTATGATGGGTTTTTTATGATGTTTACTTGTTTTACTTGAAACTTTGTTTGTTAATGTGATAGGAAATTAGGAACTAGGGTTTGATTGTTTGAAAATTGAAATTGAACCGACCCGCTATGAAACTTTGTTTGTTTATGTTAACTTATTTTACATGACCCGACCCCATTCGACCCGCTATAAACCGAATTTTTTTTATATAACTACGGGTCTAAAATCTTTAAAAAAATTCTACACCCCCAAGAAAAAAATCCTGAGACCGCCACTGTTAAACGGATAGATATGTGGGCGTGGAGAGGGTAAAAAAGTGGTCCTTGCGACACGGGACCCCCTTCCGGCTCTAACTTATGAAATTTTGATTTACTTTGAGTAAATTGCACAAAACATCCTTTATGTTTTCTTAAACTTGCAGGTTCCAGCCTTAATGTTTAAAAGTTGCTAAAAACAACCTTTAAGTTTATTTTTGTTGCGGTTCAATCCTTTACAGCTAACCACGTTATTTTCTTCAGTTAAGTTCCCTCACATGATCAACCAAAATGACGAATATACCCTCACATGTTATGCATGTGAGGGAACTTAACTGAAGAAAATAACGTGGTTAGCTGTAAAGGATTGAATCCGCAACAAAAATAAACTTAAAGGTTGTTTTTAGCAACTTTTAAACATTAAGGCTGAAACCTGCAAGTTTGAGGAAACATAAAGGATGTTTTGTGCAATTTACTCATTTACTTTTCACTCTTCTTATTGAGATAAGATAAATGTTTTTATCCTAAAAATCAACATTAAGGGACAAAGTGTTTATTTATAGATTACTTATCTAAATCAACTAGTAATATTTTCCGTACGTTGCGACGGAAATTTGGTTGGCGTTGATATGGTGTATTATGATGCCAGCACTCGGTACAATAACCGAAAGAGAAAGCCTAAAAAAATAAAGTTATGATACGCCCAAAAAGATATCGACACTTATTTTACATTGATGGAAAACTATAAGATCAGTATCGATTCGATACCAACACTCGTATATATTAAAGTCGTTATACGCGGTTGTATTTAAGTTTTTTCACGACATAACAATTTGTTTGACAAAAAGTTGTATCGAAATAACGGTAAAATGACGAACTAAGTCGGTATATTAATATTCACAATAGTTTTATTACACACAAGTGTATGATGTAACTCAAAAAATAATGTCATCTTTTACATCTGTCAAAAACCATAAATACAAATAACGATATCAGTATCGATGTTGTTGGTCGGTACAAACTTAGTCTGTCAATGTACCAGTATTTCAAATACAACTTCGATTTAAATATAATTAATAACGGAATATCGACAGAAAAAATTAACATGTATACGTATTTAGTTTTTTTTTAAATAAAAACTATTGTACGAAAGTTATAAGAAAAAAATAAAAGTATTGGATTAAATACATATATCATTTGTTGTATAAGAATAGTAATCAAAATTTATGATTAAAAATAGAAATAAAGAAAAGGAATGTGAAGACACATATTTATTGGAAAAAAAGTAAAAAGAAATATAATAAACAAGGAAATAAAGAAAAGGAAATCAAAACAAATATTTATTAAAACTAAAAAACTAAACAAAAGTTTAAAGAGAAATCTACTATTCATAAATGTTGCAAACAATAGTTTTATTACACACAAGTGTATGATGTAACTCAAAAAATAATATCATCTTTTACATCTGTCAAAAACCATAAACACAAATAACGATATCAGTATCGATGTTGTTGGTCGGTACAAACTTAGTCTGTCAATGTACCAGTATTTCAAATACAACTTCGATTTAAATATAATTAATAACGGAATATCGACAGAAAAAATTAACATGTATATGTATTTAGTTTTTTTTAAATAAAAACTATTGTACGAAAGTTATAAGAAAAAAATAAAAGTATTGGATTAAATACATATATCATTTGTTGTATAAGAATAGTAATCAAAATTTATGATTAAAAATAGAAATAAAGAAAAGGAATGTGAAGAGACATATTTATTGGAAAAAAAGTAAAAAGAAATATAATAAACAAGGAAATAAAGAAAAGGAAATCAAAACAAATATTTATTAAAACTAAAAAACTAAACAAAAGTTTAAAGAGAAATCTACTATTCATAAATGTTGCAAATGTAATATAGATAATAATGTAATATAGATAATAAAGAAAAGGAAATCAAAACAAATATTTATTAAAACTAAAAAAGTAAAAAAGGTTTAAAGAAATGTAATGTAGATAATGTAATATAGATAATAAAGAAAAGGAAATCAAAACAAATATTTATTAAAACTAAAAAACTAAACAAAAGTTTAAAGAGAAATCTACTATTCATAAATGTTGCAAATGTAATATAGATAATGTAATATAGATAATAAAGAAAAGGAAATCAAAACAAATATTTATTAAAACTAAAAAAGTAAAAAAGGTTTAAAGAAATGTAATGTAGATAATGTAATATAGATAATAAAGAAAAGGAAATCAAAACAAATATTTATTAAAACTAAAAAACTAAAAAAGGTTTAAAGAGAAATCTACTATTCATAAATGATGCAAATGTAATATAGATAATGTAATATAGATAATAAAGAAAAGGTTTAAAGATAATAAAGAAAAGGAAATCAAAACAAATATTTATTAAAACTAAAAAACTAAAAAAGGTTTAAAGAGAAATCTACTATTCATAAATGATGCAAATGTAATATGATAAATGATGCAAATGTAATATAGATAATGTAATATAGATAATAAAGAAAAGGTTTAAAGATAATAAAGAAAAGGAAATCAAAACAAATATTTATTAAAACTAAAAAACTAAAAAAGGTTTAAAGAGAAATCTACTATTCATAAATGATGCAAATGTAATATAGATAATGTAATATAGATAATAAAGAAAAGGAAATCAAAACAAATATTTATTAAAACTAAAAAACTAAAAAAGGTTTAAAGAGAAATCTACTATTCATAAATGATGCAAATGTAATATAGATAATGTTGCAAATGTAATATAGATAATGAAGGTATAATATCTAGAAAGATCGATATTAGTTAAAATTCAAAAGATAAATTAAAAGCTTTTTGCTTGTAGACGGGTTAACTTTTTTTTTAATTAAAAAAATACGTTATTTGAGAAAGTTTAATCGTTAATATTGTGCAGGAAGCTAGTTCATAAAAATTATGATGAGGTAATTAGCTTGATGTCTTCATTTTGCCCGATTAATAGTCTGAGCTGATGTGATGTGAGCTCAGGGTGTAAATGAGTTGTGTCTAGTTTAAGAGTTAGGGTCATTTAACTTACGAAAGTTTGAGCTTGAGCTAAACTGTTCTATTTCTAACATTCAGGACCGATTGTGAATCGTTTTACAAGCATGATTGATATCCGCTCGTTTATTATTTATCAGTAATTTGATTTTTCTATTTATATGTTTTAAATTATTTACATATATATTTATAAGTATAATTTTATATATAATAATTGTTATTATGTAATTATCTATTTAATGTATTAAACAAAAAATATATAAATAAAAAACCAGACTAGCCTCACGAATCGGATCTAGTTCAATACAGAAGCTTGGGCTCAAGCTCATTAATTTAATAAGCCTTAGTAAAAACTTGAGATTGGTCTTGAGTTCGTTAAAACTCAATTCAATTTGAGTTTTTAACGAACTGTTCTAAATTAGCTTACAAGCAAAGGTGCACAAAATAATCGGCTAATTAATCATAAGCGGTTATTAACTGAAACCGTAACCGGTTAATAACTGATTTAGGAATAACCGGTTAGTGGTTATTTTTAATCGTAGGTTAGTAACTGGTTATAAGTATTTAATATAGGAACTGATTATTAACCGTTTTAACCGGTTTTTTAATGGGTAGACCGGTTAACTAAAAAAAATCAAAATAACCAGTTAATAATAAAAAAAACTGATTAATTAACTGAACCGATAAAGTAATTAATTGGACCAGTTAAAAGATAACATGTTAAAGTCAAAAAGTCTTATTTGTGAAAGTGGCTTAGCTCCTTCGCATTTGTAAGCCAATTTGTTCGAAGGAATTAAACCTATAAACAAATTGAAAGATAAAAGAAATAAAGACTGAGAAATAAAACAAAAATGGGTAAAAGGATAAGGAGTTAAATTTGATAAAATGTAGTAGAAGACTCCGACATGGAAATAAAATCAGGGGAAGGCAATAAATATAAAGAGACAAGATGTGGACTGACCTTTCACTTTCTTATATTAACAAAGAGGCCCCTCACCTTTCAAAGTACTATCAACATTTTTCTCTTTCGTCTTTACGCTTTACATGGGCCAATCAACGGTTTGTTTGTTTGTATCACAATTAAGGGTATCAACAAGTCAAGTCCAATCACGAACTAAAAATAATTAATTCAAGCGGAAGCAATACTTAATTATCGATTGCCTTTACCGACTCAATGTTTTAGTTTGAAAAATAAAGTCTAGCTTCAATTAAAAATTTAAGTCAAAGCTTGTTCATAAACTAAGGTATACGGTATTTGAGTGATACATAAATGGTTGTGTTAGGGGGATGGGGCGTTCAAAGCCTCAACTCTTATGAATCCTTACCACCAACTAATCTTACTGTGACACCTTATCTCCTAGTGATGACCCCTCTCGAGATTAAAGGGATTGCGGTGGTGTTCTAACAAATGTCTTTCTCTTCCATCTCGCATCAACCCTCCCCCCTCTCTCCAAACATTCTATTGTCGTATTTTAAATATTTCAAAATTTTATAAGACTAGGATATGCATGTAATTTATTATCTTTATTTTATTAAAGATTATAAAAGCATAAAATTATATAAAACTTATAAACAAAAAAATACTTGGAAATGCCAACGGGTATTTTAACAAACCTAATGGGTATGTCTTACACACGATGGATAGTTACTGACGGTATGAAACATGGTTCTAGTATAAGACTGAAATTTAGCCATACAAACTAATACCTGTCCTAATGGGTATGCCTTATATACGATGTATAGTTACCGACGGGTATTGAGTCCGGTATGAAACATAGTTCTACAATGGGTATGAGACTGAAATTTAGCCATACACAACTTATATTTTTCCTATTGTCATACTTATATCACAATGTTATTAAAACACGTTTCCTATTGAAAAAGAATTTGAGTTTAAAAAACCTGGTGTTACAAATATGTTGTGAGAGTGTAGATTCTTTTGGGCCGTTGTTGGTTATAACCAGAGAGTGACTCAGCAGAAGCCCAATAACCAAGGTTGGTAGTAGGCCCAACGGCTAAAACTCCTGTGGACTTTTTCAGGCAACTTAAACCCTCAAGTCAACTAGGCTAACGTTGTCAAAGAAAAACTGATTTTGGTTTCAATGTTTCCCAGTTTCAAGAAGTTTTCGGTTTTGTTTGTGACATTCACAGTTCTGGGTGACTTTTGGGACGAGAAGATATACATACGAGATTTGTTTATTATCTATTGATAATCAATTCTGGATGTATTTTCACAAGCATTATCATGACTATTCTTCTATGGAGAAACTCTACATGATTGTACAATGTTCCTACATGATTGAATTGTTGTATTTCATCATAGTTTGTTGTTGAATCACTAAGATGTCATAACTACATTATGGAGAAACCCCATTGACCATTGTATTGTATTGTGACCTATGTGACTGATGAAAGGTGCACGAATGATGTGTATGTGATTTGTTAAACTTGTTCTTTAATCTTGTTTATTTAAATTATAGAATTAATCACCAACAACTCAACAATGTTTTTACTTTCGAATATCAACACGTATATGTTACCATCCGCTAACTCTACGTGGACTCCTCCCCCTTCTTTCCCTTTCTAGTCTTAGGCGAGTAGGTACATTTTCTCCCTATTTTTTTTATCGGGGCTTCAACATCGACCAAAGGAGCCAAAGCATGCCAAGGATAACCGAAAAATGCAAATCGCCAAGAGGGCATGGAAGGCCAGTTATGATTCATGTTGAGGAGTGAAGAAGTCAAGGGTTGTAAACGAATGGGGGCTAATGAGGAGCAGACCAAGAACTGGCGGACTTTTACATGGACCAGCTCGACAAGTGAAAACAGGGACTTTTACATGGACAGCTCGACAAGTGAAAACAGGGACTTTTACTGGACCGCTCGACAAGTGAAAACAGTTTCAGAAATGGCCCAACTCTAAATGGATAATTGGGCTACGACTGGAGTGACTGGAGTTACGGGGCCCACAAATAAGTGACGGACGAGTGACTGGAGTTACGGGGCCCACAAATAAGTGACGGACGAGTCTCGATGAACCGAATCACATGGCAAACGATCTAGGTGGTTTGGCCCAGCTTTTGGGCTTGAATTCTTTGATTTAAGGCATTAATTTCTCCAATCAAGATTTTTCCCCAAATCCGTCAATCTTTTAGTGTGTGACAGATATGATTCCTGGCCAACATCTAGCTCGTCTATACAATCGTTTAGACTATGTTTGATACATCAAGTTTATTACATTTAATCCCACATCGGTGCAGAAGTTACATTTAAGAAAACAACTACTTCCTGGGAAACCAGTTCCTAAACATACCATTAATCTTACATAGATTTTCTTATGCCAACTTAGTCATCCAAGAAGCTACTATTGAAGAGATCATTTCCGACAGTGTTGACTTTGACTTAACATCATCTTCTTCCTTGTAGCATACATGCTTGATGCCTTTCACAATGTCCTTCGGGCCTGTGATCGGGTGGGATAGTCCGACACAAGCTTGGGGCACATTAGAACCTTTGTAAGCTTTGCAGATGTAGCTTATGAAGTTTGTATAATCCTGCAAGCCACAACATAAATATAACTAATTATTCCAACTGTATTTAGTGGTCACAACTCACAATCTAAATTATAATTATACAAAACACTCACTTCATAAAGTGGTTGACCATTAACAACGACCCATGGCACATACTCATGAGGAGGTTCAAGGGCCTTTGTTTCATCTGCATATTGAACCTCAAGCTGCATAATAATAGATTTATAATTAATCAAACTTCATGTGGAGCAAGAATTTGACCTGTAATTAACGAGAAAACAAACCTTGTGTCCGAGGCCACTATTGTAACAATCAGCAACTGGTTTTGGATCCAAATTCAAGATGTCGAAGCATTTTTCCCACTCAGTGTACTTCCCTTCGTCATTTAGTTGTTCCACGCAATAAACAAAAGGAAAGTGGTCATTCTGCATCAAAGATTTGTGTTACAAGGAGCAAGATCCTGCATATAGGTCTGGAAATTACCAAAAGCGCTACTTGAAAAACCATTGTGACCAAATTTAGCGATGATGTTTCTGTCCTAAAACGGGCAACTGCCTTTGCGACTGTTCTTTTTTTTTTTGGCAACAGAACCTTTTGTAACCAAATTTAGAGACCCAATGACAAGATTTCTGACCCTTTTTCCGTGACCAACTTTGCGACTGAACTTTTTGCGGAAGAATATCGATTTGACGAAAGTAAACAGCTACCGATATGCTGGTTACTAATTCTACAATAGATTAATTAGGGGTGTCAAATGGGTTGTGTTAAAGGGATGGCGGGTTCAACCCGATATGAGCTAAAATTTTTACATGAACCCGGATACGACCCGAATATGAATATCGTGTCAGTCAAATGGAACACGACAGAAACACTCGTGGGTTGACATGAACACTACAAGTTTAACTCATATTTTTCTCTTTTTCTTTCTTTTTTTTTTTGCATATTAATCATCTAAATTTTCTTTTTTAGAGCTAAAAATTACGAATGTAACAAAACAATTTCATTTTAGTTATAAAATCTAATTTTGGCGTCCCTGGTTCCGGTTCGCTACCGGTTTTTACCTTCATGTACCGGTACCGTAACCGGTATTTTCAGTATAGGTTGGCACCAAGCTCATCCCTACTTTTGAAACTAAAAAAAAAAAATCATTAAAAGTTGAAGAAAATCAACAAAAAGAAGGTGTAAAATACCATTGTTGTTCGTACGGTACCCGTGATCGGGGATGAGCAAATGGTACCGGGTAGCAATACCGAATTTCCCGAACTAAAAGATTTTCAAAATCAATTCGGTACCGACTTTTGGCGTTTTCTGTACCAGGTTGGTGCCGGTTTTACCTTCATGTACCAATAACGAACCAGACTGTACCAGTATTTTCAATACCGGTAACAGTTGTCACCAAACTTATCCAAATTAAAAAGTAAAGAAAATAAGAATTATTATTATAATATTAAAATAATAAAAGTATTAAAAACTATATATATTATTATAATATTAAAACACTATTAATTAGCTTCTATAATTAATATATAAAATATAAATATAATATAATGAGTAAACTATTCAAATGGTATTAGAGATTTGATCACTTTTGTCACTTTAGTTCAAAACTAAAATTTTTTGAATCTTAATCCCTATGGTTTAATTTTGTTATCATTTTCATCCAAAAATAAAATCTGATCAGATTTTTTAATTAATATTTTGTCTTTTTCTTCACTTTTAGTGAAGGACAAAATGGTCTTATATTATAACAAATTAAAAAAATCTCACATGTCTTCTGGCGATTCACCGTATTAAGACAGCTAGTGTAGAGGGATCGTATGTGAAAGTGATAATTTACAAAAATAGGTGTTGGTTTTGTAATCGGCGGTGGCGGTAAAACTGCCGGTGCTGCGTGGGGTAGATGGATGGTTCTGGACCTTGAGACGTGTGATGTTGAAATTTTATGCAGGGCACTTCGTATTTTTCTTTGGTGGCGCGAGTTATCAAGCAGGTGAACTCCTGTTCACCTGGAATTGCTAAATGTTATAGAGATTTTGTAATTCATTAAAAAAAGATAAAAAAGTTGGATGTTAACTAAAAAATTGATCAGATTTTGTTTTTAGATAAAAATAGTAACAAAACTAAAACCACAAAAACCCAGATTCAAAAGATTTTAAGTTTTAGGATAAAGTGAAAAAATTACATCATTTTAACAGTAATACATAATTCTATTATTAATATATAATATATAATTTCAACTTTATTTATATATATATATATATAATTTCAACTTTTATTTTAAGTTTTTATTCTAGCATAACCTAATTTAATTTATAAATTAAATACATATTAAGAAAATAAAGTAAAAATTTATATAGGTTAAATTGGTCAGCCTGAACTTATCAAGACCAACTTAACCTACTTAACTAAATGGATTTGTGCTTTCGACCTAAAACTGACCCATACCTATTTTTACTAAACCCAAACACACAAATTTCGTGTAAGTAAGTGTAGTGTTTTCATGTCGTGTAAAGGTGTCACAAAACCACATCCTAACTAATTTCTTTTCGGTCACCTCTAGTTTTACGGCCTCTTTGGTCACTAACTTTACAACCGCTTTAATCAGCAACCAATTTGTTGAATTTTACACATTTGGTACTGGGTATCGGTACCGAATTTTCCGCACTGAATTTTTTCAGTACCTACAGATACCAATTTTTACCTTCACATACCATTACCATACTTGAACATTTTTATGTTGGTACCGGTACCCAGTTTTAACGATTTCCAGTACTGGTATTTTTGGTATTTGGTACCGGTACCACGCTCATCCCTAAATCTTACCACGGCAGGCCACGCATGAATTGCACAGGCTTCTACCGTATTAAGCAAACATTCCCATTTACCATGCTGCAACATAAACAAATCAAACACAAATTTTTCAGTCACCGAAACTTATGTAATTGATCAAATAAACTGAAAATTAACCTGGCAAACGATAGTCCCATCAGAACTAATCCGAGCGTTTCCATAGGGGCTAAGCTTGAGATCAACGATTGAAATGAGTCCGTTATCAAATATCTTATACAGATAGTTGATTATGAAATCCTCACTTGATGGACATAGAGATTCATAGTACACTGTCACTTTCACTTTTTCTTCACTAGTGACGGACAACAACGTAGGTAAAGAGATAATTAGAAGTACAAGTACAACGTTTGATCGGCGGTTGTTGGGACGATGAGAATCCATTTCAGGTTGCCCACATCGGACAGAAACTCGGTGTTGTATTTATTTTGTACTAGTGCTGGTTCTAGACTCAGCATTACCATTCTAATTGCACGAAATTACACTGTTAACCATCATGTATTTGTCTTTTTTTTAGGCAATTGCGTGAATAGAGCAAGTGTGGTCTGAGGGGTGGAATTGTCATTCTGCATATTTACTTGAAATTCGTGCTATGCATTTTAGTGAATCCAACAAGGGGAATCATGGTAAGCGGTGAGCTTATCTCTACCATAAATTCTAGGGGCATATTTGTGACGTTTTAGGCTTCATTTGTATTTGAACTACTGTTATGCCCGGTCCACGTTTCGAAGCATTAAAGCCAAATATTTCTTAGTTTTTTAATACGTATATATATTTTGGTTACTTTTACATATTATTTATAACACGATCTCAAAAAAATATATCGAGTCAACCAACTAAACTAAAACACTATCGTAGTTAGGCTAAAAAATTAAACGATGGCAAGCATGCAATTTTGAGTTGGGGCTAAAATAGTAATTTGTTAGCACCAATGAGCGAGTGTTTAAAACACTACTATAGTTTTGAAAAAGAAAACTAAAATTTTTTTAAGGGTCAAAATCGTAAATTTTAATATGGGGCAAAATCATAATTTTAAACTGAGGCAAATTCGTAAGTTTTAGTTGAGGGTAGAACCATAATTTAGTTTTGAATTGGAGGCAAAACCATAATTTTGAACTCATGCGAAGTCGTAATTCTTGAAATTCGTAATTTATAGCTGGGGGCAAAACAATAATTTTGTTTTGAACTAGTAGAAAAACTTAATTTTAAACTCAAGGCGAAATCGTAAATTTTGAAATGGGGCAAAATCATATTTTTGAACTGGGGGCAAATTTGTATTTTTTTCGCCAGGGGCAAATTCGTATTTTTTAGCCATGGGCAAAAACATATTTTTATTTTGAATTGAGGACAAAGGACAAATTCGTAATTTTTAGTAGGGGTAAAAACATAATTTTGTTTTGAACTAAGGGCAAAATTATTATTTTGAGTAGGGGGCAAAAGCATGATTTTGTTTTGAACTTGGGGCAAAAAATATAATTTTAAACTTATGTCGAAATCGTAATTTTTGAAATGAGGCAAAACCTTTTTTTGTGAACCAAGGGCAAATTCATAATTTTAAATCAGAGGAAAAAATATAATTTTATTTTAAACTAGGGCAAAATCATATTTTTAAACTGAAAGGACGAAATCGTAATTTTAAATTGTGGATAAAATCGTAAATTAAATGGAACAATAGAAAAATCTCAAACATTTATCTCACATTATTCCCTCAACTTGATTTTGTATGCATAGTAAATTTGCCTTGTTTTACAGTTTAATATGGTTGGTTAATTTGTTAAATGTGAATATGACTTTTTGGATGAAACTGTTTAATACAGTTTAATCAATTAATTCTGTTTTTAACAAATCGAATCATATTCGGTTCAGTACTTTTAGTCATTTCTTCAAGTCGGTTCCGTTTAGATTTTGGTTACGACCGAAAAAATAAAAGTTGAATTAACTATTAACCGAACCGGTGAACAACGCTAAATTCAATGGAGATACAAGTTCAACCAACCTAGAGATGCATCGACTTGCAAGACGATGTGGAGTTTGTTGCAAAATTATGGATTTAGCAATAGCAATGTGTAACACCCAAAAAATATTAAATTATGTAAATAATCAGGGGCACTTAACCCAGTTAGTGGAAAGCTCTTTAAAAAGGGGACGGGTTAGTAACGTCCCTAAAATATATAAAAATATAAATTTATATTTAGTGTAAAAGTAAAATATATTACGTCTATAATTAATTATTGGATTTGAGAATTAGTTAGTTATTTGCTAAATAACTAATGGAAACGTCTAGATAGTGCCCAGGTATAATAAACCAAAACTTAGAGGGCTGAATTAGACACTTGGTAAACTAGTTAATATAAATAGGAAAAAATTAAAAACCCAAAGCACACAAATGTGTGTTCACTACATCGACAAGAACAAAGCAGAAGGAGAAGAAGAATCCTACTAACCCTAGAATCAACAATCTATCAAACTAAAGGCTGAATCAAGCCCCAAATCAGTGTATGAATTGAGATTGAGGATCATCCAAGCTAGAAAACCTTAAGGTATGTTAAATTTCAAAGTTTAGCAAGGGTTAGGAAGTTTGATGAATAATACAAACTTCAATATAAGCATCAATTGTAGGTGTGATAGTAGGATTTAGATGTATTTTAACCTAGAGGCAAACCCTTGATGAAAGATAGTGGTCAAAGAACACAAATTTGAGTAATTGAATGATGTTGGATAATTGTGTTAATTGGGTTGTTGAGAAGAGCAAAGTATAGATGCTATCATTATTAACTTATGGTTATGAAGTTTAATAAACCGAGATTTTTATGTGAGTAAGATTATATTCGGACTTACTCATTTGTTATAGTGTAAATATAAAGACATATGATGCCTTAGTTTGCGATATTGAATGTAACGTGTAAATCCGTATTTATATGAGTTCAATGATTTCTTAAATGAAAATGTTATGCTTGACAATATGAAAATCAAATGAAAAGCATACATGATGAATTTGGTGAGGTTGGTAGCTAATGCTCTTCATATTGATCATTTAATAACTAAACGGGTTGTTCAATATAGGCAACTCGAGTGAAAAGACTGGTGATAAAGCCGAAGGTGATTTACGACTAAAAGGAAAGCTATAAGGTACGTGGCTTATTGTTATTTAATAATTTACTTATAATTCTTGTAGTAATATGTGATGAAGGAATCTATCATGTTGTATTGAGAAATAATCGTTTAATCGTATGAAAGCGATGGAGTTCACTAAATACGACTAAGCAGGTCAATAATATGATAAAAGATAGTTTGATCGTATAAAAGCGATAGAGTTCGCTAATACGACCAAATGGGTCAAATAATATGATAAAAGATGGTTTGATCGTATGAAAGCGATGGAGTTCGCTAATACGACCAAATGGGTCAAATAATACGATAAAAGATGGTTTGATCGTATAAAAGCGATAGAGTTCGCTAATATGACCAAATGGGTCAAATAATATGATAAAAGATGGTTTGATCGTATGAAAGCGATGGAGTTCGCTAATACGACCAAATGGGTCAAATAATACGATAAAAGATGGTTTGATCGTATAAAAGCGATAGAGTTCGCTAATACGACTAAATGGGTCAAATAATACGATAAAAGATGGTTTGATTGTATAAAAGCGATAGAGTTCGCTATTACGACAAAACGGGTCGAATAACATGATAAATGATGGTTTGATCGTACAAGAGCGATGGAACTCGCTAAAATGATTAAGAAGGGTCGAATAATAAAGGAATACAAGTTTGGTTACGTAAAACGATTGGATTTCGTTATGGCAACCAAACTGGTAAAAATTTAGTTGTAACATATGCTAAGAGGCTTATGAAAGAATCATTTGGATATAAATTTGATAAAAAGGGTAAAATTGGAATATTGGTTGTAAATTGAGTATTTGATATGTAAGTAATAAGCCGAAGACTTATAAGTTTAAAAATATGATTAGTCCGGATGTTTGATTTGAGTTCATAAGGTAGAGGATCATGTTTCGATTATGTAGGAAAAATTTTAGAAGTGTTCAGTTCTGCAACAATCATGATCAGCATCCGCGTTATCAAGTGATTCACCTACAATGGAAACATTTATTTAGAAATTTAGTTACGTAATACATACAACATATACAAACATAACTAATCATTAAATCATGGCCAATTCCAAACAAAACAAAAATTTCATTTCAGGTTCCACCGTAAGCTACGGCTGACCACCGTAGCTTACAGTCAAAGCTTTTTGTCTTACGGTCATGACCTTCTGTCTTACGGTCAAGACTCCAACTACTATACAGCAGCAGCCTGCTGTAAGCTACGGTGGCTACCGTAGCCTACAGTGGCTTGTTGCAGATTTTCTTTTATTTGCCGTTTTTAACGCGAAACTCTCCGTATCTTTTAGATCGATTGTAGGTGAATCACTTGATAACGCGGATGCTGATCATGATTGTTGCAGAACTGAACACTTCTAAAAATTTTGCTTTCGCTCTAGTTTCCTTAGGTTAATGGATCTTAACGTGTGGTAGTGTTCATGAATAGTTTTTGTAATAACTTTTAATCGTACTAATCTGGTTTAATCTTGAAATATATAATGGTTTCCTAAACATCGAGTTAGGGTGTTACACAATGTCACAATTTTTGTACCTTATGCTATGTTAGACGAGACTTATCTGCAAGAGAAGAGAGTCGAGTGAAGTAGTGAGGTGTGGAGATAAAGCATGAGAGAAGAAAGTCGAAACAAAGATCCAGTTACTCTTTTAGGGTTTGGCAAAATTTGAGAAACGAGATGATCATGGGCGACGAATCTGGGCTAACATAATATAGAGTCGGGCTCATAAAACATTGAGTAGTTCAAATAAACCAAACACAATTAGTTTTATAAACTTTAAAAATTAAATTTGGTAAATTGGTTAATTCAGGTTAACCAAATTACTCGAGTTAAAAAAAATTGTTAAACCAAAAAACCGAACTGAATAGCCGAATATGAATTTGGTTATGTTTACAAACCGAACCAAATAACAGAATTCTTATTTGGTTCGGTTTTTCTTTTCTGTTTTTTTCTTTTGTTTCGGTTTGATTCTTTGTTACCACTAGTGGTGCACAAATCGGGTTTTTTGAATATCTGGTTTCGGGTATGGAACCAGGTTCGGGTACGACCGGGTTCTCCAAAATCGGGTTTTGACAATACTTGGGTCGGGTTCGGGTCCGGGTTTTATACAAAAAATGTCCACCATATATACCCGGGTTCGGATAGGGTCCGGGTCGGGTTTTCTAATACCCGGGTATTATGATACCCTATTTCCGGATTCGGGTATGGATCGGGTTGGGTTCGGGTATGCCTCGGGTATGGATCAGGTTTGGTTCGGGTATGCCTTGGGTATTCTTTTTTTTTTTTTGCATAAAACATAGAAATATAAAATGCAAAACATTTTTATTTCATAAAACATAGAAATACATGACACCTAAATAATCATAGAACCGGGTCGAATAAGATAATGAACATAGATAGCTTCGAATAACTTAATCGTCTTTGTTTATTGTTCGTTTCGAGGATAACACTTGCGGTTAAACCAAACATCAAAGACCTCCTTTTATAGGGTATAGAGATACAATGTAAACCAAAAAATGGTCAAAATACACTTTCTAACGGCTATATAGCCGTTACCAAGGTACAAAACTCGAAAAACACAAAAAACCGAAAAAACCTAAACAGGATACTAGAAAAACCGGTTCCGGGTTGAAACCGGGTACTCGTAAAACCCGGATTGAAAACAAGTAAATAAAACCCGGTTCCGGGTATAACAGAAATACAAACCCAACCCCTACCCTATGGGTAGGATCAGGTTCGGGTATAAAAAAACTCAGGTTTTATTATACCTGGTTCCAGGTTTTTTTCGTGTCCGGGTTCGAGTTTTTTTGTGCACCACTGGTTACCACTAGTCACTCTATGTATGTGTATGTTGTGCCTATGATTATAAATTTGTTGGACCGTGACTGAACTGAAGCCCAGCAACCAAGGCCTGGCACTAGGCCCAACCATATTGTATCGTTAGTGATAATTAGGAAATGGAAGTGTAAATAGGGTTACACATATAACGTATTGGACATTTGGACCATAGTCGGTTTCAAGTTGAAACAGGTTATGGATATAGTTAAAAAGGTAAGGAACCATGTATATACCAACAGGTAGGGAATGATCGGGTTTTCCTTATACCCGGTTTTTATAGTACGTCTCTAAGTGGTCATACAAAACTAATAAGGTGTTTATTTTGTTTTATGTTTGTAAATTTATGTTTTGTGTTATGAATGTATCCATTATGTAGTGACTTTCCACATGTATAACCCCTATCTATGAATGTATCCATTATGTAGTGACTTTTCACATGTATAACCCCTTTCTCTTATTTACTATTGTACTAACGTGAGTGCCTATATATAATGGCATTTGTATATGATGTTAGATGAATGAATAAGAATTCTTCATGTTCTATTCTCTACATGATTTCATAGTCTAGCTCTTATGTTTATATACATATATATTAGTTGCTAATAGACCGTTACACGTTATCAGCACGAACGTGCTCTATGTGTTTTGCCACCCTTGGTATCCCTTTTTCCTTGCCTTTGATGTGCATTATTTTCCAACCTAACTCAATCTCGCATGTTGAGAAAGCAACCCAATAATTATGCAACTATCTCTACTAATAAATGTGTGATTCTTCGTATGATTATTCATATTATATTTGATGATGATACATCAATCTTACTGGTGACACTTATTATATATATATATATATATATATATATATATATATACATATATATATATATATGTAAACTTAAAACTGATCATTACTATAAATTCTAGGATGTAGTCCATGATTGAACTCTTATCTATATATTTTTTCATTTAATTTTAGAAGTTATTTTATATATATATATATATATATATTAGCATGTTGGTATTCATCAGGATTTAGATGTTACATCATAAATTATGACGTTACAATTGACTAATTCATCTTTTTCTAATACTTATTATTAATTGAATAACTATAGTTTTCATTGACGACGACGATATTACGAATATTTATTTTATTTTTCTCTTTTACAAATGGTCCTTTCTATTATTCTAAATTGGCTGGATTATCATTTAGTTAGTTAATTTAATATATGTTGTTTAAGACTCTTACAATCTAGTGATGCTCATCTACATATTCTTTGAGCCACCATAATCATATATTTATACTTCTTTATTAACCTTGTTAAGTTGTAAATAAAATTATTGAATTATTTTGATTTGAGGAAGTTAATTTGCAATCTAGAGAATATTATATGTGCTTTTAGAATCCATGAAAAACAATTAAATTCAATATTCAATATTAAAAGGTATGAAACTCAATATTTATGGACTAAACAATGCAATTGTATTATGTAGATATACTTGTATTGGTGGTAATATATACATGATGTATGCACTAGATTTTCTTTTTGTATAGTTTATAATTTAAATGGATATGAATTCTGTAATTAATTGTTTTCATTAATCATTATTAATATATAGCATGCTAAAAGACTTTTACATAATTAGATATAAATGAGTTATGTGAGTAAACATCAATTGATTTAGTTTTAAATAAACTATATAACTTATAATGCAATATATTATTATTATTATTATTGTTGTTATAACATGATTATGCAAATATCGTTTGGTACTTATATTAAGGTTAATGTTAAAACAAATTTTGCATATAAGAAATTCATATAATAGATTAATATTGCTAGATATCATTAGTTGTTTTTAGAGAAACATTTTCTAGCGATGTCGATACCTCTCATGTATTCATTATGCCATGTCATAGTGTTTAACAATTTATTTGCATATTAACTATTACTATTGCTAGTATAAAATAGTGACTATTGCTATTGCTTCATATGTACAATGTATAGATTGCTTATATGATGTCATCAGTTGTTTAAATATCAATATTTGAGAGGAGAAAAATGAGTATGTTATGTAATTCATCAGTATTACAGTTTTCAAATAAAATTTTCAAATACAAGTAATAAATGATCTGAGAACTTGAAAGAGATATATGTTTAAGTTTTAAAGTAAGTGTTCAAAATATATATAATATTTTGTTTGGTTATACCATAATAAGTTATTACATAAATTATATGCGTTTGCTCATTAGTGATAAAAAGGTTTCTTATTTTATAAAGGCCCATTATAAGTTGTTTTTATATGATGACATGCTATAAGGTCATGTATTGTATGATTTGTTGCTATCTATACCTTGTATTCTATATGCTATCACTTCTTTGCATCGATAATACCGAATAGAACGACTAAACCAAAGTTGTGGTTTATTGTTATTCTCATGAAAAAGTAGAAATATGTTTCGATTTGACACCCAAAGTGTCATACTCCTTGTATCTCATTATCAAGTATAAAAGAAATATTATATGACTCGGACATATAATTACTTCTCAATTGACGTTATACGAAGAGAGGTTTATTTATAAGGGAAATCAGATGAAACAAAATTTGTCAAACCTCAAATATACTCCTGAAGTAGCAATATCATTTAAAGGGTATGAACGGTTTATGTTCGAGAAAATAATGGAAAACCGTAAAAATTCAATGGTTTTACTCTGATGCATGAAGTGAATATATATTGATCATTGGCATCATTGAGAAAATTGTAATGATGATCAAATTAATAATGAGATTGACCATCAGAAGTGCAACAATCATCATGTTAATAAGAGATCAAACTATCAGAAATTATAAGATAGTAAAGCTAATAGTGAGATCGAATATAAGTATTATAATGATAGTCATGATATCGACCACCAAAAGTGGTAAACTAGTGATTACATAAAACGATGGTTTGAACTTTGAAGTTATAATACATTCTTTCATATCTTATGTTTTGTATTACATACATGCAAGTAATACATATACAATATCATAAACCATAAGTTTATGGATCATGATTATTTACTTTATTGGTATGACCTGTTAGACCACACCGAGTCAATGATGATGTGAAATATAATGAAGAACTTGAAGATTCTTCTAGTTGATAGCATATTATGTTTGCTCTTAAGGGAAAAATTATTTATTTGCAAATTAATGGTATAAATCCCTAAAATATTATGGAATTAATGAAGGATGTATATATCCAAACATGATACCGTTTAGTGTTTTTAAATCGATGCATCGTCTAAATGGTCATCAAATTTACAACTTGAAGTTGTATGTAGCTTAGCTAATGAGATAGCAAGCATATTATTCCATATTATCATATTTATGGTGGTTATAACAATGAATTTGGTATCCATGTTACTAATGATTATTGGAATAAGTATTGAACTTTCTAAATGCTTAAGACACATATTGCTTTTGTTGGAGACGATGATCAAACGTCTACAAATTGATTGAAAAGTCAATAATCAAGAGAGCAAAAGTTCATACTTGAGCACATGTGATTTTACATGCAGTAGCATTATTTCACATCAAGCCAACATGTTGTAATAGTTTCTCCCAATTATAGTTGGTTTTGGTCAGGAACCAAATATTTCCCATCAAACATTTTATTGTGCGGTATACATTGGAATTGATCCATCACAACGCATAAAAATTGAAACTCAAATAATGTTGGGAATATATGTTGGATGAAAATACTATTTATGATTACATACTTAGAGCAATTAACGAGAGACTTATTTATGGCTCGTTAAATCTTACTTTAAGTAAATTAACGTTTTCAACATTAGGGGGAGATTAATGGCAGTTGAAAAAGGAATAGGTGTGCATGAATTATCATTGATCCTCAAACTAAATTCTGTGAACAAGAAGTTCAAAAGATAATTCGTTACCTAGATTAAAGAATCAATCATCAGACATGTTAACTGACCTAAATACAGTGACTAAGTAAGTCACGTAGTCAACTGCTAATGCTCCAATTAAGTTAATTGTCCTAGTATGGAAAACCATATATTAATGAGTCTATTGCACGCCTGAAGCGTGGTAGACTAGTAGATTCCAAGAAAATAAAAATTCCACGAAAAATTAGAGCAAGTAATGAAAAAGATGGTCAAGTTGAGGTTATAGTAAAAAAAAGGTTTCTTGAAGAGACATTAGACATCAGGTACCTGAAAATAAATAGCTCTTAGTAAATTATATCATGTCTAGGAGTGTATGGAATCGAAATAAAATCGACGTCGTTATACTTTTATATATATATATATATTATATATATATATATATATATATATATGCGCTTGAAAAGATGAAATGGTGAGGATCAAGATTTAAAATCTGCCTATGAATAAATACAAAGAAATGATTGGCAAATGGAACGACGCAAATGAGGCAAAGTTGAATTCTTTATTGAAATTGATAGCTTACGGGCCAGTAGTCCATAAAAAAAGTTGTAAAATATATTTAATGTAATTAGGTCTTTTATGTGGATCAACAATTGATGGCACAAGGATTTTGCAAAGACCTATGATTAATTATGAGGAGACTTATTCTCCAGTGGTGGATGCAATAGCTTTCAGTATTTAATTAGTCTGGTAATATAAAGAGAGAATTGATATGCGTCTTATAAATGTTATGTATCATTTAGATACTAAAGTTTACATGCAAGTCCTTGAAGGATTTAAATTATGTAATTAATGTAAAGTAAGTTCTCGAGAACATTATGATCGTTGTATACAGATTCATTTTTGAATACGATTGAACTCCAGATGAGTTTCTTAAAGCAATTGAGTTCTTTAAAGGTGAATCAAAACATCTTAACGATGTATTTCTTGTGCACCAATAAACATACATTGAAAACTTGTACCCTGATTGTGATATCTTAATAAATAGTGTACATGCATGGTACAATATGGATTTTGGAGATAAAAGCAAGTGTTCATGACACTTTTACATGATATAGATATTATGTGTTAAATGGGCAAATTTATTTAGCAAAACTTCTGAAGAGTGAAAGCACATGCATATATGGATAAGATGGAACAAATTCCCTCATGGATTGATAATGCTAGAAGTATTGATGTCAAAACCTCAAGAAACATACTATATGAAGTTGACAAAATATGTGTTGACTAAAATAGTCGAGTCAAATATGATATAATTGACTCACCAGTGAGCTCGAAAACGAGAAATACATATGGTGAAGTTGGTCCATTTGTTTTCATTAAAAGAACGATATGAGGTTTACAAGTATTGCAATATATGTTGATGATGTCATTGAATCTCCCGAAGAGAAAAAAAAGAGCTCAAACATTTGAGCAAGAATTTGCAAATGAAATACAATATTGCAAATTTATGGCTCGATACGTAGGACATACGTTTATATTATAATCCATCAATCATAATACATCTAGAAAATGTTGGACATTTTCATATGGACAAAGCTTTTGGTGTAAGTACATTTAATGATGTTCAAATATTTGATATAGATAAAAATGACTTTTATCATCTTCTATCAAAGAAGTAAAGATCATTGGTCATGAAGTACCATAATTCAATAAAATTGTATTAATATATTTGCTAGCTATACAAGAACATATACCATTAAATTCATTGGCAAGATTTAACTCGTGTACGACGAGAAGATAGTGAAATGAGTAAAACATTATTTTTCTATACCCTTAAGGTACGAAAGGTATGGGTTCATATTTTACTAACCCATCAACAAGTTTGGTTAGTTTTGTAAATACAGGGTTTATAACAAAACACATTCATGGATCTTATGGTATCTACTTACAAGAGGAGGTAATTAAAGTTTACATGAAGATCATACATCAAGTTCATTAATAGATTGCACATCAAGTGTCAAATCACTTACTACAAACGTTTTTCAACAACTTTCATAGAAGATTGGCACTTGTTACTTGAAATGATACATATTATATTGAGGGGGAGACTATATGCGTTGCACTCTTTTTCCCTTAGATGAGGTTTTGTCCCGTTGGGTTTTCCTAGCAAGGTTTTTAATGAGCAACATCATTAAGCGTATTAAAGAATAGTATTCCATCATGTGGATAGTCAAGGGGGAGTGTTATGAATGTATCCATTATGTAGTGACTTTCCACATGTATAACCCCTATCTATGAATGTATCATTATGTAGTGACTTTTCACATGTATAACCATTTCTCTTATTTACTATTGTACTAATATGAGTGCCTATATAAAATGGCATTTGTATATGATGTTAGATGAATGAATAAGAATTCTCCATGTTCTATTCTCTACATGATTTCATAGTCTAGCTCCATGTTTATATACATACATATTAGTTGCTAATAGACCGTGTTTCATAACACTTTGTATATTGATAATCTTGAAAATAGTATTTCTATCTTATCAGATTATTTTTTTAAAACTTAAAAAATAAATTATATTTTTATTTAGGGTTTTTAAATTTAAAATTTAAAAATAATTTATATTTTTTATTTGGGGTTTTAAAAAAAAGTGTGGGATTTCTCCTGTTTTAAGTTTCTAAGTAAGTTGGTTAACTTGTCCACATAAACTAATCCAGGTTTTTATTTTATTTTAACAAGTTGAAGGTGTTGAAAAGCACTTGGAAACTTCTTTTCTTGGTTAGATTGTATAGTCTTTATTAAATATATGACAAATATGTGTTATGTGGCGGTCGTTGAAGCTCACACGTATAATAAAGCATTGTATGCCACATGGCTTTAATTGTCAGGTTAATATCTACTGAGGTATATTTACATATGCATCTCTCTTTGTTTTGGTTTATTTAGAACATAGCTATTGCAACATATGATTTATTCTGTTGTGATCATGCCCCTTGCTTCTATTTGGCCATGGAAATTTACAAGGAGTTATAGGGAACTCTCCACAAGTGAGTGTATTTTCTATATAATGTATATTGTTTTCTAAGTTAGCATGTTGTCACGGAGTTAGCTCTTCAACGTTGGCCTTAGAACACGGTCTAAGTAAGCCTAGCCGACTTAGTGTCGTTGGGTTTTGGTTGTGAAAGTCGTTAAAGGGAACGTTGGATCGCAAGTAAGTTGCTTGTAATACTTGAACACAAGTATACAAGATAAAAGCTTTGTATTATACAAAGAGTACTTACAAGTGTGTAGATGTTTACAAGTATTTGGGGATGCCTTAATGAGCTCCCATGATCCATATTTATACTAGTGTTCTAAATCTAGAACACTCCTTACAAAATATCAAGTCTAAATATCTAAGATATTTGTTACAAAATATCATGATATTATGTTGAATTCTAGAATGTTCTGGGCAGATTTTTATGGCTGAAGTAACCAGCAATTTCTAGGACTTTCTTGGCTGGTTCATGGTCTTTCTAGTGTTATTATGTTGCTGGAAAAATCTGGGTTGTTCCGGAGTCTTCCGGGCGGCTCTTGATACGTGTAGATGGCCCCGAAAGATTCTAGAATGCAGAGTTTTTGGGCTGCATTTGTGCGGGGCGTGACAATGTGCCTTTAATTCCCATTGATTGCTTCTATTTTTGTTCAGCCAGTGGATCTTGCCTCACTTATGTGAATACATAACACGTGTCCTCTTTTGCGAATTATATTTGTAATTCTTTTTTCATTATGTATGTAATACGTATTTTCAGTATATAACACTTATAATTTATGAAAATTAAATTGTCCAACCCAAGCTCAAAAACACCTAAATTTATAACTACTAAATTCCCGAAAGGGCCCCAAATTTTTGTTTCGTTTTGGCCTTCTATAAAGCTTGAGGTAGCTTTCAGTATAGTTTATATGATCTTGAATTTGGCCGCGATGAGTTTGGTTTATTATAAAGTTGGCATAGCATAGGTGCTCTTCTCCTTGGCTACCACTAATCCTCATTAGTGATTATAGCTGAAAAGCCATCAGGCAGCACCTTCACTACCACAACTTTCGCTTTCCTTTTTCGTTTCCTTCCAAAAAAATAAATCGTTTTAACAGTTACCACCGTTCTACTTCAGGGTTATTTATAAAAAATAAAAATAAAAATAAAAAGACAAAGTTGAAAGGACTGGCTCATGATTTGTTTGGCGGAACTTTGGTGACATTGGTGAATATTGTTAGTAATACTGCTAATAATGTAATGGAAAAATTGAAACAGAAACAAAGAAACAGTGAATCGGGCTTGTGTTTGACACAATTCCCTTAAATAGATTCGTCGTCTGTTCCCAGTGTACGCCGGTCCGAAGCAGCAACAGCGCACTGCCGGACTTGAACACTTGTCAACAGAATCGGTTACGGGTGCAAAACCGCCCCACGTGAGTCCGGGTTCTCGGAACGGCATTCGTGTCCGCAGGACATGCGGGCGTACACGAGTTCAACTAAATTCGGCTCAAGATTTGCACCCCCCTGCGCGCCTGCGTAGGAGTTTTGGTAAAACATGGCACATAGTTATGTTAGTTAGGTAAAACATTACCTTATACACTAACTTCTATTTTATTCCCACACCTATGTGGGACAAAGTTTTAGACTTCATTCACACACGTTCAAATATCCAACAATCCCCCACATGAATGGAGGAAGATCTCAAACAACATTATTCCAATTAAATTTCAGCAGTTGAGTTTTGCATACGATAGGTAGGTGTTACCCTTTGAACCTTCGCTTATGAAATGCACTTAGCCCACTAGCTCTGAGTAGACATTGATGTCTTTGAACTCGTCTGCCGTTTATGTCGATGACAATACATTTCATACAAGACTCTCCCTGACAAAGTCAAGTCTCATAGATATGTTCGTTATGGTCATGAACATGATGCTGGTTATGCGAGAGCTATTAGGTATTGTGCCCCAACAATACCCTTCGAAGCGACCCCACTTCTCTCTCACATAGGTGACTCACTAGGTATGGATACCTTAGTCGAATCATTAAAAGTCATAGGCTCAGCCTTACACATGTCACTTTTAGGAATGGACTAGGAGTTTACTAAACTGTATAATAAACTCCCTTTATATGTGTAGGGTTAATCTCTCCCCCACAGTGACCTTACCAATTCATACAATTAGGTTTTCCTATTGAACTTAATTCTTGGGATCTCTGTCTATTAAGTTAGGTTTCCATCATATGAATTTCACTTTTCAAGGGTTTCAGTCCCATTCCCATGGACGACTTCTGAACTAACTCTCTACTTAGGCCTTTTGTTAGCGGATCCGCGATATTATCCTTTGACCTAACGTAGTCAACAGTGATAATTCCTATAGAGATTAGTTGTCATATCGTATTATGTCTAGTCTGATATGTTTGTTTCTACCATTATACATTGTGCTACGAGCTCTGCCAATTGCTAATTGGCTATCACAATGTATAAAAATGGCCGTTGCCGGCTTAGGCCATCTTGGTATGTCCTCAACAAATTGACATAGCCATTCTGCTTCTTCACCTACTTTATCTAAAGCGATGAACTCCGATTCCATCGTGGATCTAGCGATAACCGTTTGTTTCGACGATTTCCACGATATAGCAGCACCTCCAAGTGTGAATACATACCCACTTGTTGCTCTGGAATCATTTGTGTCAGATATCCAGTTTGCATCGCAGTGTCCTTCTATGACGCTGGATATCTATTATAATGCAACCCGTATTCTCGAGTGTATCTTAAGTATCGAAGCAACCGAGTAATACCGTTCCAATGCATTGAATTTGGATTGCTCGTGTATCTACTTAGCTTGCTCACAGCATATGCTATGTCTGGTCTAGTACAACTCATAAGATACATCAAGCTACCAATAATTCTTGAGTACTCCAACTGGTTTACAGGTTCACCTCTATTTTTGGCTAGATGTTGACTCGTGTCAAGTGGAGTCCTAGCTATGTTGGAGTCATTTGCATTACACTTCTCAAGAATTTTGTCCAAATAGTGGGATTGACTTAAAACAAGTCTACTTTGGGTTCGTGTGATTTTAACTCCCAGAATCACATCTGCAAGACCCATGTCTTTCATGTCAAATCTTGCTTTTAGCATGTTCTTTGTAGATTTTATGATTTGTCATCACTTCCAGTGATGAGCATATCATCTACATATAGACACAAAATGACGTATCCATCAGATGTGTCCTTCACATATACACATTTGTCACATTCATTGATTTTGAACCCAACATCAAGCATAACATGATCAAATTTTTGGTGCCATTGTTTTGGAGCTTGTTTCAATCCATATAATGATTTTACGAGTTTACACACTTTCTTTTCTTGCCCAATGGTTGTGAAGCCTTCGGGTTGCTCCATGTAAATTTCTTCCTCTAGATTTCCATTCAGGAAAGCTGTTTTCACATCCATTTGGTGAACTTCCAAATTTCTAATAGCGGCAATGGCAAGCACCAACCTGATGGATGTTATTCGCGTGACTGGCGAATATGTATCAAATTAATCTAAACCTTCTTGTTGTTTATATCCTTTGATCACCAACCTTGCTTTGTACTTATCGATGGTTCCATCAGGCTTCATCTTCTTCTTGAAGATCCATCGATATCCTAGTGGTTTGCATCCTTGAGGAATATCTACTAGTTCCCAAGTATGGTTTTGTAAGATCGAGTCTATCTCACTTTTGATGGCCTCCCTCCACTGAGGTCCTTCAGAGGAATGTACCGCTTGTTGGTACGTTTGAGGTTCATCTTCTACCATGTAGGTAAGAAACTCAGGCCCAAAGGATTTTTCTGTCCTTTGTCGTTTACTTTTCCTGATTTCAACTTCCTCAGCCTTCGATTGTTCTCGAGGTTCATTGTTTTCAACCTCAGGAAAAGTTTCCTCGACCGGTCTAGAAGAACTCGGTTCAATTCTACTTAAGTGTGGGAACACATGTTCAAACCAAGATGCATCCTTGGATTCTATTATGGTACCTTTGCATATTCCAGGGTTCTTAGAATCATGCACAATAAAACGATAAGGACCATAAGGACGGGTGTATCCAATAAATACACAATCTACTGTTTTGGGTCCTATTAGTAACTGTTTTGGTGGTGTGACAACCACCTTAGCTAGACACCCCCACACTTTTAAGTATTTATATGGTGGTTTCTTTCCCGTCCACAATTCATATGGCGTTACATCCTTTTTCTTATTGGGTATCATGTTCAACACATAATTTGCCGATAAGATTGCTTCCCCCCACATGTTTTGGTTTATACCAGAACTTATCATCATGGTATTCATCATTTCTTTCAATGTACGATTTTTCCGTTCCACATGCCATTCGATTGAGGGGAGTAAGGAGCCGTGAGTTCATGTATGATTCCATTTTTGCACATACGTCAATAAAAGGTGAACATATTCACCTCCTCGGTCACTCCTTACAATTTTGATTTTACGATTTAGTTGATTTTCAACTTCGGCTTTGAACAAGATAAACTTGTCAATGGCCTCGTCCTTACTCTTAAGTAAGTACACATAGCAATATCGTGTACTATCATCAATGAACGTGATGAAGTACTTGTTCCCACCACGAGTAGGAATTGCCTTTAGCTCACACACATTAGTGTGTATCATCTCGAGGGGTTCGGTGATTCGTTCGACCTTTTTGAAGGACGATTTCGTTTGTTTTGCTTCTACGCAAGTTTCACATTTATTATTTGAGTCGATATCGAATGTTGGTACGCAATTAAGTTTAATTAAACGACGAATTGAATAAAAGTTAACATGACCTAGTCTACCATGCCGAAGATTAGAAGACTCAATCAAGTAAGTAGAAGTAGTAGCGTTTTCATTCACAGCTTTCACTACCATTACATTTAGTTTAAACATACCATTGAGGGCATAGCCCTTACCAACATACATACCTTTCTTGGTCAACACGACCTTATCCGACTCAATCACCATTTTGAACCCAAACTTGTTCAACTGCCACCCCGACACAAGGTTTTTCCGGATTTACCGGAACATACAGCACGTTGGACAAAGTGAGTTCTTTTCCCGAGGTCATCTTCAAGACCACGTTCCTCTCGCCCTTGACTTCGGCCGTGGCCGAGTTTCCCATAAAAACTTTTTCCCCATTGGTCACCTCCTTGAAAGTGCTAAACAGATTATTGTTAAAGCACACATGACGGGTAGCCCCCGTATCAACCCACCAATCTTTGTTATTTTGGCCATCCAAATTTAACTTCGGTGACCAGGATTGAGAGGTCCGTGACCATGGCAACAAGGTTTTCGACTTCATGAATCATGTTCACTTGTCGAACACTTTCTTTCTTAGGAAGCTTGCATTCGTTGGTCTTATGGCCTTGCTTTTGGCAATTGTAGCAAGTTCCTTAAAACTTCTTTTTCCCAACGCCTTCTTTTGGGCCGAGGTTAGAGCGTTTCCCATGATCTTTCTTTCCACTGTTTTTTGACTTTGAAGACTGGCCATGCTCAACAGGATTGGCTTTGACAGTTTCAGCACTATCAACTTTTTTCAAAGTCAATTTGTTGTCTTCTTCAATGCGAAGACGAACAACAAGATCTTTAATAGTCATCTCCTTTCGCTTATGTTTTAGATAGTTCTTGAAATTGACCCAACTTGGTGGTAGCTTCTCAATCATAGCAGCAACTTGGAATGTCTCGCTGAGGACCATTCCTTCTGCATGAATGTCATGAAGAATAACCTGCAGTTCCTGGACTTGGCTCATGACAGTTTTAGCATCTATCATTTTAAAGTCCAAGAACTTAGCCACCACAAATTTCTTTGTGCCCGCATCTTCTGTTTTTGTATTTGCGATCCAACGACTACAATAACTCTTTGGCAGTCTTGGCTTTGCATACATGTGTCCACTAAACCATTTAGAATGAAGTTGCGACACAAGAAATCCAAATGATTCCAAGCATGAATCGCGCTCACAGCATACCTCGCAAGGTTCAACGTGGTCAGATAAAAGAACATCTTTTGCTGCCACTGTTTGAAATTCACACTGCTGAATTTCTCAGGCTTCTCGGCATGCGAGACAGCGGTGCAACCAGACCCGTTGTGACAGCAACGGCGGACGTCATGATCGCAGAGACGACAGTAGAAACAGCAGTAGTCATAGGTTGGGTTTGCATTCGGAACGACATTCGTGCGAGTTCAACTAAATTCGGCTCAAGATTTGCACCCCCCTCCCTGCGTGCCCGCGTAGGAGTTTTGGTAAAAAATAGCACATAGTTATGTTAGTTAGGTAAAACATTACCTTATACACTAACTTCTATTTTATTCTCACACCTATGTGAGACAAAGTTTTAAACTTCATTCACACACGTTCAAATATCCAACAAATATAATATGCGGTTCATGTTTATGTTGCAGGTTATACATTTGTTTATGTTGCATTGTTCATCATGTTTATTCCAGGTAAAGTACTTCTCTTCCTTCTATATATGCTTTTGATAAATGGTTCAGAAAATTATAAAAATGCGGTTCATTCACATATTTTATCCTCGATGTGGTGTCTATGGAGGCCTTGAAACGAAAAGGTTACATAAAACAATGGGGGATATCAAAACTTTGACTTTTCGGTGCTAAAATGCAACTCTAAGCAGAGGGTTGAAATGCAAGTCTAAGGAGAGGGCCCTCAGCTAGGAAATATGGAGAAGGTTTAGTTTGTCAACAAAATGGATGGTAGCTTGTTCCTTTTTGTTATGGTGTACTGAAGTTAAATGACTTAAGCTGGAAAGGGAATCAGCCTTAAATATCTTTCATTCAAAGATTTTTTTTTTAAACAACACTTCTAATATTATTTTAAATTCATAAAATTTGCCAAGTTACATCAAAACAGAAGGTAGCCGGGCAACAAGCTGCGCTGCCAATCCTTTCTGAATTGCAAACCCTAACCTTCCAAATACAAACTCTTGCCCCCTTGGAGTTGAACAATTGCTGTAGACGACCCGTTGAACCCTCGTCAAGAAGTGGATAGCTTCTGGCGCTAGGGAGCCAAAAGTATCAAAGGCAAAAGGGACAAAGATTTGTATTGAATTTGTAATTATGTGCCTTTTATTCAAAGATTTATAAAGAGTTATAAAAATAGACAAAAAAAGCGTTTGCGAGCTAACCAACCCAAATACGTGTTACCCGTTATCTAACTTGCTCGACCCGATATCTTGCCAACTTTGTTTCTGTTCATTTAATTTTTGCATCTGAGAAGTGTTAATTTGCATGTCTTTCAAGATTGTCTACTAGGTGAAAATATCTTAAAGTCTGAACTGCTCTGTTTGCTAATAAAGTTTTGGTAGCACACCAAATATTTGATCAAAGTTATTAGTGATGAAAGTTGTCGAAAGTTTTCTCAAGATAATATAAATAAGTGTAACTTGGTTGACGTTTACATTATTGAAGGAGACTCAATTATATCTAATTCTACAACTTAAAGTGACCTCGATGATGTTGATTATGTTAACAAGATAGAGACTAAGCTTCCAAAGTCAAAGAAGTGAAAATAGTTGATATGTTTTTTTTATTTTCTTTTTTCATTTTCAACTTCTTTTTTGGTTGTTTGTTTTCCTCAATAATTTCGTCAAACACTTTACATCTTTATTTTTTGGATGTTGACATTAATGTTTGATGTTATCTACTTTTTATATTTATCAATAAATGTCGGTTTAATACAAATTGCTTCTATTATTATCTTGTCAAAAGTGATATTCGTTTCATATTATGTCATATACAGATGTCATTTGATTTAAAAAGACATAAATCGCTTAATTTTTTTTTATAAAATCATAGATTTTTTTTCATTTATACCGTCTTTCATAGCTAATTACATGATTTACACAAGTCAATTAAATTATAGATGAGACGAACCAGTAAAACATTTGTAAACATATTTTTTATATAATATAACAACTCAAGTTTATTATTTGAAAATTAATTGTCCTACCCTGGAGGATCCCGGGTTATAGCCTAGTAGTGCACATATAAATTATAAATTTTGAATCGAACTGTTACATAGCAAACAAGAAAACTCAACCCAATTAAACTCGAATCTTACATGAAAAGGGTTTGTCGAAAAATTAAACTCGAATCTTACAAGATGGAAGTGGGTATCATGGAGGAAAATTACAGCCCCAAAGGATCTAACACAACGCGATAACACTAGTTAGCTATTGGTTTGGGTAGGAAATTTTAGAATATAACGTTTTATATTATGCACAAGTACGCCAACCACATTCGTGCGACAAACTTCATGTGATTCGGTATCATAATCATACATGTTTGAAAGTTGCACTTAAACCACTTAAAATCCACAAACCCAAGAAAAAGGAGTTACTAGTAAATAAGTTCGTTAAAACACACCACACTAATCTTATATAGATTCCCCATGCTAACATGGTGCACCTAAGAAGCAGCGGTTGCTGAGATGGTTTCCGAAAGTATTGACTTCAACTTTGCATTATCGTCTTCTTTGTAGCAGACATGATTTAAAGGTTTTGCATTGTAATTCGTGGTGGCAGCCGGGAGAGATAAACCGAGGCAGGCTGGGGGAGGGTTTGATCCTTTATAAGCTTTACAAACGAAGCTTACGAAATCTGTGTAATCCTACAAGCCACAAAACAAATGTCATGTCTCTATACAAGATTTACCAAATGCTATTTCTGTTGCAAACTTACAGTCTTGAAGATAATACAAAATACTCACATCATATATTGGTTTTCCATCTACAACGACCCATGGCACATACGTATGAGGAGGTTCAAGCGCGTTTATTTCATCCGCATATTGTAGCGCAAGCTGCATAATAAATGTATGATTAATGCATCACGGGTGGGTTCAAATAAGAGCTATTAAATAGACCCAATGGCTAAAAAGTGGTCCACTTGGTTAACGGTTCTCATTTGAACCTCCCTCTAATACATCATAGAGTTAATTACGTTTTTCGTCCCTGTGGTTTGTTGAAAATAACAAGTCCATTAGTTTAAAAATGCCAAAAACAGTACCAGTACTTTCACCTTGTAACAATTACAGTCCACCTCCGTTAACCCCATCCAATTTACCGTTATGTTTTGGTGAATAGACTAAAATACCCCTATGTTAAAAAATCTACAGAAAAACAAGAGTTAATTACGTTTTTCGTCCTTTGGTTATTTTCAACAAATCACAGGGATGAAAAACGTAATTACTCTAGATCATAATATCATATATACAAAATATGTGAGAAAGCAACAAATGTTATGTATGTACCATTTAATTAGCCAAGAAAACTAACCTCATGTGCATAGCCACTAGCGATGCAATCAGTAACAGGTTTCGGGTCCCGATTTAATTTTTCAAAACAAGTTTCCCACTCATCATACTTCGCTTCGTAAGTTAAACTTTCCACACAATAGATAAAAGGGAAGTAGTCGCTCTGCATTAAGATTTTGTGTTAGAAATATTAGTCATTACTGAAGAACACTTAAGATATTTTGTCGAAGCTTACCACGACCGGCCAGGCGTGGATTGCACAGGCCTCTACATTATTTAGCACGCATTCCCATTCACCGTGCTGCAACAAAAACAACATTAAATCATCTTGGTATGGTTGAATGATGTTTTAAGGGTAACTACAGTTTCTCAAGTAACGCTAAACTGATATACTAGAAGACAAACTATGTAATTCAGATTAAAATATTTCCTACCAGTCTTTTTTTGTTAAAATCCCCTAAGCATATCATAAAAATTTAAATCCGAAATGCACCAACTCCCAAAATACTAGATTAAAATTGGGGCACTAAGCACTATGCTTTTATTGGTTGTTGTTTCTGCAAAGTAGGTCTTTCCAGAACTTGCCCTTTGATACTGAAAATTTTTACTTTAAGTTAAATAACTATGTAGCAGATCTTGAATATTTTAAAACTGGATGAATCATGAATTTGGAAATATTATCGATTTGATAAAGTGAGTAAAAGTGTAAAATAAAGAAAAAGTTAACCTTCAAAACATGTGTAAGCTTTTAAATTTCAAGTTATGGGTCAAAATATGTTTTTAAGCTAAAACCTTACCTTCTTTTGACTTCAGTATATTTATGATTCGGATAATTAGTGTAAAGCTTAACAGTAATCATTTGAACCAACAGGTGAAGAGAACTCAATCCAGATCGCCAACATTCTCAAGAAAAAAATGACTCGAGACGAATTTCATGAATATTTTTACAACTTGAGCTCCAAAAATTTTTATCACAAGTTATTTACATCAAAGCCTCTCAAATAAGTGTAGATGTGTTATAAATAGTTCGGAATGTTATCAGGAATAAAAAGTAGTTGATAAGCTTAACGGGTCAAACGGGTTGGAAGTTGGTAAATTTTGAGATTTGAGCAAAGTCAAAGCCCTAAACTTGATATTTGTTTTCATATGCTTTCATATAAATGATTGTCTTTCTTCTGTTTAGACTTAAAACAAGGTTTCCATGCCTAAATGATGAAGATCATTGATCTTAAGAACAGTTGGTGATTGAAAAGTCTTTAAGAATGTAACTGTATGTCAACTTCATCAATCCATAATATTTATCTATGTTGTCAAAAGCCCTTTGGGCTCGCGGCTAGGCCATTAGGTGACGCAAGGCGCAGGGAAAACACCTTGCTGCCATCCAGGCACTCTAGCGACCTTCGGGCGAGATTCCGGCCACATCTTAAAATTCCAGCAAAAAATAGTACATTCTGGGCAAACCGGTCGGAAACATCCATAATGGCCTGGAACTAGCCCCAAACAAGCCTAAACTAGCCCCAAACAAGCCTAAAACATCCCCCCCACCCCCCCACCCACCCACCCACACAAAAAAGGGTATGTTTATGCTATGTGGCTTGCTTAACTCGGGCTCTCGCTTTAAAGCGCCTAGGCCCAAGGCTCACCCCTCGCGTCTTGAGTGCGCCTTGCGCCTTTGACAACTATGATATTTATGCTGCATGAGAAGCCTAAAATTCTGCAGATGTCATGCTGTTTGATGTTACATTTCAACAAAACCACTATTAATCTCTTACCCTATGTAGTTAAAGGCTCCAAAGACCTGCACCTATGCAAGGCGAGACGCAGCAAAACTGCCTTCAGTGCACTGAACCAGAAAAAAAAAACCCGGGCCAAAAGTAGTTTCAAATGGTCTGAACCATTTTTAACCAGCCAAAAACAAGTCTAAAACAGCCAAAAATGTTTTGGAGCGGACACGTGCCTTGCTTGTCCCAGGCGTGCGCTTTTTAAGCACCTTACTCCTAGGCGACAAGCTCACCCTTTGCGCCTATAAACTACCTAGACAATACCTGTATGCATATGTAGTTCATGAACAAAATCCATGGCCCTTTTTGACTATGTGTTTTCTTAAGACGTCATCTACCTTTATTCTAGCCCTTAAAAAAAGAATCTACCTCTATTCTAAATATCTTCATACATAGCTGTAATCAACATGATCATCATGTAATCAGCTAACTTACTTTCTGTAGAATTTCTCAGGTCATCCTTTATACTATCATTGTTATAATTCCACAACAATTTTTTTTGTAATTTATAATTATAAATAAAACAAAAGTTGCCTATCAGATAAAAAAGGGGTCCATACACTCGCGTTGCCCCCACCGGTTTTTTATTGTTAAATCTTACTGAAAATTTTTGAAAAAAAAAATATTTTTGTATTGTAAAATATTAGAATTTGAAGAGTCCCAACTATTTGGATTTTAAGACTCCGGCACCGCCGAGTTTTCGTTCAAGCTCGGCCTCAGGTTCCATAAACAAAATTGACGACAAAAAAGTCCAAATATATGATAACTCAAACCAAATCACAACAGATTCAGATCATAAAAACTAGCTAGAAATGAGTAAATAAATTAACCTGACAGACGATGGTGCCATTGGACCGGATCTTAGCATTTCCATAAGGACTGAGCTTCAGGTCAACGATCGAAATCAGACCGTTATCGAATATCTTGTACAGATAGTTGAGTATGAAATTCTCACAGTACGGACACAGAGCTTCGTAGTATAACGATAACTCCACTTTATCTATGGTCGTGACGGTGATCGGAGATGCAGATGACGTCACCAGAGTTGCAGCTAACGAGACGATTAAAAGAAGTATGATATTTGACCGGCGATTATTGCGACGATGGGCCTCCATGTTTGTTACCTACCCCACGGACTGAAGAGTTTAGCGTTCTAGTTGTTTGTTGTTTATACAGGTTTTGTGGTAACATTTACTCCTCGTGTTGTGTTTATTTACGTTGCTGCCATTATGTATTTTTCTAGTGTTTGGTGTTTGTGAGGGTGGATTGAGTGAACTACCTAAAGGGTGAAATCGTCCTTTCGAGTATTTGCTTTTCGAAATTTAGGATTTGTCTTGGTGTTGACTAAGGTACAAAAAGTGGAATTTTTTTATAAACAAGAGTGAGCTTATCCTCTACTCCAAGTAGTTGTTGACACATGGTCTAAGACTCGTTTAATCGGATTATAACATGTTTATCCTTTTCACACTTAATGAAGGTTGTAACTTAAATGTTACGTTATTGAACCAGTCTCATAAACCCTCTCCATGCCGTGTGGGAGTCCCCACACCACCACCTTCATGTCGTTCCCACGCCGAGTACGGGTCGGTGTTCCACAGCGTCATTTGACGGCCACCTAAACAATGCCCCTGCTACCATACCCCACACCCATCTTATAATAGGATTGCCACATGTTAACTAGCTTTAACTAAAAAGATCAAAATTGTAAAATTTGTAGATGTAACAAGTATATTAATTTATGAACGGGAAGACAATGTTATGTAATGGTTAGTTGTTCTTGACAACCACATGAAGAAACCATCATAAGCGACCTCTTCACCCCAACCACGAATACAAGGTCAACGTAATACTCATTGATCGACATTATCTTCTTTTAACTTATAATGTTGTAACCATTATAATGTATTGTCGTTAGTACCGACTACTACTTTGGACGTGTAGAATAGTACATAGTGTGAGATTAAAGTGTTGAACCCGAAGGTCTAATGTAAAGATGACTTATGGTGTGAGATTAAAGCGTTGAACTCTTGTTACATTTATTTACGTTGCTGCCATTACGTATTTTTCTAGTGTTTGGTGTTTGTGAGGGTAGATTGAGTGACTACCAAAAGGGTGAAATCGTCCATTTGAGGATTTTTTTTTTACAAATTTAAGATTTGTCTTGTTGTTGGCTAAGCTACAAAAAGTGGAATATTTATAACAAAGGTGAGCTCATCCTCTTCTTCAAGTGGTTGTTGCCACTAGGGTGTTCTTTGTTTTTAAGAGATAAACGTTTGTAGTATGCGGATCACATCTACCAACGTCTGTAAAAGAAGAGGTTACTAAATCTTTCTAGTTTAGAAGAAGAAGCATGTTTGTTTTTTTAGCGTATTCTAAAATAAACCAGTACTGGTGTACGAACGGTGGTGGTTGACGTGAACGGTGGGTGGTGGTGGTGGTGATGGACGATGGTGGGTGGTGGTGTTTTAACCCTCTGTAGACATTAGAAGATCTTAGAAGTGGTTGGGCCAAGTCTGCACCAAAAAAAGCTCTCGCAGACGTTTTTTAATGAAACGTCTTCGGAAAAACAAATAATCTGCAGATGACAATTTCTGCGTATGGTCTGCGCAGCACAGACAGAAAAATTTGCACAAATCTTTTTAAAAAAACAAATACCATCTAGATTTTAATAAGGCTTGTTTAACATGATTATAACCTGTTTACACAGGATTGTCACTCATAATTTTGTAGATGTAACAACTGTATTTATTTATTTATGATGGGAAGAAAATATCATGCAACATTGGTTGTTCTCGATAACCACATAAAGAACCCATCATATCATAACTGACACTCACCCGAACAATGAATTCAAAGTCAATGTAGTACTCATTGACCGACATTATTTTCTTTTAGTTGAAACTGTAATTATTTGGGTGAAATGGGTGCATTCGGGGAGTGAGTTTACTTAAGGAGGGGAACATCGTTGTTATCAACTTTAGATAAGTGGGGGATTGGAATTTTAATGACTAGTCACCCATAAGAATGAGGAGAGAGAGGGAGTTTGCATGTGAGAGCCCATTCATTCTCACTAATTACATATTTCTTTTTTTATTTTTAGAAAAAATTGTTTACCGCTCACCTAGAAGGAGCACTCCTTGTGATTAAGTGCTTGAGGGGAGTTGGAGAGGGCTGTTGATATGGACGAATTTGATTGGCTCCAGTCCAGTGAGAGTTTACCACTCACCTAGAGGGGAGCACCCCTCTCGCCCTTACATTTGACTAAAGATACCAATATTTTTTTAGGGTTAAAGGGGTGCATGCGAGGAGTGAGTTCACCTAAGGGGAACACCTCCGCCATCAATTTTAGGTGAGTGGGGAATTGGAATTTCGATGAGTAGTCACCGATGAAGAATGAGGAGAGGGAGGGAGTTTGCATGCGGGGGCCTATTCATTCTCACCAATCACACATTTCTTTTTTTTATTTTTAGAAAAAGTTGTTTATCATTCATTTAGAGGAGAGTACCTCTCTTGTGATCAAGTGCTAGAGGGGAGTTGGAGAGGGGTGTTGATATAGATGAATTTAATTGGCTCTGGTGAGAGTTTACCACTCATTTAGAAGGGAGCACCCGTCTCACCCTCATAATCGACACCTCCACCTCAACAATGAATACAAAGTCGGTAGTATTCGTTTATCGACATTTCTTTTAACTTGAATTTAACAATTATATATGACTAAAGATAGAAAATTTTAAGTTTAAAATCAATTTTTTCAGTGTCAGTTTATATTAAATATTGCAATTTAAATAAATATTGTATGAGCATATTGGTCTGGTTGTATTCGTTTGTTATATGAAAAACAAAATATATGAATAAGGTGTTCAATGTAGTTTTGTTAATACCTAGTACTACTTTGGACATGTATTATTAGTATATTGGTGTAAGATTAAAGTGTTGAATCCTAAGGTCTAATTACATCAAAGATATGTATTAATGTACACTTTAAATTTCACTTTAACGAGGGCAGATTAGAGGTAGCTGATTTTTATATGGACCAACTAGACAAATGAAAGAGTGTAGAAAAGGATCAAACTTTAAAGAGTAAATTGCACAAAACATCCTTTATGTTTCCTTAAACTTGCAGGTTCCAGCCTTAATGTTTAAAAGTTGCTAAAAACAACCTTTAAGTTTATTTTTGTTGCGGGTTCAATCATTTACAGCTAACCACGTTATTTTCTTCAGTTAAGTTCCCTCACATGATCAACCAAAATGATGAATATACCCTCACATGTTATGCATGTGAGGAAACTTAACTGAAGAAAATAACATGGTTAGCCGTAAAGGATTGAACCCGCAACAAAAATAAACTTAAAGGCTGTTTTTAGCAACTTTTAAACATTAAGGCTGGAACCTGCAAGTTTGAGGAAACATAAAGGATGTTTTGTGCAATTTACTCAACTTTAAATGGGCATAACTTGGTCTACGATTAGAGTTACAAGGCACATGAGCAGACGACGAAAACGTCTCAACGCGCTAGATCAAGTGGAAAACCGCCTTAGGCGGTTCGACCCAGCTGGCAGACCATGTAAAGAATTGGTTGAGCTAATGGTACATTTACACTAACAAAGTTTATAATGCTGTTAAATGTTTTTAAGGGAAAATAGCTTAGAATAACAACTTACACTTCGAACTCAGTACACTAACAAAGTTTATAATGTTGTAAAATCTTTTTTAAGGGGAAATAGCTTAGAGTACAACTTAGACTTCGAACTCACTAAAATATTAAAAGTTAAGGAGTGATTTAACAAAACCACATCAATGAAAGTTTTGAAGATTGAATTGTAAACCTAAACATCTAGCTGGATTGCTTAAAATCAGAACAGAAGGATGCCCAAGTTTGTGGTGCCAATCAAGAGACGGTGTGGTGGAGACCGTGTTTATTTGAGGCGAGGATGGGGTTTGCATAGTAGACATCAAGGTAGTTCTCTCCCCGCCGTTAGACGAGCACCTGTGCGAAGGTATATTTAGTTGACATCCTTTAATGCAAAGTAGTTATACATAAATGAATGATGTTCCCTTTCCGCATAATGATTGTTTACTTTGTGAATGCAAAGTGAGGCCTTCGGCAGTGGCTGGTGTGCAGGATTTGCTGGACTTGCGGCGGGGGATCTGGGGTACAGAAAAGAAGAATAAGGTGGGTTATGCTATTCCGTTGGCGGACGAGGAACAAGTTTGTGTTCGAAAGGCACCTGGCTAGTCTTGCGAGTCTTATTGAAGAAGTGAAGATCATGGGGTTTCTTTGGGTTAAGAGTCGCCAAGTTGAACGACTTATCCCGGGATAGTTGGAAGAGTCTTTCTTTGCATTGTATTGTTTAAATTGTTTTGGTGACTTTGTGCTGTTTTTGCTCCTCTGTTTGGTGTAGGCGAGCACCTGGCTTGCTATTTTTTGGAGATCTATGAATATGATTTTCGTTCAACCAAAATTACTTTTGGTTCACATTCGCTTTTTCATATTAGTAGCTAATGACATATAGTTATACCACGTTATGGACATATTTTTTTTATTTGATGTTATAATTGTCTTTCAACTCCTGTAGCACATGTGTCAATAACCTAGTACATAAAATAAAATAAATAATTAAAATTCATCCACTCCCGTTTTTGGGGAACTCGTATGTTATCCATAAAGGAGATTTCTTACAAACCATTGATAGAATACAATGAAGATATAAGAGGCTTTATGAACATAATAAAAGATTATACTAGTTATTTAATTTTTTAATACATGCCCAATAATAATAATAATAATAATAATAATAATAATAATTATTATTATTATAATAATAATAATTATTATTATTATTATTATTATTATTATAATAATAATAATAATAATAATCATAATCATAATAATAATAATAATTGTAACTAATAAACTAAAATATACACCATAGTATGCTTTTGTCCCCTACATAAAGTACAACATTCGATATTCAAATAGCAATACACCCCCATCCCCCTATTGAAATTTGAAACTTAAATTACATCATACATAATATTCCCCCGTCGAGAACAACGTTTGCACTTCGTTACTCTTGTCGGAGAAACCATGTGCAAACATACAAGAGCATTTTCTAAAAACATATTACACAAATTTACATTAGGGTATTTTGCATTTTGCTTAAAGTACATTGTGTGTTACTTTCTTTTGTGCTGCAATGTTTCTCTTGAACATGAAGGACATAAGGGATGATCTTAACTTTGACAATAAAGGACTTGATGAGTCATCTGCATAAGTAACTGGATGAAGAGGGATGGCTCTATCATGAGGGGCACCAAGAGGGTTTGGAAGACACCTAAAACAAGCTTTGGGCAAATTGGGGCCCTTGTACATTCCACATATGTTGGTTATAATGTAAATGTAGTCCTGAAACAAGAAAAACAGACATATACATCATCAATTGAGATAAAGTAATAGCATATTAAAATGAGTTTAGGATGAAACGAGTCCTTTTAGTATATAAGGTCAGGTTAACCCGCAAACACGTTTGTCTAAAATTTCTTTATAAATAACTAACACATTGATTGTGACTAAAAAACAACATTTTTCCAACAATCTAAATCTTTGAAAAATATTAGAAGATTGTGTGCATTATAAATTGAGTTTGGTCACTTTTACCTAATCTTTTAGGGATGATATAACGAGACCAACCCACTATTCAATTTTTTTCATCAAGGCAATATGAATATTGAAACTACTTTACATGTCACCAAATCCGACAAAACAAGTCGCATGATGAATACAACCTTAAAGTTTTTGTAACAAACAAAAATACCCGCGGTTACTTTTTCTATCCTGTGATTAGAAAAGTGTTGGACGCTAAAAGGACTGATTGAAATTTTCATCACTCGTCATGATTTATTATTAAATTTGGTACAAACAAAACCAAATACAAACTTCGGAGACCTATAAAGTAGTTTTAATAGTTGGTTGACTAACATCATAAAGTAGTTTGAATAGGTGTGTGACCTCATTATAGATTCTTGTTTCGACACTTTGGGATAAAACGATCCAAATTGACCCATTCATGAGAAAACGCGTCAATGTTGCCACACTAAAGAAAAGAATTGATGGTTTTGAGAGTAGAGTTGAAGAAACTAACATCATAAAGTGGTTTTCCATCGACAACAACCCACGGCACATATTTCTTTGGTGGCTCAAGAGAATTTGTTAGGTCTGCGTATTGTAGGTTAAGCTGCATGATGTAAATTAAAATCAACCATGTGTGGATTGTAACTTGAAGTGCTCAAAATAATTAAACATATGTGAAGTAATTTACCTGGTATCCTAACCCGCTAGTGTAACAATCCTTCACGGGTTTTGGGTCCAAACTTAGTTCCTCAAAGCATGATTCCCACTGATCGTACTTGCCATAGTAGAGGTATCTTTCGACACAGAAGACGAAAGGGAAGTGATCATGCTGCATACATATTACATGTTTTAGGTATCTCTCGAGTAAGTTTTGATTATTATGTTTGCAGAGAACATATACTGACAGACATATATAGAGCAAAACCAAAGCAAAAAATGAAAGTGAAATCAAGTAGCATAAAATAAGATATTTAATCTGAACTAGAAGATATTCTTCATTCAGTCATCATATAAATAAAGTTTGCCCAAAAAGTTTGTAATCATAGGGACACAAAATAGGCAAAACCTTACCACATCAGGCCAAGTGTTAATTGCACAAGCTTCCACAGTGTTAAAAAAACATTCCTCTTCACCATGCTGCAATACACACATATAACAAACCACATGTTATTAAATTCCTACTTAAAACTAAAAACATTAATACTCTCATCAAACAATTTCATATATATTTCAAAAGCATGTGGGTGAATAGTGCCAGGCACATTAGCCCGTACAAATTACAATTTTACCCATAGTTCAGGATTAGGATTTTGCTACAGTCTTGCCATCATTATAGTCGGATCTAAATAATCATTACAGGGCAACGTTTAAAAAAATGGGTAACGAAATTAAAAAAAGGTCAAAATTTTTCAAAATTTACATTGTCACCGGAGCGTCAAGAGGCAACGGAGGTTACCCCTTTTGACAAGGTATATCCGCCCCAGATTGTAGGTTTTGACAAATTACGATTTTGCCCCAGTTCTAAATTAAAGTCTTGCCATCGTTGTAGCTTTTGAAAAATTACGATTTTACCCCAAGCCAAAATTAAGATTTTGCCCTTAGTTCAAACTTAGTCTTGCCATCCTTGTAGCTTTTGACAATTTATGGTTTTACCCCAGCCAAAATTACGATTTTCCCCGTTCAAAATTACAGTCTTGTCACCGTTTCAGTTTTTTTTAGTAAACCTATAGTAGTGTTTTGTTTTAATTGGTTAACTCGATATAATTTTTATACGCTAGCGTTCGCTCACCGCCTAAAATTACAATACGGCCATCGTTTTAGTTTTTCTTTTCTAGCAAAACTACGGTAGCGTTTTGTTTTAATCGGTTGCAAAATATTTGGCCTATCGCGTGGATAATAAATTAATAATAATAACAATAATGATGATGAAGATGATAAGTGGAAAAACCTGGCAGGTGATGTTGCCGTTGGAGTTGACCTTAGCGTTGCCATAAGGAAACAGTTGCACATCGGCGATAGCATCGATACCTTCGCTAAACACATCGATCAGGTAATTGACGATGAAGTTCTCACAGTATGGACAGAGTGATTCATAGTAGACCTTCACTTGAACCTTCTCGGCTTCTTCTTTCACTGGAACCATCTCCGCAAAATCACTTGATGATGAACAAATATTGATTGTGTACAAGCAGATGATGAAGATGAGGAACATGCGAGCTTCCATGGTTGAAGTTTTGTTAAGCTTCAATGTCAATGGTTTGAGGAGTTTAATGTGAGTGGTAGTTATAAGTTAATAAGAAAAGGTGAGCCCCGTTGGTGTACTGATATTTTGGGCACTTAGGAAGCTTTACGTATCTAGTCCTCCTTTTTGTAGTTATTCATAAAATGCACCTTTTTACGTTGGTTTGGTATTCTCTACGTGACGTTTTTGTTTTGGTTCAGTCGGTTTTGATAAAAGTATACATATCTAAATTGATAACTACGGTATAACAACACAATAAACCTAATTGGTTGGGTTGGTTAGACCTACCAAACTCTCCAACATGGTTCAGTTTGACAGTTTAAACTGGTTTTTTATTTTATTAAAATCATTACTTTGTGTTTAAAAGGGTAAAATGATACATTTATATAGGAAGTGAGACTCGGTTGGTATGGTTTCCACGACTGTTTCTAAGATCCAAACAGACGACGAAACCATTAAATCCAGTTGTTTCAAGTCGTAAGCTATGGGTCGAACCATGTAAATTTCAAGCCAGCAGAACCGGTTGGTTTAGATGGTTTGATCAAATTGCAAATGTTTATAAACAAGTAGTATTCCTTTCAACAGCAATATAGGACACAGGTTCTAAATATTGAGAGTGTAGGGGGCAATTCTGCTATTTTGTTATCTTTCGCTGTAGAGTGAATAGACCAATAGGCAATAAATAGTAGGCCACCAAGGAGCTTGCGGCTGTTATTTTTACAAATCTATTAACAATCAACCTTAACATTTATAGTTTTAATATTAGTCTATCTGCAATGGTTTGGGGTTATTACTTATTAGCCACATCACTTCAAGGGGACGTCAAACATCACGTCGAAGGGACACCAAATGCAAGCCCATGAGGAGAGTAACGAGTAACGAGCGTTCAATGGTTGAGGTGTTGATATATATTACTCTACTACACTTAATCTTATATAAGCATGGATTACTTATAATCTCTAATAAAGCGTCCACCATTCAAAAAATAAAACACTTATCATAAGCATTTTATAAATAGATCTTTTTTGTTAAAAGTGGATCTTGTTTTTACCGAGTCTGAAACGAACTTCAATATCTATTTTTTGTATATAACACATGACGTGGGTAGCTCAACCTTAATAAACCGATTAGAATACACAATAGCTTAAAAGGTTGAAAGGTTAAAAGGTTCGCAAATGACCATTTGTCGTGAACAACAAAAGAAAAAGACAGTGTTTGGTCACATCACACTTTACATGTGAACTCTCCTACTCAGCCGCAAACAAGAGCATGTGGGAGAGTACACTCTTTTACCCACAGGTCCAATGCCTTTAACCTACCAAAAAGGGGAAGCTCTTCATTGCAGTCATGGATCATTGGCCAAAGGTTTCTCTTTATAGTTGACTTCCTTCTCTATGAATAGTAAACAAGGCCACTTTACAAAACACACCTGATCACATCAGATCACTCCTGATCCTTAATCTCTCTTCTCACCATTAGAACTTGCTCCTTGCATGTTCTACTCTTCACTCACTATAATACAATCTCACTAAACACTAACATTCTGGGTTGAATCTTCTTCAATCCAGAATTCAAAACAACAATAACAAAGTGATCCAACTCCACCTACTGCAAATGTGGGGGATCCCACGACCTGCGTTAGGCTAATCAAAACTTAAACCCTTTTACCGCGGAGATATCATTACCATCTTTGGTCTCGTATTTGTTGTAGCAACAACACATGTAAGACGTTTTCATATTTATTATTTTAGCATGGGATTGGACCACAATAATAAATACATAGTTTGGGGATTTAATGCATATTCTGATATCAAGATATCTTTAGTTGAGTGTATTCTGCTAATCTTATGATCTGTAAATTGTTAAACAAAATCTTCAAAATTAAATTTTCTTGTAAATTAATGAATTGCATTTTACAGTCATCGTTGCCTTATGGTATACCCCACAATTGGGCACCTCCATCGACCGGTCCCACGATCAAAATGGAAAAGGTAAATCACGTATCTATTCTAGGAATCGCAATGGGTATAGCTAATTCCATATCCTGTTGTAAAATCTATCTCATATCCAATCCATTATCCGCCAGGTATTTGTTGTCGAGTATCGGGGCCTACCCGGGTATCGGGTATGCCGGTTAGTGATTTAAAAATATCCCTGGAGATATATATATATATATATATATATATATATATATAGGATTAGGATTATGATCATTTGTGAACAACTTCTTGAAAATGAACCGAGCGAACTGGTCTTGACCATTGATTACTTTTTAGATTAAAAGGGTAAGATTGACATTATCTCTCTCTCTCTCTTAATTAAAATCCCTTAATTTTCCTATCTATTAATTCTCTTTCTCTCTCTCTCACACATTTTTAATTACTTCTCCATTATTTTAAACTCGTGTAGAATCAATTGCTAATAACGTATATGAAACTCATAACAGAACTAGGTACTGGACACCAACTGTCCATACCGGATTCAAACCGTATATGAAACTCCTAACGGAATTAGGTTGGACTACAAAATACATAGATGTATCAAAAGTCTGTACACATCTGTATAAACTAACAACTGTGTATCTTGTATAAACTGATAGTTAGCGAGGTTGTACACATGTGTATAAACTAACAGCGGTGTATCTTGTATAAATTGATAGTTAGCGAGATTGTACACATGTGTATAAACTAAAATATGTTTATCTTGTATAAACTGATACTATCGAGACTGTACACATGTGTGTACACTAACAACGGTGTATCTTGTATTTACGGAAACTAGCAAGATTTTAGGAATTTTGATTATATTATTTAATAAATGCAATTTACAAAAGACGCAATACCCTTCTGTCAATTAATTAAAGGGAAGTTACAACATTATAATTATAATCTTGTCATTGTTTAAAAATATCTAGATGATATAATCCAATGGCTCAGATTAGTTCACACAGTTCACTCTCAATCTAGTGTTCACTCTAGAACCTTACCATATATATATATATATATATATATATATTATATATATAGGATGAAGGTCATTATAGAACACTATTCATTGCGAGAACAAAAGAACAACTCTAAATCACTAAATTTTGGGATTTAAGGTTCATTTTTTTTAGATTTTATGTGTATTATATATACATAAAAACATATATTTTGACCTACATACATGTAGGTAATTTAACCTACACATGACCTACATACGTATGTGTAAGTTATATAAAAACTGAAATTTTCAATATTTTCTTTTGAATTCTAGTGTGAGAAACAATAAATCTTACATTCGTAACCTTTTCATTTACTTTTTAGGTTTTTAGGATTGAAAAAATGGGTGATTCATTTTGTCATACGTGTTCTTGCAATATTTAGTATTTTGCATAGAACCTTCCCATACATATATATCAATTTCTATTATAGTTTTATGTAATTAAAATCCATACAATATATTAAATTATGAAAAATAATACACATGTTATAATCACCATAAAAGTATTTAAAGTAAATATAGAATTATTAAGTTATTAGGATGAAACATTACTAAACAATAGTTAATGGAATACAAAAACAAATGGTAAAAGTTTTAGGGTATATTGTTCGAGTGAACGGGTATATAGTTTCTGGTAATCAAGTAAGGTGTCATCTAATCTCATACCTGAGAAATATTTTTTTCTACTCCCATACATGTCCCGATCTTTGGGTCTCGGGTATACCCATCAGGCTCGGGTTTCTTTGCCATTCCTAATATGTACTTGTAGCTTTTGATGGCACTTAGTGATCCTATAATGGCATACAAAGTGGCTTTTGGTTTATTATCTCGATCAAGTTTTTACTACCCCTAAAGTGAAAGGCACCTCATACATCAAAGTGTTTCTCAAAAACAACTTTATTACAGACAATGTTAATTCTTTAGTTGATGCTTGTATAATTTTTTTGTATGTAGGATCCTTTTAAAAGCTCATCATTGATGGCTTCGTAAAGATCCAAATCCAAATGGTTTTAATTTTGCCAATTCATGTGAAATACACTTTTAGAATACATTAGATTGAAATGGTTTATCTTATAGGCTTCGACAGGTTTAAGGTCCATTTCGGAAGTTAAGCGAAGCTTTGGAGATGAAGATATGATGAACATGAGCGCAAAACGAGACAATGCGAGAAAGAAACTCGAAATGGCGTTGCTGATGCCGTTGTCGTCTGGGGTGGCACACTCTAGTGTCAGCCAGAGCAATGTAGCATCGAACAAAGGGTGATGACTTCAACGACACAAGTTACATTTTTGATTCGTGAAATTTAGGGAAACAACTAATTTGACCCATTAAGAGGAGGGTTTTACTCTAATTCAAAATATTCAGTCTTGGGCAATTTTTGGGGAGCATTAGAGGCTTGGTAAAACACCATTCTTCCACCTTATGAGAGATTACAACCTGAAAGATTGAAGATTTGAAGATGAAATCTATGGCTATGCGTGGCAAATCCTTTCTAATCATTCACGGGTGTAAGGTCTTGTAAGTTTTTAGGTTTTTCTTATCTAATCTATGCTACGAGAAAAAATTCTTGTAATCATTTGGTTGGAAAACATGAATCGTATAATTTGGTATTGTTATAAACTTACATTGTTAAGAATTTCCCTGCAATATTGACCTTGTAAGATGATCATTCCTAGGATTCTTGGTTCGTGTTAAGGTTTGGTTGATGTTCTTAATCTATATTGCATATACTAGTTCAACATCCTTATTCTGAAGGTTTTCTTGCACCATTTGCATATGATAGACGGGTATTGATGTTCGTTGTTGAGAAATTGTTTGAAAAAACCCCCCCAAATGTGATTACTTGAACTCATCGATATAGTAGATACTGACCAATTGTGATTACCTGAACTCATTAACATCGTAGATACTACCTATTTGCTTGTTAAACTTGAAACGCGAGTGTGATTTATTTACAATCATTGTTATAATCCATAATTTTCTTGTTATTTCTTGTTGCAAATTTACAATCAAAACCATATTATTGTTTAACCGTTTGGAATCATAATCATTGTCACAGTGTTTCATAGTTAGTTGAATTGATTTGTTAGTTTCCATTTTTAATAAATCACCTAAATCGAAATTGCAAGCTTCATAACTGGCTTTAGCTTCATAATTATTCTTAATCAACCAAGTTTAATCACAGACCACAAACTCTCAGTGATTTAACATCCTTCTTACCACTAACTAGCTAGTTTAGGTATACTAAGGAACACATTTTAACTCTATATTTGACTCGTCTTTTGACAACCTATCAAATTTTGGCATCGTAGCTGGGGGGGTTCGTGCGCTTGGTGATTTGAATTAGTTGGTTATTGTGAGAAATTGTTTGGTATTATTGCATCTTTCATTATCCTTTGTTACATAAGCTATGTTGTTTGTGAAGATAACAAGTAGTGCATGCGTACTTGGCTATTTGGAAGGACTTCACCTTTAATATTCAAGCTAGAAATTGAAAAAAAAATTAGGGCGAAACCGAACACATTGCCATTTAGAGGCACTAATTGCCTCTAATTCACCAAAGACCCTATATCACAATCAATCATCTGAAACTAGAAACATGGAAAACCAAAACAACTGCTCGGGTGGTAGTACCCGATGACCATTCACTCTACTAATGCCCATTAATCACCAACTAACCAAACCAACAACGAACCTACTCATAATACAAACCGCAACCAAACCCCCAACAAGAACTGCAATCCGGACCCAAACCAAACAGTTCTTAGTCGTAGCAACCCTTAGTATGCCAACGCTAACCGAAGCGAAAATGATCGAATTAGTGTTCATACATATTACTCGGATGAAGATGAATACAAGAATGGGAAAGATAATGAGAATGAGAACAAACATGATAAAGAGTATGAGTATGATAATAATCAAAATTATCAAAGTGAGAACTATGGAGAATGGAATACGTATGAGAACGAGAGTTATGAGGATGAAGTTGGGTATGGTAATAACCAACAAGCAAGGTACAACCAATGGGGAAACCAGTACAACAACAACAACAACTATCATAATTGGGTCCCCACTCATGTGGGTATGGTCAACATTAACGTCAAATACAGGGAAGCTGATGTGTGCAAAATGCAACATATAAATTACATCAATCAAGGTATAAAATAAACCCTTTTTGGTACTAATATTGGAAAAAGCATGTTTCTTTGTTTACTTTTAAATTACAGGATCAAAATAGCTTAAACAAGTAAAAAGAACAAGCTAACAGTAGAAACCAACACAAATACAAAGAGGAAGGATTGACGCAACCTGTTGAACCCTCATCCACATCCAAAACAACAAAAATAACATAAACAGAAGCTTAGGGACGGGGTCGTGTCCAATAGGCATGGGGTCGTGCCCAGTCAAGATTCTCTGTAGATAAAGACAACAGCAACAGACAAACCAACACGGGGCCGTGCTCACTCAACACGGGTCGTGGTCAACTATAAGATTCCTCAATCCCTGATAGTACAGCAAGTACACTAACCACGGGGTCGTGCGATGACACCACAGGGCCGTGCGATGACACCACCGGGCGTGTTAGTACACAATCTGACATCTACAGTTAATGAAGGGAGAGAATGTGAAGCCCACGGGGTCGTGGTCGCCTTCTGTTTCCAGCTATAAATAGAGATGCTTGGCTCAAGAGAAAGGCATTCCTTGGCAAACCATTTCTCTCACACTTACCATCAATCCACCACCACTAAAACACCAACACCCACAACCATCATCCATATTTCATCCTTTAGAGTGTGTAGTAATTTCGGGATTCAAGATTGGTCGTAAGAGTTCTTGTCAAACAAAGGCCATGCTTGGCTAAATCTCTTTCATCACTTAGTGAAGAAAAATCTTTTATGTATTACTTTTGATTTCCAATCATAGGCAACTTTTTATTTGGGTATGTATTAATGACTCTAATAACTAGTTTTTTTTATATTGAAAGTGAACTTTGGTTAAACATTTATTCATGTTTTGTTGATTCACTCATTCATGTCTTTACGGTCTATATAAAGCGTGTTAACTGCCTAGAAAGGGGTTAGAAGGGTGTTTGAGTAAAGTTCTTGCCTCGTTCAGTGTATAGATCCTGTGAGGACTTGGTTCAAGCTTATTAGGACTTCCCTTGAGGCAGATAGCATCAAATCGGGGGAAGTAAGAATGGCTTGAATCCCTTATAAATAAACTACTATTAAAACTTTATCCGGCCTTGCGAGACTGTATCCCTGTTGACTCAGACCAATATGGCTGAGGGTAACGTCGCATTCATAAGAGGGGCCTACCACTTTTCGCATTAATAACTTATTTAATTATCTTTCAATATTCTGGTCTTGCGGGACTGTATCCCTGCTGACTCAGACCAATATGGCCAAGGGTAATGTCGCCTTCACAGGAGGGGCCTACCACTTTAACTAAGATAATCTCTTAAAAAGCCCAAAGTGCGGAAATCATCAAAGGATACGTAAAAGAGGAATTGGAATCAAGTGATTCTTTCTTGTTTATTTGTTTTTATTTATTTCTTTACATTTTTACATTTAGTTTTATCCTTTAAAACTTTCAAAACTTTTATCAAAATTTGGTTAGATTAGACGTTAACGACAAGCCGCCATTAAAAGCTCTTGTGTCCTTGGACGACCTCAGTATCTTACCATCACTATACTACGTCTACGATGCATGAACTTGCCCTAAAGTGTGTAGATGGTAGTATTGTATCGTTGTTTATAAATTTAAAGCTTGATCCACGAGGTAAAAGTGCTTAAAATATAACAAAAATATAACCACACTCAACCACGTCAAGTTTTTGGCACTGTTGCCAGGGACACAAGGATTTTAAGTAAGCTTAAAATTAACGGCCTAATCAATTTTTTTATCTTTGTATTTTAATTTTTAGGATTTTTTCCTTGTTTCCTGCATTTTTTTTGTTTTCTACAGACTGCAGCACGAGGCTGTGCTAACTAAGCACGGGGTCGTGCCCCTTAACAGCAGCTGGCAAAACTGTTTTATGTCAGACAGTAGCTATGACACGGGGTCGTGTCTTTTTATCAGCAACTGGAAAACATGACCATTCGATCCCAGCGGTTAATAACATCTGATGAAAATATGGACGATATTGATTATTTTTACTTTCGCAATTCTTACGGTGAATGGTGTCAATTATGTAGTGAGACTCATCGAGATCTGGAATGCTCATTTCTAAATTTCGACCCACATTACCTAATAGACCCATCGTTCTCCTGTGAAAATCACCTAAGGGGGGCCAAAAAAAACGATAATTGTCATCAATCTGAATGCCATCGAACCTCTTTTCAAGAAGACATAACCTTAGATGACATATGCCAAATAGAAAAGAGGATTCTCCAAAAATTAAAAGACATAGAGTTTATGATGCACATGAGGTGTTCATCACAAAACACTAACAACAGAGAAGGTTTGATGGGGGCCCATTCAGAAATAAACGACATCAAAGCTACTACGTGTACCTCAATAGCTTGTGAGGACGAATGCGATAGTCGTCCATGTTTCGATTGTGCCATGACGGACTCGCCACCCGCTACATCCGGTGCATAAATAGACCAAAGCGATTCGACTCATACCTTCTTTAACAAGAGCCCGGATAAGGTAAATAGAGGTTGGTTTCGCCCACCGTATAGTTTAGGATTCTCCCTTTCCAATAACCTCTTGCGTTTTCGTATAAATCACAAGCACCTTAGGTACAACTAGCACTTTGGTGTTGTCCCTTCTAGTAAAGAGCCACCCGATAAAAATAAAACACCTTGAATAAAACAAAACTTCATAAATATCAAAAACAACACGGGGTCGTGCCATATTAGCACGCCCCGTGCCTAGTTGTTAAGGCACCACGAGACCGTGCCTAGCCAACATGCCCCATGGTCACTAACTGCCAAAAGTTGTTATGATCCGTTGCGGACCATGGGGCCGTGCCGCCCAGGCACGGGGCCGTGGCCACTGTGCTATCACTTTCTATAAATTCAGCATTTGGGAGCATGTCTTGGACTCATTCCAAAGACAAAAATCTGGTCTGAATCTACACATATACCTAGAAAGGTAATTCTTAAATAGGTTTCTTCAAACCTTCTTGTCTTTGCCACTTTTATCACTTTCCTTCTTCTCTCAAACATTCAATCTTCCATGGAAGCTTGAAGTTCAAAATTTCAAGCTACATCAACATAAATAAGTGATTTTAAACCTAAACTCTATTACATTTTTTGCAACAATGTTTCAAGTCATTTACGTGCAAAATTTCAAAAACCAAAGAATAATAACTTAAAACAAAGAGTTCTAGGTTCGAAATCACAAAAAAGTGGAAGCATGGGGTCGTGGTAACGTTCTGCATAAAATGACAACTTCCTTGTTTTCTTAGAATGTCGAGCAGAAACAATGGAACCTCGTCAACTACAACTAGGAACAGCATGAGGGGAAGGAGGACCTCCATTGAGGCTACTCTTGTCCGTTATGTGAACGCGCTAAGGGAGGCCATGGAGGAGATGACATCGGTGAAAGAGATCCTAATAGATCAGGTTAACTACTTAACAATGGGACTTGAGACTAGCTTCCAAGAAATCAACCTTTTGCACTAAAAGATTGAATATTCTTGTTATGCCTCCCATGGAACATCTAGCACAAGAAGTCATCATCCCCACTGGGTGGGATGAACTTCCACCAGAACCACCTCTACCCCACTTTATGAGGTTCCAATAACCATCCACCCTCTCCCACAAGAATTTGTGGATGATGAGTCTCCCTTCTTTCTCCCTAAGGAGATAGAGGAGATGCTCAATGACATTTTAGAGGGTACACCCCACCCGGAAAAAACTCAATAGTCCTCTAACATCCGGAAACACCTCCGGGTTCTAGTTGCATTCTCGACTATTCTAGGGAGAGTTTTTCTGGTTTTTATTTCTTGTCATTAGGAGGCTAATCTATCCTAGGACTTTTAAATTATGTACTTTTTTCGCTTTTTCTTTTAGGTTGTAATGAATGGATGGTATTAATAAAAGGGTGGTGTTTATAACACTTCAATTGGTCGGATGTTTTGAAAAACTGAGAAAAAAGGATCACATGCACGTAAAATAGAGCCTCTCGCTTCAAAAATGCAACGTAGAACCTGCAGCACGGGGCCGTGCCCATCAGGCACGCCCTCGTGCCCAACTATCTAATGCCAAAATATTTCTACAGAGAAGGTGACACGGGTCGTGCTCACTAGGCACGCCCCCCGTGCTCACCATACTGTAAGTTTTCTATTAACCATACTGTAAGTATTCTATTAACCTTCATTACTGGCACTTTGGCCATTGGGCCGTGTCCACCAGGCACGCCCCCGTGCCAAGTGCCCAGTAACTTTAAAAATTTGTTGTTTAACCCCAAGTTTTGTACATTTAATTAAACCAAATCATATTTGGGATATATTGAGGACAATGTGTAATTTAAGTGTGGGGAGATGTTAAAACCTTGAATCTTTTGTCCTAAAAACAATCCTTAAACAAAACTCGCCTTGGAAAATTGCTAATCACCCTAAATATTTTTCTAATTTTTTTTTACTCATCTTGGTTTAGTTTGGGAATAAAGTTCTAAAAATTATGTTTTTACTAATTTACACCTAACAACTTCGTGATAAAAAGAACCAAATTAAGAAAATTATAAAAATGGGCATAACAAATCTCTGTAAAGTTTGATTATATATACGCTTTTACACCATACCCCTTTTCCCACAAAAGTGAGTTTTGAGCCTTTACCGAGCATACAAATACATATCTATACTAATTGCTCAATTTTTCATTTCTTGTGTGAATAGGCCGTTTGGTTCTTAAAAATCTAGAACTTGCCAAATCAATACGTTTTCAATCCTTACTGACACTAATCCAAGTAAGTAAATGATGGAGGCATTAGCACTCTAACCCATTTTTCATTTTAAACCTTTATTTTCTTTTTCATATCCCCCTAGTTAAACCCCTTTGAGCCTTAACCCTTTCGTTTCTAAACCCGAAAAAATATGAACTTTTGCAAAAACAACCACCCACCTCCACAAAAACTTCTTTTTATTTACACCATTTCTTTTAGTAAAAAGTTCGGTTATAAATAACAAGTTTGGTTTACTTTCAACTTTAACTAAAAAAAAGATTGGTTAAATTTTTTTCTAAGCCATAAAATTGTTTGAAAAAAACCGACATATTTTTACGCTTTTCACCATTTTACCCAAAAATACCTACCCCTAGCCAAAACTTACCCTTTTAAAGCTCTCTTGATGTTTACAATGATTAAACGTCAAAAAGGAGGAGGTTTGATTGTTTGTCAAGCCTATGGTAGGCGTAAGTTCCACACCGGGTCCGAGCGCTTTCACTTAAACATCTTCGGCCGAGTGTTGAGTGACCACTTGTGAGGTGTGGAAGTTTGTATATAACTTAATAGAATTTTCGAAAGGCATGGTTATGCCTAAAGCAAATTGTTTTTCTTAAAATGTGTTCTAAATAAATCATGACGAATAAGATTGTAAATAAAATAAAAACAAAATAAATTTAGAACTTTGACTCCCGACACTCTAAAAATAAGCGCAAAACTTTTCTTCTACCAATTCTATTTAGGTGTGTAAGCCACATTATAGAGTTTGCTTGAGGACAAGCAAAGATTCAAGTGTGGAGGTATTTGATGTGCTCAAAATGCAACATACAAATTATATCAATCAACGCATAAAATCAACCCTACTAATGTTGGAAAAAGCATGTTTCTTTGTTTACTTTTAAATTACAGGATCAAAAGAGCTTAAACGAGTAAAAGGGAACAAATTAACAGCAGAAACCAACACAAATACAAAGAGGAAGGACTGATGCAACCTGCCAAACCCCCATCCATATCCAAAACAAACAAAATAACATAAACAGAAGCTTAGGCACAGGGCTGTGTCCACAAGGCATGGGACCGTGCCCAGTCAAGATTCTCTGTAGATAAAGACAACAACAACAGACAAACCAACACGTGGTTGTGCTCACTTAACACGGGTCATGGTCAACTATAAGATTCGCAGAATCCGTGATAGTATAGAAACCAACAACCCAACATGGTGAATGGTCTAGGAAAGAACAATGCACTCCTGAACCTTAGTGTGATTAGTCAATTTAGACCGGCTATTTCTGAAAACGCATCTCCCATTGTTCCACCGGTTTCGGGAAGGTGGACATTCGATAACCACTGTTTTATGAAATGGCTATCAAGGGGTCATACACTCATTTGCCCCAGTTTTCTGTTATATGTGATACCATTGGGGGTAAAGAAGTTTCCCCGAATGAAGTAAAGCTTTGTTTGTTCCAATTTTCATTGAAAGAGAAGGCTAAGCAATGGTTTCTCACATTGCCAAGTATTCGCACTTGTGTGAAAATGCGACAAGCATTTTTAGATGAATACTACACGGTTACTAAAACAGAAGATGCTCGACATGAAATTCGGTCTTTTCAACAACAACTTGGTGAAATTTTGCATTATTCATTTACTTGCTTCAATGAATTATTCAAAAAGTGCCCAGGTCATAATATTGAATTATGAGAATTGATCAAGTGTTTCATTAATGGGTTGACTAGTGAAGAATGGAAGTATTTAAAGTCCATTAGCAATTGGACTTTGTTGTATAACCTAGATGACGAAGATCGGGATTTTCTATAATGGATGACTCAAAGTTCAAAGGCGGAAGCATCGACAAGCCGATGTGCTAAACATCCCATTTCTATGTCCACTCTTGATCAAGATACCAAAGATCAAATTACCACTTTGGAAAGGAAATCGGCTCAGATAAAGAAGAAATAGGTGTCTTCGGTCATGTTTGAAGTGTGAAGTTGTGGTGATTCAGGCCACACAAGTGCAAATTGTCAAGTCAACATGGCCCAACCTAAATAGGTAAAGCAAGTCTTTGACGATAACAAACATTATGACATGAATTTTAACACCTATCACTCGGGCTTGATAAACCACCCAAATTTTAGATATGGGAATGTCTCGAATCAAATGAACCCCAACTTTCATGCAAACTATCAACAGCGAAATCAAGGGGGCAATCTTATCAAGGTCGCCAAGAAGGTAATTACAACCAAGGTGGTTATCGAAGAAAGTCCTAGAATCAATGCGTAATCAAAATTAACAATCGTGAAGGGAATCTCTCAAGGCTACAATCAACAGTGTGGGTCCTTATGTGGACAAAATGGTGGAGATGATTCTGTTAATGTCAAATTGGATGCCCTAATGAATATGATGAAAGATTCAAAGAAGAAGAATGAGGTGAGAATATATCTCACGAGGCATTGGCAAAGAAAGTTGGTGAACTAGTCGAATAAATGGCCCAACTTATAGGAAGCTTCCAAGTGATACTATAGTGAACTCGTAATATAAATGGTCTAGCTCGAAGAATGTGTGAAGTGTCCCAATTAACAAGGTTAGTATTCCTCGAAAGGCTAAGGTAGTTGATAACAAGGTTGAACCTCCACCAGCATTTGTTGAAGGCGTGGTGGAGGATGTTAATAAAAACGAGGATAGTGACGATGAGGGGGGGGGGGCGACTAAAGCTACTAAATCAATGAAAATTCTTCAAAAAAGTAACTAAGAATCAAATTTCTAGAGATGAAGTTCCCAAAGCTAAAGATAAGGGTATGCAAGGTAATACCACCCCTTTATCCTGCTGCTTCGGTGGAACCATCTAAAACAGAAGTTGTAAATAAAAGAGGTCCACAAAAAGAATAAATGTGAGAGGTTTTTATACAAGTTAAAATTAATTTACCTTTTTAGATGCAATTAAACAAGTTTCCTCTTATGCAAAGTACCTTAAAGAATTGTGCACTCAAAAACGGACAACAAGTTTCCTAAGAAACTTAATTTAACAGAAAATGTGAGTGTCATTCTTTTGGGTATCTTCAACCCAAGCTACAAGATCCAGGAGCACCCATTATGTCCATTTAAGTGGGTGAGTTTAAAAAGACCCGAGCACTTCTAGATCTTAAAGCAAGTGTTAGTGTTCTCTCATAAAGTATTTATGTCCAATACGAATTTGGTCCACTTCAAGAAACCAACGCCACAGTTATTTTGGCCGACTTGACTCCTAAACTTCCACAGGGAATAATAACCGATATCATAGTAAATGTGGAAGATTTTTAGAATCCAATAGACTTTTTGGTTGTTGATTATGTTTCTTTGGACCGAACCAAACAAACCACAGTTATCCTTGGTAGATCATTTTTGTGACCTCAAATGTATAAATAATTGTTAAAATGGAATGGTTGATATGACATTTGGTAATCGTAGGTTTTGTTGAATGTTATTGCAAATACATCTATCCCTCTAATTGATGATGAATTCTATATGGCGGACATTGATGATGTGTGTTCCTATTTTCATGACACAATTGTGGATGAGGAAAACATCACAGGGAGTGCTTTGTGTATGACATGTTACAAGCTTAAACAATTAAGAGCTTGGTAGTGGAAGGAAAGAATACTGAGGTTACATTAATGAAGGAGGGAAGGCCACCAAGTGGAAAGCCTTCTGGACCATATTGACACCAAGTTGAAGTCGTCCTTAGTGGAGCCACCAAAGGTGGAGTTAAGGAATTGTCAAAGTATCTCAACTCTCAAGTATGTTTTTGTTTTTGGGAAATGACACCCTTCCGATGATCATAACATCAAACTTGACCGAGAGTCAAGAAAAAGAGTGAATGAAAGTATTGGTCGCTCATAAAGTCGCCATTGGATGGACCAGTGCTGATTTGAGAGGTATTAGCCTATCAATTGTGATGCGAAGATCATTACACATAAGGATGCAACACCTTCAAGAGATGCCTAAAGGAGATTGAATGCTACCATGAGGGAAGTGGTGAAGAAAGAGGTTTTGAAATGGTGAGATGCGTGTATCATATAGCCCATTTTAGATAGTTCATGGCTAATCCCAACACAAACCGTCCTAAAGAAAACATGTATTAAAGTCGTGAAAAACAACTTGGGTGAGGAGGCAACTACTTGGCTGGTAACTAGGTGGTGAATTTGTATTAACTATAGGAAGTTAAGTGCATACCTTCCAAAGATCATTTTCCCTTACCTTTTATTGACCAAAATCGGAAAACTTAGCAGGTCATATGTACTTTTGTTTCTTAGATGGTTAACGACAAAAAACAAATTCGTGTATAAACGGACGAGATAAAAAATACTAAGAATTCGTATTTAAATACGAATAAAGGAATCTGCATCAACCCACGTAGCCTACGTATACCAAATGCTATCAAAGGAATAATCAAAAAAAGACCTTTTTAGGTGTCCATGTGATCTTCCATTTAATGATCCCATATGACTTGTAATGCCCTGCCAATTAACAAAGGTTGAATGATGAGTATCTTATCACATAATGGAGTTTTTGGAGATTTTCATGAATACTTTTCATTTTATAACTATGTTTGACTTGCTTGACCAATTAGAAAAAAGTTGAAAAGGTGGCAAAACTAACTGTCTTATTGATGAAAAGTCATTAATGTTTAGAGGTATTTTGGTTCATGATCTAAGTAAGTATATCATTACTAAATGACTAATCGAGCATAGTTATCTTAACTCTCTAAAACTCGAATAACCGGCAAGCGAACCGATTGACTCTAGTAAAGCTAAGTAAGTCCGGAAATTGAACCTACAGACTGTTTAAATTAAGTAAATTAGACTCACTAGACCTATTGACTGACACAACTAAATGTTTTGTTGTTTTAGGGGGGTTCTAAAATCCTAAAATTGCAATTAAATTAAATACTAATTACACAAATGAATTAAGATGCAAACTAGACTTTTTTGTTTTTACTCAGTTGATGGTGAAATAACTACCTAGACTGGAGTCCTAAACAACTCGAAATGGATTTCTATTGGCGTGACTAGGTTATGGAACTGGGATTTTGGGATTCTAAACTCACTACTTAATCGAACAGGGCCCCAACCCTTCTCAGGAAGACACCTCTCGAAACCTAGCAAGATGTTGAAGAACCGTTTTATATATGAATTTCCTTACAAATTTCCAATTATGTTAATGAAGTACCTTAATATGACAGTTACCTTCACAGTGCAATCATCTAAGGTAACTATGGTAAAATAGTTTGACTCGGTTAGCAAGAATTTGAAAGTTAAATAAATAGGTCCTTTTTATAAAGATCCTAACTTTAGCTATCTAACAACTAGACAAACCGATAATCTCTCACCCTATGAATTTTAAGATTAGTAAACCACCTAGACCTACTTGTTTCACGTAATTACCTCCTACGGTGTATTGGCCAAATTATAATAAAGAGTATGAACACAAGTGAATATAGTCTAACACGAACCTATTATATGAAAGACATTCATCAAGATACGTGTGGAAGCAATAAACATGAATTCAAACAAGTCAAGATAATCGTACACACCAAAACAATATTACCAAGTTCCTTACTTCATTAACAAACCATAAACATAGCCAAAACCAATTAAGATCCAAACTTTGTCATAAATTCATCCTAATCTAGGTAGTACAAAAGTTTTTAGCTAATAATCATCACAGGAACAAGAACAAGAAACATGTAGAAAGTGCAACACATGGTTTAAATTAAAGGAAGTAGAAGAACGAAGAAACCTGTATGATTAATCACGAGCCGACTTGATCTCCAACCTTCGAATCTTCAACCTATGCTTGAAAACCTTCACATTTTGCTCCAAGGTCTCCAAAATTCGTCCAAAGCGCTCTTTAATTCATAGGGTTATGATTTCTTCAAAGATAATGATACTTATATACCCATAACTAGCTCTAACCCAACATCTGATCTAAAAATTATGTAGAAAAGGGCTCCCCGCGTCGCACGGGGAGCATGTAGCCATCAGAAACGCAACGCGACGCTATAAAAACTTAGCAAACCAGTGATCTCTCCTCGCGTCACGCGGGAGAAGCTTCAATCCTGGTTACACGATGCGGCCAAGTGATTTTCCTTGTTTTTTGTGCCATTTCAGCACTCGTACTCCTAAACTCGATCCAGAACTCACTTTTTGATAAATATTAATAAATTTTCAGCCTTTTCAATTATTCTTCACTCGACATTAAAACTGTACGCAGAAAACAGATGTATTTTGCAATATTCATTCATGTTTGATCGGAGTGTCGCGGTCTGGTCAAAGATACATTTATAATTCCTAATTACCAAAACAGTTATTAAGTGGTAGTCAAGGTGTCGAAGCAAGCAGAGTTTATGGTCCGTATCGAAACTCGTTTGATTATTGGTTAAGAAAGTTATGAAGCTTACCTTTTAAACTATTTGTTTACTTGTTGTTTGGTTGAAAGGATATCGGAGTGAACCGACAATTTGCTACTAACTACAAAGCGTTTGTTAACTATGATTGCAAAACTTGAATGGTCGATTGAAAAGAATTATACTAAAATAAGGTTCACACCCGGTTCGAAATTTCAAGACCTAGGGTTTCTACACGTTGTAAAATTAATTTAATCACGAGTTGCTTGGTAGCGGGTTTAGTGTTATGAGGCTTAGGTGTCGATAGCTATCAATGTCATAAGACAGACAAAGATGTACTTCATTACACAAGAACATGTAAACCTTTCTCTATACAAAAGCATGATTGTATGAATTCATTTCACAAAGTCAAAGGTGCGAGTGTATTTCGACAATCCGTGAATCCAAAACACATACAATACAATTGGTATAACATTCAAATGAAATCAATCGCAAATTAAACTAAAAACAATGTTGAAACCCTAGAAACCTTACAAAATCTACACGGGGTGAAACCCTAGGTGATTAGCCGATCATGGTGCGTGAGACTTGAAAATCGTATTTGAATGCGAAGAACGAGCCATGGGATCTTTAATCTTTATCTTCCACTAATGATTGGAGAAATGATTGTGATTATGATTGGGTTGTAGGTTTTTGTGTCAAGAAAATGGAATGATGGATGGAAAATTTAAAAAATTGAATGAATATGGATGCAACTATATCTCGATGACAATGTGATGATGATTGTCTTCAATGGCTAATGATAGTCCTCCCATTCAAAAAATGTAACTCCCCTTTTCCACAGCCAGTCCAAAACAAAAGATCCCTCGGTTAACCTTTGTCGACTTCGTTAGCATGGTAAAAAACGTCAGGGCGTTGGCGACGCCACCTAGGCATGTCGTCGATACTGAATTGGTGATCGACGTGTATCGACTGTCTACATAATTGAAGTTGATGCCGATGGCGACAGCGACACTGTTTGGCGCAGTCGTCGATACCAGTACCCTTTTTCGTCCGTTTTCTTTTTTTCCGCACCTAGTTGATCCCAACTTTTACCCAATGTCCCGATAAACTTCCAAAATTCTCCTTGAACTTCTTAAGAGATGAAAAACTAAACCATATCAAACTAGATCATTCGAAACTCAAATTCGTATAAAAACACGAACTTTAATACGGAAAACATCGGACTTTTGACCATGTATCAGTGTTGTGTCAAGTCATGGGATAGAGGTTGGTCATGCTAAAGTTCAAGGTATTTCAATTCTACATTATCCCACAAGTGTTAAGGGTATATGTTCGTTTTTGGGCCACACGAGGTTCTGTAGGAGGTTTATTAAGGTTTTAGTGATTTTACCAAACCTTTATGTAACCTTTTATTAAGATGCACTTTTCATGTTTGATGATAAATGTGTTGAATCTTTTAATATGTTTAAAAAGAAATTGATCGAGGTCCCAATCTTGCAATAACCAAGTTGGTCTTTAGTGTTTGAAATAACGTGTGATGCAAGCGATAATGTAGTTGGACCTTATTGGGGAAAAGGGTTGATAAAAAAATTAGTGGCCATATAGTATGCAAGTAAAACACTTTCTAATACATAGCTTAACTATACCACAACAACAAAATAAAGAGTTACTTGCAGTAGTGTATGCTTTGGATAAGTTTAGAACTTATGTATGGGGTAGCACACCACAATGTTGTCAGGTACCTCAGGAAAAAAATGATGCTAAGCCCCGATTAATTAGGTCTATATTTTTGCTACAAGAGTCAGACATGGAATTTCGGGATAAAGAGGGAAGTAAAAATGTGGTGGCGGACCACTGCTTAGGTTGATGATTGAAGATGGTTCACCATCTACAGAAATCAACGAGACTTTACCGTAACATATTTAGTTGTTTCCACTTTACCTTGGTTTATTAACATTGTGAATTAGTTAGCAACGAGTACCATGTTGGGGCATTGCATGAGGATAAAGAGGTTTCATTTCCTCTCATAGGTGAAACACTACATATGGGATGAGCTGGACATGTTTAAAGTGTAAGCCAACCAAATGATTAGAAGATGTATCATGGATTAGGAAATCCCTAGTGTTTTGTCACATGTACATTCTTATGCATGTGGTGGTCACTTCAGTGGTTAAAAGACGAGACACAAAGTTCATTCAAGTTGCTTGTTTTGGCTAACCCTATTTAAAGATGACTTTGAGTTTGCTAAAAATTGCAAAATTATTGTCAACAACTAGGTAGCATTTCAAGAAGCAATGAGTGCCCCATGCAACTGATTCTTGTGGTAGATGTGTTTGACGTTTGGGGAATCGATTTCATGGGACCTTTCCCAAATTCGCATGGTAATTTATACATCTTAGTGGTCGTCGACTATGTATCCAAATGGGTCAAAGTGATAGCCACTAAGACAAACGACCATACCGAGGTTTGTAACTTTGTCCAAACAAACATTTCTTCAAGGTTTGGGACACCTTGGGTCATTAAAAGTGATGGAGGATCCCATTTTAAAATTTTTAAATTTGGTAAGTTAATAAAGAGTTATGGTGTACACCATCAAATTGTAACTCCCTATCATCCAAAACTAATAGGCAAGTAGAAGTGTCTAATAGGCAAATAAAAGAAATTTTGCAAAAGATTGTGCACGCGGATAAATAGGATTATCAACTAAGTTCAATGCTGCTTTATAGGTTTACCGAATGACTTAGAAAATACTTATTAACACTACCCCTTACTATTTTGGTAAAGGATGTCATTACCGGTTAAGTTAGTTCACCGGGCATTATGGGCAATTAAAGAAGTTAATTTAAAGTATGATGATGCAGGGAATGAGATAAAATTGAAGCTATATACGTTGGAAGAATTGAGGGAAGAAGCATATGAATGTGCTTCAAAGTACAAGGAAAAGATAAAGGCAATGCATGATGCCAAGATCCGAGATAAGAAGTTTGAAGTGGAACAAAAGGTTTGGCTATATTACTCCAAGTTAAAAAACTTTCCCAGAAAGCTTAGAAGTAAATGGATGGGTCCGTATGTGATTAATCATATCAGGAAGTTTAGTGATATTAGAATTGAAGATTTGAAGGATGGGTCGAAGCAAACAACGAACGAGCATAGACTGAAGCCCTTCTTGAAAGGAAATGAGGTAAATGTGTCATCAAAGAAGTCCATAAGCTTTTTGGTAAGCATCTTAACTTACAAAACAGTATAAGGGTTGAGTTGTGTAGGTTAGTGATTATATTTTCTTTTTCTTTTTATGAACAAAAACTTATAACTCTAAATTAAATGAATAAAAATTTTTAACCCTAGATTAAATCAATACCCACTAGAAGTTCAAATTGTTTATCCTTTCCCGATCATACAACTTTCTTTCTAACTTGAACTCTGAATATTTGAATAACTTAAACCTAAATGGGCAATTTGTAAAATTAACACTAAAGTTAATAGGCTTCTTAATAGTAAATATATTTGCAATTACAAATTCGTTGAATGATAAAATTTCTCTTGCATCAATAACATACATACACGTATCTCCAACCTGTATTATAAATAAACTTTTTCAAGTATACAACAGTAAAACTCATGTATTTTCTCGTCTACAAATTAACTTAGATTTTCCCCATTATTATTTAGTTGTTCTTAAACCTTCTTTTCATCATGTTTAACTATAAACATATTCGCTAGTGGTGTTTTTCAGGTTTTAGTTTTTTTTTGGGTTTTGGTTGGTAAAGATAATTAACCCCTTTAAAGTGTGAGTTAATGGGGTTGGGGATCATATGCAAAACGAAAAAATAAGTTTTTTTTATTTTACAAAACGGCAAAAAATTTCATCACACTATTAAAATGTTAACAAATTCAAACATCATTTGACAATATGATATATAATATTCAAAAGTCTCAAAGTTCCAAAACTGAAGACTCCAAAGCAAAACACATGTTAAAAGGACGATAAATGTTCGGTGTTTTTTTTCGAATTTTAGGTTTTTGGGTTTTTTGCTAGGAAAAAGTAACCCTATAACCGATCCATTTAAGGTTCGGATTTTATAGGTATTTTTATAATTCAGGTTTGGGTGGCTTTGCATTTAGATCGGGTTTCGTGTTTCGGGTAAAAAAGGTATCCCCACTATTCATATTAGGGGTGTTCACGGTTCGGTTTTTACAGTTTTGAGGTTGTACCGTGAGCCAAATCGTTAGTAATGTTTTTAATTATGAAACTGAAACCAATCTGTTGAAATTAAAACCGAACCATTGCAAACGATTTGATTCCAGTTTAGTTTCATAGTTTGAGGCTTTATTGGACTCTTATATAATATAACAAAAATAAATAAAACGATCCAAAAACAGATAATACATATTATATTATATAATATATATATATATATATATATATATATTATATATATATATATATATATATATATATAAAGTGTCCATGAAGGGTAACCTAATTTTTAAATATTATTATAACTTTTTCTAATCTTTAATATTTTATTATTATAGCCTAATTTTAAATATTGTTATATCTTTTTTTAGTCTTTAATATTTTATTTTTTTATTAATACTTGAATAATAGTATAATATAGTTCTTTTTGATTTTTATTATAATTAATTTATTTTGTTTTCTCTAATAGCTAAGATATGATATTTTATATATTAATGTTGTTTATCATTTTATTTATTCTAATAATATAGTGTAATGTTTTATAAAATTTCGAATGCAGTGTTGCGACATGTTTATGTCATCTTCGTTTTGTAAACTTAGTTGATACTGTTCGAACAATTCCGTTAGCGGTATATGGTTCTTTTTTACAACTTCGGTAGCGGTATAGAGTACCTTTTTATATCATATGCTATAGCAAGTGTCAGTGATGAACACAACTGATCCGTCTGAACAACTTCAGTACGTGTCGATTTTAAACGGGTTATTTATACTTGTAAAATATATCTTTATCAATGTTCATCTTTATAGGTTTTGATTGTTGTAAAACATGCGTCGACATATCATGACTTTTTTTGGGTTTATCTTTCGATCGCTATACAAAATGCTGATTACGATGTCGACACCTTATTAAATTGAACCGATACCGATCGACTTTACGCCGCAACACTCGGGGAAGTCATCTTGTTTTTATATGATTCAACACATCTTATTTGATTCAAGAATTCAATTCATTTTTTTCATATAATTCAAAGAACAAGTTATATATAACTAAGATGGAAGAGATGGTAATTCGATGGAAGAGATGGCTAATTCGACTAGAAAAGTTTGGATTGTGGGTTTGAATTTGCATTATAATTTTAGGCTAGGTTCTATTCTTTTTAACATAGTATGAACAAATACAAATAGTTAGATGGTATGTAATATTGGGGAAGATTTTGTGAACACTAGCGAAAACACGGAAAAAATGAATCACTCATTTTTTTAATTCTAAAACTCAAAAATTATATTAAAATGTTACAAATGTAAAATTTATTGTTTCTCACACTTGAATTCAAAACAAAATATAAAAATTTTTACAGTTTTTATATAACATACACATATGTAGGCTATGTGTAGGTAAAAATATATGGTTTTTTATGTATTTATAATACACATATGAATGTAAAAAACATAAAATTTAAAAAAATATGAACCTTAAATCCCAAAATTTAGTGATTTAGAGTCGTTCATTTGTTTTCGCAATAATTTGTGTTCTACAATAATCTTCATCCATGTAACATAATATATTTATTGAAAAAGGGTGGCGTTTGACTACAAAGTCCAAATTTCCTAAAAAGTTTAAAAAGTCATAAAACACTATAATTCCAGCCATAAAATGCACCTAAAACTCACAAGTAACAAGTGAAAACTATTAAAACACCATATTCAAACCCTAATAGTTCATAAAAGCTTTCATGTAGAACTATGAATATAAAACGCAACATGTTAATCAACATAAAACATAATAATGTTTTTCATTCGATTATCAGAGCTTTGTCATCCAAAACACAAGATACAACCCACATATATGATGTTTTCGTAATCTTCATTTATTAGTTGTGTCACACCCCAACGGTTGGCGGAATCGTCGGGAAGGACGAAGTAGATTGCTCGAGACTTCATAACGCTAAATTTATGACAAGTATTTAAACAACAATTTTTCATTTCATTTCTAGAATTTCAAGTACATGGCTTTTGTAAACAGATTACAACAAAAAAAATGTCAAGATACAAGTACAACACCTTAATTAAGAAACACGATACAACAAAAGACTAAATTAAAAAGCGGGTTTCTAGTCCCTCCTACTAGATTCCATGCATAGTCTTAATCATCATCGTCAGCCTGCAATATAAATTAAAGTATAGTTCAACACATATGCCATTGGCGAGAATACAAGTTTGAATACTAAGTATAAAAGTTTAAACAATCCACATGGCATAATCGTTTACTAAGCTAACATACAGTACTAGCAATGCCACAACACATGTCAACCCAAAGTTTACCACTAGCGTAATCTAATCATAGCAATGACTAGACCGTTTTGTTTAATTAACATGACCTCAGGAATACGGGCGGTGCGTTAATCCTATAGCTCTATACATGTTAACAGAGGCTTGTACACAGTTAATGACGTAGTATAAATGTCACACCCCGAATTTCCAACCAAACCTCGGTGGGCCCAAGTGGGGAGTAATGTGACGTAAGTTGATGATATCATAGTCAATTAACATAGCACAACGGAAGTCTTGGAGTTAAAATACTATTACAAACCAAAGTGTCCAAAGTTCGAAAACAATATACAGACGGTTTGTAACTAAAGATCCACAGGCGGATCGCAAAATGTACAAAAGATAAATAACAAACTTTAGGCAGATCTAAGGATTTGCAAGATCCTCTTATAACAATACCAAGCAGCTTCCAGCCTATTTCGTATTGTACCTGCAACTTAGTCTTTTGAAAATACATCAGCTTTTGCTGGTAAATCCAATTAACTGACTCGTTTGGAAACATTTCAAAAATTGATTTAAGTGCACAGGGCACGAAAAATCTTTTATAACTTGGGAAAGTTGAGCTTTTAACCTTGTATACAGATTCACATGTTTGTCAATACATATGGGGCCTAGTATAGAAGCCGAGACATGATTAACTGACACACCACTTATGAACCCACGAAGGAGTTATCCCCAACTTGTGGGTAAAATGTATTTTAGCATTCGCATCTATCAGGTGTATACCTACACCCCGTGCTTTGGTCGTGTCCATTAGTAACTTAAATGAGCCGAGGATATCCAGAACACGGTGTTAACCCCCTAATGTTTAAGTTACCAAACAAAAGTGATTAAAACGAAATATGCGGATTTACTAGCCACAATCTAGCATTCGATTGATCCCATTTTCGACTAAGCGGTAATAATTTACCCTATCCCAAGCCCGTATAGGGTAAATAAGTCAAGAGTATTTACCTGAGCTAGCACTTGACTTTTAAATGCAAAGTTTATATTAACTCAGCCGTTTAATCAATAGATAAGTGCAGATAGCATTTACTGGAAGGCTTCTAGTCTGGAATGATGGCATAAGCTAACCAATTATAATGCTAACGGTCTTATTTAAGTCATAGACTTAGACCGACTAGCTTAAAGGATCAAATCGGTACTAAGACTTATCTAGTTTAAACCCCAACAAGTACTAAGACTTGTATAACATGGGTAAACAATTAACGTTCTGGAATTTGGGATTAAAATGATAAGGTTAAACCCGTTTTGGTTAATTCTCGTAAACTAGTTACATAAACTTAACCGTACACATATAAGCGATATTGGGTAACCGGATGAGTCATGAACAAGTTCTATATGCCAATATACTTTAAATAAGTTGTAATAGCAGTAGGATATCAACTTATAAGCCCGTTTAAAGTTTTAAAACGAAACTATGACTCATTAGGGGTTTTGACCTTTATGTGACGTATAAAAGGTACTTGCATATATTCTGATGTTATGATCATAAGCATCCTGGAAAAATACTTAATTTGTGATGTATTATTAGTAAAAAGTCACATATAAGTGTGGTTTATGGTTTAGGACCAACTATGCACCGAAAGGGCATTTTGGTCTTTTAAAAGTATAGTTTACGACATTATAATGAAACTTGGTTTATGATCAAGATATTAACATCATAATATGTTAATTATATAAACATATTAGTAGGTAATTCATTTGCAAGTTCATTATTGGTTAAAACCTTGTTTTATGCCAAAAGGGTATTTTAGTCAAAGTTTGACATTTTAACGGAACCAGTGCATAAACTCATATTATGATTATGATTGAGGAGGTATGGTCCCAAATAACTGTAACATTCGTCGAAAAACGGGTTTTCCAAACCCGCTTCGTTTATTAATCAAATACTCAGTTATAAATTTCGTTGCGCATTTATTGCTCGGATAAATTTTAAACAATACATAAATAATATATATATATGAATTTTAAACCAAAATTATTAAATAACAAAAAATCGTGGATTAAAAAAATAATGGAGACGCCGGGTTTCGAACCCGGGTCACCCACAAACCCAAACACACAACACACCGCTCCGCCACACACTTCACTTGTGATAAACAAGGAAACAAATAATAGTTAAGGTAAAACCAGAAAGTCAAAACCGGACATCAGCGCGCCAGAACTCGCAATCATCGGAAAATCCGGCAATCCGCGATTTTGGCCAAATCCTTTTTGATTGAAACGCACAATTTAATCCCGACGTCGGTTATAACCGTTGTCGGCAGTCAATTTCCGTCATAACTGACGGAAATCTTCAATCGCGAACCTTGACTCAATTCAAACCCAATTCAGCCTGTTCCACTATAAATACCCACTTGAACACTCTGGAAACCCTTTCGCTCAGAACCACGATCGTTTCCGAAGCTTTATTCATCCCAAAACACATCGCCGGAGATATTTTGCATTCGCCGGACTTTCACCGGAAAACCGAGGCTTACTTCAAATCGGTAAAATTCTCGACTCTTTTGTTTGCAATCCATTATTCGGCATGTCTTAACTTTAATCATTCAACCAGAATCTGTCTCAGACTACGCCGCCGGAAAAACCCACACTCACCGGAATATCACTGAAAATCCAAAGTCTCACTGTCGATCGGTATAATCAACTAAACCCTCTTGATATCTCTTGCTCAGTAACTTAATTTCATAACACAAGGATCTAAACTGTCGAACAATTCACTCAGCCGAGAGTCACAAATCAGAGCCGACGACTCTTGCCGGAAATTTGAAGTAAACGCTCTGTTTTGGTACATTATATTCCTTAATTTCGTTATCTATTTCATTCCAACCAATTATAAGTTTTGATGATCGACTTAAACAGAACAGTCGGATTTCACTGTTCTGTGTTCTTATAAACGAAGAAGATGAAGTCGCAAATAAGTATTAGTATAATTAAAATCAAAAAACTAAACGGGTTAGACACATAGTCCAGCGGTGGACTGTGTGCAATTATAACGTTCAAGTCCCGAGTTCGATTCGTGTACGTATCCGGTTCCCGCAATAACAAAACATATTTTTTCTTTTAAGTTTAACAGAACACCCCTCAAATAGTACTTAAGTTTAATATAAATCTTAATTTAAATGGGTTAGACACCCAGCCCAGTTGGTTGGGCAGGGTGCCAATCAAAGCAATGGTCACGGGTTCGATGCGGGTTATACGCACCGGTTCTGCAGATTTTAAAACCTTTTTAAAATAACTAATTTCTGAAATATTATAGTTAGTATATAAATATAATTAAATCTGAGTTTATTTCGGGTTAGACACGTAGCTCAGTTGGTAGAGCTGCGTGAACGCATACGAGAGGTCCCGAGTTCGAACCTCACTCAGCGCATAGAAAACACAGTCTGACCGGTCAGACCCGGTCAACGGTCAAAAGTCAATTTTTTTTTTAATTTTTTTATTTCTTTTTAGTTATTTATTTAATTAGAAAATTAATTAAAAATACTTAAAAATAAGATCATTAAGGTTAGAAAACTTCCTTAAACTCACAAAAATAATTCTAAAAATCCCATTTAAGAACACTAATTAAAAATATTAATCTCAACCAAAATTTATTTATTTATCAAATTATTTTGTTATTATCTAGGTTAGTTCTTCCCTCGTCAATCGAATCATAAATTCGCGCGCCTTCATCATCATCAAAGAACGCACCCATTGTGAGTGAATCTCTATCAATTCCCCGTTTTAATCATGTTTTGGGGTGTATCATGTGTCGTTTAATTCTTTATTATATTTAAACACTTGTGCATACATCATATCCGTGATCAAATATGTATCAAATGTGTATCAATTGTTGTGTGGATTATATGTAGTTTGGATTTATCATTTTCAGTGCACGCATTTCATTAGGCCCATCAGTTTCCCGTGGGAGACGGGTTGAGCATCAGGTGCCTCATAAGATCGGCTCCGTTTGATTGAGCCTTGATCTCACATTCATCATCATTCATATCATATACTCATCCAAAGTGGTTTGTGTTTGTTTACTTATATATGTTTGCTCACATGTGATTATTGCACAAATTTTCCATATTAAATAAAACAAGAAATTAATAATAATGTTTTATCAAGGTTCACTCGCCAACTTTTGTTGACCCAAAATATCCCCCGTTTTACACATGATACAGGTGATCCAGCTGAGACAAGAAACACATAGGAAGGCCTAGAAGAATAAACCAGTTTAAGCTTTGGATTATTTACATAGTTTCATTTCCTTGTAATTGTATGAATTTTGTTTTGGATATTTAAGTTGTAATTTGAATTTAATAAATATGAAACATCTTAGTAAACATCATGAGCTTTGGTGATAACCCAATTATGCCCCGACTTTTATTCCGCTGCGGGTCGGGGTGTGACAGATTGGTATCAGAGCCATGACTATAGGGATATAGGATAGGTTATTAGACCCTTAGAGCCTATACTATAGTTGATTAAAATTTTAAATTATTTATGCGTTACATACAAAATTCATGATGTTTATATGCTTTATGTTTATTTTTACACTCAATGATTATGCAAGCATGCTCACAAATACATGTTATTATATAATGCTCATCATGAATCATATCCTCATAGCATATCATATCCATGAGAGCACACACCTCACGATTCCCATGATTTTTGCAATGATTTATGTATTTTTCAAATCACATCAAAGTGAGTTCTCATGACGGGCATGTAGTAACTGGAAGGGTACGAGTACCGGTAGTCGGAACGTCCTGTCTAGGCTTGGCATTCGTATAAATCCAAAATAAAGGACCAGTTTGCCTACCTGGGGACTAACGATGAGAGTACGAAGGACCTATTAGGCCAAAGCATGCTATACCAAACGTCGTGTGAGCTAACCCCACTTTGAGTTGTCATTGTGTCTACACCTGGACACCCTCCTACCATACATCTCACAATCATATTTTATGGTTTTCATTCGGGTGATGCGAGTGTTAATCCGCCAACACCAATGTGAATCCTACCAAGCCCAATAGTTATGGGGGCCCACATGACTACACAGGCGATGGTATGGGGGACATTGGAGGCCCAAACATGAGCAAACCCAAGACATCCTATGGATGTAGTTGCATTATTGTTAGTTATGTTATTTTTCATTCTTTTTACGACACATGACACCTAGAAAAATTCTTAAACTCACAATCTTCCTATGTATGTTCCTGTAGATGTCGGCTAGGCAACTACGTGGAGGTAGAAAGTCAGGAAGGTCAAACGAACGCTTGGCCACACAAATTGCTAAACAAATGGCCGCAGTGCTTCCTGACATCGTGATTCAAGTTCAACAAGCCCTCACCGCAAATCCCATCAACCCTCCCAATCAAGAAGACCAGAGCATCGCCAACCCTCCCTCCAAAAAGTGCTCCTACAAACACTTCAAATCTTGCGATCCCCCAAAGTATGAAGGGACCGAAGGTGTTACTGCTCTCCTTCACTGGTTTGAAGAAATGGAGAACACTTTCCTCAATTGCGATTGTCCCGAGGATCGCAAGGTACGTTATGCAACAGGAAGACTGTTTGGGGTAGCCCTTACCTGGTGAAACACGGAAAAGGGTAAACGAGGAGTTGAAGATGCCATGGCCTTAACCTGGGAAGAGTTAAGGGAACTCATGACAAGACGCTTCTGTCCAAGAAGCGAAATCAAAAAGCTGGAAGACGAACTCACTAAAACAAAAGGAAGGAGATCACACTTCCTATAATAAAAGATTTCTCGAGCTAAACCAGATGATCCCTAATCTGTTCACCCCCGTGTACCGCTTGGTTGAACACTACATTCGAGGTCTTCCCTCGAAAATTCAAGACTCAGTTTTAAGCACTTCGCCTGCAACACTTGAAGCCGCGATGGAGTTAACTACAGAACTCACTGAAAATCGCATTCCGAACGGCAAATTCAAAGATGAAAAGAAGAAAGCACCCATAGAGACCTCAACTACAAACCACCCAGTCTCATCCTCAAGGTTTGCTGGTAAGAGGAAACGTAATGGCAAGAATTTTGCTGTCACCCAAACCAACCCCCTATCACTGCTGCACCAATCACCCAAATTGCTCCTTCAGCTGCACCTTTTAAAAGGCCATACACCGACCCACACCCAAAATGCAACCGTTGTCAGTACCATCACCTCCCGAAACTCTTTGCCAACATTGCACCAGCTGTGGCCGTGCGGGTCACACCATTCAAACTTGTCGCACACTTCAACGAATGAACCGCAATCAACCCCCAACCCAAACCCACCATCAGATAGTGGGTCAAGCCCAACAACCCTTACTTCTACCATCTGCACAACACATAGCCCAATCCTACTACCAACCCAACTACCCCATGATGCAACCCATGCGAGCTTGTTACAACTGTGGGGACCCAAACCACTTCAGGAACACTTGTCCACGCTTGGTGAACATCATCCATGCCCAAGCTCAAGCGAACCCAGTAAACCAAGCTAACCAAGCTCCTCCACCTGCTAGAGGAAGAGCTTTCAACATCAATGCCAACCAAGCTAGGGCTGACAACAACGTGGTTAACGGTACGTTTCTCATCAATGGTAGTTATGCATCCATGTTATTCGATACTGGCGCGGATAAGAGTTTTGTGTCCTTAGAGTTCCAACCTATCCTCAACCAAACTCGTGATAATCTCATGGAATCTCTAACGGTGGAAGTTGCTGACGGAAAGCCCGTTTCATTAAATTCTATTATACGAAATTGTACCCTCACTCTAAACGATCACGATTTTCCAGTTGACCTCATTCCTATGAAGTTGGGAAGTTTCGATATTATAATCGGTATGGACTGGCTCAGCCAGCATCACGCTGAAGTAGTGTGCCGCGAAAAGTTCATTCGCATTCCTCTTGCAGACGGTCAGACCCTACGTATTTTTGGAGAAACCCCTTCGAAAGGACTCAAACTAATGTCCTGCCTTCAAGCCCGAAGATATCTCCGCAAGAACTACGTCGCATTCCTAACTCACGTCGTCAAAAAGGGAAACAAGGAAAGGAAACTCGAAGATATCCCAGTTGTGAAAGAATTCCCACAAGTCTTTCCCGACGACATTTCAGGACTCCCTCCTGTGAGAGAAGTCGAATTCCGCATCGATCTTGTACCTGGCGCAACACCAGTCGCAAAATCTCCTTATAGGTTAGCCCCATCCGAAATGCAAGAGCTGGCCAGTCAACTGCAGGAACTGACTGACAAAGGATTCATACGTCCTAGCTCCTCGCCTTGGGGTGCACCTGTTCTTTTTGTGAAGAAGAAAGATGGATCGTTTCGCATGTGCATCGACTACAGAGAACTCAACAAGTTAATGGTTAAGAATCGCTACCCACTACCTCGCATCGATGACCTCCTAGACCAAATTCAAGGCGCCACCTGCTTTTCAAAAATCGACCTTCGTTCTGGTTATCATCAGCTCAGAGTACATGAGGAAGATATCCCAAAGACCGCTTTCCGGACTCGTTATGGTCATTACGAATTTATGGCCATGCCATTCGTTTAACAAACGCCCCCGCTGTATTCATGGATCTAATGAATAGGGTATGCAAACCCTACCTCGACCGTTTCGTCATAGTCTTCATCGACGATATCCTTATCTACTCCAAGTCTAAATCCGATCATGAACGACACCTTCAACTCATCCTTACACTCTTAAGGACTGAAAAGCTCTACGCTAAGTTCTCAAAATGCGAATTCTGGTTAGGAGAAGTACAATTCCTTGGACATGTCGTCAATGACAAGGGAATACATGTCGATCCTTAAAAAATCAAGGCAGTGCAAGAATGGCAAGCGCCACGTACCCCTACCGAAGTAAGGTCATTTCTTGGTTTGGCTGGTTACTATCGCCGCTTCATTGCCAATTTTTCTCGTATTTCTGTACCACTCACGGCTTTGACTCATAAAGGAAAACCCTTCATATGGGGACCTAAACAAGAAGAAGCCTTCCAAACTCTAAAGCAAAAACTTTGTGACGCACCTATCCTCACACTCCGTGAAGGTTGCGATGACTTTGTAGTATATTGCGACGCATCAGGGCAAGGGCTAGGCTGTGTATTAATGCAAAGAGGAAAAGTGATAGCCTATGCTTCTAGGCAACTCAAAGTTCATGAGAAGAATTACACTACCCACGACCTGGAACTTGGAGCCGTTGTGTTCGCTCTCAAGATATGGAGACATTACCTCTATGGTACTAAGTGTGAAATATACACTGACCACAAAAGTCTCCAACACATCTTCAACCAAAAGGAGTTGAATATGAGGCAACGAAGATGGGTCGAACTTCTCAACGACTACGACTGGGAAATTCGGTATCATCCTGGCAAGGCAAACGTAGTGGTCGATGCGCTCAGTCGAAAAGGTTATGCGAACTCCATTCGTCTTCTCTGTTCGCAAATCATAACCAACATCAAAGATCGAATCCGAGCAGCTAAACATGTTTCTCTAACAGAAAATGACGTACGCGATGAGCTGTCATGTGGAGCTGAACTCAAAATCGAAACCAAATCCGACGGTATTCTATACTATTTAAATCGCATATGGATTCCCGATCGCGATAACCTTCGTGATTTCCTCATGAATGAGGCGCACAAAACACGATACTCTGTACACCCAGGAGCCGACAAGATGTATCAAGACCTACGATACACCTACTGGTGGCCGGGCATGAAAAAGGATATCGCTGTTTTTGTTTCCAAGTGCCTTACCTGTTCCAAAGTAAAAGCTGAACATCAAAGACCTTCAGGACTTCTAGTCCAACCTGAAATACCTGTATGGAAGTGGGAAAACATAACCATGGACTTCATTACCGGGTTACCTCGCACCTCCAGTGGGTATGACACCATATGGGTAATCATTGATCGTTTTACAAAATCAGCTCACTTCATACCGATTCGTGAGGACTTCAAAAACGAGAAGTTAGCTCATATCTACATCAGCGAGATCGTAAGCCATCATGGTGTACCTTTAAGCATCATTTCAGACCGTGATGGTCGTTTCACTTCACGAACATGGCGAGCCGTACAAACCGCCTTGGGTACACGATTAGACCTCAGTACCGCTTTTCATCCTCAAACTGATGGACAATCTGAACGCACCATCCAAACTCTTGAAGACATGCTTCGAGCATGTGTCATAGACTTCAAGGGGAATTGGGACGCTCATCTACCATTAGTTGAATTTTCGTACAACAATAGCTATCATTCAAGTATCGGCATGGCTCCTTTCGAAGCTTTATATGGTCGTAAGTGCCGATCTCCAGTATGTTGGCACGAAATTGGGGAATCACAAATCACCGGTCCAGAGTTAATTCAAGAAACAACCGACAAGGTCATTCAAATTCGAAACAATCTTCTAGCGACTCAAAGTCGTCAAAAGAGTTACGCAGACAAACGAAGAAAGCCCTTGGAATTTGACATTGGTGATCAAGTACTTTTAAAAGTATCACCGTGGAAGGGAGTGGTTCGTTTTGGCCAGAAGGGCAAGCTAGCACCACGCTACGTAGGACCTTTCAAGATACTCGAAAGAGTAGGTCCTATAGCATACAAGCTTGACCTACCAGAAGAGCTCAACAGAATTCACCCCACATTCCACGTATCAAACTTGAAGAAGTGCCTCGCCGATGAAAAACTCCATATTCCTCTAGAAGACATTAAGATCGATGAATCTATGCACTTCATTGAAAGACCAGTAGAAATCATGGACTTCAGAGAGAAGCGTTTAAGACGAAGTCGTATTCCAATTGTCAGGGTACGTTGGGAGTCAAAACGAGGACCTGAGTTTACTTGGGAACGTGAAGACTCAATGCGCGAGAAATACCCACATCTTTTTCCTGTTACCACTACTACTAAAATTTCGGGACGAAATTTCTAAAAGTAGGGGATACTGTAACATTCGTCGAAAAACGGGTTTTCCAAACCCGCTTCGTTTATTAATCAAATACTCAGTCATAAATTTCGTTGCGCATTTATTTCTCGGATAAATTTTAAACAATACATAAATAATATATATATATGAATTTTAAACCAAAATTATTAAATAACAAAAAAATCGTGGATTAAAAAAATAATGGAGACGCCGGGTTTCGAACCCGGGTCACCCACAAACCCAAACACACAACACACCGCTCCGCCACACACTTCACTTGTGATAAACAAGGAAACAAATAATACTTAAGGTAAAACCTGAAAGTCAAAACCGGACATCAGCGCGCCAGAACTCGCAATCACCGGAAAATCTGGCAATCCGCGATTTTGGCCAAATCCTTTTTGATTGAAACGCACAATTTAATCCCGACGTCGGTTATAACCGTTGCCGGCAGTCAATTTCCGTCATAACCGACGGAAATCTTCAATCGCGAACCTTGACTCAATTCAAACCCAATTCAGCCTGTTTCCACTATAAATACATACTTGAACACTCTGGAAACCCTTTCGCTCAGAACCACGATCGTTTCTGAAGCTTTATTCATCCCAAAACACGTCGCCGGAGATATTTTGCATTCGCCGGACTTTCACCAGAAAACCGAGGCTTACTTCAAATCGGTAAAATTCTCGACTCTTTTGTTTGCAATCCATTATTCGGCATGTCTTAACTTTAATCATTCAACCAGAATCTGTCTCAGACTACGCCGCCGGAAAAACCCACACTCACCAGAATATCACTGAAAATCCGAAGTCTCACTGTCGATCGGTATAATCAACTAAACCCTCTTGATATCTCTTGCTCAGTAACTTAATTCATAACACAAGGATCTAAACTGTCGAACAATTCACTCAGCCGAGAGTCACAAATCAGAGCCGACGACTCTTGCCGGAAATTTGAAGTAAACGCTCTGTTTTGGTACATTCTATTCCTTAATTTCGTTATCTATTTCATTCCAACCAATTATAAGTTTTGATGATCGATTTAAACAGAACAGTCGGATTTCACTGTTCTGTGTTCTTATAAACGAAGAAGATGAAGTCGCAAATAAGTATTAGTATAATTAAAATCAGAAAACTAAACGGGTTAGACACACAGTCCAGCGGTGGACTGTGTGCAATTATAACGTTCAAGTCCCGAGTTCGATTCGTGTACGTATCCGGTTCCCGCAATAACAAAACATTTTTTTTTCTTTTAAGTTTAACAGAACACCCCTCAGATAGTACTTAAGTTTAATATAAATCTTAATTTAAATGGGTTAGACACCCAGCCCAGTTGGTTGGGCTGGGTGCCAATCAAAGCAATGGTCACGGGTTCGACGCGGGTTATACGCACCGGTTCTGCAGATTTTAAAACCTTTTTAAAATAACTAATTTCTGAAATATTCTAGTTAGTATATAAATATAATTAAATCTGAGTTTATTTCGGGTTAGACACGTAGCTCTGTTGGTAGAGCTGCGTGCACGCATACGAGAGGTCCCGAGTTCGAACCTCACTCAACGCATAGAAAACACAGTCTGACCGGTCAGACCCGGTCAACGGTCAAAAGTCAAATTTTTTATTTTATTTATTTCTTTTTAGTTATTTATTTAATTAGAAAATTATTTAAAAATACTTAAGGCAAGTGTCAGATCATACACCAACCACTAGCCTCCCAGTGACTGTTTCACTTTCTCCATTTCGGCTAGTGACAGGCCTGTCACCAGAAACGGCTACTTTACACGCGGCACCACTCAACACCCGACAAAGCATACCTCCCGACAGAGAACATCAATGAGCATTTAATGTCTGCCGCCGAGGACAAAAGGGATGTTCCTAGCTGTATGGGTCAGGCCCAAGGCCCACCAGCATTTCTCCTGAACATATCTTCTCTCGGCTATATATATAAGTATCGGATCTCCAGGTAAGAGGACGCTTACCAAGGCATAAACCAGCTACATCACTTAACACACACATAAGCTCTCGCTTACATCTATTACCATCTGCTTTACCGAAATACTTATTCTCACGCCGGAGTGTGGTCATGGAGAAAACTACCCTTTCCTCGTGGCGAGACTAACGGCGTTGCTAGTTTTGCAGATCATCCAGAGTGAGCTTGTGCACCCAAGGGCGAAGTGAGAGGTTAACCATCTATGCGGAAACACCCTGGTTGGGACTTACATATCCCCGGATATCTCTAGGTTCAACCGGTGCTTCTTCAATGATCATGTACTATAACCTTAGAGGGTTATGCTATACTATATTATGATCATAATGCAACTATAAGTTAGTAGTAAACTAATCTAAGTTGGGTCAAAATCGAAAGTCAAAGCAGAAGTCAAACTTTGTGACTTTCGGTTGCGAACCGGCCCTAGGATTGGAATTGATGGGCCGAACATGTTCCCACATGTTATAATGATTATTATTAACTTGTTTAAGTGTAGAAAACATATGTATAACATATATAAACTCAAATTATAATATTCATAAAATCTGACATGTTTGACTTTTTAAAACATAAACTTTAACCCGTCAATTGACCTAGTAAACGTGATTCTTAGAATGTGCCCTTTTAAGGGATTAACACCTACCTAATTACGATCACTTAGCCATGTTCATCTTGAAAAATGGCTAGACCATAATGGTTAACCGAAAGTCAAGCATTTATCGAAAATGCCTTACTTTTGGCTATTAAAAGCCTATAAAAGAAAAGAGCAGAGATGGAACACTTACAAGTGATCCAAGAGGAAGTTTAGAACTCAAAGGGATGCTCCTAGATGATCAGGAACTTCCAAGAGTGTAATAGAGAGGAGAAAAGGAAATGAGCAAGGAATGAAGTGAACTTAATGGCCTAGTTATAATGCAAGAGGGTGTGTGAAGATGAAGCCAGGTGTTAGAGTTGTTGTAGGATTATGACAAGTGTCTAGAAAGGTGTCAAGAGCTGCAAGAGTGTGGCAATTTGCAGGATAGGTGGCATCTTGGCAGAAATTTGGAGTTTTGACACATTAGTCCCTCAAAATAGTTTTATGAATTGTCATGAATTGTCCCTTGACTTATATTCAATGACATAATACACAACTTAGTTCTTTTTGTTCAACACGTGATGTGTTGAAGAAGAGTGTGAATAACTGAACATTAACGAGTGTCACACTAGGTGCTTTTGTGACTTATACGTAGTTACTAGCTTAGAATACGATAAATACGGATCCTTATGGTTTTAAAGGTTAATTTACCTAAGTTAGTAAAGTTAAAGGTTAGGTGATAATGTGGAACACTTGAGGTTGGTGAATCAGGAGATATTACCTCAACCGAGAGTTGTTAGGATCGAAAGGTATCTTGATTAAGCAAGAAACACGAAAATAATGAAGTCTAGGGGCCACCGGGTCATTTGTTGAAAGTTAAAATAATGAAAAATAAAGGTTATCAGACCTCGCCGTAGGCTACAGTCGCTAGACCGTAGCTTACGGTTAGTATAAAATCAATCCAGCAAGTCATGACCGTAACTTATGGTCCTTGACCATAGGTTACGGTTAGGTTTAACATTTTGGTCAGCAATCCGGTATGTGAAAATTTTGTGAATTTGACACGTTTGAGCGAGTTGAGTGGCTAACTCATTTGAGGCATCATTCGAGGGCACGTACACGTGTCGATATATTACCGGACGTGAATTTTACGAGGTGTTACAATAAAGCATTCGATTCTAGCATCTAAGTTTGCATGTATTCGTATTAAGCATGTATAAACGGATGTCTTTTTGTGATTTATGCATAAGATATTGTGATTTCACTAAGTTGATATAATCATATATGTTGCACCCCAAAAGTGTAAAGAGAAAGAAGGGAGTCGAGTATGCTCACAATTTTGCAAGTTTCCTAGTATTCCGAGAGCTGAAGAGTTGAGGTGATGAACACCGAAGTTACCCTACCTGAGGGAAACAGAAGTGTGTGAATAGACTGTGCTTGGCGAAGGATTCAGATTAGGATTTGGAAAATACGGAAAGAAAACGTAGAAAATGCCACTTTATGCGAAATGGTCTGACCACTTCGTGCGAAGTGACAGTTCTGGAATGTTTTAGCTCGTTTTGCATCCGTTTCGACACTGATTTCTGTGAACGAGAATTTTGGCAATTAGACAGAACAGTCTAGGGCCACAACACTTAACAGAATGTGATTATTATTATGCCCGAACCAGTTTATTAAGAAAATATAACAGATACATATATTTTATGTTCGTTTTAGTCAAGTTTGTTATAGAGGTCAAGCAATGAGGTATGAAACCTCATTATATGATTCACCAAAGCACTAAGTTTCAACACAATTGATAAACCCGGTTGGTCATGAATATACAGAAATTAAATATACAAAATGTTCAAGTGAGATGTGAAACTTAATTCTCACACTTGCTAAAACGCAAGTCCAATCCTAGTGAGAATGATGAACTTGGTCAACTTTACACTTGGTACAAAAGAAAAAGAGAATAGAAACTAAAAGAAAGAGTAGAAGAAATGATAAGCATTAGTAAGCTCAACTCACTAAGAGGATTCTGAGATTAATCTGTCAGAGAATCAGAGGTTTTAAAGTGAGAATGTGAAGATTCAGAAAAGTGGAAGTGGTGAAGAGTACACTTATTTATAGGAAAAAGTTGCTGTCAACTCCACTTCGTGCGAAGTGGGTTCAACTCGCACGAGTGAGTTGGTTTGGGGCTGTTTTTACGCATTTTAATCGTTTTTCGAGTATTTCAAGAATAAAGTTTTAACGTACTAGTATTGCATGTATAATAAGTATGATTTGCACGCAAGTATGTATTTGAATGATTGATGGCAAGTATAACAATTATATGTAAAATAAGTATTTTATTATGATCAACGTGATTATAAAGTTGGAAAGGAAATACGAATAAGACACGAATAAAAGTTTCCAAAAAAAGAAATACGATTATATCTTTTTAAATAAGGAAAGTTTAAGAATGCGAGACGTTACAAGTTATGTGTTTTGGGTGTGTTTATGGTCGACATTTTGGTATTTTATGACTTTTTATAATTTGGACTTTTTAGGCAACTATTAGGTTATAGAAAAAAATATACTTAAACTTTACGGTCTTATCCTTTTATACAGTCAGCTTTAGGTATAAACTGCAAATCAAACTGTTTACTGTGGTTTGCAATTTGTGACGCTAATTGGCCGAAACTTTAAATAAAACTAACCGCAAAATCAAACTGATGACCGGTTTAGACGAACCGTGAACACCCCTTATTCGTATCATATTATTGTTGCGTGATGGGTTTCACTTAGAAAACTTTTAACGCGTCGGCCACTCGCACAGTATATAAATATGCTTAAAAATTCCCCTTCCACTTTCACTCTATCTTAAACACCTAAAACGAAACCCTAACAACAACGATGTCTGGTTACGGTCACGAAGGAGATGGATCTGCTCCACCGCCCTCCTATGGTGGTACTGGTGGTGGCTACGGTGGCGGAGGAGGAGGCTACGGAGGCAACGGCGGCGGTGGAGGACGCGGTTACGGAGGCAGCGGTGGAGGAGGTTACGGAGGCAGTGGCGGTGGATCTTACGGCGGAAACCGTGGAGGAGGCGGTGGATATGGCGGTGGCGGCCGCGGCGGTGGTGGAGGTGGAGGTTATGGTGGTCGAGGGGGTGGTGGTGGAGGATATGGTGGTAATTCGCAAAATCGAGGTTTGTATATTTCTGTAAATGTTGTTTGTTATGGTTTTATTGGAACAATTAATGAAATTCGAGTTTTGTTGGCTTTAATTTCAGGTGGAGGTGGATATCAAGCCGGCGGCGGTTAGAGGAGGTGGGTGGTGGGGTGGGTAGAGGTGGTAGAGAAGGAGACTGGCCTTGCCCTAATCCAGGGTAAGTTGTTTTATCTTTTGATCTTTTATGCTCAATTGTGAATTGTACATACTAGTGTGTTTAAATCTTGGTATGCATATCATGATATTCTTGTGTTTCATCTTTGTTACAATACTTTACTTTACTTTTGAGATTGTTTTTTTAATTATGTCTGCAAAAAGGATGGGAGGCTTATAAAAGCTTAAGTATTTGTAAATTTGTAGTTTCTTCATTTAATTGAAGATTTATTAATCTTATCTATTTGAAGTTGATCTTGCTTCATATATACGTTTCTTTTAGAGTTGCACAGTTCTACAGAGGAAATTTTTTTATTATTTTATAAGTTGTGTGTTTAACTGACTATCATCTGATACAGACAAATACAATTAGGTTGTCTTTTTTTATGTCATTTTAAGTATTGTTCACTTTATTGGTGGGTGAGTTTGCTTCACCATGTGGAATTGTAATTCTGCTAACACATTAATGTTCTAATGTTGTATAATATTTGAATTCACTAATAATCATGTTGTTTCAAGATATGTTTATGATTGATCCTTTTGCGGTGATCTATTCATCTATTGTTGTTTCATGCTTCTATTTTTACTGAATCGTATAATAGATTACCACTTTTATATGTTTTTTATTGAATTTTCAACATTCTGAAGTAACTTACCTTTTTAGTTAGTAGAGTTGAAGTTTTTGTCTTCATGATTGCTATGATCAAATTGAATCTTAAATTGTAATTGCAGCTGTGGCAACTCGAATTTTTCTTGGAGAACTGAATGCAATAAATGCGGCACCCCTTCTCCTGCCCGGCTCTGGTGGTGGCGGTGGCGGTGATCGTGGTCGCAATGATGGTGGCGGTTATAATAGAGGTGGGGGTGGACGCAGTGATGGTGGTAATTACAATAGGGGCAGTGGAGGAGGAGGTGGAGGCGGATATGGTGGTGATAGAGGAACTAGGGGCAGCTATGACGGCGGAAGCGGTGGAGGAAGTAGAGGAAGTGGCGGTTCTTACGGCGGCAACCAAGGACGAGACAGTGGCGGATACGGTCAGGGCGCTGCAGTCGGGTATGGCGGATCTGATAACACTCACAACAGTTACCTCAACCACCCAACTCATATGGGTCTAACAACACTTACGGAACCGATCCTGTTCCTCCACCTGCAAGCTCCAATGGTGGACCAACATCTTATCCACCATCCTATGGCGGCAGTGGTGGTTATGCTGGTGAGTCTTTGCCCGATAATCGTGGTGGTCGGGGTGGCTCAGCCGGTGGGTATGTCGGTGGTCAACAGAATCAAGGCAGTTATGGTGCTCCTCCTGAAGAAGCACCTGCAAAGGTTAAACAATGCGATGAAAACTGTGATGAAACGTGTGACAATGCACGGATCTACATTTCTAACTTGCCTCCAGATGTCACCGTTGACGAGCTACGAGAGCTATTTGGAGGCATTGGACAGGTAACTACAGATTTAAAGTTTAATCTTTTCAACATAAACGTGCAGTATCCTTTTTTGATATTATTGTTGATGGAATTTGTACGCATATGGTCTGTTTATAGGTTGGGAGAATTAAGCAGAAGCGAGGTTATAAGGACCAGTGGCCCTATAACATTAAGATCTATACCGATGAACAAGGAAAGAACAAAGGGGATGCTGCTTTGGTTTACGAGGATCCTTCTGCAGCACATTCTGCTGGCGGATTTTACAACAGTGCATCTTCTTTCTTAATATCTTTTTAATTCTACAATGTTGCATTTTATGGTTACATTTAATTGTTTATTTTCTTTCGTTAGATTATGAGCTGAGAGGTCACAAAATTAGTGTTGGAATGGCTGAGAAATCTGCTCCAAGGGCCCCTTCTGCTTATGGTCAAGGGTACGCTGTTAATTACAATTCTTATACAATTATCTGTATATTCATGAACTTGTATGGATTATCACTGATAATTTTAGTCAACAATCAAGTAAAAATAGGATAAGAACATAACAGTTTCTAGGCTTCAGCAAGTCATGTTATACAGGCTATGTAGTTAATATCCTGATATATCACCGATATGTCAATGATATATCGGTTATTGGACCCCTGCTGAGATGACGGTGCAAAATATCGGTCAGAGTATCAGTACTGATAAATATCGGCGATTTTGACCGATATTTGACCAATATATCATTGATTTTCCCGATATCAGTACCTTTCTTCTTATTTCTACCATTCGTCTTACTTCTTATTACTGCTATTAGTGTTTTAAGTCTTAATTGTTAGTTGTTACTGTTAAATGTTAAGTGTTTTAAGTCTTAGTCAGTTCCTACTTACTACAGTTGTTAGTGTTTTGCAAGTTGCAAAAGGTTAATTTGTTAATGGTTGAAGAGTATACTGAATTGTTAGTGTTAAATTGCTATATATAAATTTAGCATGATATTAAAATTACTGATATCCAACCGATGTCTCACCGCGATAACCGATATCTCAGTATCGGTCCTTGACCGATATCCGATATTTACCACATTAACTACTTAGTTTACAGGTCTTTGTTCTTTGCAAGTTGAGCCTAAAATATACATGCTTGCTGTTGTAGTGTGTTGTTGTTGGTCATTAGCAGTTGCCTTCGTTAAATGTTGAAAAGTTAACGCCTTCACCTTCCATTAACATGGATGCTTCTGGTATTCTGTTTTGTGTGCCAATACTGAACTCTAGGGATGATATTTTTTTTCCCAAATACCCATACGGGTACTTAGTTTTATTGATTTCGGTATTGGTACGGGTACCGAATCTTATATAGAATTTCATGACTTCTTTTGTTATGCTTTATTTCGGGTTATTGTATTTATGGTACTAGTATTGATTTTAACTATTTGTACCGTATTGTATTGGTACTCGTACCAGTTTTACCTATTTGGTACCCGTAGGTATTGGTACTCGTACTGATTTTGCCTATTTGGCACCCGTACGAGTGCTCAAAAAAATAAAGTGGTACCAAACATAGTTATTAAAGGCGCGGGGCGTACTTAGGGCAATTTGTTGGGCCCGGGGCTTTATTTGCGTCTGGGCACTCACTTTAATAACTATGACCCCAAGCATAGTTAATAAAGGCGTGAGGCACACTCAGGGCGATTTGTTGGGCCCCTGGGATTTATTTGTGCCTAGGCGCTCGCTTTAATAACTATGGTACCAAAATGGCTACTGTACCGAATACCCGTCCGCGTACCAATATATTCGTACCCAGTTATGTTTAGATTCGGTAACAGTATTTTTGGTACTGGTACGGGTACTTTACCAATCTCATCCCTACTGAACTCCCACTTCGAGGACATGATTCATTACTATTTAATTGGCAGAAACAATTGTGATTTCATTAATGTTTCATTATATTCAACAATATTCGTCATTATGAACACCTAGTATTATTTATTAATCACATCACGCTATTTTATAAACTTTCGTTTAGTTTTTTCTTTATTCATGGAAATTTAGCTATGGCAAAATAGGTGGGTCGGGCAGATGGGTAATGAGCTCGAAATGGTATTTTAATAGCCTTAGTTTAGTAACTTTTGTCATACCGCTTGTTGAAGTCTGTATGATTAGTGTGCTAGATATGATCTTCTAATAAAATGGTTCTAAGAGTTCTTATGCATTAAAGATGCAAATTGGGGGACTTCCTGACCCATTTGACATGTTTCCTTTTTAGCTAGTTTTTAGTAATACACATTAGAGATAAAACAGAAGCATGTATACTCCCATTTATCACAAGAAAATAGGTTCAAGTTGCTTCTTCTATGGATAATTAACAAGATAGTTTCGGGGTCTTTTGCCTTTTGTTGATTAGGAGACTCTACTGTACAGCTGTACTAACATTGCTTGTTTGTGCGAACAGTGGTGGCGGTGGTGGAAGAGGTGGCGGCGGCTATGGTGGCGGCGGTGATAGACGTAGAGACAACAACAGAGATGGTGGGCCAGATAGGAATTATCATGGAGGAAACCGCTCTCGTCCATACTGATGAACAAACAAAACCGAGCGCAATTAAACTAGAGTATAACTGTGAACGAAAAGAGAGAAGGCTTTATTGTTTGCAAGGAGATTAAGAGGTAGGTTAAACCCACTTGCCCCTTTTCTCCTTCTCTTTATCTTTATCTTATCTTTGGAACATGTTGAGTTGATCTGAATTGTGTGAAATGTTTTTATAGAGGCCAGTGCGTGCCAAGTGGATGGTATTTGTACTCCAAATGCTTCTTTTAAGGTAGGTTGAGATTTTCAGGTGAGTGTTGTTGCTTTTGAATAACCTAGGTAGATATAAACCTTAAATTTTGTCAAAAAAAAAAAACAAATATCCTGGATTGGTTCTCGTCTTGTGTTGTAAAACTGTCTTTTGGGCTTTCGCGACTGACATTTGTTCGCTCCGTTCATACATATCTAGTTTTAGTATCTTGATTAGATTCTATGGAGGATGATCCATCGGCATGAGATTACTTGTTAAAGGATGCCATAGGGTTGACCTGTTCATCTATAAATGTGTTCGTCTGGGGGAAAAATTGCATATGGATTCTTGTTTTTGGTCAACTTAAATTATACAAGGTGTCAAAATTGGTCACTCTTATGTCACTTGCAACTCAATATAGGTTCAAATGGGCTGCTCGTTTAGGTTAAAATTTGAGTACAACTGATTTTTTCAATAAAACAATTTAGAAGAGGGAGAGCTCTCAGTCTTTTCAACATGTCTCGTTTTTAGCCATAGTCTTCTCGAATTGGGATGTTGGGATAAACATGTATCATTTTTAGCCCATTCTGTTTGCCTGAAAACTGGTTCAGCTACTTATCATGTGGACCCTATTTTTGTTTGCACATATAGCTATGGACATTTGGCCATCGAGCTTCCGCAATGTAGACAAAAGTCTATGATGCTTGTGTTTTTCTGTACTTTTGTTTTGTTAATTTTCTATCGACTATGTGACGAAAGGGGGGCTGAAGTACATAGATCTGCTTTTTTGTTGTTTTCTTGTTAGTCATGTGGTGAAGCAGGGAGGAAAAGGAGCAATGATGATTGTTGAATGGCAGGATAACATGCCCTAGTGGCTTCCTCCTTTTTGACCTTATGTTGACCACTTATACCCAAGAAATGTACACTTTTGTATGATTAATCAGAATATGGGATTAACAAACATGACATCCTCTGTTTATCAAGGATTCATTTGTTATCTGTTAAGGAAAGAAAAAGGTTTTTTAGGTTGGCAAACAGGTCTGTGTTGACTAGTACAACTCATTTAATAAACGTAACGTGTTTGGGCTGTCTTGACAAAGTAACTCGTCATTGTGTTTAAAACTAGTTTCATATATAAAATTATGTTCAAATTGACTTGTTTATAATTTTTATTATACCTCACTTTATAGTTCCTATACAACTTCATCACAACCCATTCATAACCTATCAATCTCACTATCTCAGTTAGATAAATGGGTTGAATTCTGGCTACATGGTTGATGTGCTTTTGTGTAGATCAATTTTTATGACAATATTATTTTTTTTCCAACACAAAAATCATATGATATATAGAAGGGTTAACCTATTCACAAGCGGCTTGACTAACGCCAATACCTGGCTTCATGAACTAAACTAAAATAGTCCAAAAGGATCTCGGTGATAAACATGCAAGTAGAAATTGTTGTCGACCCTCTTACCTATATGCCACACCTGTGATAGAGCTGGTTTTGAAGTGATATTCCACGCCTATCGAGCTCGAACTTTGTTGGTACTTGTTAGGCCTTGCCTTTCAACAAAAAAGTTTACCTTTGGTGGTGCCCAACGGTTCCAAAATGGCCACATAACATCTTGATCTGATAAGGAAGCCTTTAGGATCTATTCTCGAATGGATGCAACCGTGAAACCTTCATCTTCCTTTGATCTCCAGTTCTGCATTAATCAGCACAACCGTAAACACCCAAAGCCCATTGATTACCATTGTTCAGCCTCAAAACACATTCTGCCACCTTGGTTCTTTCCTTTTTTTGCGATGGAGTAGAGTGTAGGGAAGTGATCTTTTAGAGCCTTGTCACCAAGCCACTTGTTAACCCAAAAACTAATGTTACTCCCTTCCCCCACATCGACGACCAATTTCTTTTTTAAAGACATTCAAAATTTGAGGCTGCAAATTCTTTTTCCACAGCCACTGTCTTTCCATACGCCACTGCACTTATTCTTATCAGAATAAACTGCACCAATCTTTGACTACAATGTATGGAGCTCAGAACTCTAGCCCACAACAAATTTGAACTCATCTTGAATTTCCAAATCTTTCAGGATTACCATTTTGTGCCATGCGATCAATCTAATCTTACATCTCCCCCCGTTTTTACCCGAAACAAAATGCCTCCTAATAGAATCAAGGGTTTTAATTACATTTTAAGTGCCATGAACATAGAAAAGTAATAATTTGAAAGCGCCCCTGATCACCGCTTTTGCAAACACAATTCTACCTGTGAGAGACAAACATTTAGCTTCCCAAGCCAAAAGTTTTGCATAAAATTTGTCCTCAATGTTTAACCCTCTTCATGTTTCGCCCCTAAAGGCAAACCAAGAAACGAGAAATACAATTCAAATAGCTGCCGTGCTTTCATCCTCCATACCAATCCCAAACAAGCAAGATTTCCCCAAATTTACCTTCAATTTGGAGCAAATATAAAAGTACCTAAGGATTTGGTTCATTATATATCTTTTGGATCATTCCCCCAAAAATATTACTTCGTCGGCATAGCACAAGCGTGATACTCAAGGGCTATTATTTGGTAATGTTAGATCATTAAATATACCTGGGTCCCCCTCTCTTTGCATTATGACATCTAAAGCCTCAAGAACTATAATAAAAAGAAACCGGGATAATGAATCATCTTGGCGTAATCCTCTCGACATTTGAAACTCTAAAGTGAGAGAGACCCATTCACCAAGATACATGCCAGACTAGACTTCAAGCACAACCCCACCCATTTCCTCCATAACAATGGAAAATTCATCGCCTTCAAGTTGGAAAGTAAGAAATTCCTGAACTCGTAGGCTTTTTAAAAATCAACTTTGAAAACAAACAATTTTGTTTGCTACTCTTGGCCCATGAAATGACTTCACTAACAATAAGCGGCCCGTCTATAATTGATTTACCCTCTACAAAACCGGATTGAACATGAGCCATGACATCGGAGATGACATCTAATTTGCAAGGAAATTGGCTATTACCTTGTACAAAGCCCTAATCATCGAGAGAGGTCTAAACTTATTTACCGAGTTTGGATCACGTACCTTTGGGATTAGAGAGATGAAAGAAGCATTGTAACCTCTCTCAATACAGAGCTTGGAATGAAACTGATTCAACATATCTACAAAAAACGGCTCTAACAATAAAAACTTAAAAAGTAAAGTCTTCCGGTCCCGCGATCCCTCTATACACCCACACCGCCTCCTTAATTTCCTCCTATGAAAATTGCATAACGAGCTTCGCGGACTAAGATGTAGATAACCTCCAAAAACCTCTACCGTCAGACCAATAGATTGGCCACATCTTTCATGCAATTGTTTCCTTTAGGTTGAGTCTACGCCGCTTTCTTCACCACATCCTCGAAACCATCCTTTTCGTCCTAGTTGACACAAAAATTACCGCTACTAACCATTGCTGTTAAAATAGAATCAGTTTTTAAAGTATTATATAAATGGTTTACCATTGGCCTTAACAATTATAATCAACACTACTATTTGACTATTTCCGCTTTTTATTTGGTTCTTGATACATAATATGTCTAGTAGTTAGGAACCATCATCAAGAGTGTGTTGATTTGGTTAAAAATTGTTTATGTGCATACGTCAATTCAGCTATAGTGAAAATTAACCATTATAAATATTGTTTATTTAGAGTGAATCCAAATGAATCAAATTAAGTAGCTATTATATATTATGTTTACTTAAATGAATGGGCACCACCTGCTACCATCTCTCCCACCACCGCTGTGTGTCAACTACTAGTTGCTATCACCCGTCACCATTGCTTCCAGCGGTGGAGCTTAAACGAAAACTGTGTGGTGGGGTGGAGGGGGACTCTTAAAAATCCAAAATTTTAGGCTACAAAAAATAATTTCGGAAATATTGGTAAATTAACATTACGAGCGAAAAATCGTTAAGGGCCGAGGCACCCCAGACCCCAATAAAGCTCCGCCCTTGATTGCGCCTCCCACTGCGGTTGTCACCATAAAAGTAACATAGCTGGTAAACTCATTCTGATACCCTTTTCTTAATCACTGATTTTAGCTAGAACCCACTTTGATCGGAACCAAACAGGTACTCATCAAAATCATTAGTTTGACATGTAACCTTTTGTTATAAGAAATTAAGAACCCGTTACACAGCCCGACAGACCATTTTAACAAGGTTTACCGAAAACATTGAAAAACTCGTTTTAGAATGTGAAATAGTTGGTGCTTGTGTACCTTGGCTGGATATTTGAGCAACCATAACATAACATGGGCGGAGGTTAGAAGGGGCCAGGGAGTGCTCAGTAGTATAAATTTACGTGTATTTCGTCCGAAAAATTTATACGTGCAGGGGCGGATGTATATTAGTAATAAGGGGTAGCCTCCGCTACCCCTTGGCGCTCCGGGCGGTAGTGTAAATTTTGGAAAAATTTGACGTTTTTTTTATTTCGTTACCCCTTTCTTTTAAAACGTTACCTCTTGGCACTCCGGCTAGATCCGTCACTGTATACGTGTGTCCCTTTAAGATGTAATTTGAGCCATAAAATATCTAAGTCAAGAAATAGCAATACCAATGTTAAAAGCTAATAAAGCATATATATAAATAAAAGAGATAATTTCATATGTGTCATAATGTCATATAGAGCATGAGATTTAAAAGTACCATGATAACTCACGACACTTTAAATTCTAAAACCAAAATTCTATGTTGTTTTCTTGTCTACGAGACTTCGAAACCTATGTAGAAGACGCTCAAAAATATGTTATATACCATATGTATTACGGTATTCTTCTGTCTTATAAAACCAGTAACCAAAAACTATGCTTCCATAACAATATCAGGATCAACTCGACCTTGAACCTGCTTCGGCTGCAGCTGCCGCCCTGGCTCTCTTCCCTGCATCAATAACTTCCACCTGCAGCTTCTTGATTTCATCAGCCATTAAGATCTTATGATTCTCCATTGACTCACTTTGTTTAATGTTACTGGCATGCACTCTTTTCTCATGCTCAATCACTTCCCTGCATGCACAATTACAATCACAATCACAAGCACAAATTAGTTGACTGTAAAATCCAAACTGGTTATCTCATTATCTGTGAGGGAAACATGTAATCTTACTCCAACAGCATATTTGAAGAAGTAATTAACAGATAAACAGGTTTTAAAAGCAACCCCAACATGTTACAAGAATCAGAACATAGCAATACAATAAGTAATAAACACCCAAAATCAATGAATTATCGTTTGCCTAAAACGGTAGTAAAATGACCGTTTAATTCGATTACAGTAAGTAATTAACACTCAAAATCTATAAATTATCGTTCGTCTAAAAAAGGTAGCAAAATGGCCGTTCGCTAACTCACAAACTTCATACAAGGTTGATTTTTGTGACACCTTATGCAAATCCTACATCAGCCGTGAATGAAAGAGATCCCTGACTCAAATACCACTAAAGTGTTTCCGGTGTTTCGGTTGATTGTAGATGAAAAACTCTAAATTCAAGCATGTTTGGGTGAGAAAAATTTCTATCTAGGCAGCCTCCTCAAAGGCTCCATCATGGCAACTAAACTAAAAACAAAGACGCGAGCTCCCGATTTTCAAAGCAAGCATTACTAGTTGGTACAAGACTTACAATACAAACAACATTTGTTGATACAAGGTACGTGTTACGGTCCAAACATGAGAAGTCAACCCAAAAAAATAGTCTGGTGGGTGAGAGAGCCCATTTGGTCCATAAACCCCAAGTATATTGCCCATATAACAACAGATCGGGACAAATCTCATACCTTACAATGGTTTCCGTATGTGACAAACCAGAAATACATGATTAAACACATAGCTTAAAATTCACACTAAACCAAAATGCCTGAAAACATGACACCCCAAATAGAGTTGAAATCATTAGGGTTTTCAAATTAGAACAATTCTCATTATGGACTAAGATAAATCCTAATAATAACTTGATAAATATTAAGTGATTATTAGTTTATTACCTTCCTCTTTGAATTTCTTTCTGCATCGCTTCAATCTCCGATTTGACCACCGGAACCTGCTTCCACTCATCTGAAACATTATCCACGTCATCACGAACCTTCTTCAACTTCTCATCAAGCTCCTCCTTCTCCGACCTCAACTTCCGCAACTCACAAAGCGTTTCGACCAATTCAGCAGTCGATTCACCGATCAACTTCACCTCAGCCTCCATCTTCACCGCCTTATCGTAAACCTCACGCGTCTCCGCGTCTCTCTCCGCCTTAACCTTCACCGCGGCAGCGGAAAGGTGGCGGAGCTCCTGCCGCGCGGCAGAGAGTTGTTGTGACAGCAAAACTTGTTGTTCCGTTAATCGGTGGTTCTCGAAAAGTAGCGGCTCCAGGTCACGGTGGCGTACGGCGATGGTTGTAGGATCTCCGGTGATGAAATGAGGTGGTGGATTAAGGTTTTGATGGAGGTTTAATGCGCTTGGTGGAATGTAGTTGTAGTTTCGTCCGTCCATGGTGGTGGTAGATGATGAAACAGTGGGTTGATTACGGTTGATAGCTACAGCGTCACCGTGTTCACGGCGGTAACCTTTTTTTCCGGTTACGGCGGCGTTGTTATGTTGTTATTTGCACTCTTTTGTTTGCTATACTTACACCTGGCTTTTATATATATTATACACGTCAGCATTTACAAGTATTCTTGTTATTTTTGGAAATTAAGGGTTTTCACTCAAGACTTTATTTTTATTTTTTCAATTTTGAAAATGTGGATTGTGGTTTAAGAAAACTAGTTCTTCGTTTTCAATGACTCATTGTATGCATATCTTCTTCTCTCCTTTTGCTTGCATTCTCACAAATGTTAACGGTATAATTAGAGTTTGTTCGGTGCTCTTGTAATGGTGGATAACCTTATGGTTGATGTTCATGATGTCTGAGTGCTATTTTCTTTCACGGGAAGGGATTAACGTGTTTGTAACAACGGTGATTGTGGAATTGAATTGATTTCTGGTTGTGATATGTGTTTACGCGTTTGCCTTTTTGGTGTTGTGATGTTATATGTGTTTACCTTTTATGGATGGTAAGTTTAGTGATTTGAAAGTTATTTGCTGACTAGGGTTTGTGTGATGAATCAATTACGAAAAAATTGGGTTTTCCTCATGTATGTGCATGACATTAGTGTTTGTTTGGGTAGAAACTGAAAGTGAAGTTATATATAAGAGGTCAACGCATCGGAAGAAAATACATTTTTAAACACATGCCTAAAAAGTGGATACGCGAATCTCAGTCACATATTATTTTCTAAGACTTTTTAAAAAGTAATTAGCCGACAAAAATAACTAAAAACGGTTGGGTTTATGAGTTGTTTGTATCATAAGGTATAAATAATTATGAAAATTATAGAGTTTTTATCACAAAAAAATACTTTAAAAACATAGATTGATTGGTTTCTACATTCTAACACACCGGGATACTGGATTTTAGACTGTTTAACTGATAAAAATACTTTGAAAAAGTAATAGACAATAGATTTTCTTGAATTGTTGCTCTCAAATCTCCACATGTCTAAGTCAATATTGTCCATAGCCGTCTTTTCTCCAATGTTTTATTCGCCAAGGGCATAAACCTTTGAAACAATCGAGTGAAGTTCGTGGACTTCAATTACATGCAAAACTTGAACTCGCTAAGGATTCATTTCAAGTTCATTGTTTCAGCCAAATAGGCCAGGTTCACATTCAATTTTGATGACACCTTGGTCTCAATAAACATGTATGTTCTCTTATTTTGGTGTTGTTCTTTGACACCAATTAAGAGGATCTATCGCAACCATACGACATATTATGTAATGTTCATATAATTCAAGTTGTGTTCTCATCTAAAATCAACTAGTGGTATACTAGTCAGGTGGACGGGAACCTTTAGGCTAAACAGGTTCGCAAGTTCAACTTAAAATGACCCGAACCTATTTAGACAAACCATAAACTGACAAATTTCGTATAAGCGTGTCATAAATTCACACCCATAAGTTTTGGCACTTTGGGTACTCTTGATACTTGTATTCTAGACTTGGAAATGAGTCAACTAAAACACACAACCCACCAAATTCACACCCAATATCATCCGTAGAATTTGATGCTTCTTTTTTAGTGGTTGAACGCCATCACGCCAACAATTGCAAGAGCTTTCTCCGCAACGTGGATTACACAAGATTTTTTCAATACGCAAAGAGAAAAATAAAAGTAAGGGAAATGATTAATAATCTTAATTACTTTTCCAAAAGTCAAACCAGTACAACATAAATAAAAATTCCAACATTCAATTCAAACAACATTTACCTTCCCTCTGGCATAGTAAGCCAATTGAGTCCCGTCTGGAAGCCCATTTGGCATAAAAAGTAGCTGATGCAAGAAGTATCTGCATAATCTCACACAGATAGCATAAAACCTTCTTTATAAATTCAATACTTCAACTATTTATAAACGTTTGCTAACATCCGATTACACAAAAAGTGATGGGTACTTTAACGTAATAAAATGGCCAAACTGATTTTATTGAACTTCAAAACATGTCGTAGTAAGTAACATATTATTACAATGGATTGATGAAACTCACCATATGTTAATAAGCCATGCGGTTCTCTTCGCATCTTGGAAAACCATCGATTAGAAATCTATCAGTTTCGCAAGATTCAATAGCAGTTTTGAGCATTATGAATGTCAATTCTAACATATACCTGAAGGTGTTCGATGAAATGCCATTTCCAAAAGAATACATTATCTCCATGCCATACCGCTTCAAAATTCAAATTTTGAGGCTCACTCTATGCATCTATTTTCCACTATACATGATGGGGGCTCTCTCTCGTGTCTTATCTGTGAACATTAACATTCTCAATATAATTGGAATGATTTTTAGTCTCTCACAATGGCGGATAACCTTAAGTTAATTTTCATGATGTTCGAGTGCTCTTTTCTTTCTCCAGAAGAGATCAACTTGTATGAAACAATCAATGGTGATCATGAATCTAATTGATTCCTTGTTATAGCATAATCTGTGTTTACCTTTTCCGGATCATACATGTTAGTTTTGAAAGTTCTTTTTGTCAGTTTTGAAAGTTCTTTTTGTCAACTATGGTTTGTGACAGTGGCGGATTCAGGAAATTTTTTCAGTGAGTTCGTTTTGATATACTCTCATTATTTTTTTTTTCAAATCATACAAGGTTTTCACTAACTTTTTTTCATCTTTTTCCAAACCGAGTGGATTCATATGAACCCACAAAATAGGACTGAATCCGCCACTGGCTTGTGATGTCTAGTTATGCTAATGTTAATGTTCATGTATAGATACGGGAAAGAAGTCAAACGGCTTGGAGGAAAATACTGTAAGATTAAATATATTATTTATAATATTTAATCATGTAGCCACCATAATCATTTATATTATATTAGAACAAAATATATTAATCCTATTATATATTAGTTGATAATTGTTGATGGATCATATTACCCTTACTAACTAATTAGGGTTTCCTTCTGGGTGTATATAAGGAGATGATTAGAGAGGTTCAGGGTTAGACACTTACAACAACATCACTAAAGCCGCCCACCTCTCTCTCCATAACCTAAACCGAATTCTTCCCTAGTTCGGTTCTTACCATCATAATCTTACACCCCAAGGAGGAACCAGATCATACTGACAAAAGATGTCAAACCCTATGGCTGCGTCCCTGACTGGATTCTCTGCTGGCCTGTCTGCCGTCACAGGTATTTCAATATGTTTTCCATTATGTTTAAATATAACTGATCAACATGTGGTATCAGAGCATATGTTGATAAATCAGCTCTGGTTTGAATCCATTATTATGGGATTATAAAAATATGGAAAACAGAATTTTGAAAAATCTAATAATAATCCGAAATCACATAACCTGTGAATTAATAATTCGGATATGATGTTATAATTACTGTTCCGAAATCAAATGGTTGTTTTACTTTCCGAAATCAAATGGTTGTTTTAATGTTCCGAAATCATCACAATTAACTCAAAAACCCAGATTTCGGATTCAATATTTAAGTTTATGTTTTTCGGGTTCATCATTTGTTCTTATGAAATTCGGAAAAATCCTATATTTTGGAGTTAAATGCGGATCATTAAGTGTTTTTTCCCAGTTTTGATCTATTTTTATTTAACAAAAATTTCCGAAATCTGTTATAAGATAAACGGATATTATTTTTGAAATTTTTTGATATATTTAGATCAGCATTAAAATAGGAAAACTGATCTCGTAATCTTTAAAATTTCGAATTTCAAAACTTATCACAACTAACTGCCATTATTAGAGATTTTGAAATCTTGCAGGATAAGTTTCGGACTCATCAGATTATCCGAAATGAGCAATTCGGACTCATCAGAGTCTTATCCGAAATGAGCATTTCGGACTAACTTGAGTCTCATATGGCCATTTCGGACTAACTTGGGGCTCATCCGAGATGACCATTTCGGACTAACTTGGGGCTCATCCGAGATGACCATTACGGACTAACTTGAATCTTATCCGAGATGCCTATCTCGGACTAATCTGGAACTCATCCGAGATGCCCATCTCGGACTAATCCGAGTTTCATCCGAAATCCAAGATTTTATCCGAAATCTCATTATTAAATGAGGCTATTTTTGTGAAATCCAAGATTTTATCCGAAATCTCATTATTAAATTATCCGAAATCCCATCTCGGACTAATCCGAGTTTCGTCCGCGCTAACAGGGGTTTGCTATTAAATAAATGGTTTTGTAAATACTTAATTAATTATAATAAGATAACTTTTTACAAACCAAATAGCTTAACTTGAATGAGCTTCTGATGTATCACTTCTGCCCAAAGGTGATTTGATGCATCTATTTATTGTTCAAGTATTACAAAAAGCTATGTTAATTGTGCATTATATACGTGAATGTCTTATTTCTGGACAAAGCTGATCTAATTCATTCATGTCTAGCATACTTTACAAGTGCATAATTAAAGTGGTTATCTCATTTCTGGCCAAAGCTGATTTGTCACAATTACTTTGCACACATACTTAGGTGATTACACTTCTGGCCAAAGCTGATTTGTCTTCATTTAAGTAGAATTTTTAACTAAGTCTATTATTTTGATGTTAGTAATAGACAATATACAGCTTCATAACTAAAATGGTCATTACTTATGCCTGCCTTAGAATAACTTGCCCTTAGATCACATTAAGACTTCTTTTCTTAGTATCATAATTTGCTCATATTATTTCCACTATCAGCGCCCAATTGCGGGATTCCACCATTGACTGGTGATAACTTTGCTGCATGGAAAGACTCTCTCATGCTTACTCTTGCTTTGCTGGACTTTGACTACGCCCTAAGAGAGAATAAGCCTGAAGACCTTACTCCTCAGAGTACCGCTGCTGAGCAGCTGGCTCATGAAAATGGACTAGGTGTAACCGCATGTCTCTCATGTTCATGAAGCAGTCCATAAGCAATGCAATTCGAGGAGCCATTCCTGATTCTGAAGATGCTAAAACCTACTTGGCTTCTGTGGAGGAGCAGTTCAAGGGAACGTCTAAAGCACACGCTAGTACTCTTATCCTCAAGCTGGTGACGACTAAGTATGATGGGAGGAGCGGCATCCGTGAACACATCATGATGATGAACGACATGGCCCATAAGCTATGGGATTAGACATGGCGATTAGTGATGGTTTTCTTGTTCATTTTATCATGACTTCGCTTCCTTCGTCCTATGAAGCATTCAAGATCAATTACAACACTCAGAAAGAGAAATGGTCGATGAGTGAGCTGATCGCTATGGCGTGCAGGAGGAGGAGCGTATGAAGATGGATTGAACTACTGATGTTGCACACTTTACTACCTCCAGCTCTAAGAAGAGGAAGAACACTTATCTAAGGATGGATGTTTCTAAAGTCCAAAAGCCCAATCCTAGTACAAGTACGCCTTCCAGCTCTAAGAACTCCTTAGTCAAACCCTATTGCAAGTTCTGTAAAAAGACAGGACATAAGCGAAAGGAATGCCCTGACTTTAAGGAGTGGCTTGACTAAGAAAGGTAACGATTTTTTTCATGATACTTGAGTCCTATAATTTAAATGTTCCTACTAATTCTTGGTGGTTTGATTCTGGTGCTATGACTCATGTCACTAACTCTACTCAGGGATTCCTTACAATCCGGAGGCTGGGAAGAAACCAAAGAACACTTAAAGTGGGGGATGATAGAGAATTAGAAGTGAGGGCCATAGGAACTTTACAATTGTTTATGAAAACTGGTTTATGCATTAAACTTTATGATACCTTATATGTTCCTGAGGTAACTCGGAACCTTGTATCAGGACCAAAGTTAGACATAGACGGTTTTGATATTACTCATGGTCATCGCAAACTCTCTATTCTCTATGATTCTGTGGTTTATGGTACCGACATTCTGGATGGTGGTCTCTATAGATTAGAACTAGATGATGACTTTTCCAAATCTTTGTTGTCATATAATTTTAATGAATCACTCACAAAGATGAAACAAAATCGAGACTTAGAGACTTCATCCATGTTGTGCCATCAACGTTTAGGCCACATCTCAAGAGAACGATTAAATCGACTCGTAAAGGATGAAGTCTTACCTCCTCTCGGTTTTACTGATTTTGAACATGTGTCAAATGTCTTAAAGGTAAAATGACATTAGCGAATAAGAAAGGTTCCACTAGGAGCTTAATTTATTAGAACTCATTCATACTGACATTAGTGGTCCTTACCAAATCGATGGCATAACAGGACATATTCATTTATCACTTTCATTGATGATTATTCTCGTTACATGTACTTATACCTAATTAAGGAAAAATCTGAATCTCTTACAACTTTTAAAGATTATAAAACTGAAGTTGAAAAACAACTAGATCGTAAAATTAGAGTTGTGAGATTAGATAGAGATGGTGAATATTATGGATGACATACTGATGTGGGTCAAGCTCCTGGTCCATTTATGATTTTGTAAAGGCCAGGGGATTAGTAAACCAATACACCATGCCAGGTACACCTCAGCAGAATGGTGTCGCTGAACGAAGAAATTGTACCCTTATGAACATGGTGCGCGTATGTTAGCCAACACTAATTTACCATTATTCCTCTAGACTGAAGCGTTAAAAGCAGCTGTTCATATACTCAATAGAGTTCCTTCTAAGTCTGTCCCTAAAACTCCTTATGAACTTTGGACAGAAGGAAACGAGTCTTAAATATATGAAAGTATGGGGTTGCATTGCTGAAGCGAAACTTTACAATCCTTCCTAAAGAAACTTGACCCTAAAACAGTTACCTGCTTCTTCATCTGGTATCCTGATCACTCTAAGGGTTATCGTTTCTATGTCCTTCCCATGTCACCCGTTTGTTGAAACCAAGCGTGCCGCGTTCCTGGAGGATTTTTAAGGTCAGTGGGAGCAGTACCAACCCTTACGAAGAATTGCAAGAAGTCCAAGACGCGGGGGGGGGGGGAGATTCGTCGCTTACCATTACTCCGTTTACTCCTTTTGTACCCAATGCAACAACTACACCTGAAGCTACTCACCAACTGCAAATTTACCTCCACATCAAGAACCCATTATACCTCATAACGAAGGTACATCAAACGCTCAAAACCAAGACACGCTGAACCCGATAATCAACTCAAGAGGTCATCCAGGCACAGAAGGCCTACTAATTGGGATGATTATGTTACCTACCTGACTGAAATGGATGCCGAAAAGCTCAATGATCCTATCTCTTATAATAAAGCCATTAGCAAGTGATCAGTCTTTGAATGGAATAAAGCAATGAATGATGAGCTTAATCCATGAAGAAAAATGACGTTTGGGATTTGGTAGAATTACCCAACGGTGTCAAACCCGTAGGATGTAAATGGGTATTCAAAATAAAACTGGATCCAAATGGGAACGTTGAACGCTATAAAGGAAGATTGGTTGCAAAGGGCTACACTCAGAAAGAGGGAATTGATTATCAAGAGACGTTTTCACCTGTCTCTCGTAAAGATTCATTAAGGATCGTTATGGCCCTAGTAGCTCATTTTGATTTAGAGCTGCATCAGATGGACGTTAAAACCGCTTTCCTTAACGGAGACTTAGACAAAGATGTTTACATGAAACAACCTGAAGGCTTTAAACCTGAAGGTCAGGAGCATCTAGTTTGTAAGTTGAAGAAATCCATTTACGGGTTAAAACAAGCATCATGTCAATGGTACCTTAAGTTTGATGAAGTCATGAAGAGGCAAGGTTTTATAAAGAATCAAGTGGATCAATGCACCTACCTCAAGATGAGTGGGAGCAACTTTACTATAATTGTCCTTTACGTAGATGACATTCTATTGGCAAATAATAGTTTAGATATGTTGCATGAGTCGAAGCGGTTACTCTCGCATAACTTCGACATGAAGGATCTCGGAGATGCTTCTTATGTAACATCCGTCAAAAAACGGGTTTCCAAAACCCGCTTCGTTTATTAATCGAATACCCAGTTAAAATATCTCGTTGTATATTTATCGCCCAAATTAATTCTAAACGATACATAATTAATAAATATATTAGAATTTAAAAACTAGAATTTAAAATTTCTAAGAAATACTGAATAAAACAAATAAATGGGATAGCCGGGTTTCGAACCCGGGTCTCTATCGAACCCACACGCAACACACACCACTGAGCTACACACATTGATTGGTTTTTATTCAAACAATTTAATTGATATATACAAACAAAGGTCAAACCTGCAATTCAAAAAGGGCGGAAACCAGTAACTGTCGAAAACACAATCCAAGCAATCAAGCTCAATTAACGTTTTCCTTATGATTAAACGAGTGTAACTGATGAGAAACGTCAGTTATAACCGAAAACCTTAAAGCCACTCATTCAAATCGTCAAAAATCATAACCGAATGAGGATTTAATCTCTTGACCGAAACTGTCGATCATGTTAGCTATCAAGTCCAAATCTCGTTCAATTCATAGCCAAACCCTCACCACATTGTGAAAACAAGTCTCTGTTTCACCGGAGTTCACCGGAAATCGCCGGAATTCTCTGCGAATTGACCGAGAGTTATCGCCGGAAAACCGAAGAAACCATCCCACTGTTGCCTTACTTTATAAACAGGACATCTAGAGCTCATACCGAAGTCACCCACACTCACCTCAAACTTCCTGAAGATCCTCTGCCGCAAGTTACACGTCGCCGGAATAACCTGCTGTCATCGGAATCTCGCCGGAGAAACAGGGGATCTCTGTTCGGTATATCTTACACCTAATCTCTCTCATTTTTATTAGTCTCATATGTAGTTATTCAAAATTCAATAAAGGAATTGATATATGAATCGAAGAAAATCGGATTTTAACAGTTCTGGGTTGTTTTAACGAAGAAGATGAAGTTTAGGTTGTGTTTATATTTAATATAAATCGGGTTATATCTCGGGTTAGACACACAGTCCAGCGGTGGACTGTGTGCATTTGAAACATAGAGATACCGAGTTCGAGTCTGTCCTTGTTCCGATTCGTCACAATATTCAAACCTTTTTATAAAACCCAAATACGGAACCATTCAGTTGGTATTTAAGTGTAATAAAAACCAGTATTCTAACCAGGTTAGACACACAGTCCAGCGGTGGACTGTGTGCAACGTTAAACAACAGGTCCCGGGTTCGAGTCCTGTATTGTGCACCGGTTCGACTAGTTTAAAAACCTTTTTAATTAAATAAAATTCTGAATAATCTAAGTAGTATATAAATATAATTAAAAACAGAAACATTTCGGGTTAGACACGTAGCTCAGTTGGTAGAGCTGCGTGCACGTATACGAGAGGTCACGAGTTCGAACCTCACTCAGCGCATATAATAAACACGGTCCGACCGGTCAACGCCCGGTCAACGGTCAAAGTCAAAAAGTCAACATTTTTATATTTTTTTTATTTATTTATTTAATTTAAAAATCAATTAAAAATACTTAAAAATAATATTTTTAAAGTTAGAAAGTGTCCTTAAACTCACAAAAATAAATCTAGAAATCCTATTAAGGTTATGAATTAAAATTATTAATCTCAAATAAAATCCTTTTATTTACCGAACCACTATGTTATTATTTAGGTTAGTTTCCTTGCCGATTAAATCCAAATTCGTGCGCGTTCATCATCAATCCAAGAAACGCAACCACTGTGAGTGAATTCTTACAAATTCCTCTTTTTATTCATGTTTTGGGGTGTATCATGTGTCGGTTAAATTAATTCGCTTATTCAAACTCGTGCTATACCATATTATGATCTAAACTTAGAATGTAAATATTGTTTGTTGTGATGTATTACATATTGTCAAGTTGTTTGCAAATTATTTGTTAGGCCCATCAGTTCCTCGTGGGAGACGAGTTGAACAACGCGTGCCTTAAAACTCATTCATTAGGCCCATCAGTTCGTAGAACAACGCGTGCCTCAAAACTCATTCATTAGGCCCATCAGTTCCTCGTGGGAGACGAGTTGAACAACGCGTGCCTCAAAACAATCATTTGTTGTATGTGTGTGCAATATTTAATATTATGCGTTGTGTGAATAAATTTACATCTACATTTACTCATATGTGGTTATGCACTTTATTTTATAATCAATACAATAAACACATTTAAATGTTTTCATAGGATTCACTCGCCAACTTTTTGTTGATCCAAAAACCATTTTTACACATGATACAGGTGAACAGGATGAAGCAAGGAACACATAGGAAATTGCCTTAGAAGAAAAATAATGAAGACTAGAAAGATGTATAGAACATGTTGTACTTGTATGATTTGATTGTATGATCTTCTTTAAAATTGTAATAATAAATATGAAACATTATAATAAATGTCATGAGCTTTGATGAAAACCCAATCATGCCCCGATCACCTATTTCCGCTGCGGGTCGGGGTGTGACAGATTGGTATCAGAGCTTTTGACTATAGGGATATAGGATAGGTTATTAGACCCTTAGAGCCTATACTATAGTTGATTAGATTTTAATTGTTTATGTGGTTACATGCAAACTCATGATGTTTATTTCTTTCATATTTATTACATACACAAATGCATGCAAACACTTCCAATATTACATTTTGTGATACATAATGAATTATACTTACAGTCAAACATACATACTTACATACATATTCATCATACATATTTCAAAGTTCACATATTCAAATCATCTTCATACTTCTGTTATTCAAGATTTTGTCGCATTTTTCATTTTTCAAATCTCATCAAAGTGAGTTCTGCGACGGGCATGTAGTAACTGTAAGGGTACAAGTACCTGTAGTCGGAACGTCCTGTCTAGGTTGGCATTCGTATAAATCCAATATAACGGACCAGTTTGCCTACCTGGGAATGCTAGGCCGTTATCAGACTAATCCTGGCCTAGATCACTGGAAAGCAGCTAAGAAAGTACTTAGATATCTGCAAGGGACGAAAGACTATAAACTGACTTATAGAAGAAGTGATCATTTAGAAGTGGTAGGCTATTCTGATTTTGACTTTGCCAAATGCAAAGATGACAAGAAATCCACTTCGGACTATATCTTTATGTTAGCATGCGGGCCTATCTAATGGAAGAGTCATAAACAACAGTTAACTTCAACTTCCACAATGATGGCAGAATACACTGCTGTTTATAACGCAACCTGTGATGGAATGTTGCTTAGAAATCTGATAACTGGACTCAAAATCGTTAATTCCATTTCTAGACCATTAAAGCTATACTGTGATAACTCAGCTGCCGTTAGTTTCTCGAACTGTAACAGTTCGACTGGAGCTGGTTTATATCTCGATACAAAGTACTTGTTCGTACGTGAACGAGTTGAGGAAAATAATCTTTGTATTGAGTATATTAGTACTAAAAATATGCTTGCGGATCCGATGACTAAAGGTCTTCCACCTAAAGTTTTCGAAGAATATGTTTCGAATATGGGATTTACTAAAGACCTTATTTAATAGCATATTGTACTTACTTATGTTTTAATTAATGAAATTTCCTCAGTTTCATTTTGTATGTCTCTAACATATGTTCTGCCGGTATAATGACATATAGACAAATATAAATACAATTTAAACGCTAAAGGGCTTATTTACATATTTTGATCACAACTGTGAGGTTTTAAATTGAGGCTGTAGTATGACTAATGGGGGTCCTGAGTCGAATGATGATTCAACAGATGTATTTCTCTGCTACGGTTCTCGGTTTAAAGCTAAAATGAGTGTTAACTCCTGATTAGGCTTATTCTAATACTCATGATAATGATTACTCGGCTAAGTGGGAAAATGTAAGATTAAATATATTATTTATAACATTTAATCATGTAGCCATTATAATCATTTATATTATATTAGATCAAAATATATTAATCCTATTATATATTAGTTGGTAATTGTTGATGGACCATATTACCCTTACTAACTAACTAGGGTTTCCTTCTGGGTGTATATAAGGAGACGATTAGAGAGGTTTAGGGTTAGACACTTACAACAACATCACTAAAGCCGCCCACCCCTCTCTCCATAACCTAAATCGAATTCATCCCTAGTTCGGTTCTTACCATCATAATCTTACACCCCAAGGAGGAACCAGATCATAATGACAAAAGATGTCAAACCCCATGGCTGCGTCTCTGACTGGATTCTCTGCTGGCCTGTTTGCCGTCACATGTATTTCAATATGTTTTCCATTATGTTTAGACAGAACTGATCAACAAATACATTTTTAGATACGTGTGCATAAAAAGTATATACATGAATTTTATTCACACAACTTTGATAATACTTTTTAAAAAGTAATTAACCGATATAAATAGCTTTAAAACCCGTTTAATTTTTATGAGTTGTTTGTATTGTAAAGTATAATGTATTATGAGTTTTAAAGAGTGATTATCACAAAACTATCTTAAGGCTATGTGTAGTTATAACTCCTCTTGGGGGGTTATAGTCCAAATATGTAAGAAAAGGAGGTTATGAAGGGTTATAACTTGAGTGTTTAGTAGGGGTTATGTATGTATGTATGTGTGAGAGAGATAGAGAGGCAAATGTGTTCCAGCCGTTATGTCCATCGCGAGCAAGAACAAATCAAAGCCATAGCGCCCTGGGTGCTATGGGGCGTTATGATGGGTTATGACGCCGGAAAACGCTCGACTAGGAAAGGACTAACAAAACACAAAATCGATGGTTTCTAGTACATTAGTATCATGGCTTATGGATTTTAGAAACTATTAAATTGGTGAAAACATATTTAAAAACAAATAGGTAATAGATTATTTCTTGTATTGCTGCTCTCTAATCCAAGGATTGGATTATCATATCAATACCAATACTGAAAATAGGTTTATCAAATTTAAAGAAAATTAGATCGGAACACCATACACTCAAACTTATTCTTTCATTTATCTATTTTAATTAATGAAAATTGTTTGATACTTGTTATTCATATTTGATTGTTGAATCTCAGTAGGTGTTAGTAACTTACTATCGTTAGACAGCCATATTTTTAGTGATACATGAAGGAAAGAAATTTGAAATATATACTTATTTTTTATTCACGTTTAATTTATTTTTAGTTTATCATTCAATTAGGTTACAATCCTGTGTATTACACGTGTTGATGAATATATAATATTATATAATTAGTAATAAAAAAGTTATATATATATATATATATATATATATATATATATATATATATATAAATTGCAACGGTTGAATAAACCCGTGTATTATAGTAATTGAATAAAATACAATGTCTTTTTTAACATAAGCAGTCGTCAAGATGTGTATTTAAAAAAAGAACATTGACGTGATAGTTATAAATTATGTTAAGTTAATTTTTAAAACGTTATTGTTTTAACTGAGCATTAACTTGGAATTCTAATACCACCTATTTTTATTATTTAACATAATTATTTTTACCAATCTTACCATCCAATGACATTAAATATTTGAGAATTTTAAGAATCACTCATAAAAACAATTGTCATCATTATTCTTATTTTTAATATATTAACCAACATAATTTTGAATTTGTGAAGCTTTTAAATAATAAATATAAGTTCTGGAGGGGTATGGTCCCAAAGACCCTGCGTCTATGCAAGGAACCATACCCTCAACAACACAACACAACACAAGGATAACCTTGCACGCAATGTGCAATGGTGCGCCTTCCTTGGAACCAATAGGTCATACAATGAACCTTGCGCACTCTGCGCAACGGTAAATTAGACCAACACTAATAAGTCACACAACGAGCCTTGTGTACTTGGCCCAACGGCAAGTTAGACTTACACGTGCAGGCTACGGAGCATACAACCCTCTGATCATAAATCCTAAAACCTTGCAAGGACAAGACAAACATGAAGCACCTCATAGTCTTGTAGACAAAAGGATTTATCTCTGCTACTCTACGCTGGCGGGAAAATACTGACAGCCTCGCAGAAGGGGTAAGCACTAAGAGGTGTTGACCATACTCAAGGGTACAAAGTAGCAGAACTATAACGAATGGTCGCTCGGCAGGTTGCGTCTGACAGTGTCAAATGAACAGTGACACAGACACCAGACTGTACACCAACCATATCTACGCCAGTGACTGTTCCACCTTCTCCACTTTCGGCTGATAGCAGATCTGACGCCAGAGATGTCCGTTCTTACTGTCTTTACACGTGGCAACATTCAGCGCCCGACAGACCACACCTCCTGACATAAAACATTAATTCCATGCAGGGGACATTTAATGTCTGACGCAGAGGGACAAAAGGGATGTCTCTGGTCGCTTGGGTCGGGCCCAAGGCTCATCAGTCCATCTCCCGAGCCCACTAACTTTTGGCTATAAAATAAGTATCAGACCACAAGGTAAAGCATCGATCTACATCTACTATCACTTGCAATCACATCTACAAGCATTTGCGCTTATTACTTGCAATTACCCAATACTTATTCTCACGCCGGAGTGTGGTCACGGAGAAAACCACCATTTTCCCCGTGATGAGGCTATCGACGATGTTAGTTTTGCAGATCAGCCTGAGTGAGATCATCCTGAGAAACGAGCGAAGAGGCAACCCCTTTATACAGAAATACCTTGGTTGTAACTCATATATCCCCAGATTTCCCTAGGTTCAACAGATGCTTCTTCAAGTTCATTTAAAAAAGTGAAAATTAATTTCAGATTTAATTCATTTAGTTAATGATATGACAACTATCTTCAACTAAAAAATAGGAATCCATAATTACGTAGGAGAGAGAGAGCATAAACATAAAAAAATAAATGGTTCTTATGGGTGACACATGTCCATCATAGTTTTCTTTTATTATATAACTAGTTTAAGTACCCGTGTGTTACACGAATGACTAAGAAAAAAAACTCCTTTAACATTTTTGATGTAAATATTTAAATTATATAAACGTTAAATAATAACAAAAAATGTTAGAGAGTACATCAAATACTTGAAATACACGAATATAAAAAAAACACAAACTCTTTGAAGATCTCTTCAACATTAGTTGTTTTATTCGCAGGTTTACCGTCGTTGTCAAGTATAAGTAGTTTAACTCCATCTCGTGTTTTAACTCTTGATAAAGCAACTTACAATTGACCCTGTGTAAAAATGGATTGTCTCAAGTACAAACCTACTCTTGATAGTGACTGACTTGCGAACATAAAACTATTGGAAATTGCCTCACTTAAAACGCGAAAGAAATCTTTCTATTCGAAGGAATTAAATTAATTCTAGGTATCTATGTGCGAGTACCAATATTTCCACATGATATTATCTTGCTTCTATTACACGAATGTACAATTTTCTAACATGTAGCCTTGTACCGTTGCACAAACCATTTCATATATCATATATTTCTAGCTTTTATATCTCCAGTTTATATATTTCATATTTTATATATCCATTTCATATATTTATACTTTCATTTCATGTATTTATACCTCAATTTCATATATTTCTAAGCAAAAGTTTGGTTTTTGCTATTAACTGAAATTAAATGAATCAAACAAAAAACCATCAATCTAACTGAATAAACCGAAGTGATTAACCGAAAACCAATTGATTAATAAAATAGACTAACCGATGACTTTGGTTTCGGCTTTGGTTGAGGATAATAACCGAACCGACCGAACCATGAACAACATAATAAAATAGATTATCCAATTACTTCGCTTTTAATGTATATCTATCACAATGATTCTACAATAAATATTTTATATGAATAAAAAACTACCAAAAACGAGTATCGTAATGCGATTTGCCGCTCTCGGCCGCATCGCACAGGCATCCTGCTAGATTTGAGAATGGTAGATTTATAATTTACTCTCCACTTTTCAACGTTTAGTATTAATCTTGTTGCATATGGTACAAGTGCTATATACAATAGTTCCTAACTTGCCCTAACTTATTATTGATATTTAATAAGGTTTCACTACATTCAATTAACTACATTAAATATTTATCTTATTTACAATTCTTCAAATTAAGATTTAAATTTACATTTAATCATTATCTTATTTAAATACTTAACTGTATAATTACTAAATATTTACATAATAATAATAATACTTAAATACAATCAATATTTAAATTAAGTCGGAATCAAAGCAGCTTATTCTACACTATGAGAAACCTGAAAACAATGGGTAAGTAGTAAATAAAAGTAGCTTATTCAAATCGATGAGAAATCATTGCGTAACCACCAAAATGTTCTTTATTCACAGCTTCTTCCTTTGCCTCACCTGGATATTGTTTATCCACAAATTCCTGCACCAGTCGCAAATGTTGTCGCAATGAAGAAGGTATTGTTTTCAAATCAGAAGCTTTTAAACCTTCAAAAGTAACAAGTGTCACAAACTTAACTACTGGTGTCATGTCTTTTTTGATCACATCTCTTGTAAGTCATATGTTCTTGATGATTGGGTGGAAACTTTGTTATCCGGGTCCATGTGCTCATTGCCATTGATGAAAGGACATGATCATGCTGCTGTTAAAATCAAAACTCCATCAAAGAATGATAATATATAACCCTTGAAAAAAAAAGAACGACCTATAACAAGCTTTAGTATTCGATATAGAGACTGGTTAGTCTGTGTTAGTTTTTAGAATCAAGATCAAATCAAAACTAATAATCACTTACAATAGCGGAGATCCTTGATTCTAGCCGAGCGATCGAGTGGGTGGTTGATGCAGTCATCTCTAGAACTCTATCCGAGCAACCAAAACAAAGAGAAGATATAAATAGGGTTTTGAAAGGACGATAACTTTGTATATATCTTATAACTTTTATGGATAAATCCAAATTTATGCCAAACACCTTCTAAACATGTGGTGTATTTTGATATACTAGTAGAGTGTCTTTATGATAGGGGTGACATTTTACATTGTGGCACTTGTTTCTTGTAGTTTTTTTATTCATATAATATTTGTGGTACCATTATTATGGTGGATATATTTCTTAAGTGTTACAGATGTCTAGTAATTATTAAATTTAATATTTGAATTATCAATTACTTAAAGAAACCACTTATGCAATAAAGTAACACACGAATAAGAAAAAATAAGTCTTAAACATAAAAGTTAAATACAATATCTCACGAATAAGGAAAAATAAGTCTTAAACATAAAAGTTGAAAACTAAAAGCTAAATGTGAAGTACTTTGCATCATGATGAACTTAATCTAGTAATCATACGGCTTAAACATTTCAAGGATGTCATCTATATTGTCACACCACCATTTGTTATCATCAAGATCACCGTCCTCTGGAATTTCTTGTATCTCTTCTTGTTTGATTATTACATTCTTTGGAGGATGAATTTCTTCTATATCCTCCTCTTTAACTGACACATCAGTAGTACCGTCCTCCGGAATTTCTTGTATCTCTTCTTGTTTGATTATTACATCTTTTGGAGGATGAATTTCTTCTATGTTCTCCTCTTTAACTGACATATCAGTAGTAGCAGTAGGTGGTAGTAGGAGGAGGAGGTGGTTGTGGGAACTGAAAAAAATGTTAAGTATTTTAGTTACATATGTTTTATCATGTTATTGTTATGTATAATATAGTATATATAGATAGATAGGTAGATAGATAGCTGGCACATACGTCATTTTGCTCTCTATCTTATCCATAACAAATTCTTAAGTAATCTGTAAAAGAAAAATAAATAAGTGAGTAAAAGAGACCAAAGGGTGTAACATAATAATATAATTTAACTATATTTAGAATGTCATAGCGTAAGCCACCAAATGCATGTAACATTTGTCAAAAACGGGTTTCCAAAACCCGCTCCGTTTTGTAATCGAATATCAAGTTATAAATGTCACGTTGTGTATTTATGGTTATTTTGATTTTTAATGATACATAATTAATAAACAAACTAAACTATAAAAATTATTTTTGATAAAAAGTGAAAACAAAATAAATAAAAATAAAATGTTGCTGCCGGGACTCGAACCCGGGTCAGCCCGAATTTAAACCCAAAGACTTAACGCTCACACACATCACCACTCCGCCACTTGTTTGTTTTCTGTCAACTTAGGGAAACAAATAACTCTTATACACAAACCTAGTTAAACCGGTTGCGCCAACTGAGAAACCGAAATCGGCAATTCAACCGTCTAATCGTTTGATTAATCGCACATTCAGGTTTATAACCGATGCACCGACGATTTTAATCAATTATGATTTGAATGAACTTCAATTTTTATCATCATCGGTTTTTATAACCGAAAATAATCAAAGTCCAAATTACTTCAATCAAGACCCCTCTCGCGACTCAGAAACATCATACAAACATTCCATTTCACTTTCGTCACCCATTCGGTCCATCAGAAAGCTTAAATCAACTCGCCGGAAAATTCTGCAAGTTCGCCGGAAAACCGTATTTGTCCTCAAATCGGTAAGTTCTTCAATACCATCATAGTCTAACAGTTGTTAAGCCATTTCTAACTCAAACCCTCCAATTTAAATCAAATTCAGACGTCGTCATCGGATATTTTCTGCTCACCGGAAAACTTTTGAAAATCTGTATCTTCGCCTGTGAAACGGTAAGGACCTTCAAACCCACTGATAACGTTTGTTTAGCACTTCAATTTCATGATTAGCTAATCAAAATGATTAATTGAATTGCTCAGTTGAAGTCCTTAAAAACAGAGACCGACGCCTTGCCGGAACTCTGTAATCAATCGTTCACCGGTATGTTTTTCCTCTAATTATCATCCCTGCTATCTCTTATCAGTCTGGGTAATGCTTAACAATCGAATTAACAAGATTTAATGGTGTAATCTGCTGTCGGTAAAATCCAACGAAGAAGATGAACTTTGATAATACTATAAGTATAATTAAAATTGGTATTTTAAACGGGTTAGACACACAGTCCAGCGGTGGACTGTGTGCAAATAATACGCACACGTCACGAGTTCGATCCCTGATACACGCACCCTCTAAGTAATAAAATGCCTTTTTAATTAAAGCTGAACCGGGTTAACCCCGTTAGTTGTTAAGTATAATAAAAACCGGGATATTAACCAGGTTAGACACACAGTCCAGCGGTGGACTGTGTGCAACACTAAGTCGCACGTCACGCGTTCAAAACCTGTTACTGGCACCGGTTGAACGAATTAAAATGTTTTTGAAATTAAAAGAATTTTGGTTAAATCGAATTAGTATATAAATATAATTAAAAACAAGATTATTTCGGGTTAGACACGTAGCTCAGTTGGTAGAGCTGCGTGCACGCGTATGGGAGGTCTCGGGTTCGAGTCTCACCCAGCGCATTCATGCACACTGACCGAACCGGTCAACATGTCAACAAGTCAACGGTCAACGGTCAACGCAAAATAAACAATTTTTTTTATATTTTTATTTATTTAATTTAATTTAAAAATCAATTAAAAATACTTAAAAATAACATTTTCAAAGATAGGAAATAGCCTTAAACTCACAAAAATATATCTAAAAATTCCATTAAAATCCTTAATAAAATCCACTCATTTACTATATTTTTCCGTTATTATTTAGGTTAGTAATTCTCGTTGTTCAACTATCCCAACTCGTGCGCATCTCATCATCTCCATTCAAACGCACCCAATGTGAGTGAATCTTTACAAATTTCCCGTTTTAATCACGTTTTGGGGTGTATCATGTGTCTTGCTATATATTATATTTAAATCATTGTGGATACATCATATCATGAACATGTGTATTTAGTTTGTTTCAACTGTTGTGTGGTTATCGTTAGATGCAATTTATTATTTTCAGTACATGCAATTTCATAGGCCGCCGCTCCCCATTACATTATGAGCGTTGAGCATGTTCCCCATTACATTATGAGCGTGAACCTGGCGTGCCCACATACGATCGGCTCCGTTTGATTGAGCCTTGATCGCACAGACATTTTTCATTTCAGCACATGCAATACGATCGGCTCCGTTTGATTGAGCCTTGATCGCACAGTTTCATTCATGTTATTTATCGTATGATGTTGGTGTGTTAATGTGTACTATCATATGTTAATGTATGTTATAGTTGTGATTGCTATTGCCACTGCTTGATTATTTACATTTGCTCATGTATGATTATGCACAATTTTTCATTGATAAACTAACATGTAAATCAATAATAAATGTTTATTTAACAAGGTTCACTCGCCAACTTATGTTGACCCAAAAACCCCCATTTTTACACATGATACAGGTGAACCAGCTGCAGCCAGAAACACTTAGGATTGGACTAGAAGAATAAAATGATTTAAAGTTTGGAATTGTTTTGTTTGGTTATTTTTCTTTATATTGTATGGACATGTTTGGATATTTGGGAATGTAATTTTGACTTTAATAAATATGAAACATATTAGTAAATATCACGAGCTTTTGTGATAACCCAATTATGCCCCGACTCTTATTCCGCTGCGGGTCGGGGTGTGACAATGCATAAGTTAAAACATATTTATTAAACATTTTTATTACCTCTTCACTAAATTACATCATTAGTACAATAGTTTTTAAAATTATAAAATTGATTTTCCCGCTCAGTTTTTTAGCAGATTTTACCACCTCAGTAATTAAGAAGTTTGTTTTATTGTGTTTAATATTATGTTTTAAAGGTTTTATCATGATTTATATTTTTTTTCATCAGTCACATACGCATGCACATTTTGTAGTATGTTAAAAATGTGCACACGCTATCTAACCCCAAACTGGTTGTAAACATACATGTGATGTGTTAATTGCTTTTGGTCTTTTGAACTTTCAGTTATGATGATGCAAGTGGAGCAACAAACGAAGTGTATGAATTTGCAAGTTCACTCATTATCCAATATAGATGTTTATAAGCGGACTATGAATGATGCGTTCATTGTTTAACTTAACATTTTTAAATAATCTTTGGTTAGGTCAAATCTATTGGGTGGTTTAAGGAGACAAAATGAACATACGACACATCCGACATAGTCATGAGAATTGTCAAAGATTACAACAACTATGTGATGCGTAATTTGGATCGAAGGGACCTTGTTATCAGCTATGTGAAGGTAAGAAAGTTTGATGTTTCTTGTGTTCTTTTAGATTAATGTTTGAGTTAGCGTATGATCTAATGTTACCGAGAAAACTGGTTGTTGACATACATGTGATGTGTTAATTGGTTTTGCTCATTGTTTTGTTACCAGTAAAATCTTTAAGGGCTTGAGGCTATAACAGTTAAAACAGTCAAACGATCTTTTCGACCAACTTCAAGGGTCAAGCTACTACTCCAAGATTGACCTTCGGTCCGGTTACCACCAGCTACGCGTCAGGGAGGAAGATATCGCCAAGACGGCATTTCGTACTAGGTATGGCCATTATGAGTTCTTGGTCATGCCCTTCGGTCTCACCAACGCACCTGCGGTGTTCATGGACCTCATGAACCGTGTGTGTAAACCATACCTCGACAAGTTTGTCATTGTGTTCATCGATGACATACTCATCTATTCCAAAAGTGAAGAAGAACATGCTGAACATCTACGATTACTGTTAGGATTACTTCAACAGGAGAAGCTATATGCCAAGCTTTCAAAGTGTGATTTCTGGATTCGGGAAGTTCAGTTTCTTGGGCATATCGTAAATGAAAAGGGTATCCACGTAGACCCTGCCAAGATAGAAGCTATCAAAAACTGGGAAGCACCCAGGACACCGACGGAGATCCGCCAATTTTTGGGTTTGGCTGGTTACTACAGACGTTTCATCGAGGGATTTTCAAAGATCGCACAACCGCTTACTACCCTCACCCAGAAAGGCATCAAGTATGCTTGGGGTGACAAGCAAGAAGCAACATTTCAATTGCTGAAACAGAAACTTTGCAGTGCACCCATTCTGTCCTTGCCGGAAGGGACAGATGACTTTGTAGTATATTGTGATGCTTCCATTCAGGGGTTGGGATGCGTACTCATGCAACGCGATAAGGTCATCGCGTATGCGTCGCGACAACTGAAGGTTCACGAGAAAAACTACACGACGCACGACCTGGAATTGGGAGCAGTAGTGTTTGCACTTAAGATTTGGAGACACTACCTCTATGGAACGAAGTGCACAATCTTTACAGACCACAAGAGCCTCCAACACATCTTTGATCAGAAGGAGTTAAACATGCGACAGCGTCGCTGGGTCGAACTCTTGAACGATTATGAGTGTGCCATTCGGTATCACCCGGGTAAAGCTAACGTGGTAGCTGATGCCCTCAGTAGGAAGGAACACTTGAAACCTCGCCGTGTACGAGCATTACAACTCACTATTCATTCGGGGCTACCCGAACAAATACGCGACGCCCAGTTAGAAGCAGTTAAGGAGGAAAACATCAAGGCCGAATCGGTGGGAAAAATGGAACGCGATTGGGAAGTAAAACCCAATGGAGCCCGGTATTTCATGAATCGCATATGGGTACCTCTCTACGGAAACCTCTGAGAGCTAGTCATGGACGAAGCTCACAAATCCCGATACTCTGTCGATCCGGGTTCGGATAAGATGTATCAAGACCTTAAAGATGCGTATTGGTGGCCCAACATGAAAGCCGATATAGCCACCTACGTGAGTAAATGTTTGACTTGTGCAAAAGTCAAGGTAGAGTATCAAATGCCATCGGGGCTACTTCAACAACCTGAGATCCTAGTGTGGAAATGGGATCAGATCTCGATGGATTTCATCACTAAACTCCTGCGAACTTTGGGTGGTTGCGATACCATCTGGGTGATTGTGGATCGTTTAACTAAGTCCGCACACTTCCTAGCTATTAAAGAAACAGATAAGATGGAGAAGTTGACTCGCATCTACATTAAGGAAGTAGTTTCTCGGCACGTAGTGCCAACATCCATCATCTCAGACAGAGATGCTCGCTTCACGTCCAACTTCTGGCGGTCACTCCAGAAAGCGTTGGGAACACGCTTAGATATGAGCACAGCCTATCACCCTCAGACTGACGGTCAAAGTGAAAGGACCATACAGACCTTGGAAGACATGCTTAGGGCATGCGTAGTAGACTTTGGAAATAGTTGGGAAATCCACCTGCCTTTAGTGGAATTCTAGTATAACAACAGTTACCATACAAGTATATCGGCAGCACCGTTTGAGGCATTATACGGTCGTAAATGTAGATCACCGGTCTGTTGGGCAGAAGTCGGTGACAGCCAACTTACAGGCCCTGAGTTAATACTTGAGGCTACTGAAAAGATTGTACAAATCAGAAACCGCATGGCGGCGGCACGAGATCGACAGAAAAGCTATGCTGATCAACGACGCAAACCGCTCGAATTTCAAGTAGGCGACCGCGTCCTACTAAAGGTGTCACCCTGGAAGGGTGTAATCCGCTTTGGAAAACGGGGCAAACTAAACCCACGGTACGTAGGCCCGTTTGTAATCTTGAAACGTATCGGACCCGTAGCTTATCAATTAGACCTTTCTGCTGAACTCAGTGGAGTTCACAACGTTTTTCACGTGTCAAATCTGAAGAAGTGTCTATCAGATGAAACTCTGGTCATTCCATTGGATGAGATCCAAGTGGATGAACAACTACACTTTTGTGGAACAGCCTATCGAGATCATGGATCGTGAGATCAAGACTCGAAGGCACAGCAAGATTCCGATCGTTAAGGTTCGTTGGGACTCTAAGCGTGGACCGGAGTTCACGTGGGAAAGAGAGGACCAAATGAAAAGCAAATACCCACACCTCTTCGCAACTGAGCAGCAAACTAACAATACCAACAACTAAATTTTCGGGACGAAAATTCTTTCAACATGGGGATGATGTGACAACCTGGAAATTTCTCATACTTTCGCGTACCATTGTTAACTAAATTCTTGTGCATGGCACTTGGAAATCTTTGTGCATGGCACTTGGGAACTTCTTGTAACTTCGCGTACCATCATTAACGAACTAACTCTTTGTGCGTGGCACTCTAAACATGTACGCTGCATGCTAAACCGCGTTTACTCAATTTTCAGGACGAAAATTCTTTCAACATGGGGATAATGTGACATCCCGGTTTTTCGGATAACTTAAAACGCAATACTTGTCGAATAAATTGTATGCTACGTATTAAACGTGTACGAGTTAGTGAATACGTGATGTGCGATTATGTGATTGTTTTAGTTATAAAATAATTATGGTAAATATGTACACGAACCGAACCGAACCGCGACACGAACCAACTTTGATTTCTTGTGACTCTAGGAGTTAACCAAGATTTGGGGACCAAGTTTAGAACCCAAACCATTCTCGGTCGTGTGCAACCCAAACCGCAAACCCATTGCGAGATCAAACCCAAACCTTAAACCACTCTCGGCCGCGAGATCAATTGCGAGATCAAACCCAAACCGCAACCCATTCCCTCATCTCTTTGCGCCTATATATACTAACACATGCATGCTCCTTCAAAACACAAAACCCTAGTGAGAAAGAAGCCGACGGCAGCCCCTTGTTCACCTCCATTCGGTCGCGAGATCAGCCCATTTGTTCACTTCCTCGATCACAAACAGCCTACTTCATCATCATCTCTCGGTCGCGACAATTGAATTGCTCATCTCATTCTTTCGGTCGTGATCTTGCTTGAACAGCCGAATCCATTCTCATCCAAGTCTCGACTCGTTATTCACCATTATTAAAGGTTAGGATTTATAGTCGTTTGCAAGATCGTATTCGGATTATATGTGTTTGAATGTAATCGGCTGATTGATCATTGTTTGCATGTATGATTGTTTTCGGAACTTATAAGTTTGCAAGTATGTTTTGTTTATAAAAACTAGAGGTATGGATTAGGGTTTGCATGGATGTGATATTGGTATTGATCTATGATTAGAAAAATCAGTTCTTGATCGCCTAGGTTCATTATATTGACGGTTTATGCGAATTAGTGGTAACAAAATACTGAAACAGGTTGCTGAGTAATAGTTACAGCCGACTTCATCTGGCTGTAACTCGGTCATTAGTTGTCGAAAAACGGATTTTCTAAAGTATAAAACGTAGAGATTTGAATAACGGATCTAATGGCACTGGATTCATATTTTCTGAAGTCGTTTGATATTTTTAAGTGGCCAAATAAGTTCAGTAACTAAAGCTGTAAAAATCCTGAAATTTTGTTAGTTGTTTATCGAGTTGGATTTTATAATCAGTAGGGAGTCGAGTCATGAATTTTGTACAGCAACTAGGTATGGAAATTTCCGGGCAACTCCCACTGGAATTTTGTTAATTGGACGATCGGTGATTTTTAAATAAATTCTTCCGTGGACTGCAGTCAGAAAGCGACGAATCTGACTGCAGCTTAGTATATTAATATTTTTGGTTAATTGGTAAAGAATTAGGACTTGAAAAATTTATATAAATTTCTACAATATAGTTGTCACCAGCTGTAAAATAATTGGAATTTTTAGAACGTTGGAACTATTTTATAAAAATCCTAGAAAACAGCTGAATTATGAGTATGTAAGCTGAAATTTGATAACTTGTGATTGTGTGCACCAAATTGTTGCATGGATTGGATTATGTTCATGATAAGTTGTTTTGATTACTATGTTCACATGAGGATACTTGCATGCATGTTTGAGTGTTAGATATTTTGTTGTGTGTATCACTTTGTGCGTAAATTACGTGTAGAATTTGTATTGGTGTGAGCACACACTGACTTGAAATCAATTGGTTTGTTAGGACGCAATTAGCGGTCCCATCCCTTACAACTTCTTTGCTACACTAACCGAGCAACTAAAGGTGAGTTCACGGCCCCTAATTTTATCCGGTTTTAAACAACAGGGGGAGAAACATGTATACACTCTTCAACTCAATCTCTTTACGTTATATGAAATTAACGTCACATAACTATTCGGTAACTAAGTTAATGTTAATGTAATGTTATGGTCACTAAGCAGCTATATCACTTAAGTCCTCGTCAATCTCTCGGATCGTTAGTATTGGGTTTTAATACGGGGGAATTATAGTAGTACTACTGGGCCCGACAAGCCCCATCCGAGCTAGTCGCGCTAGACGACCGGGTTATGGTCAACGGGTGAATAATTTGGCCTAACTTCGCCATGGTCAGTGATAGGCCTGGCAACACGGAGGCACAACAGTCAGCTTCGATCGCGAACTCTTACGTGACATAACTTTAGGCTAGCTACCTATATATGTTAACATTGAACTTAATTACGAAACAACTATATTATCCCGGGTTAGGGATAATGGAAACAACATCATTATTATTCCGGGTTTGGAATAATGGAAACAACAACTTTATTATTCCAGGTTTGGAATAATGGAACCAACATCATTATTATTCCGGGTTTGGAATAATGGAACCAACATCATTGTTATTCCGGGTTGGGAATAATGGAACTAAATCGTTATCCCGGGTTGGGGATAACGGGGGAATCAAACTCATAACCGAACAAACGAATTTATGAAAACCTGTGAACTCATTCATCTTTAATGTTGACACTTGTTTCTTTACATGTTTCTCAGGACGCTAGGAGCTCTAGGTGCACTCACATGCATTGAACAAGGCATCTTTTATCGAGTCTCATTTACAAACGTTGTTTTGGGTTTTTCATTTGTTTTGGCGTTTGTGTTGGCGCCCGTTTCTCTACTTATTTTATGCTTCCGCTCAACCACTTAAACTAATGCTTCCGCTAAACTTTGGTAACTAACTAAGACAATCTAAAATCTACGATGATTGGTTAATCAAATGATTTTTGGAAAACGTATTATCAAATCATATAGAGTCGTTCGACGTACTAGTGTTTCAGATTCTGGTTTGTTCACACGCCTCGCGGTAAAACTCCGCAAGTGGAAATTGAGGGTGTGACAAATAATTTGGTGCAGTATGGTTTAATTTACGTTACTCTATATAGTTAGTTCTATGGATTGGTTAACGGGTTGAATAATGGGTAATCGGTTTAACCCGAAATAACTTTAAAACAATTAGCATACTTTCTAGATATATCGTATCTTGTAAAAGGACCTAATAGTCCTTTCCTATTCCATGATGTAGCCAACCATATCTTCTAAAAATTTTACAACATCTTCTTCTAAAAATTTTAAATAACGAAGTCCGTCCATATCTCTAATTTCTAAAAGTTTTAGATCATAGCATACATAATACATTCCATATCTTCGATATCCTTCATTCTCAGCAACATACATGAGTTGTTTTATAAAATCATTTTATAGGGTTCGCTAATAACTAATAATGATATTTTAAAATTTAAAAGATTGTACTTTTTTGTTAAACTAGCTCATTTTCTAACCCGAAACCTGATCTAATCCGGCCCGTTTTAAACCCGAACACTGAAGAACCCGAACCTAGAATGGTTCGGTTATCATGTTGAATATTTAGCTCTGAAAACCCGAAAAACCCGAAACTCGTAGAACACCCTTAGTTACATCGGGTTCAATCAAATACGTCAAAACACACATTTTTATATGGTTAACGCAAGTGAGTAGCTTAGTAGGAACCGTGGGGCCCCCCTCCCAATGTTTCGGTTAGAAGTGTAAAATTTTCAAATTTTCTTCCGAAAATATTAAAATTATATAGCCCCCCACCCAATTATTTTGTCTAAATATTTATACAATATATAAAATGGGTCCCTGACTTTCCACCACCCCCTCCCCCGAAACTTTTGATCAAGCTCCACCACTGGTTAACTATCACATAACGCTTGGACTAATCCGCTAGATATTTGCAATGTAGCCGCGCCGCAACACGCGATAGTCTTATAACTAGTTTATTCTAAAATAAAAGTATAACATACACACAAATTTATTTTCATAAATTTCTATAAGATTTTAGCACTATGATTTTAGTTTAAGTCATTACTAGGCTAGAAACCCATGTATTACACGGCTTGAATAAATATAGTTTTATATATACTATCTAAGTAAAATGTTATAACTTATGTAATTCATTCGAGTTGTCTATTTTTTGTTTTTCTAAGTATATTAATATCAATTAATGATAAAGATATCATTAGTGAAGATAAAGATAATATCAATATAGACTAACAATTTAAAAAAAGCTAACACTATCTAAGTTATGTATTATAACTTATATAATACATAAGTTTCTAACCTAATAATAAACAAAAAAAAACAAAGTAAATAATATTTTGTTGAAAATTATTCTTATCTATTTTTTAAAAAATTATTACTATTATTATCATTTAGTAGAAGGATTATCTATAATTAATTAAAAAAGATTAAAATAAAATAATAATTATCCACATAATATTATAATAAGTGTTCGTTAGTATAAAAGATTACGCGCAAAAGTTTCATGAGCTGATACACAACTTTTCTAATTAATTATCATATAATAATTTATTCTAAAATAAAAGTATAACATACACACAAATTTATTTTGGTAAATTTCTATATGATTATTTCATAAAACATATACATTTATCACATTAACCACATAGTGCAATTATAAAACTTTTAGTATGCGGCTGTAAATGCAGAAAACGACCATTGAGAAGAAGATAACGCTACATATAACCCCACACATTCATCTCAACCCAACCCATCTTGTCCTTCATGGCGGAACCATCGAACTCCCCCTCCCTTGTGGTGGCCATACCATACCCCGGCAGAGGCCACATAAACCCTATGATGAACCTCTGCAACCTCATTGCTCTACGCCACCCTTCTAACTTCCTCATCACCGTCGTCGTAACCCAAGAATGGCTCGGCTTCATAAAATCCGAACCTAGACCTAGTAACATCCGGTTCGCTACTATCCCGAATGTTATACCCTCGGAGGTGAACCGGGCTGACGATTTCCCCGGGTTTTTTAATGCTACATTGACAAAAATGGAAGAGCCGGTGGAAGAGTTGCTTAGGGGGATGGTGGGGCCGATAAGTGTGGTTATATATGATACTTATCTTAGTTGGGTTTTGAATATGGGTGGGAGAATGAATGTTCCGGTGGCGAGTTTGTTCACGATGTCGGCGACGGTGTTCGCAATGTTTTATTATTATCATCTCCTTGTTAAGAACTGCAATGCCGGAGATAACTTCTCAGGTCGGTTTTAGGAAAAAAATATTCGCATTAATGGATTATTTTAGGCGGCTTATATCGGTACATCAATGACATGATATTAGTATAACAATTACTTTACGGTCTGTGTAGTAAGGCGATTCTGATGGGTACGCCCGTATCACTTTTTCCCATCAATATCACTTTTTTTTCTCATCAGTACTGGGTGCATCTTTTTTTTCGCCCATAAATATGATACTTATCACTTTTTCCCATAACAAATGAATGACTAATGCGACACTGACAGTGATATGACTGATACGAGCTGTCACTTTCTTTTTGTCCACTAATACCGCCCGTATAAAACGATATGACTTGTATGATGTGACAGACATGGTGTCTGGAACTCGGGATTGTGGGGTGATGTACATCTAATGTTGCCCTTATTTTAACGATCTAGTCAGTTAACGATCCATGATTCGATCTGAAAATTAAATTCAAATTCTACAGGAAACATGGAGGAATTAGTAGCTTACATACCTGGAGTTCCTCCAACTCGAGTTGCTGATCTCGTGACAGTCTTTAATGGCAAGGGGAAAGAAGTTAGGGAAGTAACTCTACAAGCCATTTCAATGTCCGCCAAAGCTCAGTTTCTTCTTTTTCTATCGGTTTACGAGCTCGAAGCCCAAGTCATCGATGCGTTAAAATCTGAGCTTTCCATACCCATTTATGTGATTGGACCGGTGATTCCTTACTTCAGGTTGAACGACATGCAAAATGACCAAAATGCCCCTGAATACGTCAAATGGTTAGACCGTCAACCTCCGGCTTCGGTTTTGTATATTTCACAAGGGAGTTTTCTTTCGGTCTCCGATGCCCAATTGGAAGAAATCATAGCTGGAGTACACGATAGTGGTGTTCGATACATGTGGATTGCACGTGACGAAAAGACTTGGTTTAAATGTGAAAATGAAGAAAAGGGGCTTGTTATACCTTGGTGTGACCAATTAAGAGTGTTATGTCATGGTTCCATAGGGGCATTTTGGTCACATTGTGGGTGGAATTCGACGAAGGAAGGTGCTTTTTCCGGGGTGCCGATGCTCACTTTTCCAATATTTTTCGATCAAGTTCCGAATAGTAAGATGATAGTGGAAGATTGGAAAATGGGAAGGAGGGTGTCGGTTGGCGAGGGTATTTTAATCACCCGAGAAGAAATTTCAAAACTCGTTAAGAGTTTTATGGATCGGGAAAGCGAAGAAGGAAAAGAGGTGAGAAAACGTGCAAAAGAAGTCAAGAAGATTTGCCAACAAGCGATCGCAGAAGAAGGGTCTGCTCAGATAGATATCAATTCGTTCATTAGCGATATTTCAAAGAATCAAGTCAATATAATTAATAAAATATGTATGGTGTAATTTAGTTTAGGTTTTACTTATTTAATAATGTTATAAAACCTAGATCGATTTCTAACACATTATAGATAGTGATTAAGATGGGTAACCAAATCAGTTATAGCTAACGATATTTTCAAATCGATCTAACAGTTCAAATGGAAGTAAGCTAAGTGATTTTAATATATACGGTTTGGTTTTGACGGTTTAATGGGTTTACGGGTTGGTTTATGATTTGGAACTTTCGACATGGCCCCCCGAACTCGCCCTTCGACATTTTCTTTATCTTTTAGGCCACTCGGTGTGGGGGCCGTCCTAGCCGCGTCGCACGACGACGACGCCCCCAACACCATGCCGGGTGGCCTGGCGTCGTCGCAGCAGTCTTCCCGGGGACGTGTGAGACGGGGCGAGATATATATATTTTAAATATATAGCCGTTGTTAAACGCAAGATTTAATAAAAAAATTAAATTAATAATTTTACCTATAGTACCCCAATACCATCCCATTTTTTTACACACTTTCTTCACCTCTTTCTCTCAAATTTATAAAACCATTCTCATCTTTTTATAACTCTCCAACTTTTTTTTAAATCTTCAACTTTCGTCATGGATCCATACAACCCGAGCAACCCGAACCCAAATCTATACAACCCGAGCAACCCGAACCCAAATCCAAACCCAAACCCAAACCAAAATATTTTCTCCGTTCCCGGCTACTATCCTAGTATGGAGCCGAGTTGGTCATCGTCACAATTTTCTTTCAACGCCTTTGGGGGTTTTCAACAAAGCCCGAACACGTTTTCGCAAATGAGCCAAGTGCAACAAATGCAGTCGGTTCAACAAATGATGATGCGAAACCCTTACAATTCGCAACCACAACCCGTAGAGGACGTTGAAGAATTTGTTCATGAGACCCAACCTCAAACGTCCAAACGAAAAAAAGGTAAACAACATATGGTTGAGAAAGAATAGCCTTCGAGAGTGAAGGCGAAACTTTGGACGAAGACGGAGGAGGAGGCGTTAGCCAAGGCGTGGGTTAGCACTTCCAAAAACCCCATTATTGGTACATAACTAAACTTTTATAAAATATACCAAAAATTGATACAATAAACTTTTTATTTTAATATAACTTTTGCTACAATTTAAAAATATAGGTAACAACCAAACCGGCGACGGGTTTTGGAAGGAAGTACTGTCGAAGTTTCTTGCGATAATGGAACAAGGTCATTATCGCGATATCGATTCCGTATCTTCCAAGTGGAGGAAGATGCATCCGGTCGTGAACCGGTTTTCGGCGATTTACAATAACTTGTATACTGGTCGCCGTAGTGGGATGAGCGATGAAGACGTGTTTAAAGAGGCGACGCGTCGATACGAAGATGCACATTCAACCGTTTTCCCCCCACATACGTGCTTGGGAAATTTTGCGAACCAGCAACAAGTGGGTGCCGGTCCCAAATGAGGTTTCAACGGCCAAACGAACAAAAACCTCGGAGACCGGTAGTTACAGGCGGGTGGAGGGTCGGACGCCCGTTGTCAAATAAATATAAACGACGACCCCGAATTGATGATGAAGAGTTTGTGGTTAGAGAGGAGGAGCGTCCCCCGGGCAGGGACAAATCAAAAAGGGCGGCAGCTGGAAAAAAACATGTCGCGGGGGCCAGTTCCAAAATGGACGACCTTATGAATCAGTTCAAAGTGTTCACCGAGGTCACGGCTCAAAAGGTGAAGCGAAGGAACGTGGAGTCGAGTTTAAAGAGTGGGAGATCATGACAGCCGATATAAACGAGTATCCTGAAGAAGATCGGCCGGTTTTGCGAAAAATGAAAGAAAAATCGCAAAAAAATGGAGTTCGTAGGTTTTTTGGTTATGTTTATTATTTTTTTCAGTAATGTTTTAATTTTTTACTTTTTTTTAGGTTATGTAATGTGTGTTTTTTAATATAAAATGATTTTATTTATATAAGTAAATGTTAAAAAACTAGTTTAATTAATAAAGAAAAATAAAAAACTCTCTGACGCGTTTGCTGACGTGGCGGGTCGTCACCCATTTGCAAACTTTTTCGAATAAAAAAGCTACCAAAGCCTTGTATGCATCGAATAACAAGAGTAAAATGAGCCATCATTCTTTTGGTGATCATATCCTATAAAAAACATAAAGGAGGGGAGACTGTAACGCCTCGCTTTTTCATACTTTCCTTAATTAGAAAATTTAGTCGTATCTCTATTTTTGGAGACTTGTGTATTCGTATTCCCTTGTAATCCGAGACTTTGATCGTGGTGAAACTTATACTTGATACTTAATTGTCTTATATGCATTTAAACGTTGAATACACCAAACTTATACTTATACGCGCATTCATACTTATATAGTTACACACGTTACATGCAACATTGGTAAAATAAATAAAGTAAAGGGCTAAAAATAATAAAAACAAAAGAATCTTCTGGAATAGCCTATCTCGCCCCCGCGACCGAACTCTTAAAACCCTCTCGCGTCCCCGCCAGGCCTCTAGCGGCCCGCGACCGAGAAGTCTTAACTCTCTCGCGGCCCGAAGATCGCGATCCGAAAAAATACATTTCAAGCTCATGGATTGGTCAGTTTTGGTTTTCTTGCATTAATTACCCCAACTACCAACCTCCCCACTTTACTTATAAATACCCTACTCCCCTTCATCTCAAATCACACCTAAATTTCTCTTTCCTCTCTACAAGCTTTAAAGAGCTCTCTTCTCTCTAAATCAAGTGAGTTCTAACTCACCTCTCTCTCTTTTCTTTCTTTCTTTCTTTCTTATTACTTGGAGTACCTTTGGAATGTCTCCATAAGTCTTCCATGGAAGACTAACTTGGAACATCACCATGTTTGAGGACCCAAGTATAAGGAACCTTTTGGTTTTACTAGGGTTTTACCCACAAGTGTTGTATCATTCCAAGCTTGACTTGAGTTGATAGTGTGTGATCTCTTGGAAGCCTTGGCTATCCTAACTTCGATCCACCACCTCACTTGATGATTTCATTTACTTTTCGTCTTTTACTTTTATGTTCAAACTTACTTATGACCATCATTGTCGTCCTTGTGAAGACTTGCGCATAGGTAACTATACGAGAGGTTTTAAAAGGAAGGTTATCCTCCTACCTCCATGCATGACTTCCATGAATCTACATGATGTTTTTTGATTTACTTATACTAAATAACATATGTATATATATACGTACTAACCAAACTCTTGATGATGATCAAATGATTATCCGTCATGGTACTAGGTTACATCACCTAAGTACTTAATCTCTCTGTTACGATTCTAGTGGGCATCCTAACCCATGAAATCACATTAACCCGAATGGGTCTTATAGTGTCAAAAAACAGTATTAAGTCTAAGTGATTACTTTCTCGTATAACTACGTTATCACATTTTAAATTCCTTAAACCCCCCGTTATCGTCCGAATACTTACCAACCTACGTTTCCTAATGTAGGATAACTCGACGCTCACTCCATCAATTTCCCTTCGAGGACTAATCAAAGTTGAAGATTTCACAAAACCGTGAGTACACTCGACCCACTTTTCGTTTAAAACACTTTTGGGTGTAACATGTTTACTTATACCAAAATCACAACACTTAAACTTTATGAAATGCACAAACAATCCTATACACATGAATACTTGATACACTTACGTGATGCTTATATCTTGGACATTCTTTATGTGATACTTTAGTCATTAACTTGTTTTAAGCCTACGTTTGACATGTATAGCGCTATAGGAAGTCACGCATCCCCCTCCATCGCATAAACTTGAGCCATGTTAAAACAACGTGTTTGCATGAAGGGTTTGGCTAGTAGTATTGCATGCCTTGTATATGCTCTCGTAAAATTATAGTTGCCATGAGGATTCGTTTAAACTTTAATCGTATATGTATGCTATGCTTAAACTGTGTACTCGCTTTGCTTTTGCCTTGAATTGTATTTAAACATGTTACAGGTTGATGAAGAGGATGCTATGAAAACAAATAGCAAGGACTTAGATACACACAAGTAGACGTTTAGGCTAAATTCGTTGTATCAATTTTGTTGTATTTGCTTCGATGTTGTACTTGACAATTGTTATTGAAATGAAATTCGACTTTAATTAAATATTGTCATTATTAGCGTTGTGAGCAATGAGCAATATCGTTATCGTCTCACTCTGATGTTTCCGCCATCGGTTGGGGTGTGACACTTAACTTTATTAATGCCTCCCTTATATAAATCTAACATTACTAACTGTTAGGGGTGTGCACGGTTCGGTTCGGTTTGGTTTTTGGGCAAAATCATAACCGAAATTGAAATGTTGGTTTTTTGTTTTTTTTAAAAATGTTCGGTTGCGGTTTTCTTCGGTTTTGGTTTTATTACCGGTTCGGTTCGGTTTTCAGTTATTTCGGTTTTTAAAACAAAACTATGTAAGATTCAAAATAAAAAGATAATTTAAAATTAAGAATCTTTCTTATATGTTTACATTTAACTTATTATATTTAACCTTCTTAATTAATAATGTTAACATAAACATAACCTTCTAATCTATTTTTATGTTTCTCCAAAGGTTTTTTTAAGACATTTCTTTTATAATACTTTGAAGATTATGTAATTTATATATTAAATTTTGTTATTTTTTGTAGGCAATAAATGAATCATCTCAATTAAAATAAACATATTAATGTTTTATTATAAATACTTAATATTCAAGAATAAACTTAATCATCTCTAATATTATGGGTTAAACACTTAAACAACTTACACTTAATAAGAGTTAAATGCCATTTTAGTCCCTGTGATTTGGGTCATTTTGTCATTTTAGTCCAAATGTTTCATTTTTCTCCTATGGGTCCCAAAAGGTTTTATAGTTGCCATTCTAGTCCACTGTGTTAACTTTATCCATTTTTTTGTTGACGAGAAGGACAATTCGGTCATTTTATATGTAATTCTGTTAACTAGAAGGGCAATTCTGTAACACCTCGTAAAAATCGTGTCCAATAGTATAGTGGCACGTGTTGTATTTTAAATTTAGTCTATTAAAGACTAGTAAGGACTAAAGGTGTCAACATGCTCAAACTGAGCCTCTGAGTGACTGGCCCATGTCAACATGCATAAATAATAGCCTCTGAGTGACTGATATGTCAACATGCTTAAATCATTAGCCTCTGAGTGACTGATATGTCAACATGCTTAAACTTGACCCCTGAGTGACTGATATGTCAACATGCCCAGCCTCTGAGTGACATCAGAGTCAACATGCTTATAGTGGGCCTTTGAGTGATCCTTTACAAAGTCCTAACTCTCATAGTTCCATTTGATGGACGAGAGGGTTCAATTCCATAAATATGTGAAAGTTGAATAATGGAGGGATTAAAAGTGTTAACATGTTAATTTATACCTCTGAGTGACGTTTTAACGAATCGAGAGCTCGACAATGTCCGGGCATAATCTCGGGTATGCCAAATATTGGCTACGGAGGGCTAAATATGCTAAAAGGGTGTTTTATGAGGTTTTTAAGGGTATTTAATAAGTTGAGGGACTAAAAGTGGCAAACTTCAAATCTTCCTATGGGGCGTTCGCGGGGTGCGAGAGGCCTGTGTCTGCAGAAAGTTTGCTTGGCCTCCACACATATTGCCAAAAACCATTTAAATCGAAACCAGGGACTTTTAAACAGCTATGCCACGTTTTAGGACACTTGTAAGCTCCCTCTTACACCCTTAGCACCTGGCATCACCTCCTTCAAGCTCTCCAACTATAAATAAGTGTAAAGGTTCAACCTTTGAACTTGCACCTTTCTCATTTTCAGCTCTATCTCCCTCCTCTGGAAGTTCCTAACTGAAAGGAGCATCCAACTTAGTTCTCTTGCATTCTAGGAACATCTTGTAAGTGTTCCTTTTACATTTTCGTTTATAGGCTTTTATAACCACAAGTCAAGCGTTTTACGGAAAACGCTTTGACTTTTGGTTAAGACCATTATGGTCCAGCCATTGTTTGTAACGAACATGGCTAAGTGATCGTAATAAGGTAGGTGTTAGTCCCTATAAAGGGCACCTCCTGAAGATCACGTTTGCTAGACCAATTGACGGTTCAAAGTTATGATATTAAAAAGTCAAACAGGGCCACTTTATGGAAAAATCATAAATTGATCTTAAAATGTTATGAAACCTGTTTTGACACTTAAACAAGTTGGTAATAATTATTAGAACATGTTCGACTCGTCAATTTCAGTACCAGGGTCGGTTCGCAACCGAAAGTCGCTGAAGTTTGACTTCTGCTTGACTTTCGATTCTGACCCGATTTAGATTAGTTACCTACTGATCTAAATTTGCATTATGATTGTAATATAATATAGCATAACCCTATGAGGTTATATTACATGATAATAATCAGAATCTGAGTTTATGCGCAAGTTCCGTAATTATGGCATTTTTTGACTAAAATGTCCTTTTTGCATAAAACAAGGTTATAATAATAATGAATTTGAAAATAAGTTTCCTACTGATATAATACTATAAGTTGGATTATTTGGGATGTTAAACCAGATTATAAACTGAGTTTACAAGCCGGTCCTTGAATTATGTCGATAAATGACGATTTAGCCCTTGTGGCTCATAAAATGGTTTTAATCAAATCTTTTCAAGTAAAATATTTTACCTACTGATATGTTATATTAAATAACATATATAAGACATTTTAATATGACCTTAACATCAGTTTTCATTTAAACATTGCATAAGACGTCGTTTTCGACATAAGCACCGTTTCGGCGCATAGTGTGGTTTTAAACCATATTAATTGACCAGACTTGTTAACTACTGATTTTAAAACTTATTTTAAACATTTTTATAGTAGGTACATGTTATAAATTCAAAATCCAAATAATTTATAAACTATGTGTAAAATGACCAAAATGCCCTTCGGTGCATAGTTTGGTCATAAAAGATAAATTACACATATAATTAATATCCTACTGATATTATATCATGAATAAGTTATTTTTCCAGAATACTTATAGTTATAACATTAAATTATATTCAAGTTCCTTTTATACGGTATGAAATTACCGAAACGCCCTTATGAGGCATAGTTTCAATTTAAAACTATAACGGGCATAAAAGTTGATATCTGATCGGAGTGTCGATCCCCGGTCAAAGATAATATTTATATACCCAAATTACCCTTAACAATGCGTTAGTGGTAGTAAGGGGTCGAACAACAAAGAGTTTGTGGTTTGTGTTCGGATGTGATTGATTTTTAAGAAGATTACCACTTTTTATGAAGCTATGCTAATTTGATTTGTTTGAAAAAGGATGTCGGAATGATCCGACAAATTTGGTTTGACTATCTAATTACTAACTTAAAACGTTTGCACGAAACTAAATTAATTGATTAAAACAATGGGTTGGAAACAAGGTTCACACCCGGTTCAACAAATGCAAGACCTAGGGTTACTAACAATTTTACTTGATTCAATTGAATTTGTCATTAACGGTTTTAATATCACAAAGCTTAGTGCCAATTGCTATCACGTATGTAACGGACCACAAACACACTTTGTTACTTCGGATAAATAATCTCTTTCGAAAGATAAAGCATAAATACACAAACTTGTTTCACAAGGTCAAATTTTATAATCATTCGACAATTCGCAAATATAGTTCAAATGCAAGACAATTATCAATCAATTCAAAATACAATTTAAGTTGTCAAAAATCAACAAATTCATAAAGTAACCCTAAATTTTACAAATGTCTACACAGGGTGAAACTTTGAAAATTAACCACTCATGGCGACCGGTGCACGATCAACGATTGATGAAACCTTGAACATGAACATCTTGAGCTTTGATGGTATTGATGGTGAAAACTAGGGTTTGGAATGGATGATGATGATGGAAGGATTGGTGGATTCGTGAGAGTGATGATGATAGATTAGGGTTAGGAATGGTGGATGATTGATTCGGTTGATGGGGAATGGAAGAAATGGATTGGAGTTGAAGGAGATGATGTTCTTGGCTCCAAGATGGTTGTTTTAAGTTCAAAATTCCATAACTCCTCACAAATGGGTCAACAAACTCATAAAAACCCGTTCAAAATTGAAGTTCAGCGACTAGATAATCAAAGGGGCGTCGCCGACGACCCTTTGGGTGTCGCTGACGCCACCTAGAAAAGCCATGTTCCTCCAACGCTCTAAATCACTGTCTATGGCAAAATTTCTCTCGACGGACTATCTAAAGGGCGTTGCCGACGGTCCCCTTGGGCGTCGGCGACGGCCTCTACAATACTCAAGTTCCTGTTTTCCCATATTGTGATCCCGGTTGACTTGTTTTCCGTTCCGAAGCTCCAAAATGCTCCCGAATAGCTCCTTAAACTTCGTAAACCTGCAAAACACAAATCCAATCAAAAGTAGGCTATTCGAAACTAAAAGTTACATAAAACGTTAACTTAAAACTTAATAAACGCATCGGTGTTCAACCACGTATCACATCCCCACACTTGTCTTTTACTTGTCCTCAAGTAAATCTGTCTTTCACTTTCACGTGGGTTGAACAAAGAACGCATTTCCCATTCTCGAGATATGAGTTAATGTCTAATGTCATACTTAGTTCAAACATTTTATCATTTTCAAATTATTTAACATCAATATGATGATCTCATATAAAAATGGTTATCCAAGATTAACTCGCCTTGAAACTCACATATCATACATATCCCTCACAATGTTCTCTCCACTCGGCTTATAATTTGGCTAATAAATAATACATTAGCACTTTTGATGTAAACACACAAACCGATTAGAACATATACCCGCATAAGCTTGCAACTCAATCATTCTCCACCACTGAACATAAATATTGAACACAAGTCAAAAGGTCTTGAACGGGTTGAATTGGGGCTAGGCTAAGGATATGGAATGAGATGCTTTGAAAGTGGCTAAGGTGATGAAAACTTGATTTTTATTACACAATCACTACACTTCACAAACAATTATGAAACAATAACTACAAGGCAAAAATTTTATGCCTTTATTCAACAACTATTTAAACATGCATTTTTCTGCTCTTTTCTGATTTTTTTAATCAAGTTTTCATCACACGGGTTAAAAATAGGGATAAAAGGTCAGGGGCTAAATGGGTTGGTCAAATGAAAGGTTTAGGCTAAAAGTTGGCACTAAGGGATTGATTTTGGGTAAGGGTGTATAAATGCTGTAAATGTAAAAAGGTTTATCTAATGCCTTAATCATTCTTGTGTTCATATTCAGTCTATGGTCTCAAACGTATCAAAAGTTGCAAGTTCTACAATACATGACTAATGGTCCACTCAACCAAGAAATATATGCATCTATTATATGTAAAAGTGGCTCAAAAACTCACATATAGAAGGTATGGTATGTGATATGTATAAAGTGCAAGTTTCTTAGGCTGATTATTCCCAAACAACCACCCATTAAATACCCGTCATGTTATTTATTTGAACTTGACCATGCCGAAAGACCACATGGGTTGTGCCATCCCTCATTAACTTAGTTATTGTGCCTTTTAGACCGCTTTAAACAAAGACATTTTGAAAAATTTTTGAAATTTTTTCCTCATCCCCACACTTGAGGTCAACATTGTCCTCAATGTATAGTGTATAAATGAATGGGTCATATTGAAAATTTTTTTCACCCCATCCCCACACTTGAGATCAACATTGTCCTCAATGTGTGAAAATAGAGCTTTTAAAACGCAGACCGACTTTCCCAAAATTCCACCCCGGAGAATAAATACAAAGTACAATCCACTTATTAAGCAACAAAGACCAAATCAAAACTAAAGTAAATGTATGCACCTGGTTTTCGCTCATTCCTCGTGTACTCTTCAACTTCAAAATGGTTATTAAGCGAACCCAATGCACCTACAAATTTCAATCTTCGTGTAGAAGCAAGCTTCTCACAACTACAAAAATTCGTTACTTATTTAGTTCTACCATTTTATTAAAATAGTTACCAAGGCATATAATTTATTCAACTTTGATTTTGTGGAAAAGAAAATTTTACAACAACCACCTAAACTCACTTTCGTAGGAATCACGGTTGCATTTAGCTCATGCAACAAGCCCTTTTAAACCTTCCGATAGCTCGGAAGGACGAGTAGGTCTCGTGAGGGTTATCTAGGGAACACACCCACAAAGTTCATTTAACTACTAAAAAGGACAGAAATACAAACTAAAATTACACAAAAATTACAACAACAAAGAAAACGTACCGGCTCATCGTTGGTATCGTTCATTAGGATCCACCGGTGGGTATGGCTGATAGGGATATCCAGTGAAGGCTGATATCATATCGTGGAAATCGTCAAGCGGCCCTCTTTCACCTTCAGCCGGCGTTGGGAACTGTGGCGGTATGAAGCTGGAACCAACTGCTTCGGGCCAGTGCGGGATGGATCAGAAGCCCAGTGGGAAGAGGTAGGTTCTCGTAAGATACCCAAGGCGCGTGCTCTTGATATGGACGACCTGCTTCCCAATCTCGGTGGTGGCGCTCTTGATAATGCAAATGTTTAGCGTTGTTTACCGCCATTGTTGCGCACCGCCATAGCATGCCATCGACGGTCTTCCAATGCGTTTTGTTCAGCGCGCAACCTATCTTGCTCCTCCTCCCAAGCTTGTCTTCAAGACAATTCTTGTGCCTGATACAAGTCTTGTCTCTCCATAAACGCCTATTGAGCAGCCCACTGCTCCGGCTGTCTCTCCCAAAAATCTTGCTCTTTGGCCCGGTGAGCAGCATCTTCATCCCAATGGGCTTATTGTTGGGCCCCCCAATCTTGTTCCCATTGTTGCCTCCGCTGTTCATATTCCCGATTCTCCCCAATACACGCAGAGATATTGTCATAAACGTCCTGTTGTCCCTGGTTGTAGTTGGGGTATCTGGGTTTTCGCCGGTTTGGAATGAAAGTAGCCACCCCGGTCGAGATTTCTCGGTGTGGCCGGGTGTATCTCTGACGAGGCCCCCTAGGACCTTGAGGCTCATCTTCCTCTTCTTCATCAACCATCTCCTCCTCTCTTACAGCCTCTTGAGCTACACTTGGGTCGGCAAACTGAAACCAATGCCCCTGATTGTCAGTGATGGTGCATTGATGACCGTACACCCGAACTTGGATCTTCCAATGTTGCTTCATTAACGCGAAGCAAATCTGATCCACCGGCTTTAACACCCACAACGAATCAATCGGCAACTTGTTTTGTTGCACTATCATCGTGCTAATAAATCGTACATATGGTATCATCTTTCGAGTGTACGACTCGTGCATGTCCCAAGTGTTGATCATAACCAGAGGGTGCCAAGATAACTTGGGGGTTCCATAAAGCAGAGCATGGAGCACCCGACAGTCCGAGGCCTTCAGCTTCCCTCGGTCCCCAAATCTGACCATTATGTTCTCAAGAGAAAAGGGCTGAAGAATCTTTCCTTCAACCGACAGTTGACTACAAAGAGCAGCCCCGCCATCAGAATAGGGCAGAACTGACTCAACCATTCCTTCAGGATCAACAGTATTGACCTTATTATCCAAAAATTGATCAACAGTGTAGTAGTCATACTCGTTGACCCCTAACGAATCGAATCGGGCGATACAATTCATAGTCTCGAAAGACATCACCCTCTGCCCCCTCCCAGTGTCACCCACCAGCTGCCATGTACTCGGCGGGCCATCCTTATTCACAAATCTGAACGAGGCCAACCACGCGCAAACAGCGGCCAAGTATACCCGTGGTGTGATATCCTCACACCAATAAAAAACTCTCTCCCATCCGATCCTCTCAAACATTTGAACGATCCCTATCATTCTAAACTCCTCTACATTCAATGTGCGCTCCGGCACAATCCGTTCCGGAATCGTTGTTTGCAACCCCATTAACCATCTTCCACTTCCACAACCTAACCTCCAACTGCCTATCGTTAAACCTTGAGAGAGGTTTTCCTTTATTATTCTCCAATGGTTCACCGACATTACTATCCCGAATCCTTTCCCATGCCCAATCTTGCATGAATATCCGATCGTCATTATCTTCCAACCTAGTTAACTGCTCCCACTTCCTTGCTATTTGCCTTAAGGATGACCCGGCTCCCGAAGAGGAACCTTGACCTGAAATCTTGCTACGCTTTCGGCTTGCCATATCTACAAGACATAAAGCAAAGAAACAATTAAACATGGTGAATCTCAACCCTTAAACCCTCACTTCAAATTCAAACCAAATGAACTTTATGAACATATCATACAATGTTGAAACGCAACTTAAATGGTTAGACAATTATCCGGTTTAAATCTTCTAAACTTTTGCACTTTTGCCAACCTTTAAATTCAAGTTCTATGTTTTTAATCCTAAACATATAAGATTTTTAAACAAGATTCAACATTGCGTGCATGCTCAAACATGCAACTTAAATAATTCATATTCGTTACATAACAATGTTGCATGTTCAATTCCACCCAAATCACCCATATACTCAAATTCAAGCAAATACTCATACCATGGTATCATAAACAACCTACTCTTAAACCTAGATTCAAAATTTCGGATAAAAATCATATACCATATGAAATCCATGCTCAAATTTAAGTAAAAATCGTACCTTTAGTGTTGTTTAAACAAAAGAACTTCAAAGAGATGTAATGCACTATTAAGAACACTTTTTTCTCCAAAAACCCGAAATTTGATCTTCACTAATCTTGCAAATACGCAAGAATTAAAGGAAACCGTGTTAGGGGTTTTGTTCTATGCGAAAAAACACACAAAATAGGCTCAAGAATCAGGTGATTTGGTGGGAAATTGAAGAAGTTATGAAGGTTTGAAGGTTTGAGGTTTTAGGGTTCTTGAGGAAGAAGATAAAGAAGATGGATGATTTGTGGAGAAAGAGCAGGGGAATGGGTGGTTATAAAGAGGTATTGGGTGGTTGAGGTTAACCCGGGTCGAGATTGTGGTTAAAAACATTTTCGGGTTGAATTTCGATGGGTCAAATTGAGTTTGGGTCCGAGAATATGCGTCAAAAAGAGTTCAGCGTTGGCTACAAACCAGGGGTCGTCGCCGACGCCCCCTGGGCCGTCGCCGACGCCGACGCCCTCTCAAAATCCTAAAAACCCCCGACGGCTTAAACCACTGTCTACGATGCAACTGACCCGACACAACCAACGGAAGGCCGTCGGCGACAGCTTGATGCCCCATCGCCGACGGTACACTAATTTTAATTTTTTTTCACAAAACGTGATACCACCCCCGAAAAACTGTGGATTGTCCCCAATACACAAAACAAGTTAAAAACATACCTTATGTCTTCCTGACCTGTTTGCATTATCCGAACTTCACACGTTTAACGAGATTAGTACAAAACAAGCTTAAATCAAAACAAACACAACGCGCAAACAATCTGAATATACAAAATTCTACAACAAGTGTTCTTGGTCCTTTAATTGACCTCATACTTCGGTACGCTTACCAAAAAGCTTACTAATTCCTTGTTTGCTCCAACATTATCCTCATTCCCATCGATAAACGGTTTGAGAAGATGACCGTTGATCGTTTGTTTTGACCCATCCTTTGGGTCCTTGATGGTAACATCCCTAATCTTGCCAACCCTTGTGATCACAAACGGGCCTATCCATTTGCTTTTAAGCTTTCTGGGAAAAAAACTTGAGCCGCGAGTTGTATAGCCACACCTTTTGGCCTATCACGAACTCCTTCGGCTTTAGCTTGGCATCATGTGCGCGTTTCATATCATCTTTATATTTTGGCGCACACTCATATGCCTCCTCCCGAAGCTCTTCCAACTCGCACAGCTTTAACTTGCGCTCCTTACCTGCATCATCATATTTTAAGTTAACTTCTTTTATAACCCAAAATGCGTGGTGCACAAGTTCGACCAGTAAATAACTATTTTTACCGTAAACTAAACGGTAAGGAGTAGTGTCAATAGGCGTCTTATGTGCCGTTCGATAGGCCCATAAAGCATCGTTCAACTTCGTTGACCAATCCTTACGGTCCGGTCGAATGGTCTTTTGCAAAATTTCTTTAATTTGCCTATTAGACACTTCAACTTGACCACTCGTTTGCGGGTGGTAGGGGTAGCAATTCTATGGTCGACACCATACCGTTTGAGCAATTTTCCAAAATTAAAATTCTTAAAGTGAGATCCCCCATCACTTATGATTACCCGAGGTATCCCAAATCTAGAAATGATATTTGTTTGCACAAAATTGCAGACAACGGTATGATCATTTGTTTTGGTGGCAATCGCTTTGACCCATTTCGACACATAATCTACCGCCACCAAGATATACAAATTCCCATGAGAATTGGGGAATGGGCCCATGAAATCGATTCCCCAAATGTTGAAAATATCGACAATAAGGATCGGTTGCATGGGCATCTCATCCCTCTTAGAAATGCCCCTAACTTTTGACATTCAACATAGTGCTAAGCAAAGTTAAAAGTATCCTTAAAAATGTCGGCCAATAAAGGCCACTATTCAACACTTTATATCCCGTTTTATGACCACTAAAATGACCTCCACAAGCAAAGGTATGCAAGTGCTTCAAGACACTCGGGATCTCTTCATCCGGGATGCATCTTCTCACTATTTGATCTGGACATGTCTTGAACAAATCTGGTTCCTCCGACGTGTAGTATTTGATCTGAGACAGAACATGCAATCTTCTTCTTCTATCTCAATGAGCTGGCAAGTCACCTGTCACCAAATAATTCAAAATGTTAGCAGACCAAGGTAACGTTGACACTTTCAGAATGTGCTCATCTGGAAAAGTCTCGTTGATCTCCACACGAGAGGAACCCTCTTCTACTAGCAATCGGGATAAGTGATCAGCCACAACATTCTCGCTGCCCTTCTTATCCCGAATCTCAAGGTCAAACTCTTGTAGCAACAAAACCCATCGGATCAATCGCGGCTTTGCATCCTTCTTCTCCATAAGGTACCTGACAGCAGAATGATCAGAATATATAATTACCTTATTTCCCCAAATATAAGCCCGGAATTTATCCAAAGCATATACCATCGCAAGTAGTTGTTTCTCAGTTGTTGTATAATTTAATTGCGCATCTGAAAGAGTCTTACTTGCATAGTATATTGCCACGAGTTTCTTTTCTACCCTTTGACCCAGCACGACCCCCACGCATAGTCATTGCATCACACATGATTCAAATGGCAACGACAAACGGTGGATCTTTTAATAATAGATTACATAAAGGTTTCGTGATGTCACTAAACCCTTTTATAAACCTTCTATAAAACCCCGCGTGACCCAAAAATGACCAAACACCCTTAACGCTCGTGGGATATGGCAAAGTAGATATAACTTGAACTTTTGCCCGATCGACCTCTATCCCACGACTTGACACAACGTGGCCCAACACGATTCCATCTTGAACCATAAAATGGCTCTTTTCCCAACTCAAAACCAAATTCTTTTCAACGCATCTTTTAAAACCTTTTCGAGTTGGTCAAGGCAACCATCAAATGATGACCCAAATATTGAAAAGTCATCCATGAAGATTTATAAGGACTCCCCCACCATATCTGAAAAGATACTCATCATACACCTTTGAAAGGTGGCGGGGGCATTACATAGCCCAAACGGCATTCGCCTAAATGCGAAGGTACCATATAGGCAAGTAAATGTGGTCTTAGCTTGGTCTTCCGGATGGATAGCTATTTGATTGTAACCCGAATATCCATCCAAGAAACAATAATATTTTTGACCCGCTAACTTTTCAACTATTTGGTCAATGAAAGGCAAAGGGAAATGGTCTTTGGAAGTTGCAGAATTCAACTTCCTATAATCAATACAAATACGCCACCCGGTTACCGGCCGAGTGGCGACCTCTTCACCTACGACATTTATGACGACTTGGATTAGGAACCGTCTGCGTTGGGTTCACCCATTGGCTATCAGAGATGGGGTATATAATACCCGCATCTAGCCACTTTAGCACTTCCTTCTTGACCACTTCTCTCATGTTCGGATTTAATCTCCGTTGTGTATCACGGAAGGTGTGCTTCCATCCTTCGTGATGATCTTGTGCATCACAACTGAAGGGCTAATCCCCTTCAAATCCACAATTGTCCACCCAATAGCGGCTCTATGGGTGACCAACACACTCATCAGCTTTTTCTCTTGCTCCCCGGTCAAATTCGCCGCAATGATAACCGATAGCGTGTTACCCTCACCCACATAAGCATACTTCAAATGCTTGGGCAACACCTTCAACTCAACAGTAGGAGGTTCCACCAATGACGGCTTTAGTTTGGTGTTAATTTTCTCAGGAAGACTTTCCACTTGGTGTGTCCAAGGTGGTCTTCCTTCCTTTACAGCCATTACCTCCATTTTCCTCTCCTCCTCATCCATGCTTCGATTTGTCTCTGATTGCAACCTGTCAAACATAAAGCACTCCTCTATTGTGTTTTCCTCCTCGACACCCATGTCACAAAGAGGTATACACGCGTCAACGACGTCCGCCATATAGCATTCATCATTGACTAGAGGATCCGTTAATCCGGAAAAAACGTTTAACCGCAACCGACGGTTACCGAAAGTCATGTCGACCGTTCCTGTTTTGCAATTTATTTGAGCATTTGATGTAGCTAAAAACGGTCGACCCAAAATAACTGTAGGTTGCTTGGTTAGGTCCAATGAAACATAATCAAGCACAAGAAAATCCGCCGTGAGAGTAAAAGTCCTCAACCTTGACAATTACATCCGTGACTATTCCACGAGGTAGTTTAGGAGTTAAATCGGCTAACACCACAGTAGTGTTTGCCGCTCTAAGCGGACCAAACTCATATTGATCATATAAACTACCCGCAAAATACTCACACTAGCTCCAAGATCCAAAAGTGCCCTTGTCATTTTAAATTCTCCACTTGAATGGAGATGATAGGCGCCCCCGGATCTTGTAGCTTAGGTGGAAGTGCACCTGAAAGAATCGAACTCACATTTTCAGTTAAATCAAGTTTTTTAGGAAATTTGTGAGTTCGCTTTTGAGTACACAAGTCTTTAAAGTACTTAGCATAGGATGGAACTTGCTTTATGGCATCCAAAAGAGGTAAATTGATTTTTACTTGTTTAAAAATTTCCCACATTTCTTCTTGGTGGGGACCTCTTTTGTTTACCACCTTCTTTGATGGTCCCAATAAAGCTTCGGGATAAGGGGCAGTACTAACCTCCACACCTTTGTCCTTAGCTTTTGGGACGGGGATGGTCACAACGGGTGTACTTTTCTCATTTTTCAAAACATTTTCTTTTCGACCCGTTTGACTGTCAACACTTTCATCATCGCTAACCTCTTCCACCACCCCTTCAAAAAACTGAGGTGGTGGTGACACGACACCGTTATCAACGACTCGACCACTACGCAAAGAAATTTTATTAATAGGTACCTCGTGTGTGTTCTTTGAGCTTGAACCTTGATGCTTTGGATTCACAGCTGTGTCACTAGGTAGCTTTCCCCTATTACCTCTCAATTGTGCCATCTCCTCCGCAAGTTGCCCTACTTGCTTTTCCAAGGCTTTATGCGACTTATCATGAACCTTGAACTCTTTGTTCATTTCCATCTTGATCTCTTGATTTGAAGTTGTGATAGCATTCATAATAGCATCTAGCTTGGAGCTTACGGAGTTTTCACCACCCATCGGAGGATTAACATTACCACCTCCATTATTACCTTGGTTGTAGCCTCTTTGATACCCACCTTCACGTTTTTTATAGTTTTGACCACTCCCTTGATTTTAATTTCGATGGTATCCTCCTTGATTACCGCCTTGATGGTTTTGGTACATCGACCCACCTTGATTCCCACCTTGATTGTTCGGTTGAAAGTTGGGATTCATCTGATTTGAAGCATTTCCATAGCGGAAGTTGGGATGATTTTTCAACCCGGGGTGATAGGTGTTTGAATTCATATCAAACTGTTTTCGCTCACCGTAGACTTGATTCACCTCTTCATTCGCTTGTACCATGCCCACTTGACATTCCTCAGTTCGATGTCCAATATCTCCACAATCCTCACACACCGCAAATTGAACCGCACCCACATCTTTCTTTTTCATCCGCACCAACTCCCTTTCCAAAGTGGCGTTTCTATCTTTGGCACTTGAATCAAGGTCGGGAAGAGATCGAGAAATTGGATGTTTCTTCAATCGGTCCGCCATAGCGACTGCTTTTGAATTTTTACTCATCCGCTCCAAAAAATCCCAATCGTCTTCTTCATGGTCATTCAACAAGGTTCCATTACTTGCTGATTGCAATTACTTATGGTCATCAGCATTCAAACCTCTCACAAAACACTTTAAGAGTTCCCACCTCGGTATTTGATGATGTGGACATATTCGAACCAATTCTTTGAAATGGGTCAACGCTTCACGTAGCAACTCTCTCGAATATTGTCTAAATGACTGAATTTCATCCCTTACATCATCGGTCTTTGCAATTGAATAGTACTCATCTAGAAAAACTTGTTGCATCTCCGCCCAACTATGAATGCTATTCCCAGAAGTGTGAGGAACCATTGCTTAGCTTTGTCTTTCAATGAAAATTGAAAAAGTCTCAACTTCACCTCTTCAAGCTCGAAATTATGTCCCCCAATTGTGCCACATATGGCCGAAAATTCCGCCAAATGGGTTTATGGTTCATCATTGGTCCTACCATTAAAATGAGGTAAAATGTTGATATAGTTTGGTTTGCATTCGAACAACCTTCTCCCTCGAGGTGTAGGCACAATTGGTGAGTCGTTTTCAGTGACCACCATCTGAATCGCCCATTAACACCCCTTGGAGGTTGTTGACTCACTTGGCATCTTGGACCATTTACCTCTTGATTCATCGGCCCGTAGTTACCTCTTCTGTCGCCACCCCCATTTCCACCTTGATTTCCGCGGCCTACAAATTGTGGAATTCGGGCACGGTTACCATTGTTGTTGTTGTTACCGTAATCCCGGTTCCGTCTATCATTTCTTGGCTGGCGATCATTCCTATAACCATCGTTTCTCCCATAACCGCCGTCATTCCCTACGAAATTGGCATTTTGATAACCAAAATCGTCATACTCAAACCCCTGCGCATTGTAGAAGTTTCCATATTATCATCCCCCCCATTCATCATCTCCGAATCTCTCATCCTGATTTTTCTCACAACCCGAATTTCCAACCAAACACCGGTGGGCCCGGGTGGGGAATATCGTGACGTAAGTTGATATAATCATAGTCAATTAACACAGAACAGTGGAAGTCTTAGATTTAAATTACTATTACAAACCGAAATGTTCAAAATACAAAAATAATGTACAGTTGGCTTGTAACGAAGGATCCACAGGCGGATCGTAAATTGTACAAAAATGTATAACAGACTTTGGGCAGGTCTAGGATTTGCAAGATCCTCTTATCACTATCGAGCATTTCCAGCCTATTTTCGTATTGTACCTACAAGATTAGTCTTTTGAAAATACGTCAGCTTTCGCTGGTAAATACACTCAACTGACTCATTTAGAAAACATTTTCAAAAATGTTTTAAGTGAACATTGGCACAAAATCTTTTATAACTTGGGAAAGTTGGCCTTGCAACCTTGTTAACAGATTCACATGTTTGTCCTACATACAGGGCCCAGTACAGAGACCGAGACATGATTAATGTACACACCACTTTGGAGTCACGAAGGAGCCATTTCCCCCAACCTTGTGGGTATGCATTTTGAGCGTCTTATCGGGTGTATGCCTACACCCGCGCTAAGGTCGTGGCCATTATCTAATGTAATGAGCCGAGGATATCCAGGACACGGTAGTTAACCCCTGATGTTTAATTTATCAAACAAAACTGATTAAAACAGAATATGCGGATTTACTAGCCACAACGGACATTCGATTGATCCCATTTCGGACCATGCGGTAATAATTTACCGTAACCCAAGCCCATATAGGGGAAATAAGTTGAGAGTATTTACCTGAGCTAATCTTCGTTTAATTTTAATAACTCAGCCGTACACAAAACCACTAAGTGCAAATAGCATTTACCGGCAAGTCTCTAGTCTGGATTATGACATAAGCTAACCAATTAAATACTAACGACCTTATTTAAGTCATAGACTTAGACCGAGTAGCGTACAAGATCAAATCGTATAACGATTGATCAAACGATGATTGGATAGAATGTAGTTTAAACCCGTCCTTCTTTCCCTTAAGCAATTTGGAGAGTTTCTTGAAGAACTTATTTGTCTTCTTCTCCGTCTTCTCCGCTTGCTGTTGCATTTCTTTCATCCTTTCTAAGGCCTCATTTATGGCCTCAAGTGGTGGCAGAGGTTGTGATTGTGGTTGTGGCATAGCCGGATACTGGTACCCATAAATTGGATATCCAGTCAATGGAAAAGTAGGTGGGAAAGGAGACGGGTAAAGTGCGTTATGTATAATCATTTGCATATAAGGGTCATGTGATAGTGCCTGGTAATTTACCGATGTAGATGGGTTAAAAGGGATCATACACAGATATATCCGGATATGTAGGAATAGGGTTATTAAAACCCGATGGTAATGGTTGAACCATTGGTGGTCTTGTCGGTTCCATCACAGGTGAAGCATTGGAAGGTCCTCCCCCATTAGTCCTTTACCTCTTCCTCGCACTCTTGGCGGCATTTTCATGTTAAAATCAATTTAAAAACAATACTACTAACTTAATAATGAGATGAGTAATCTTAGGTTAAAGCCTAGACTTGGAAGTCTAAGGAATGTGCTTTCGTGTAAGTTTTGAGATTAAACATAGGTCATAACCTTCTTGTGTTTAATTCTCTCATACGTTGACTCTGATACCAACCTGTCACACCCCGAATTTCCAACCATACACCAATGGGCCCGGGTGGGGAATATCGTGACGTAAGTTGATATCTTCATAGTCAATTAAACACAGCACAGCGGAAGTCTTGGATTTAAATTACTATTACGAACCGAAATGTTCAAAGTACAAAAATAATGTACATTTGGCTTGTAACGAAGGATCCACAGGCGGATCGTAAATACAAAAATGTATAACAGACTTTGGGCAGGTCTAGGATTTGCAAGATCCTCTTATCACTACCGAGCACTTCCAGCCTATTTTCGTATTGTACCTGCAAGCTTAGTCTTTTGAAAATACGTCAACTTTCGCTGGTAAATACACTCAACTAACTCATTTAGAAAACATTTTCAAAAATATTTTAAGTGCACATTGGTACAAAATCTTTTATAACTTGGGAAAGTTGACCTTGCAACCTTGTTAACAGATTCACATGTTTGTCCTACATACAGTGCCGCGTACAGAGACCGAGACATGATTAACGTATACACCACTTTGGACTCACGAAGTAGCCAGTTCCCCCAACCTTGTGGGTGTGCATTTTGAGCGTCTTATCGGGTGTATGCCTACACCCGCGCTAAGGTCGTGGCCATTATCTAATGTAATGAGCCGAGGATATCCAGGACACGGTAGTTAACCCCTGATGTTTAAGTTATCAAACAAAACTAATTAAAACAGAATATACGGATTTACTAGCCACAACGGGCATTCGATTGATCCCATTTCGGACCAAGCGGTAATAATTTACCGTAACCTAAGCCCATATAGGGGAAATAAGTCGAGAGTATTTACCTGAGCTAATCTTCGTTTAATTTTAATAACTCAGCCGTACACAAAACCACTAAGTGTAGATAGCATTTACTGGCAAGTCTCTAGTCTGGATTATGACATAAGCTAACCAACCAAATACTAACGGCCTTATTTAAGTCATAGACTTAGACCGAGTAGCGTACAAGATCAAAACGTATAACGCTTGATCAAACGATGATTGCATAGAATGTAGTTTAAACCCGACAAGTAGCTTGACTTGTATAATATGGGTAAACTATAAACATTCTGGATTTTGAGATTAAAATGATAAGGTTAAACCCGTTTCGGTTAATTTTCGTAAACTAGTTACATATACTTAACCGTATGCATATAAGCGGTATCGGGTAACCGGATGAGTCATGAACAAGTTCTATATGTCATTATACTTTAAATAAGTTGTAATATCAGTAGGATATCAACTTATATGCCCGAAAAGGTTTTGAAACGAAATTATGCCTCATAAGGGCGTTTTGGTAATTATATGTCGTATAAAAGGAACTTGCGTGTATTCTGATGTTATGATCATAAACATTCTGGAAAAATACTTAATTGTGATATAATATCAGTAAGATAGCACACATAAGTGTGGTTTATGGTTTAAGACCAAACTATGCACCGAAAGGGCATTTTGGTCATTTAAAAAGTATAGTTTACGATATTATAATAACATCAGTCTATGATCAGAATATTAATCATCATAATATGTTAATTACATTAACATATCAGTAGGTATTTCATTTGCAAGTTCATTGTTGATTAAAACCTTGTTTTATGTAAAAAAGGCATTTTAGTCAAAGATTGACATTTTACGGAACTTGTGCATAAACTCAGATTATGATTATGATCAAGTAATATAACCTCAGTGGGTTATGTTACATTGTATTATGATCATAATGTGACCATAATTCGAAAGTTAACTAATCTAAGTCGGGTCAGAATCGAAAGTCAAAGGAGAAGTCAAACTTTGCGACTCTCGGTTGCGAACCGACTCTAGGACTGAAATTGACGGATCGAACATGTTCCCACATGTTCTAATAATTATTACCAACTTATTTTAGTGTCAAAAACATATTTACAACATATATAAACTCATATTATGATTTTTATGAAATCTGACCCCTTTGACTTTTTAAACAATAACTTTGACCCGTCAATTGACCTAGTAAACGTGATCCTTAGAAGGTGCCCCTTTAAGGGGTTAATACCTTCCTAATTACGATCACTTAGCCATGTTCATTTCGAACAATGGCTGGACCATAATGGTCTTAACCAAAAGTCAAGGCATTTGTCGAAAACGCTTGACTTTTGGCTATTAAAAGCCTATAAAAAGAAAATAGCAGAGATGGAGTAATTACAAGTGATCCAAGAGAAGTTTAGAACTCAAAAGGAAGCTCCCAAATGGTCAGGAACTTCCAAGAGTGTAGTAGAGAGGAGAAGAAGTGAATGAGCAAGGAATAAGTGAGTTTAAGTGCCCATTTATAGTGTAAAAGGTGCAAGGAGATGGAGCCATGTGTTAGAAGTATTGTAGGATCATTACATTTGTCCAATTAGGTGTCAAGAGCTGGTGAAGTGTGGCAATGTGCAGGCTAGGTGGCTTCCTCACAAAGATTTGGGGTTTTTAACACATTTAGTCCCTCAAATATAGTTTTATTAAATGTCATGAATTGTCCCTTGACTTATATCCAATGATATAATTGATATAACTAGTTCTTTTCGATCAACACGAGATGTATTAAGAAAAGTATGAATAACCAAACGTTAACGGGTGTCACACTGGGTGTCTTTACGACTTAAAAGTGTTTACTAGCATAAACGTGAAGATACGAATACTTATGGTTTCATAGTTTAAATTTACCAAACTAGGAAAGTTAAAGATTTGGTAAAAGAGCGGAATGCCCGAGGATGGTAAATAAAATTATATCGTCTCAACCGAGAGACGTTCGGCTCTAGAAACAACTTGTTTTAATCAAGTAATATGAAAATAATAAAGTCTAGGGGCCTTTGGGTCATTTATTGGAAGTCAAAATGGTGAAAATCAAAAGGTTCAGGAGCTCGTCGTAGGCTATGGTCTGTGATGTTTTTGTTTCAGCAACATTAGACCGTAGCCTACGGTCTTAGACCGTATGTTACGGTTAGTTATAAAAATTTTGTGAATTTTGGACTTGTTAAGGTTAGTTGAGTGGTTAACTTATTGAAGTACGATTCGAGGTATGTACATGTGTCGTATATTACGAACATGAATTCACGGGGTATTACATAATCCTCCATTGTCCAGTATTAACGTATTCTTAGAATTAATTCCTCTCGTCCAACTAGTGGCTCATATGAGAGTTAGAATTTCGCAAAGGATCACTCAGAGGCTTATTATAAGCATGTTGACTCCGATGTCACTCAGAGGCTGGGCATGTTGACATATCAGTCACTCAGAGGCCAAAGTTTAAGCATGTTGACATATCAGTCACTCAGGGTTGTTATTTATGCATGTTGACATCGGACCGTCACTCAGAGGCTCAGTTTGAGCATGTTGATGCCTTTAGTCCTTATTGGTCTTTATTAGACTATATTTAAAATACAACACGTGTCACTATACTATTATTGGACACGATTTTACAGGGTGTTACATCCTCACTCCCTTAAAAGAAGTCTCGACCTTGAGATTTTATTCAAAAACATGGGGGTACTTTTGTCGCATAGTGGACTCAACCTCCCATGTATACTCGGGACCTTTAAAAGCATCCCACTTAACCTTTACTATAGGTATCAATTTTCTTCAGAGCTTCTTAACCTGTCGATCCTCTATCGAAATTGGTTTCTCAACGAACCTCAGGTTTTCATCAATTTGCACATCTTTGTGCGACATTGTTAGCGTCTCATCGGCTAGACATTTCTTAAGGTTAGATATGTGGAATACATCATGGATTCCACTAAGCTCCTCTGGCAACCTGAGCTTATAAGCTACAGTGCCGGAACATTCGACTATCTTGAATGGTCCAATATATCTTGGGCTCAAGTTGCCTTTTTTCCAAAACGCATCACACCTTTCCAGGGTGACACTTTTAGCATGACTTTGTCCCCTATTTGGAACTTAAGAGATTTACGCCTCTTGTCAGCATAACTCTTCTGCCTATCACGGGCAGCTTTGAGACGATCACGGATTTGTATTATCTTATCTGTGGTCTCTAGGACAATCTCAGGTCCAGACAGTTGGGCTTCCCTAACTTCAGCCCAACAAACAGGCGTTCTACATTTTCTCCCATACAAGGCCTCAAAAGGAGGAGCCTTGATGCTTGTATGATAACTATTATTGTAGGAGAATTTTATTAAGGGTAAGTGGTCATCCCAACTTCCACCTAAATCAATCACACATGCTCTAAGCATTCTTCCAAAGTCTGAATAGTACGATCACTCTTTCCATCCGTCTGCGGATGATAAGTCGTACTAAAGTTTAATCTTGTGCCTAATGATTGTTGGTAACTTTTCCAAAAATGAGATATATATCTAGTATCTCTATCAGATACAATGGATACCGGCACACCATGTAGGGACACAATCTTCTCCACGTACAACTTAGCCAATTTCTCAGAGCTATAAGTCTCTTTAATTGGCAAGAAATGTGCTGACTTAGTCGTCTATCTACAATGACCCAAATTGTGTCATTACCACATTTGGTCTTAGGTAACTTGGTAATCAAATCCATAGTTACCATTTCCCATTTCTGAGTGGGAATCTTAAGTTGTTGTAGAAGTCCTGACGGTTTCTGATGTTCGGCCTTAACTTGCGAACACGTCAGACACTTAGCTACATAAGTGGCTATGGATTTCTTCAAACCCATCCACCAATAATTCTTTTTCAAATCTTGATACATCTTGTCACCACCTGTGCGAAGTATTTTGAATTATGTGCCTCCTGGAGGATTAGATCTCTAAGTCCTCCAAACATTGGAACCCAGATTCTGTCATTAAATCGAAGGATTCCGTCTTTACTAGGCGTTAACTGATCAACAGTTCCGCCTAATCCTTCATTAGGAATATTGGCATCTAATAGGGCTTGTTTTTGCGCATCTAATAGCTTCTCATTCAATCTATTTCTAAGCTCAATGCTCTTAGCGTTAATCCTAATAGGTTTAACCTTTTCCTTGCGACTTAAGGCGTTAGCTACGACATTTGCCTTGCCGGGATGATAGCGAATTTCACAATGATAATCATTAAGCGTTTCCATCCAGCGGCGTTGTCGCATGTTCAAATCCTTTTGATTGAACAAATGTTGGAGACTCTTATGGTCAGTGTATATGATACACTTTGTGCCATATAAGTAATGTCTCCATAAGTAATGTCTCCATAACTTAAGTGTAAATACAACGACGCCCAATTCCAAATCATGGGTGGTGTAATTCTTTCATGCACTTTCAATTGTCGTGATGAATAGGCAATCACTTTGCCTTTTTGCATTAGCACCAGCCCATGCCAGTGTGCGAGACATCGCAATAAACGATAAAATCCTCAATACCCTAGGTAGAGATAACATAGGAGCATTGCTCAACTTTCTCAAAAGATTCTTGTTGTTTTGGACCCTAGTCAAACTAGACATTCTTACGGGTCAAGGTAGTTAAAGGAATGGCTATCTTCGAAAAGTTCTCAATGAACTTCCTATAATAAGTAGCCAATCCTAAGAAGCTACGAATCTCCGATGGAGTTTTGGGTACTTCCCAATTTATTATGGCTTCTATTTCGGTGGGATCCACTTGGATACCACGCTCACTTACAATATATCCAAGAAATTGGACTTCTCTAAGCCAAAATTCACACATAGAAAATTTTAAATAAAGCTTCTCTTGTGTTAGAAAATTTCTAGAATGCACCAAAAATGTTTCTCGTGATTAGCTTATCTATGTATGGTTTGCAGACCCTATTCATGAGAACCATGAATGTTGCAGGTGCATTTGTGACCCAAAAGGCATCACCAAAAATTCATAGTGATCATAACGGGTCCTGAAGGCAGTCTTAGGAACATCCCCGTTCCTAACCTTCAGCTAATGATATCTTGATCTTAAATCAATCTTAGAGAATAACTAGCCCCTTGAGGTTGATCGAATAAGTCATCGATCCTGGGCAGAGGATATCGATTTCTCGATCGTTAACTTGCTCAACTCACGGTAATCAATGCACATCCGCATTGAACCGTCTTTCTTTTTAATGAAGAGAATTGGAGCTCCCCAAGGCGAGGAACTAGGCTGTATAAAGCCTTTCTCTAAAAGTTCATCTAATTGCGTCCTCAACTCCTTCATTTCCGTCGGAGCTAGCCGATACAGAGCTCTAGCAACAGGTGCTGCTCCTGGTAGGATGTCAATCCTAACTCCACTTGTCTATCTGGTGGTAGACCTGGTAATTCTTCAGGAAAAACATCGGAATATTCTGAGATAACTGAAAGGACTTCAATATTTGGCTTTGGCTCGTTAATAGTTACTTGTGCCATGTAAATGACACAACCTTTCCCTAGACACTTGAATGCCTTAAACAACGACACTTTGTTTGTCAATCCATAGTGTGAATCTCCAAAGATGGTGAGCATTTCACCAGATGGGGTTTAAATTTCGATGAGTTTCTTATCACAGGCAATGTGGGCTTGGTTATGAGATAACCAATCCATGCCTAAGACTACATCGAACCCCGCCAATTTCATTGGCAAAGAGAAATAGGAATTGAATGATTCTTAATGGATATAAACATCCATCAAGAATAGAAGACGTTGTTTCTAAGGTTCCGTCAGCAAGTTCTACTTCATAAGTTTTATCTAGAGTTCTTATGGGTAAGTTTATTAGTTTACTAAACTTATGGTCAACAAAAGATTTATCTGCACCCGAATCAAATAGAACTCTAGCATAAGTATCATTAATGAGAAAGGTACCTGTTATGACGTTGTTGTCAATAACAGCTTCTCTAGCACTCATCTGGAAGGCACGAGCATTCCCTTCTTAGCCTCTCCAGGTTTTGCATTATTGATTCTGGGATTTTTAAAGGGCAGTTAAACTTCATATGCCCCTTTTCATTACAGCCGTAACAGACGGCATTCTTAAAATCATTGCATTCTAGAGTCTTGTGCCCCTTTTTCTTACAGATACCACAAGGTTTAGTCTGTGGATTAACACTACACTGCCCCCAATGTCTGTAGTTACAGTTCTTGCACAGAGGTTTGTCATTAAACGTGTGCTGGTTCTTCTTGAACCCAAAATTTCCTTTCTTTTTGAACTTCTGGGAGTTATCATCCTCCTGGTTTCCTTTTCCCGTAGTCTCAGACTTGACTGACTTTTGCCTCACCAAATCTAAGGTGAGGGAGAGTGATAGGTCCACAGCGGACCTATAGGTACTAGGCTGAGCAGCCTTTACCATCCCCTTTATCTCAGGCGCTAACCATTAATAAAACGCGCAATGCGCTTGGTTTCAGGGTGATCAGATAGGAAAACTAACCTAGATAGGGAATTGAAATCGGAAACATACTTCCGACAATCTAGGTTTTTCATGGTAAGAGACAAGAAATTTGTCTCTATTTTCTCCACCTCATGGGGTGGGCAATAAGTTTCCTTTACAAGATCAACAAACTTGGACCATCCCAAGTTGTACAGGTGTACCTTACCTGTTGATTGAATCATAGCCTTCCACCATGTTAAGGTATCACCCTTAAAGGATTGTGATACATATTTTACCACATCCTTATCAGCACAGCCACTGATGTCCACATCGTCTCCATTTCGTTAGCCATTTCAAGGCTTCTACTGTTCTTTCTCCCCATTAAAGTCTCAGGGCTTGTAGGAGATGAAATATTTATAGGTACATCCGTCTTTTAAAGCACGGGACGTATCAGTAAATTCTAATTTCTTTGGTTCACTCTTTGTATTTGAAGAGTGAACGGAGCTCTCCTTATGAGCTGAGGATGGGGTAATCGATAAGGGTCTGGAGCGAGTAGCACTCGATTCCCTAAGCTTTTCTATGGCCTTTTCCATGGCCTTTCCAACAGCTGCATCAATTCGAGGGTTAAGTTTTATGCATTGTTAGAGTTAATATCTCGGTGGCTACCTTGCGCCTTGTCCGAGTTAGCCATTCTTTGAAGCTTTGGTTCTAAACACCAAATTTAAAATTTCTCTTAGCCATGGTATTAACAACCATATTGGCTTTAAACATTGGATATAACAATCCATCGCCTAATCAAGCTAGTGTGAATATCATCACAACTCTTAGGCTTAAAATATCTATATTTGGCCTAGGTCTTAATAAGACCATCAAAGGAAAATTACAATCTGGACTGTAGTCCATATATTATTGGACAGTGGATCGTAATGTCACAACTGTCATTGTCATTCAGACAATTATATAGCTCATGGGCTTGTTATTAATGGGTCATAATAATTGGGCACATTGGCCGGTCACATTGGACATAAATTAGGCACATTGGCCTACATCATAACATATGTAATTCATGGCATATCAGCCTGTCACATTGGACATAAATTGGGTACTTTGGCCTGTCACATTGGACATAAATTGGGCACATTGGCCTACATCATAACAGATGTAATTCACGGCATATCAGCCTGTCACATTGGCTTGTCACCTTGGACATAAATTGGGCACATTGGCCTACATCACTAATGGATGTTTTATTTATCACCGCACTGGTGATATTAGCCGGGATCAAATTGATCACATAGGCTATATAAAATTAATCATAGCCCCAAGGGCAATACATCACTCATGGATGTTTTATTTATCACCGCACTGGTGATATTAGCCGGGATCAAATTGATCACATAGGCTATATAAGGTTAGGACATAGTTCATTACCTTGAAGGCTAGTGTGATTCCTCAAGTCACACTACCAAGAGTATGAACATTACTTGAATGTTATCATAAGAGTACCTTAATGATTGATTAATGGTCCCAGTCACCTTCGACCTTAACAACCTTAGAGGTTTGGACCTAGTCCTACCTCTGGATAGAAGGATAATTTCCCTTAACTATCCATAGAAGACCCTCCGTACTTAACTATCATTTCTTGGCCAATAAATTGTCTACGCCACTTGGCATAATCAAATCTATTAAGGTCTTTTGTAATTATATATCAGAGCATAAATTTCGAATAAAATCGAGGCGCTCGTTTTCAAAAGGATGAATACATATACATATATAATTTCAAAATACTTCATTAAATTTCAGATAGAAATTACAATACTTGAAATAAATAAATGAAACTAATTGTCCATATAAGGACTAAAAGAAATAACTTGTCCACGCAGGGATTAAAGAAATAACAATGTCCACGCAGGGTAAATAACAAGTCCACGCAGGGACTACATATAATAGAAGAAACTTCACTCGTCCTTCTTTCCCTTAAGCAATTTGGAGAGTTTCTTGAAGAACTTATTTGTCTTCTTCTCCGTCTTCTCCGCTTGCTGTTGCATTTCTTTCATCCTTTCTAAGGCCTCATTTATGGCCTCAAGTGGTGGCAGAGGTTGTGATTGTGGTTGTGGCATAGCCGGATACTGGTACCCATAAATTGGATATCCAGTCAATGGAAAAGTAGGTGGGAAAGGAGACGGGTAAAGTGCGTTATGTATAATCATTTGCATATAAGGGTCATGTGATAGTGCCTGGTAATTTACCGATGTAGATGGGTTAAAAGGGATCATACACAGATATATCCGGATATGTAGGAATAGGGTTATTAAAACCCGATGGTATGGTTGAACCATTGGTGGTCTTGTCGGTTCCATCACAGGTGAAGCATTGGAAGGTCCTCCCCCATTAGTCCTTTACCTCTTCCTCGCACTCTTGGCGGCATTTTCATGTTAAAATCAATTTAAAAACAATACTACTAACTTAATAATGAGATGAGTAATCTTAGGTTAAAGCCTAGACTTGGAAGTCTAAGGAATGTGCTTTCGTGTAAGTTTGAGATTAAACATAGGTCATAACCTTCTTGTGTTTAATTCTCTCATACGTTGACTCTGATACCAACCTGTCACACCCCGAATTTCCAACCAAAACACCAGTGGGCCCGGGTGGGGAATATCGTGACGTAAGTTGATATCTTCATAGTCAATTAAACACAGCACAGCGGAAGTCTTGGATTTAAATTACTATTACGAACCGAAATGTTCAAAGTACAAAAATAATGTACATTTGGCTTGTAACGAAGGATCCACAGGCGGATCGTAAATACAAAAATGTATAACAGACTTTGGGCAGGTCTAGGATTTGCAAGATCCTCTTATCACTACCGAGCACTTCCAGCCTATTTTCGTATTGTACCTGCAAGCTTAGTCTTTTGAAAATACGTCAACTTTCGCTGGTAAATACACTCAACTAACTCATTTAGAAAACATTTTCAAAAATTTTTAAGTGCACATTGGTACAAAATCTTTTATAACTTGGGAAAGTTGACCTTGCAACCTTGTTAACAGATTCACATGTTTGTCCTACATACAGTGCGCGTACAGAGACCGAGACATGATTAACGTATACACACTTTGGACTCACGAAGTAGCCAGTTCCCCCAACCTTGTGGGTGTGCATTTTGAGCGTCTTATCGGGTGTATGCCTACACCCGCGCTAAGGTCGTGGCCATTATCTAATGTAATGAGCCGAGGATATCCAGGACACGGTAGTTAACCCCTGATGTTTAAGTTATCAAACAAAACTAATTAAAACAGAATATACGGATTTACTAGCCACAACGGGCATTCGATTGATCCCATTTCGGACCAAGCGGTAATAATTTACCGTAACCTAAGCCCATATAGGGGAAATAAGTCGAGAGTATTTACCTGAGCTAATCTTCGTTTAATTTTAATAACTCAGCCGTACACAAAACCACTAAGTGTAGATAGCATTTACTGGCAAGTCTCTAGTCTGGATTATGACTAAGCTAACCAACCAAATACTAACGGCCTTATTTAAGTCATAGACTTAGACCGAGTAGCGTACAAGATCAAAACGTATAACGCTTGATCAAACGATGATTGCATAGAATGTAGTTTAAACCCGACAAGTAGCTTGACTTGTATAATATGGGTAAACTATAAACATTCTGGATTTTGAGATTAAAATGATAAGGTTAAACCCGTTTCGGTTAATTTTCGTAAACTAGTTACATATACTTAACCGTATGCATATAAGCGGTATCGGGTAACCGGATGAGTCATGAACAAGTTCTATATGTCATTATACTTTAAATAAGTTGTAATATCAGTAGGATATCAACTTATATGCCCGAAAAGGTTTTGAAACGAAATTATGCCTCATAAGGGCGTTTTGGTAATTATATGTCGTATAAAAGGAACTTGCGTGTATTCTGATGTTATGATCATAAACATTCTGGAAAAATACTTAATTGTGATATAATATCAGTAAGATAGCACACATAAGTGTGGTTTATGGTTTAAGACCAAACTATGCACCGAAAGGGCATTTTGGTCATTTAAAAAGTATAGTTTACGATATTATAATAACATCAGTCTATGATCAGAATATTAATCATCATAATATGTTAATTACATTAACATATCAGTAGGTATTTCATTTGCAAGTTCATTGTTGATTAAAACCTTGTTTTATGTAAAAAAGGCATTTTAGTCAAAGATTGACATTTTACGGAACTTGTGCATAAACTCAGATTATGATTATGATCAAGTAATATAACCTCAGTGGGTTATGTTACATTGTATTATGATCATAATGTGACCATAATTCGAAAGTTAACTAATCTAAGTCGGGTCAGAATCGAAAGTCAAAGGAGAAGTCAAACTTCGCGACTCTCGGTTGCGAACCGACTCTAGGACTGAAATTGACGGATCGAACATGTTCCCACATGTTCTAATAATTATTACCAACTTATTTTAGTGTCAAAAACATATTTACAACATATATAAACTCATATTATGATTTTTATGAAATCTGACCCCTTTGACTTTTTAAACAATAACTTTGACCCGTCAATTGACCTAGTAAACGTGATCCTTAGAAGGTGCCCCTTTAAGGGGTTAATACCTTCCTAATTACGATCACTTAGCCATGTTCATTTCGAACAATGGCTGGACCATAATGGTCTTAACCAAAAGTCAAGGCATTTGTCGAAAACGCTTGACTTTTGGCTATTAAAAGCCTATAAAAAGAAAAGAGCAGAGATGGAGTAATTACAAGTGATCCAAGAGAAGTTTAGAACTAAAAAGGAAGCTCCCAAATGGTCAGGAACTTCCAAGAGTGTAGTAGAGAGGAGAAGAAGTGAATGAGCAAGGAATAAGTGAGTTTAAGTGCCTATTTATAGTGTAAAAGGTGCAAGGAGATGGAGCCATGTGTTAGGAGTATTGTAGGATCATTACATTTGTCCAATTAGGTGTCAAGAGCTGGTGAAGTGTGGCAATGTGCAGGCTAGGTGGCTTCCTCACAAAGATTTGGGGTTTTTAACACATTTAGTCCCTCAAATATAGTTTTATTAAATGTCATGAATTGTCCTTGACTTATATCCAATGACATAATTGATATAACTAGTTCTTTTCGATCAACACGAGATGTATTGAAGAAAAGTATGAATAACCAAACGTTAACGGGTGTCACACTGGGTGTCTTTACGACTTAAAAGTGTTTACTAGCTTAAACGTGAAGATACGAATACTTATGGTTTCATAGTTTAAATTTACCAAACTAGTAAAATTAAAGGTTTGGTAAAAGAGCGGAATGCCCGAGGATGGTAAATAAAATTATATCGTCTCAACCGAGAGACGTTCGGGTCTAGAAACAACTTGTTTTAATCAAGTAATATGAAAATAATAAAGTCTAGGGGCCTTTGGGTCATTTACTTAAAGTCAAAATGGTGAAAATCAAAAGGTTCAGGAGCTCGCCGTAGGCTACGGTCGCCAGACCGTAGCTTACGGTCTGTGATGTTTTGTTTCAGCAACATTAGACCGTAGGTTTACGGTTAGTTATAAAAATTTTGTGAATTTTGGACTTGTTTAAGGTTAGTTGAGTGGCTAACTTATTTAAGTACGATTCGAGGGTATGTACATGTGTCGGTATATTACCGAACATGAATTCTACGAGGTATTACATAATCCCTCCATTGTCCAGTATTGACGTATTCTTAGAATTAATTCATCTCGTCCACAGAGGCTATATGAGAGTTAGAATTCGCAAAGGATCACTCAAGGCTTATTATAAGTATGTTGACTCCGATGTCACTCAGAGGCTGGGCATGTTAACATATCAGTCACTCAGAGGCCAAATTTTAAGCATGTTGACATATTAGTCACTCAGAGGCTGTTATTTATGCATGTTGACATCGGACCGTCACTCAGAGGCTCAGTTTGAGCATGTTGATGCCTTTAGTCCTTATTGGTCTTTATTAGACTATATTTAAAATACAACACGTGTCACTATACTATTGGACAGATTTTACAGGGTTTTACAGATTCCCTCCGTCGTCTGAGTATTCTGAGTGGATGCTCATGTGATCCGGTGATTGATAACCGGGAACACTATATGGTGCATCATCCGGGATATTGTTCCTCAACTCGTCAAGGTCAATGAACTAAGCTTCATTCATGGGATTGCCACGACCGTTATTAATTCCACGGTTGGCGTTAACGTTTCGGTTGTTGATATTGGGTGGTATCGCGTTTTGCCGGTTTTGGTGTGAAGGTGGAGGTGTGCGTTGGCGATTGCTTGGGTTTCGATTATGGTTTTGGAATGGTAGTGTTGGTGGTCTAGAGTTGTGACCACCACCCGATTGATGGTTTTGGTTTTGGGTTGGGTAGTCATGTTGTTGATGTTGGGTGTTGGGGTGGTTGGAATTTTGAGGGTCCATCAGAACAGGTCCAAAGGATGGGGTAGATGGTGAATTGGTGTTGGGTGGGTTAGAAGCAAGTGTTGCCTTTAACCGGTTGGCTAAATTTCTTCTCACGACCTGATAGATTTCCGGTTCGAACACTAATGGTGAGGTCCTCCCGGAATTCCGTGTATGCATGCACTACCTGTAACCTGCACAAGTAACACACCCGTATAACATAAAAGCAGAGACCATAATAAGAAATAAGCAGTTTAAATAGTTAATCACAAAATCAAACAATTCCAAACACAAAGCGCACGAACTCCCCGGCAACGGCGCCAAAATTTGATCGGAGTGTCGCGCCCCGGTCAAAGATAATATTTATATACCCAAATTGCCCTTAACAATGCGTTCGTGGTAGTAAGGGGTCGAACCACGAAGAGTTTATGGTTTGTGTTCGGATGTGATTATTTTTAAGAAGATTACCACTTTTTATGAAGCTTGCTATGCGATTAATTAATTTGATTTGTTTTGAAAAGGATGTCGGAATGATCGACAAATTTGGTTTGACTATCTAATTACTAACTTAAAACGATTGCACGAAATAAATTAATTGATTAAAACAATGGGTTGGAAACAAGGTTCACACCCGGAATGATCCCACAAATTTGGTTTGACTATCTTGTAAGTGTTCCTTTTGCATTTTCGTTTATAGGCTTTTACAGCCAAAAGTCAAGCGTTTTACGGAAAACACTTTGAATTTCGGTTAAGACCATTATGGTCCAGCCATTGTTTCGTAACGAACATGGCTAAGTGATCGTAATAAGGTAGGTGTTAGTCCCTATAAAGGGCACCTCCTTAAGATCACGTTTGCTAGACCAATTGACGGGTCAAAGTTATTATATTAAAAAGTCAAACAGGCCACTTTACGGAAAAATCATAAATTGATCTTAAATATGTTATGAAACCTATTTTGACACTTAAACAAGTTGGTAATAATTATTAGAACATGTTCGGCTCGTCAATTTCAGTTCTAGGGTCGGTTCGCAACCGAAAGTCGCGAAGTTTGACTTTTGCTTTGACTTTCGATTCTGACCCGGTTTAGATTAGTTACCTACTGATATAAAGTTGCATTATGATTGTAATATAATGTAGCATAACCCTATGAGGTTATATTACATGATCATAATCATAATCTGAGTTTATGCGCAAGTTCCGTAATTATGTCATTTTTTACGAAAATGCCATTTTTGCATAAAACAAGGTTATAATAATAATGAACTTGAAAATAAGTTTCCTACTGATATAATATTATAAGTAGGATTATTTGGGATGTTAAACCAGATTATAAACTGAGTTTACAAGCCGGTCCTTGAATTATGTCGATAAATGACGATTTAGCCCTTGTGGCTCATAAAATGGTTTTAATCAAATCTTTTCAAGGTAAATCTTTTACCTACTGATATGTTATATTAAATAACATATCTAATACATTTTAATCTGACCTTAACATCAGATTTCATTTAAACATCGCATAAGACGTCGTTTTACGACATAAGCACCGTTTCGGCGCATAGTTTGGTTTTAAACCATATTAATTGACCAAGACTTGTTACCTACTGATTTTAAAACTTATTTAAAACATTTTTACAGTAGGTACTTGTTATAAACTCAAAATCCCAAATAATTTATAAACTATGTTTAAAATGACCAAAATGCCCCTTTGGTGCATAGTTTGGTCATAAAAGATAATTACACATATAATTAATATCCCACTGATATTATATCATGATTAAGTTATTTTTCCAGAATACTTATAGTTATAACATTAAATTATATTCAAGTTCCTTTTATACGGTATGAAATTACTGAAACGCCCATTTGAGGCATAGTTTCAATTTAAAACCATAACGGGCACAAAAGTTGATATCCTACTGATATTACAACTTATTTAAAATATAATGGCATATAGAACTTGTCCATGACTTATCCGGTTACCCGATATCGCTGATATGCGTACAGTTAAGTATATGTAACTAGTTTACGGAAATTAACCGAAACGGGTTTAACCTTGTCATTTAAGTCTCAAAATCCAGAATGTTTATAGTTTATCTATATTATACAAGTCAAGGTACTTGTTGGGATTAAACTGCATTCTATCCAATCACCGTTTAATCAAGCGTTATACGTCTTGATCCTGTACACTACACGGTCTAAGTCTATGACTTTAATAAGACCGTTAGTATTTAATTGGTTAGTTTATGCCATAATCCAGACTAGAGACTTGCCGATAAATGCTATCTGCACTTAGTATGTGTACGACTGAGTTATTAAAATTAAAAGAAGACTAGCTCAGGTAATACTCTCGACTTATTTCCCCTATACGGGCTTGGGTACGGTAAATTATTACCGCTTGGTCGGAAATGGGATCAATCAAATGTCGGGAGCGGCTAGTAAATCTGCATATTCTGTTTTAATCAGTTTTGTTTGATAACTTAAACATCAGGGGTTAACTACCGTGTCCTGGATATCCTCGGCTCATTACAATAGAAATGGCCACGACCTTAGCGCGGGTGTAGGCATACACCCGATAGACGCTCAAAAATGCATTCCCACAAGGTTGGGAAGAATTGACTCCTTCGTGAGTCCAAAGTGGTGTGTACGTTAATCATGTCTCGGTCTCCGTACCGGGCCCTGTATGTATGGACAAACATGTAAATCTGTTAACAAGGTTGGACGGTCAACTTTCCCAAGTTATAAAAAGATTTTGTGCTGATACGCACTTAAAACATTTTTTAAATGATTTCAAAATGAGTCAGTTGGGCGTATTTACCAGCGAAAGCTGACGTATTTTCAAAAGACTAAGCTTGCAGGTACAATACGAAAATAGGCTGGAAGTGCTCGGTAGTGATAGAGGATCTTGCAAATCCTAGACTGCCCAAAGTCTGTTTTATATTCTTTCCATGTACAATTTATGATCCGCCTGTGGATCTTCTATTATGAGCCTGTATATTATTTTGTATTTCGAATATTTGGTTTGTAATAGTATTTTACTCCAAGACTTCCGTTGTGTCGTGTTTAATTGACAATGATGTTATCAACTGACGTCACGATACTCCCCACTCGGGTCCACCGGTGTATGGATTTGGGTTGGAAATCCGGGGTGTGACAAATTCGGCCATATAAAATGATCGAATTGCCCTTCTTGTTAACAGAAAAAATGGATGAAGTTAATCCAATGGACTAAAATGTCAATGGTGAAACCTTTTTGGACCCACAGGCGAAAAATGAAACATTTGAACTAAACTTGTAAATGGCCCAAACCACAGGGACTAAAATGGCATTTAACTCAATGTAAAAATATATGTTTTTTTCGTCTCATTTCGGTTTTTTTGGTTATTGAAAATGGTTATCCGAAAACCAAACCGAAATTTTCGTTATTAAAAGTTCGAAAACCGAACCGTCGATTTTTGTTTCGGTTCGGTTATTTCGGTTTTCAGCTCACCCCTACTAACTGTGAACCTTTATAAAATTAACGTTTTTAGTCCACTTTTAAGCCAACGCGATACATGACAATAAATAAATAATAAAATATTAAAATAACAAAAATATATAAAAGTCTTATTTTTATTTAATTTTAAAAAGGTCTGGTTTTACAAATTAGAACTAGTTAATAAATTCTCCAAATATCTGTTATTTTATAACGTTAATTAATCACTAACAAAAAGTAAACGAAAACGAGACTTAAAGACTTCATCCATGTTGTGGTATCAACGTTTAGGCCACACCTCACGAGAATGATTATCTCGACTTGTGAAGGATGAAGTGTTACTGCCTCTCGATTTCACTGACTTTGGAACATATGTCAAATTTAAAATGTCTTAAAGGCAAAATGACATCAACGAATAGAAAGGTGCCACTAGGAGCTCTAATTTATTAGAACTCATTCACACCAACATTAATGGCCCTTACCCCATTGTTAGCATAACCAAAAAATACATCATTTATCACATTTATTGAGAATTTATTCCCATTATTTGTACTTGTATCCCATTAAGGAAAAATTCAGAATCACTCACAACTTTTAAAGATTATAAAGTGGTTGTTAAAAATCATCTAGATCGTCAAATTAAAGTGGTGAGATCAGATAAATTATAACATACTGATGTGGGTCAGGCTCTTGGCCCATTTTATGAGTTTTTAAGGGCCAGGGGATCGTGAACCAATATACCATTCCTGGTACTCCTTAGTAGATTAGTATCGTTGAACGAAGAAACAGAACCCATATGGACATGGTAAGAGTTTGTAAGCCAACTTAAGTTTACCTTTATTCATCTAAACTGAGGTGTTAAAGGCAGCCATTCATATACTCAATAAAGTTCCTTCAAAATCTGTCCCAAAACTCCTTATAAATTTTGGACAAAAAGGAAACTAAGTCTTAAATATATGATATGGGGTTGTCTTGCTGAAGTTAAACTTTATAATCTTTTTCCTAAGGAAACTTGACCCAAAACAATTAGTTGTTTCTTTATCGGATCTCCGAAGACTCAAAGGGTTACCATTTCTATTGTCCTTCCCATGTCACTCGCAATGTTGAAACATACGTGTCGCATTCCTATAGAATTTTCAAGTCAGTGGGAGCAGTGAAAATCTTTATGAGGATTTGAAAGAAGTAAAAGATATGGGGAAGAGTTATTCGCCGCTTACTATAACTCCAGTTATCCCTCCTGTACTCGATGCAACTGCATCGAATGTCACTACACCACCTCCTTCACACTCAGAACTTACTATACTAGAAAATGAAAGCACATCAAACAATAAAAACCAAGACAACATTGAACCCGATAATTAACTTAGGAGGTCATTTAGGCCTCGAAAGCCTACTAACTTTATGATGATGTAACCTACCTGACTGAAGTTGAAATAGATATCAAAAGGCTTAATGATCTTATATCTTATAATGAAGCCATTAACAGTGACCAGTCTTCTGAATGGAATAAAACTATATTGATGAGCTTGACTTGATGAAAAAAATGACTTTTTGAGATTTTAGTAGAATTACCCGATGGTGTCAAACCCGTAGGATGTAAATGGGTGTTAAACTAAAATAGCTCCGATTGGGAACGTTTAACGCTATAAATTAAGATTGGTTGCAAAGGGCTACACTCAGAAAGATGGAATTGACTATCAAGATACATTTTCACCTATCTCTCGAAAAGATTTATTAAGGATCATTATGGCCTAATAGCTCATTTTGATTTAGAGCTACATCAAATGGATGTTAATATCGCTTTCCTTAAGGGTGACTTAAATGAAGATGTGTTCATGAAACAACCTAAAGGTTTTGAGCCTGAAGATCAAGAACACCTAGTCTTTAAGTTGAGGAAATCCATATGAGTTGAAACAAATATAATGTCAATGATATCTAAAGTTTGATGAAGTCATGAAGAAATAAGTGTTATGAAAAATCAATGGATCGATGTACCTACCTCAAGATGAGTGGGAGCAAATTTACTATACTTGTCCTCTACATATATAACATTCTATTAGAGGGTAATAGTTTAGACATGTTGCATGAGTTGAAGCAACTTCTTTTGTGTAATTTCACCTCTTGCAATATTGACATTGAAATACACCGAGACAGACACAATGGAACTTCGGGATTATCTCAAAAGGCTTGTATTGAACATGTCCTTAACCGCTACAATATGCAACATTGCTCTCCTTCTGTACCTCTGGTAGTCAAAGGAGACGTTTTCGGCTTGTTCCAATATCCGAAAACTAAGATTGAAAAGGAGTAAATGAGAATGATACCTTATTCGTCAGTAGTCGGAGCTGATGTGTAAAATATTGTTTATATTTAAAAACACCAAATTAAAAAGGACTGACTAACTCAATTACACACAATCGATAAGTGTATCGGTCGTTATATAGTCAAGTTGGTAAGATAGGATCATTCTAGGGACACGGTGTAGCGACCCTCGGTACTAAACCTCAACCGGGTTTCAATCTAATAATACTGAGTGAAAGTTTAATTTTATTAACTACCAAAACTACTTTAAACTGCAAATGACTCAAACAAGCAATCCAAACAATGAATATTATTGAAATTAGATAGAAGTCAACTACCTAGGCAAGAATCATGCTAACTCGCTCACAGCTCTCGAGATTGGATAACTAGGATTTGGCTATCGAGATCTTAAAATACACTACCTAGATCAAAACTGGATGTCGAATCATTCTCCAAACATGACACCTCTAGTATCTATGAAAATGTGTAAACACACCAATCTTGGGTTTGGATCACCTCTAGTCTCTCTAAACAAATGCTAAGGTATCGTAAATATGGATATCCTTTTGGACCACTAGAATCAATACATCCAGGATATGTAAAGGATGTAAGGGGTGGTATTTCTAACACGAGATACTAACAATATAGACTTACTAGGGTGACTCACTATTGTGTAAACCACGATCCCTGTTATATAAAAAGCTAGACACACCGACGTCTAATCTCCTCTCAGACTCAAAGATGGTAGAATGCTAAACAACCAAGTAGTTGAATTACTTGTTCCTAGGGTTTACTCCGTCTAGCAACTGCAAGATTCTATTGAAAACACAAAGTCTATGAATATCACCAAAACCCTATATTAATTAATACAAAATGAATTAAACAAGAATTAGGTGGAACATGCAATAAGAATCGAATATAAAACACTCATACACATAAGAAACATAAGAAAGCTGATTAGAAAACTTTTTACCAAAATGTTAACCAAATCTTATATTATCTAAAACCGAGAACCATTTACAAATCAACAATCATCACAATTACCAAGGTAGCTCTAAGAGCTTAGCTACTCATGTTCATAACAAAAGCATAAATCAGTTCTAAACAAAAGAATTCTATATTCATGTTTAAAGAAATCAAGTTCATCGACAACTCGAATGATTACAAACAATGAACAGATCGGTAGCCATTGCAATTCACCAACCCGCTTGATCTCCAAGTTTTCTCCTTTCCAGATTCGTCCAAAATCGCCCTCTGGAAGCTCTGTAAGTCGCTGTCCTCCGAAGTAGGGTTAAAAACGATCTTAAATAGGTGTTTAGCATAATTTTCTTGACAAAAAAACTCTCGCATGTCGCAAAATGGTTTGGCTAAGTGCCCATGACATGCGAGAGTCCCTATAATGACAAATTCGTCACGGTGGCACATTAGGCAATTTCCTCAAACTTTCAGGGGCATTATAGTCTTTTTCCACCCTCGCGTGTTGTGAGGAATTCTCTCGCACAGCTCCGACGCGCTAACACTTTCTAAACTTGATTTTTGTCTTTGTATTCCTTTCCTTCATCCGGTTTCTTCCGTGTACTCATTTTTTCTCCATTTTCACTCGTTTTGGTTCCATTTTCACATGAACACCTACAAAACATATAAACATTAAGTAACAAACTAAAAACTAATAAATAGACTACTAAACTATGTAAATAAGGTACAAAATATATAAGAAAATACGTGTGTTTTGCAACACTTCAGGAGCCTTATGTATGCTCAAGTCTGTACTTGCCCAAGTATCGCTTATATTGTTGAAATGCTAGGCCTTTATTAGACTAATCTAGAACATTGGACAATAGCTAAGAAAGTACTTCGATGTCTGTAGAGAAAGAGATATTATAATCTGACTTATAGAAAAAGTGAAAATTTAGAAGTGGTAGGTTATTCTGACTCTAACTTTGCTAAATGTAAAGATGACAAGAAATCCACTTTGGGTATATCTTTATGTTAGCAGGCGGACCCATCTAATGGAAGAGTTATAAACAACAATTGACCCCAACATACACTATGATGGCAGAATGCATTGCTGTTTATAACGCAACCTGTCATAGAGTGTTGCTTAATAGTCTGATCACTGGCCTCAAAGTAGTTAATTCCATTTCTAGATTATTGAAGCTTTACTATAATAACTCAGTTGTCGTTAACTTCTCGAACAGTAACAATTTGACTGTCACTTGTTTATATCTTGATACAAAGTATTTGTTCTTTTGTGAGTAAGTTAAAGAGAATACTCTTTGTATTGAGTATATAAGTACTAAGAATACGCTTGCGGATCCGATGACTAAAGGTCTCCCACCTAAAGTATTCGAAGATGGGATTTACTAAAGATCTTATTTAGTTGCATATTATACTTACTTACGTAGATTAATAGAATTTCCTTACTTATTTGATTTATCTGTCTTTAAATATGTTTCAGATAGCCTATAAGCATATAGACAACAATTATACAAATCAAATGTTAAGGGCTTACTTGTCAAATTGTTCCTAACTACTTAGGTTTTAAAATTTGGAATTGTAGTATGATTAATGGAGGTCTTGAGTTGAATATCAATTTAATGACTCTGTTTCTCTATTATGATTTAGGTTTAAAACTAAAATGAGTATTAACTCGTGATCAGGCTTACCAAATACTCATAATAAATGATAATCAAGCAAGTGAGAGAATGTACGAATATATTTGATATATATATATATATGTACATATATATATATATATATATAATATATATATATATATATATATGATGAGGATCATTATAGAACACTAATTATTACAAGAACAAAAAGAACAACTCTAAATTACAAAATTTTGGGATTTCAGGTTCATTTTTTAAATATTAGGTTTCCTACATTCATATGGGTATTACATATACATAAAAAAAACCATATACTTTTACCTACACATAACCAACGTACATGTAGGTAATTTAACCTACACATAACCTACATACGTATAGGTTATATAAAAACTGAAATTTTTCCATATTTTGTTGTGAATTCTAGTGTGAGAAACAATAAATCTTACATTTGTAACATTTTCATTTACTTTTTAGTTTTTAGGATTGAAAAAATAGGTGATTTATTTTGTTCTGCGTGTTCTCGCAGTATTTACCCTTACTAAAGAATAGGGTTTCTACTTGGATGTATAAATAAAACTTATTAGAAAGGGTCTAAGGTTGACACAATCACCACCACAACATGACTCATAAATCATCCACCTCTCTACTAAATCTCCATTATCATCATCATTCGCCCTAAACGAGAACCCGACTAGTGATATCATGGCTACTATCATCTTCGTAATTTCAGGATTAACAGGTCATATTCTTCATTTTGTTTCTATCATGTTTATCCATAAATTGATCAACAGACGGGATTCACTTAGCTTAAATGATCTATATCGTGTAAATTTAATGTCATTGATAAATCGTAATCCTTAGTTGTCTATACTTGTTTACCTTCTTCGAACCCTAATTGCAACCATACAAAATTCCAAAACACAAGGGACCAAACATAAACCCAACAAATTTACAAGGACCATTACATAACACTCCAAAATCTACTCATCAACCACAGACCTTTCTTCACTTCTCTTCTTCAAAAAACAAAACATGTCAAAACCCTAAAACATCTTCCTCTCCTCATCCCAAATTCCCAAATCTCAATTTCTCCAGATGGCAACAACCAAGGCCCCAAAATTCAAAAACTCCGACCTCATCCCCATCCCACAACCACCAGACTACCACCCAACAACCACCGTCGCCCCCATCCACGACGGCCTCCACTTCTACCAGTTCATGATCGCCGGTTCCATCGCCGGCATGGTCGAACACATGGCCATGTTCCCAATCGACACCATTAAAACCCGTATGCAAGTTCTCGGATCCTGCCCCATCAAATCCGCCGGCCTCCGTCAAGCCATTCACTCCATCCTCAAGTCCGACGGCCCCTCCGGCTTCTACCGCGGCATCGCCGCCATGGGCCTCGGCGCCGGCCCAGCCCACGCTGTTTATTTCTCCATGTACGAACTCTGTAAAGAAACTTTCACAAACCCTAATAATACTAATAGTTATCATAATTCTATTGGGCATGCGGGTGCGGGTGTGTGTGCAACGGTGATGAGTGATGCGGTGTTTACGCCGATGGATATGGTGAAACAACGGCTGCAGTTGGGGAGTGGGGGGAGGTATAAGGGGGTGTGGGATTGTGTTGGGAGGGTGTTGAGGGAAGAGGGGTTTGGGGCGTTTTACGCATCGTATCGGACGACGATATTGATGAATGCGCCGTTTACGGCGGTGCATTTTGCGACGTATGAGGCGGCGAAGAGAGGGTTGATGGGGGTGTCGGAGGAGAGTGTGAGGGATGAGAGGTTGGTGGTTCATGCTACGGCGGGTGCGGCTGCTGGGGCGTCGGCGGCTGCGGTTACGACTCCGCTTGATGTTGTGAAGACTCAGTTGCAGTGTCAGGTATTTTGTTGTTAAATTGTTTTGTTGGCTGTTGATACTGAATATTCATGCTTATGAAGATTGAAGCCCAATTGTTAGGTGTTTAGCTAAGTAGCTAATGCGCTAAAATATCGGATATTGGTGACCGATATTTGAGACATCAGTGGGATATTGGTAGTTTTAATATCATGCTAAATTATATATATATAGCAACTTAACAATAACAATTCAATACACTCTCCTATCATTAACAAATTAACCTTTTGCGACTTCCAAAACACTGACAATTGTAGCAAGTGGAAACTGACTAAGACTGAAAACCATAGTTATCAAAGGCGCGAAGCCACTTCAGGCGCATAGGCTCCGATTAGGGCCTAGGCGATAGGCGCAAAAAAGCGTGGGCCTGAGAAAAAAAAGCGCACTTAAATAAAAAAATTAAAAAGTTCATTAAGGGAATAAAGTACTCAAAATCAAAACAATAATGTTCATACTAGCACTTAAAAAGTCTCAGATAACAAATTACTTAAAACCAAAATGTTCTAAGCACTTAAAAAGTCTTAGATAACAAAATACTTAAAACCAAGATGTTCAAACTCGAAAACAAAAAGTTCACTAAAGTGATAATGAGTAAAACTTGAAAGCCAAAAGAACTGAATAATCTTGATAACACGAACTGAATAATCTTGATAACACGAACTGAATAATTTTGATAATACGAATTGAAAAATGTGATAATACACTTATCTCATCTGTTTAAACTAAAGTCCTATAAACATAGTTGTCAATAGCGATCGTAGCGATCGCTATAGTGTGCTATATAGCGTCTAGGTCCAGTGTCGCTATTTGGGTTGTAGTGATGGATAGCAAGAATAGCGACACTTTATTTATGTATTTTGTAATATAAATAGCAATAAAAATATAGCTATAAAATAGTTGGATTTTAGGTTTTTATTAAATATACATGTAGAATAGCATATGTACAAGGGTATTTTGATATAATATACATATAAAGTTTTAAATTTTTTTTTCTAGTATCGCTATTTATTTGCTATGTAGCATATAAGTACCTTATCGCTATTCACCATTAACAACTATGCCAATAAATACTGCAGAAAAAGTGGAAATTACCAATTTAAAAAAAAAATAAAAAGCATAAATCATTTAGTTACACATGGGAAGAATTAAGCTGCGCTATTATTACCTGGGAACCATAAGCGTAGTAAATGCGAATCGCGTAGAAAAAGCGCTCGCTTTTCATAACTCTGCTTAATCATTAACATTTAACAACTAACAACTAACAATGAAGACTTAAAACACTAATAGCAACAATAAGAAGAAAGACGAATGGTAGAACTAAGAAGAAAGGTACTAATATTGGGAAAATCAATGATGTATCGGTCATCACCGATATTACCGGTACTGATATTCTGACTGATATTGACACCGATATCTCAGCAGGGGATTTATAACTGATATATCACTGATACATTGGTGATATATCGGGATATTAACTACATAGGTATTTAGGTCTTGTTTGTGTTGGTGTTGGTGCTGTGGAGAATATTATTAAATTGCTGATATCATATCCAAATGTGTGGTTTATAATCCTAATGTTGCATTATTCATAGTAGATGCTTTTTGAATATGTCATTCATAGGTTATGATGAACACTAAGAGCGTTTACTTTCGTGGGACGAGTGTGGATATTGGGTCCAAATATTAGATAGATTTGAAAAGAAAAGCTAGTACCACTGTTAAGGATAAGACCGAGTTTGGATGTGGTCAGTTTGTTAAGTGTTTAAACTGTGTTGGAGTGTCTGATGGCTAAATTTGTGGGTTAGTGTCGGTAGGTTTCTCGGTAAGGCTTGTTAAAGGGTATGTTTGGCAGAGTTAGTTTTTAGTTATACCTTTTGTTAGAGTTGTGAGTTGTAGCCGTCGGTTGTATAAAATTGTTTCGCAAAAGTAGCTATAGTCTATACTCTATAGGCTATATCTGTAGTTGAAAAGTATAAAATGACATAAAAGGATACACAGCGGTCTTGGGAATACAAATGTTTCATCAGGTTCCGGCAGATTAGTAGATGAGGGTGGGGCAGTAAAGGGCGTTGTCTTAGGATGCGTTACGGGAGTGTGAGGAGGAGGAGGTCTGGGGTTTTATCGGGGAGAATACTTGTGGGATCGTATGCTTTTAGAGGCGACAACATTGTCTTACCGGCCTTTGATGCTGGAGTTTCTCTCCACGTCATCTTTTGTCAACGACTGGCTGAGCAACGTAATTTGGATATGCACGATCCAAACATGGACCGACCGCCTTCTGAGGTATCTTTTTGTTCATTTGGGAGCGACAAAATATGTCGTTGCGTCAGTTTGCCATCGCCACTGATGTTTACTCGGATGATCAGCTGGTTCAAGACGTTTATACCACCGCGATCACAGCTATGCCTGATGATCAATTGCTTGCTTGGTGGCCCACCATCTGTCCCGAACCCTTCGGTAGGAAGGGCCGTGTCTCGTTGATTATTGACTCACTCGTTCGTTACCTACACCGCTGCTTTGCCACGTCGATCTCTGCGTGTGGCAAAAGCACGAGTGGGTCACGAAGAATGACCTGTTCTATCTTTACTGTTTATTCACGGGGACCTCGTGCACCCTCTATTGTTGCTTGGCGTAGTTTCCTCTCATAGTAAAAGTCAGGTGCGTCGTCGTTTGTACAGAAGGGCGTTCATCACGTGTATTGACCTACATTGCGACCATTATTTTACATTCACCGGGGACTTGCCACCGCCAGCACATTTTGATTATTTGGGTATAACGACGTTTACAGGGATGCACGTTGTGTGACCTTTCCGGATATTGGTTATGGGTTGGTCGGTTTAGACAGTCAGATTTTTATACTCCAGCTGTTTGTACATTAACCACTGCTGGACGTTAGAGAGGTTGAGATGCCTCATGTTGTTGACGACCCTGAGGGAGAGGTAGACGTCGAGGCGCAAGTTGATAGGGGTGTCCGCTAGAGCCGCTACACGCCCCTTGTCAACGTGCGGCTCGATGTCTACTTCTCCCTCAGGGTCACCAACAATATGTGGCATCTCAACCTCTCCAGCGTCCAACAATGGTTGATGTACAAACGGCTGGGGTATAAAATTCTGACCGACCAACCTATAACCAATATCCGGAAAGTTCACCGCTACGTTCATCCCTGTCAACGTCCTTAAATACTCGAAAGGTACCGGCGGTGGCAAGTCCACTATGAATGGAAAATATCGGTCGCAATGTTGGGCAATACGTGTGTTGAACGCCCATTCGTAGAAACGGCTATGCGTCTGCCTTTTACTATATGAGGCGAAATACTCCGCCAGGCAACAATGGAGGGCGCACGGCGTCCCCGTGAATAAACAGTAAAGATAGAACAGGTCGTTCTTCGTGACTCACCCGTATGCTTTTGCGACGCGCGGAGATCGAACGTGGCAATGCAGCGGGGTAGGTAACGAACGAGTGGGTCAGGAATCAACGAGACACGGTCCTTACTATTGAAGGGTTCGGGAGAGATGGTGGGCCACCAAGCAACTGATCATCAGGCATAGCTGTGATTGCGGTGGTATAAACGTCTGAACCAACTGATCATCCCAGTAGAATCCGATGGCAAACTGACGCAACAACATATTCTATCCCTCCCTAAATAAACAGGAAGATACCTCGGAAGGCAGCGGGTCCATGTTCGGATTGTCCATATTTGAATTAGGCTGTCGTGGACGAAAGATGAACGCGGAGACTCCACCATCAAAAGCCTATAAGACGGCGCAGCCGCCTCTAAAAACGTATGATCCTACGCCCCGATAAAACTCTGTTCCCTCTCCGCACCTTCGTAACGCATCCCAAGACAACACCTCTGCTGCCCCACCCTCATCTGCCAGAATGGAACGTTTGTATTCCCTAGACCGCTGCGGGTACTCCATAACAAGTAAATTCTTTAATTTGTACATGATTTTTGCGAGCGTCTCAGTAATTTTGCTGTAAAAGCTACAAGCTTTTTTAATGATACTTTGAGTAGCATATTTTTCTAAAACCAAAGCTAAAGTCATTCAAACACGAATTTCTTTTTCATCGGGAGCTCACTTTTCGTATACAAAGGTCTTAGAAATTCATGTCTACCGAATGTTATTGGAACTTTATTTTTTGTCATATAGTGTTAATCTGACTAAGATCTGCCACATTTTTCTTGATATACAGGGCGTGTGCGGATGTGATAGATACGCTAATGGTTCTATCAAGGATGTTTTAAAAACAATCGTCAAAAAAGATGGTTACAGAGGGCTTTTTAGGGGATGGATGCCAAGAATGCTTTTTCACGCACCAGCTGCCGCCATCTGTTGGTCAACATATGAAGCCGGAAAATCTTTTTTTCAAGAATTAAACAATGACAGAAGCTAGCATGATAACCCAATAATCGACATTCAATTTTTCATATTGTTGTATTTGAGAAATACTACTGCTCACAATAGAAGAAAACAAACACAGATCAGTTCTTCAAGTCTCAGATCCCGCGTCCCACGTGTTTCCAGCTGTCTTATATTTTTCTGAGCTTCAAATCGAACACTTTTATCTAGTGACGGTTGATGCGAAAGAGAAGTTGCGATTTTGGTTTCCTCTAGGTAATTGTTCTAGGGGTTGTGGTCTTGAGATTAGTAGCTATGTATGTGTTGTCTGAAGGGTTTAAAAATTATTTATCCAGATATTATGGAGTTATGTCATAAAGATTTATTAGTAAGTTTTGTAGGTGCTTTTTTTTTTTGTAATTTGTTGGTTACTACTATGCTATTTTTGAAGCTTTGCTAATGGTATTGAAACACATGTTAGTTGTTAAAATAAATTTTTTTTGATTATGGTTTATTTTGGCATACAAGCAGAGGTCTGAAACATGTAGTTTTGGGCCATACATAAGCCTCCTAGTTCTATTTATTTAAAAGATTATATTATTAGTGTAATAGTAACATTGTATTGTACTTGTATATAATATAGTTATTAGAAATCATTAAAACTATTAGTAAGCCTCTGCAAGCCGACTTGATCTGTACTTAAAAGATTACGCGGTTTGACCCATTAAGAACAAGATATTTTAAAGAAGGCACAAAGCATTTATGGATCTGCTTGACCCAACCCACCATTGTGGTGGTTCACAAAGAAAGCGTCTTCCCCCGCCTTTGTCAACCTTTAGAACAAAAGTAAGACGTACAATGGCAAACAAACTTTGTACTGTTGGGGCGGGTAACAGTCAGAACATGTCATTTTTATGGTGCTGGGAGGGTTCAGGGTTGTGACTGATTGTCTATTATGAGTAAAAAAGGTACTTTAACGATTTTTGGTTTACTTTTGTTGATTAAAAACATTTAGTAAGTTGTACGCAGTAACCCGTTTGACTAGTTTCCCTTTAGTTTTTTTTATTTGACTTGTTGAACACAACCTAATTATCATAAATTACTTCTTCCAGACGTGATAATAAATTGTATGTGAAGATAGACATGAAGACTGAGGGAAGTCTTCAAGTCGACTCGAGAAGTAGAGATGTAGCGAGCCATAGACATGAAGAGAGAAGTAGATTCAAGTGTTGTCCATCTATCCTGAATATATTTTATTCAAAACGTTCTTACTACCCGGAGCTTCTAATCACTGTTACTATTGGGGTTGCTGTTGATCAATCATCACCTCTAACCATTATGCTTTTAATGTTCATCAACAATAAATAAGATACAACACACGCAAACCAACAATTTTACCATCAATCTCATTTTTAACCCTTTTTATTTTGGTTCTATTGGTTTGAGCTGTTAGATCAACATTACCCGTGCATTCTAGTCACAAGTAAATGGGTGAAAATTGCCGCAACTAGATTACTAAAACGGAAACGAGTCTACTGGCTCAAACGGGTCGAAAGTAGACCGAAGCGTTGGGAAATGGTCACAACTAGATTACTAAAATGGAAACAAGTCTACTGGCTTAAACAGGTTGAAAGTAGACCCAAATGTATCTACATGCATAAACCTCCAAATTTTATTTAGAGTAAACTTCAATTTTCGTCCCTGTGATTTGCTGATTTTAACACTATTAGTCCAATAGTTTAAAAATTGCACGTGGTTTGATGATTTTCACACTATTAGTCCAATAGTTTAAAAGTTGCATTTATCATCCAATAGTTTGCATATGCATATTCTAATGCAAACTATTGGACAATAAATACAATTTTTAAACTATTGGACTAATAGTGTTAAAATCAGCAAACCACAGGGACGAAAATTGAAGTTTACTCTTTTATTTATTTTACTCTTTTATTTATTTAAAAGATTATATTATTACTGTAATAGTAACATGTTGCGTTAGCGTTTAGCATTTAGCTAAATGTAGTGTTTGTTCGATCAACAACTCACCCTAAACTATTTAGTCTAAACCCAAACATGGTCTAAACCTCTAAACTTTTGTGTTTTACCAAAATGCATTGCACTGCAAACCAGATAACTTGTTGCAGCATCATGCTCAAAATGATGCATCATTTACAAGTTGGAGGTTTAAAAAATAAGTCATAACAAACATCACTCAATAAGTGTGCATCAAGCACCAGTGGTCTAGTGGTAGAATAGTACCCTGCCACGGTACAGACCCGGGTTCGATTCCCGGCTGGTGCATCTTTGCAATGAAGAAATGCGCTCCATGTGATGTTGGGTAATCTAACGACAAAGACGTAGAGATAAAATAACCGCCAACTAAAAATAATAACAACCAACGAGATTTTGGATTTATAGAACGAAAACTAGGACCATTATTAAGTAATTCTAATTTAGGATTAAAACTACTCGTTCTAGTTCTTGTTGACCAACGAGATTTTGGATTTATAGAACGAAAACTAGGACCATTATTAAGTAATTCTAATTTAGGATTAAAACTACTCGTTCTAGTTCTTGTTGAACAAGTTGGTCGGTCTTTGCGACACTAGGAGCTTTAGACCTTCATTTAAATAGGGATGTTCTGCGTACCACCACCACCGTCCGTACACCACCACCAGTTTATTTTAAAAGTCTACATTCGTTAAAAAAACAAACAACCTTCTTCTTACAGACTGCTGAGGTTTTGTCCACCCCTTCTTCTACAAATTTGCTTGCTAAAATATTATGCCACTGCCACTTTTGTTTGGTGATCTATGAGTCCTTCATATGATCCGCTTCTTTCTGTTGAGGTGCGACTGCTTTGTGCATGTTGAACCATTTTTTAATTTTTCTGAAAAGAATAACATCTTTTATGATGAGCTTTTGAAAACTTTAAAGTCACTAGTGTGTCACCATTTGATTTCATTTATCTTTGGATCTTTGTACAGTGGCGGGTGTGCATTCTAGATTAAACATGAAGTAATCATAATCTCTTGTCACTACAGTCTTATGTCTTTGCATAGATCCATTTGCCTTCATCTTACCATGGTCCAACCGGTGCTGGTCACCATCTTCATGTTTTTAGGCCATTAGTTTAGTTTGTTTTCTTTATGGGTTGTATGTTTGTTTCCTTTTGTTTTCCTCGCTTTATTCTCTTGTTTTTTCTAGCTCCCTGCTAGATCTTTTCTGAAAAATTGCCGTTTTAAGAATTTTTTTTACTTAAGGCATTGTGGTTGCATTTGAACAACACTACATCTGCCGCTTTGCTATTTGCCGGATTTAGTAGGTATGGTTGTTGATGTTGTTGTTTTTTCATCTGCCGCTTTGATCAGTACATCTGTTCCAGCCCCAATCGCCATTCGGACATTCTGCAACCAGCGCCAATGAATCGTCTACAAGCCTACATCTCCTTGATTATGGTCCACTTTCTCCAACGGATCTGCATTTGGGACCACATTCTCAATTCCGGTTTCCTTTGCTATGGTGGTTGCTGTTGACCAATTATTATTACCTCTAACCATTATGCTTTTAATCTTCATCAACAGCAAACAAGATACAACACAAGCAGCCTTTGGCTTCACCAGATTAGTGAGTGCAAGCCAATAGTTTTATATCCACACTAACTTATAAACTTATGATGTTTTAGACTTTTAGTTATCTTTACAAAAATATCAACCTCTTAGACCATCTCCAATGCAAGATGAAAATTTTAACAAAACAATTTGCCACATCTTCTCACTATTCACTCTCTTTCCTCTTTCTCTTTCTTTATTTAAGACCTATCTACTCACAAACCTCATTCTCTCTTCACAAATGCATGCGCTTAGCCAAGAACATTTCTACTCTCTCTCTACTCCCTCACTCCTCCAACTTATCATCCATGTCACAAATGCACCACAAATGCATTGCATTGGAGATGGTCTTAGGTTTCTAATTGTTTGAATGCTATGAAAAGTTATCATATTATTGGTAGCTACTAAGTTAGCTTATTTATGTATCTTCGTAAATTAAAACAGATATCTAGCACCAGTGGTCTAGTGGTAGAATAGTACCCTGCCACGGTACAGACCCGGGTTCGATTCCCGGCTGGTGCATCTATTTTTGCAATGAAGAAACTGCGCTCGTTGTGATGTTGGGTCATCACACCTCTTCGATTCTTCGAAACATTTGAAGCACATCTGAGCATTCACTTTTTTTTTTCAATAGTTCTAGGTATATTTTAAGGATTTTTATCCTATTTTTTGATAATGTTAGATTATTAACGTTTCACATGGTCTGACTTTTCCGTATATTGTTTGAAGGTATCTTTGAAGGTAATATAATTAATGTTTATGAAAAGTCAGTTTACATCAAAATAATATTATTGTTTGTTTTGAAAGCAAGGCGGGTTGGGTCGGGTACGAGGCAAGTATTTGTTATTGCTGTTGTTGTCTTGTTATAATGATTATATTGTGTGTCTATTATGATTATCTTGCTTTTATGTGATGGATGTATGTCTTGTATACAACATCAAACAATCTAGATGACGCTAAATTTGAAGCGTTTAAGACACGTGCATGTTAAGGGCCCTTAATGTTTAAAGAAAATTCAAGAAAGATGAGGAAATAAGGAATAACGAACAAACCCTGATAGGAGTTCATCACACGACAAAGATGATTGCATATTTATGTCTTAACAATAACAAATCTTGTAAATCTAGTAACCATAGTAATCCCAAATCATGATGTTTTGGTGACCAAGAAATTAGTAGCATAGATGATATTATGCTATAGTTTTGAGCATTAAACCATTATGTTAGAAATTATGTAGTTATATATTGCATTGGTTGCGTGTAACGGGTCAAAGCTGCCCAGAAGTGTTTGTAGGTCAGTGTAACACGGTGGATCAATTTCAACATATATTAGGATTATGATTTGACCCATTTTTTTAATTGTGCTATTTGCAGAATTTAAACATGTCTTTTCTACATTGGTTTGTAAGAATTTTGGATTTGATTATGAGAAAAACATGTGATTTCTGAACCGTTGAGTTAGGCAATTGCGCTAAAAGGATCAGGTCAAAGTTCAGTCAAAACATGTTGGGTGTTGATCCATCAATACTCTTGTTGTCCTTTTGTTTTCAAAATTTTATGGGTAATTACATTGAATACTGTTTGCTTTATTTCAGTTTTATAGGTTTTAAATAAATTTTAATGCTTTATGAAGTCTTTGTTCTGAGGGTTCCTCCCACATCGGCCCACAGATGAAGTTATGGCTAGTATGTATAACTGGGCTAAGCAATTGCTGCGCAAGGATGGCCCCTGCGCAAGGATGACACGCACAAATCGAGAAATGGGCCAAATTTTTTTTCCCGAATCAGTACAAAACTTCTAGTTAGCTCATAAACCTGTCGTAATGGGTGCAAGCATGTTAAAATGGGTCAATTGTGCTTGATTACTGCAATAATTTTGTTTTAATAAATAATACGTGCTCCCAAAATTATGTCTTAACAGAAACAAATGGATGTTTTTTAATAGTGTTATTTAGGCCCCTGCGCAAGGATGACACGCACAAATCAAGAAATGGTCCAAATTTTTTTCCGAATCAGTACAAAACTTCTAGTTAGTTCATACACTTGTCGTAATGGGTGCAAGCAGGTTAAAATGGGTCAGTTGTGCTGATTACTGCAATAATTTTGTTGTAATAAACAATGCGTGTTCCCAAAATTATGTCTTAACAGAAACAAATGGATGTTTTTTAATAGTGTTATTTAAGCCCATGCGCAAGGATGACACGCACAAATCAAGAAATGGTCCAAATTTTTTTCCGAATCAGTACAAAACTTCTAGTTAGTTCATACACTTGTCGTAATGGGTGCAAGCAGGTTAAAATGGGTCAATTGTGCTGATTGCTGCAATAATTTTATTGTAATAAACATTACGTGTTCCCAAAATTATGTCTTAACAGAAACAAATGGATGTTTTTTAATAGTGTTATTGGTGATTTTCAACCCATTTGACCCGTTCATTTTTCTTCGCGTTGCTTTATGCCTTTAACTAGATTGGAAATTGATTTAGCGTCTTATTTTGATAATATTGTCTTTATAGTTATCGTAATGCACGAATTCTTTACTTGAAAAAATTGGAATGATACAGAGAAGATTAACATGGCCCCTGCGCAAGGATGACACGCACAAATCGAGAAAAAAATTAAGTAATGTTAGTGCTACAAACGATAATTTTAGTCATATGTTTTGAGTTTATATCCGCCAATTCTGGCAACTCTAATAATACTCGCCGACTGCATAAGTTTTGTATAGCAAGAGTCGAAATGCTATGTGAGATAAACATATTATATTCTCCATTCAGCAGACCACATGAAAGCTTTATGGAGTGTAGACGTAGGTGAAATTAGCAAAAAAAAAAAAAGGAAAAGGTTGTGGTGAATTTTTGGAGTGGGAAACCAGAGTTGAAATTATGTCAGGTTGGCCGGTTTAACATAATGGACCTGAACATGATTATATATTGGACACGCTTAAAATCATATAATCCTAGCATGACCTATGTAACGAATAACACACTTATTTGAACAGTTCACATTGGTTAATGGGTTGTAAGTTGATAAGGCATCCAACTACGCATCAATTTCAATCTTTGAGAACAGTACTGAATCTGGGTGCAATCCTTTTTTCTGGATCTTACGATGGTTTATTTGAATGAATCCGGTTAGCTTTTTGTAAAAACAAAAAAAAATATTTAAATGTTCCTGCCAGGGATCGAACCGGAGACCTTATGCGTGTAAAGCAAATGTGAAACATTCTATAACTATTATGAGCTGATGAAAATTGTAACATGAAAGTTAACAAAGTTCTAGTGAAGCAACCATGGTTGTACTTTGAGAAGGCATTCATCAAAAATTAATATTTAAAAGATTTGTAAAATCTATGTGTTTCAGTCTTATAGTTTATTGTTGTGACTTCATACTAGCTATTCTATTCTGTTAACTATATTTCAAGTAATAAATATGGCCAATTTGTTTGCTTAGTAACGGGTGCTGATTGAAGCAATAAATTTCTTTTAACGAATAATTGTGTCAAGTATGCTTTATAAAGTCATTTGCTGAAAATATAACGTGTTTATGGAATTGTTAATTATTTTGCTTAGCAATTATGTGTTGAATATGATTTCAGAACTACGTCTGAACAATAACATAATTATTTTATATTAAAAATAACGTGATTTTCATTATCAATCCTTTTATCTCATAGACATACTTACTCTAACAGGCCTCTTTCTCGTCAGTCTGTAATATGCTATTATTGTTTCAACATTGAAGCATTTCCACCATACATGCTGTTTGATTAAAAAAGACGTAATTAAGCTCACATAGAGATATCACCGTCTGACTCAGTTCGTCCCACCTCGACTCAGAGATAAACTTGTGGCTATTGTTTAGTGCCTAGGTAAGGAACCCTCGGGTACATTTGATAAAACGGTTATTTGAATGAATAAAAATTATTTTGTTTTATTTGTAGTTGTTATTGTTTGACCCGAATCGAATAGGCGACCTGAACATATAACCCAAAACATAGCGATAGAAAAAAAAAATTGGGTGCCATGACTTTTCGTCCACGCGTAACTTTTGGTCAGGCTACGCCACTGGCACCAACTTCTTTTTCCTTCCCACCGATCGTGGCACCTTTGTCTTTGCTCCCCACTAAGAGTGTAAATGAGCAAAGCCAAGTTTGAGTTTGGCTCGTTTCGAGTTTTGTTTCCAAAGTTCAAACTCGGCTCGTGAGCTTTTTTTTAGGCTCAAGCCCAACTCGGGCTTGGCTCGTCTATTTTATTAATTAATTTATACACAATTTTTAATATATATTTATAATAAAAAATTAAATATAACATAATATAAATGATTGAGATAGTTTATATAACTTTTATATATAATAATCATTATTTTATATACAAGTTTTTTTCAGGCTTGGGCTCTAGCTCGTTTAAGCGCAATTCAATTCGAGCTTTTATGAACCGATCTCTAGTAGCTCACGTGCAGCTTGGTTTGTTTACGCCCCTCTCCCCACTTATTGCGACATCTTTCTCTTTGCCTCTCACGTATTGTTACACCTTTCTCATTCCTCCCCCTCACACACCTAACTTTCCAATCCAAGAATTGTTTGTCTACGGATCACACACTTCTCTTTCCTTACCCAATCTCTTCCACATATGCGGTATGTGAAGTTCAAACCCTCCGACTGCGAATATTCTAACACGTTTATGCGTAAATGGGATTAAAATGCCTCTTATTAGAATAGTTATTGTTGAAATAACGATTCTAGATTGTTTATACCAAAACAACAAGGGATGAACAATTTGAAACATGTATTAATGCTCAAGTTCATATTTAATTTAAATACTCTTAACAAGTTATACCTTATCCTTTAGGAGTTTTTTTTAAAGTAAAGTACAGTTTTAGTCCCTTGGGTTTACATTCAGTAACACATTCAGTCCCTATTTGAAATTAAAAGAAACGAACAACCAAGTCCCACTGGTTTTCGATTGCTCTCAATCAAGTTCTCCACTAATGACCGTTAGTTGAACGTTGGGACTTGGGTGAAAAGACCATAATACCCTTTAGAGACCGAAAATGCAAATCAAAATATTTTTCTCCCCTTTTTAATCTTTGCAACACCTAACTTGGTTTGCCAATTTGGCATTTATCCATCCTCAAATTGGTCTGCCATGCTCTAATATAGATGTTGTGACAACAAATGTATAAATATAAAAGAAGCCCAATTCACAATCTTGAAATAATTTCAAGACATGAATACTTGTCTACAGTAAATCTGATGGTAATATTGACAGACATTTAACTAAAGAAGAATGGATTTGAGAAAACCAGCAGCAGGGGTTTTTGTTGTTGATGAGCCTTCCTCTCTTGTTACGGCTTTTGTTCCACTCATGATTGCAGTTATCGATTCAGATCAGTGGAGTTCCAGTAGAGATTCTTTTACATATTTGAATCGAGATTTGGATTTTCCAGGGCAAACAAATAAATTACACTTAAACCAAACAATCTCGAACAAGCTGGAGATGAAGATCGGAGAGAAAGTTAGGGGATTTGATGCTATGAGAGTGTTGGAGGGTGGTGGCAGGAGGTGGTCGTTGTTGGTTGAGAGGGGCAAAGGAGATGGAGGTGAAGATATGCATTTGGGGTGGTTTTGGAGATCCGAATATCTGCAATTGGGGTTATACACAACAAAGGATCAAAGTTAACACGGCACTACGTACATGTGTGGTTCAACGCTTTTACGTCTATTTTTTTTTCTGTTTGGCAGGTTCGTCACAACGCGCAGGTCCTAAGTCGAGTCAGTGTTGGTGGTGCTGACGGTGGTTTGACATCAGATCTCGATTAACAACTACTTTTTGGATACTTGTTCAAAGAATCTGAAGCTATTCTTTCGTTTTCAGCTTCTGATTTCTATCTCTTTGTGAATTTTGGATTATTTTGTCGAAGAATAATAATTTGATCCGTGTACAATAAGCCGATAGTAAAAGAAGAAATGAAGGAAGCATGGTGATGTCTGCTCCCTCGGCCTGGATTAGACCTACACTTGTTTTTTTTTTTTTTATTATAATAATTTGTTAGAAAACTGAATATAAAATAAAGCCTGCAGGGATCGATTGTGAATCGGTCTCCCGTAAACGTCAGGGAAATAGAGTGGGCATCGTTATTGGGTGAACCTCTTGATTTCTTTCATGACGGATAAGGTTCAGTAAACGAAGCTATATCTCTTTTCTACTTTTTAATTTATTATATAGTTTAATTTATTTTTTGAGCTTGAAATTGTAAACCATTATAGTTGGAAAGTAGATGAAGGGTAATGAACAATGATTAAAAAATCTGAAAAAAATGAGAGAAAGTAATATATAAAAACACTAAGAGGAGAGCTGTTCTAAGAATGATAAATAATTTCTGAACCTAGAACCAAAAAAATTGGGTCTTTTTCTATGATATAAACTTATTAATTATATATCTCAAAACCATGATATGATGGTAAATATTTAATTGTTATAAAATAAACTGAATAATAACTTACTTACGTAAATTGTGAGGCTGTTCTAGCATTTTTTAAAGCAAAGCTCTTAGTTAAATGTGTATATTTCCATATCTTCTAATATTTTATTTCCAAGAGATGTCATCGTCAATCAACTAAGTCTTTCTTAAAACATTCTTGATTGCAACTTCAATTTAAAAAAGCTTCTTTCAACGTACAATTCTAAATCTAAACATCAAATGTTCAATCATATCCAAACATCAAAGTTTCAACCATACTTAAAGTCTCACCATCAAAGTTTTAATCAATATTAGTACACGATATTACTTAAAGTTTAAACATCTAATTTTAAATCTAAACATCGAAGATTCAAACTTTGAAATTTCAATCTTTCAAAGATTTCAAGTTCTAAATCTAAACATCAAAGATTCAAAGTTTTAATATTTGAATTTGTGATTTCATACCTGATCAATGTTGACTTTCATCAATCAAGAATCCAATCTCTCTATTAATCAAATCCAATCTTGAATCTTCCAAAAAAAAAAAAAAAAAACAAAACAAAACTAAGCTGAAACATCCAAATGACCATTAGTGGGGATTTTCTTCCTACGGGTTTGGAAATTTTAGCGGGACGAATGATCGATTATCTATCACTAAATTTTGGTTTTTTCTACAGGTTTGATGTTGAAATTTCTAGAGGTGCGATGTCGAAATACACATATGTATAACACTAATTTCTTTTAGGACTTTATTCAAGCTTATTAGGACTTCGGGGGAAAGTAAGAACGATTTAAATCTCTTATAAGTAAACTACTATTAAAACTTTAACCTGGCCTTTCGGGACTGTATTCGTGCTGACTCAAACCAATATGGCCGAGGGTAGCGTTGCCTCTAAAAGAGGGACATGCCACATTTTGCATTAATAACTTATTTAATTATCTTTTAATAATTTGGCCTTGCGGGACAGTATCACTGCTGTCTCAGACCAATATGACTGAGGGTAACGTTGCCTCCAAAAGAGGAACATACCATAATAATTAAGATAATCTCTTAAAAAATCCAAAGTACGGAAATCATCAAAGGATACATAAAGGAGGAGTTGGAACCAAGTGATTCTATCTTGTTTATTGTTTTTACTAACATTTTTTCTCTTTTGTCCTTTTAAACTTACTAACATCTTTTCTTCAATATTTTGTTAGATTATACGTCGACGACATTCGATATTAAAAGCTTTTGTGTCATTGGACAACCTCGGTATCTTACCTTCACCATGTTACGCCAACGATTGATACATTTGCCCTAATGTGTTGTAGAGAGTGATTGTATTGTATCGTGTCTTATACATTTAAAGCTTGATAACGAGTAAAAGGTGCTAAAAAATATACTAAAAATTATACTACACTCGACACACGTCAAGTGGCTATGTTTCAAATGTGGGTTTAATGGTCACCAATGGATATTAGACCAAGGGGGAGGGTAGTTTTCTTTTTAATATTAGACCAAAGATCTGCGTTGAGTCTATTTTCTTTTGGCGGTTATTCTAGAAGAATTGTTAAAATCGATTCTGGAGGCAATTTTGTGGTGCATATTTTTTTTCCACATGACATTGTATTAAATGGGAAACCAAACAAAGCCTGAATGTGAGGTTAGAAGGCAAAAGTCTAAGGATTAGTCACCCTAAGACCAAATACTTTTATTGTGTGATTTTAGTGGTGCAAATAGGTATAGAAAGCAATATTTCTTCAATCTTTTTTTATATGTGAATGTAAAGGTGATTTTCAGAATAATGACTGGTTTGGTCTTTGCCCAAGGCGTACATTTGATTGGTCTACCTCAACTTCTTCGGTTAGGTCTTTGGAAGGGCACATATTTGATGGAAACTGGGTGTGGCTATTCAAGTTTTCTTTTGCTACTCATATTTTATTTTTACAGTTGTTTTCCACCTTACCAAAGTAACTTAAAGAGAAAACATGCTTCATCACTGACTTCTCATTTTACAATTGTCTGTCTTCCACCTAACCAAAGTAACTTAAGAGAAAACATGCTTCATCGCTGACTTCTCATCCATCGAAAGTCGGACGTCTCTTAGGGATTCAAAAGAAAGGATTGTGAGTTCAAATGAAAAGGCAGAATGTGATATGCAAGTATGTTTTATTTTTTAACGCCTAACTCAGACAAACCACCCTAATCATATTCCTAAATTTATGCCTTTGTCCACTATTGAATTAGAACTGTCAACCACGAGGAGGAATACCATTATGTACACATTGAAACTGCTAGCCTACAAACCCTTCGGTATTTGATGCAATTCACATTATTAAGAAAAAAATCAAATATATATGTTTTGCACATATATATACCAATGTATGTATGTGTGAATTTTCTGAAAAAGTATAAGGCATGCACATGTGTATGTAACAAAAAACTAGATGATGTATATGTGTATGTAACAAAAAAATTATATGATACACATGTGTAAGTAAAAGAGATGAAGTGAGGTACCTTGTATAATTATTAACTGCTTTGTTTCCAACAAATAGTGCAAGGTGCAAAAACACAATAGTTTCAAAACATGTCCCTCAAATGGTTTATCTCACAAATGTATGGCTGTTGATAGTAAGTGGTTTCTTTTTTCAAGTGAAGCGACAAGATGCACGGTGTACTTTGGATTTCAAGTGTTTTTTTGCATAGGTATTTGCTTCGTTGAATTGCATTACTTGTATACAAGCCTTGGCTAAGCATCTACATAGATGAATAACCGTGAATTCAAAATAAAGATGTAAGATCCAAAATTGTGAATGTGTGACAAAAACAATGTATACAAAATACACTTACATGTTTGTATTCAGGGGAAGAGCTTAGTGGTAACCGGGGGTGCAACCCCACCCCCCCCCCCCCCCCCCAATATTTCGGTTAAAAGTGTAAAATTTCTAATTTTTCGTTACAAACTACACATCTGCATTTCATGTAAGATATAAAACATATTACGAAAGAATAAGACATATAATATGTGATATCAAATAGCAACTGCTATATTAGAATCTACATGTATGTATATCTCAAAATGCATGTACCATTTTTGTGTTCGCAAATATAACATACAAATCACAAGAATATTCACTCAATGGTCCATATGCCTCATCTTGACTTTACAGATATATTGGTTATACTAAGAGAAAGAACAAATACTAATCGTATTCTGGAGCATAATATGCTTAATCAGATAAGATATAAACTTATAATAGTCTACAGAAGTTGAAACATAATTCACCTTATTTATTCTTTTGTTATAGGATGTACTTTTTAGAACAAATATGAACAACACTGATCAACCCAGATGCGATCAACATGAAGCACCAGTGGTCTAGTGGTAGAATAGTACCCTGCCACGGTACAGACCCGGGTTCGATTCCCGGCTGATGCATCTATTTTTGGAATGAAGAACTTGCGCTTTTTATGTGATGTTGGGTCATCACAGCCATTCGATCTTTTGAATAACAAAGCGGTGGTTCTGAGCATTCTTTTTTTTCCCCTAAAAAATGTATCATAAATGATACATCAAGAATGGGATCTGAATTGTGACCCGATGGAAGAATAGATGATGGTAGCTGAAGCGGTTAATGGGCTTGCACGAGTTGTACCCAAAGGTACAAGTGACATTAAAGATGGACCTGCGCATGCAAACAACAAAGATTGTGTGGTGACCTTTACCGGTTATAATATGAAACTATATATATATATATATTTACAGTTTTCATGTGTTTGATATGTAATTTTGGTACTGCTGTGGATGGTAATTTTGTGGTTGCAGAGGATTAATAACTTATTTGACTAATTAGAATGCCCAGATACTATTATCGAATAAAAACATGTTATATAACACAAGAGAGGATATAGTGGTTGCATACTTTAGCACGTTTTTTGCAAGAGACTTGGTGGCTACAATCAGAATGCAGTATTATTTAATCGTGAAAATGCCATGTCAGGCGCAACATAACGAAACAAAAATATCATACCAACATAGTAATATTATAAATAATTTTATATACCTTATTATATAAATGCAGGTTTGTGTTAGAAACTGATAAAGATTAAAGAAAATGATATAATAAAATCTTAAATAAAGCCCATAAAGGTAAATGGGAATTAAGAAACTAAAAAATGTGTAACAAGATATCTGAAAGCAGTTCGCCCCACATCAACTCAGAGATAAACTTGTGGCTAGTATTTAGATCCCAGGTGAGGAATGTTATTTTTTCCTTTAGAGACATCTGATAAAATTGGAATGATACTGAGAAGATTAGCATGGCCGCTGTGCAAGGATGACACGCACAAATTAAGAAATGGTCCAAAATTTTTTTCAGCTTATACGAATTTGGTAATCTTTTTTATTATCAAGGTATTAAAATATGAAATTTGATCAGTTTTTAGCTACATTATCTCAGATCATGATTCTTTTTTACCATCAAAGTATTAAAATATGATAATTTAATGTGTATGTCAACTTGCGCTCAAAGTCATGATGTTGGTACCATTCTGTCTGGCGAAATTGTTTTTTCTTCTGCCGGCAATAGATTATGATGATTCTATGATGACCCTTATTTGCATTAGTTCATGTCAGATTGTATGCTTTGGCGTATAACAAACAAACAAACGTACCCAGGAAAATTCCACTAATAACAAAGCTATTAGTTGGGTCTGTGAAGGGTGGATGTGGACAAACAATAAACGTTACCTCTATCGCAGAAGAGAGAAAGGTTGTTTCCAATAAGAGTCATGAGACCCCTGGCTTCAGAATTCTATTCTATTGTATCCAGATAGCACAGTGTGTGATATAGGGAATCAAGATCAAAAACAAAAGTGCTATAAATGGTAGTATTTTGTGTATAGATTTCCGTAAATACAAAACTTCTAGTTAGTTCATACACTTGTGTCAAAATGGCGAGTTCGTAATGGGTGAAAGCAGGTTAAAATGGGCCAGGTGTGCTGATTAATGCAATAATTTTCTTGTAATAAACATTATATGTTCAGTGTGATTACAAAATTATGTCTTAACAGAAACAAATGGATGTTTTTTCAACCCATTTGACCCGTTCATTTTTCTTTACGTTGCTTTGTGCCTTTAACTAGATTGGAAATTGATTTAGCTTCTTATTTTGATAATATTGTCTTTACCGTTTTCGTAATGCACTAATTCTTTACTAGAAAAAATTTACGCCTTTAACTAGATTGGAAATTGATTTAGCTTCTTATTTTGATAATATTGTCTTTACCGTTTTCGTAATGCACTAATTCTTTACCAGAAAAAATTTAGTAAATGTTAGTACAAACGATAATTGTAGTCATTTGTTTTGAGTTTATATCCGCCAATTCTAGCAACTTTGATACTCCCTGACTCCATAATCAAAACTTAAAAATATATATGTTCATACCAGGGATCGAACCGTAGACCTTTTGCGTGTAAAGCAAACGTGATAACCACTACACCACAGAAACATCTTATACCAATCGTTAGCTGATGAGAATTTTAACATGAAAGTAAACAAAATTCTAGTTAACCAACCATGGTTGTACTTTGAGGAGGTATTCGTCAAAAAGTAATATTTAAAAGGTTTGTAAAATCTATGTGTTTCAGTTTTATACTATATTGGTGTGACTTCATACTAGCTATTCTGTTAACTATATTTCAAGTAATAATTCTGGCCTTTTTTTTACTTATTAACAAATTATGATGCTTAAAATGAGTTAATGCGTATTGAGGGTCTTTCAGGTCGACTTGTGTTACACGGTTTAGGACGAAACATACAGTTAGTTCATGCACTCATGGCTAAACGACGGGTTTAGTAAACCCAGCCGTGAAACCGGTTTTAAACTATAAACTGAACCGTATTACTATTAACCTGACCAAACCAACCGTTTTAGCTTAAGTCAGTTATACCTGTTTTTAAACATCCCTTCTGAACAGGGCTACTTTGTTTCTGTTCCAAACCGCCATAACATTTCTATATTCAATCCAAGAGAACCGATTATTGTTTAGCTTACGTGGCTTCTGATTTTTCTCTTAAAACCTTCTTCCTGTAATTTCTGGAATATCGTAGATTTTGAACCGAGCAGAATTAATCACTTGTGGAATATGTTGCAGCTTCATGAAAATGATGTATCATTTACATACTAGAACTTAAAATAACAAGTGGTAATCACTAATTGAGTATTCAACATGAAGCACCAGTGGTCTAGTGGTAGAATAGTACCCTGCCACGGTATAGACCCACCCAGGTTCGATTCCCGGCTGGTTTATTTTGCGATGAAGAATTGCGCTTTTAATGTGATGTTGGGTCATCACAGCCGTTTGATCTTTCGAATAACAAAGCTATCCTGAGCATTCTTTTTTTTATTTATTATTTGTTACTGTCATAACACTTGGTTTATTAAATCATGTAGACCCATAAAAGATCTACTTTTCAGATTTTGTACATGCATACGGTATGAATTTTTCACACAAAATGGTTCTGACATGAAATTTGTGGGTTTGGATTTAGTCTAAACGGATCTGGATTAGTTTCAAGTGGAACTCATGAACACGTTTAGTTAATCAAACTAACTAGGCCAGCTTCACGGATTACTGAGTTTTATAAAGTTTGTTTTATAGTTTAAGCGTACTTGTTTTATACATATTTGTATTTGCAAATTTGCAATTTTAGAGTGTTGATAACCTAATAAAATAAACTACTTCTTTTCATATTTAAGGAGCATGTTCAATTCAACCCGCGAATACTTGGGTCGTGTTCATGTGTCTTAACATAATTTTTGAATTTGTAGCATGTGTGGGTTCAGATAGTGTTTTCGGAAACATGTTAGATTTAAACTGTCAACCCACAATCATGCCCATTGATGTAACACTCTTGTTATGTACTATGAAATAAATGTCTAAATTACCTAAACTGTGTATTAGTGTATTTAGTTAGTCTCTATCCTTGTATGTATTTTGTATGTATAAAGTCGGTTAGTTAGTTGAGGAGGTTAGGTGGTTATGTTAGTTAGTCTCCTCTATTATATATACATACATGTATCCCTCATTTTCAGTTTAGTGAATTCACAGTGATATGTACCTGATCCATCTCTTTACTGTGTTTTAGAAAATGCATTGTACTGCAATTTTTCCAGATTATATGTTGCAGCATCATGCTCAAAATGATGCATCAGTTACAAGCTAGAGCTTAAACAGCCACTTAGAAAATAACTCAACATAATCATGCCCAAAACAGAATATTATCGATTCAAATACAATTACTAACAAGCATATGATCATACACGAAAACTCAACTACATTAATTTGCTCCGTATAAGCTCCATAATCCCCTTTTATGCTCTTACCACAAGGAAAACTTTTAACTCAACGGTTACTGTAGAATGGCAACAAATCAAGCACTAATGTTCTCAATCGGCGATGTTTTGTCCATTCTCTTCACAATCCCAGCGATAACCTAATTTTACATACAAATTGGTGCATAACTTTAGCAAAATAAAAAAAATGCTGGGAATAAAACAAAGAGTAAAAGGTTATTTCGTCCCTGAGGTTTGGCCAGTTTTGCGACTTTCGTCCAAAGGTTTGTTTTCCCGCATCTGGATCCAAAAGGTTTGAAATCTTGCTATTTCCATTCGGCTCGTTAACTCCATCCATTTTTCTTTGTTAAGTCAGAGGTATTTCCGTCTTTTTTGCTAACTTAAAGGGCAATTTGGTCTTTTCCACTTTACGTAAAAAGACCGAATTACCCTTTAAGTTAACAAAAAAGACAGAAATATCCCTGACTTAACAAAGAAAAATGGATGGAGTTAACGAGCCGGATGAAAATGGCAAGATTTTAAACATTTTGGATCCAGATGCTGAAAACAAACCTTTGGACGTAAGTCGCAAAACTGGTCAAATCTCAGGGATGAAAAGGGTATTTTACTCAAAAAGAAAAATGAAACTTAACAATAGTCCAGATTTTACCTTTCCAGGTCCAAGTTCATAACTCTGCACCAGTCCTCTCGACAAAAGTGTCTTTACCGTTGTCTCCCATTGAACCGGCGATGTAACCTACGATAATAAATCATTAATAAAAATCGGTAACATGATATCTAAAGATAATATTCTTCAAGACTTTGGATGCTGACCTGACGAGCCAATATTTTCTTGATTGTCTCGGGGTCAGCATGCGGTTGTGCATCAACATTAGATATAACAGGTATTCTCGGAGTTTTGATTTCGGTTGCTGACAAAGCGGACTCCAGTTGGGATAAAGCTGGATTCATGAATCTGGTGTGGAAGGCCCCAGCGACAGCAAGACGTACCTGCAAAAGAAAAACAAGATATTTATTAGGTGTTTCAAAAGTGAATATGTGATGGTTACAAACAGAAGTTCATTTGTAATACCGTCATTCGAGCCTTGAATGATTTTGCTTTTGCTTCCACAGCTTCGATCCCCTTTACCCCTCCAGATACTGCATAGTTTCCCTGCACGGTAGAGAACTTTTCTGGTCAAATCTATTACTTTTAAATTTCAGAGTCGTACTAAATATGATAGCAATGAATGTGAGCATTACAGTGCATAAGAAATTTGCAATTTGAACTTTTTCGGCTTCCTCGACTTCTTCATTGGCTGCATCACAGAGTTGCTGCACCTTATCTGAATCTAGTCCAATAATACTGACCATCGCACCTTTAGCAGCATCTGCGGCTTCCTGAGGATTATAATACGATTAATACCACAATTTAAATCTTTTCACAAAGTATTATTGTTTTCTTACTTGCATTGCTTGGCCTCTTAGTTTGACCAGCTTGAGACCGTCCTCGAAACTGATGGTAAAGAAAAATGCACAAAAGATTATACGGAGAAATGGTGTGAATACATAAGATCAATTAAAGAACAAAGGCTTAAATGACTCACGTAAAAGCTCCAGCAAATGCAAGAGCTGTGTATTCTCCTAAACTTAATCCACATGTAACATCAACAGAATCAATTATCTGCTGACCACCATCACGAGCACGGAGTATCTCCACTGCAGCTAGACTAGTAACATATATAGCTGGCTGCAAAGATACAAAAAGAAATGCTAATAAGTAAATTTGTGTTTTAAGGAATTCCTTATCATGTAAAGTTCTAAATGAAGATAACCCCGAATTTAGATTAACAATACATCGGTCAAATGGATCAAATGGGTCAAACGGGCTAAGATTCGCTCATATTATATTTTTACATGAATTATTTTATTAAAGAATAATAGATTATTACTGAAAGAATATAAATTTTGTAGCCACACATGATGCACTAGTTGTTTAAATGAAAAAAAGTTGGACAAAAATGCTTCAGGTTGACAAGAATATAAATGTTTCCGTCTTAGAATGTCTGAGATTTTTATCCGGGTTGGGTCACCAAAACTCCAATGATAATGTACACTTGAGGATCAAGAAACACATAAATAAATCATCTTGTTTTTTTAAATAAGATTAATGAAGTTGGGCTAAATTGTTTGTTTTATCGGATGCTTATTATTAGAAGTTTAGCTTAATAACTTTACCCAACCCGCCTGACTCACCACTTGCGTGCCGGTTTATCATCACCTGAACCTAGAAAACATAACAAAAAGGAAATACAGTGCAAACTTGCCTGACTTAAAACAGTGGAATCCAGCTTTTCTTTTGGCCCGTTAATGCAAACGTCCAATATATCAAACCTTCAAGCAAAGATTAATAATTATTTTTATTAATATAGTCACTAATACAAGTTCTTTTGCTCAAATATAGAACAGTTAATAATAAACTGAAACATTTAAGCTGATAGATTTACCCTAAAATCTCATTAGCCTTATTATACAACTCTGCAGCAGCTGGCACCTTAAGAGCCTCTTGTCCCATTCCAACCGCTTGTGCACCCTAAAACAAAAATCACTATCAATTACAGCAAAGCCGTTGGAATAACTTCTGAATATAGTCGAACAAATGACTGGATAATCTGAGAGACGTATCAACACTTTCAGAATCAAACTATTCAATGGTTCACTCGAATGAATCAACCGGATAAAACTCAAACTTTAATCAGCAAGAATCAAAGTATGTGATCCGCACTCTCCTAATTTGCTTGATGTATATAATGAAACACTTTGGTCAACATGTCAACCCAATTAGTCAATTACACTAAAATATCTAACAAAAAACATCTGAATCCGTACATAATTTCTCAAAAAGATTCAAACGTTCAAGCTCAAGAAACATTTTGGTCAACAAGTCAACCCAATTACACTAAAACATCTAACAAAAACATGACAATAGGTGCATAATTTCACAAAAAAAAAAAAGATCAAAACTTTCAAGCTCATCCAGTAACAAACAACACTCACAACGAATAAAAACAGTAACTTTCACATACCCACATAACAACTTACTTCAATTAACGTCCACTTGAACAATAAACAAACAATTAATTGTAATTCACAAATCTGACCTGACCGGGGAAGAGGAAAGCAGTGGTGGGTTTATAATCAGTGAACAATGCGTCATCAATTGCAGTGGTGGATCCAGCTGATACGCTCATAGAAACCCTAGATTTATCCAGATTAATACGTCGGAATCCATGTTTAAGAGTTCCGAAACAAACGGAAGATGAGGTCTTGAGCTGATGATGGTTGAGTGAGACTGATGGGAGCAGTAGAGATGCTGATGATGAAGAAGCCATTGATGTTGAGAGAAGATTGAAACTAGAAAAATGTCTGAGAAATTGAGGGGAGTTGAAGACAAGCATGCATTCGGTGGTTGTGTGTGGTTTTGGATTTATAAATGAGGGTTTTGAAAGTGTAGCGGAGATCACTAGAATGGGTGTAGGGTAGAGGTGTACAAATTGGTTTTTTTCAAAAACCGGTTTCGGTTTTTAACCGAACCTGTTTTTTTCTTCAAAAAAAACAGTTTTTTTATAACCGGTTTCGGTTACTAACCGGTTTTTTCAACTCAAAACAATAACCGGTCCAACCGGTTTATTCCAAAAACCGGTTTTTTTTACCGGTTAAACCGGTTTTTATAATCGGTTTCGTGTTTTAAAACCGGTTTCGAAGCTCAAGATCTCTAACCGGTTTACAACCCCCGGTTCGGTTCGGTTATAAAAAACCGGTTAAAAAACTGGTTTCGGTTTTTTTCCGGTTTCGATTTTAAAACCGATTTTTTTGTACATATCTAGTGTAGGGTAGGGTGGGTGTGAACTATGAACTATGAAGATGCCAAAATTTTTAATTATGTTTTGCATATAAGCATGAAAGTTCTATAATTTACCTCTTTTGGAAAACCATACACAACTTCTTCAATTTTTGTAACTAGAAGTTTTGTTTCTACCTAAAAAAATATATTTATATATAGGTAAAGTTATTCTATAAAATAAGAAATGTAAAAAGATACAATAGATAGCAAAATATAACATAATGACGAAGAAAAATGATACAATGAGTCGTAAAACAGACACAATAACGCAAATATAAAAAAAACACAATGATAAATAAAAAGATACATATAGACAAAATTAAAAAATCTACAAGCTAAACATATAAAAACAAAAACCTAAAATCTTATATCGTAGAGTTTGATAAAACAGTTCTAATGGTCGTTTGAATGAGGTCAATCGGAGTCCACTTGATACCCTTCTTACGACTTCTTATTTTTAGGAGACTTTGTATTTGATTTTAACCCTTATATATACAACTAGCAGGATGCTCGGAGATGCGGCGGGAGCGACACATCGCATTACGATAATCGTTTTTTGTAGTTTTCTTATTCATATAATATTTATTATAGCATCATTGTGATAGATATATATCAAAAGTGAAGTAATTGGAAAATCCATTTCGTTATGTTGTGTATGGTTCGGTCGGTTTAGTTATTATCCTCAACCAAAAGCTGAAATCAAAGTCACCGGTTAGTCTATTTTATTAAACAATCGGTTTTCGGTTAATCACTTCGGTTTATTCGGCTAGATTGACAGTTTTCGATTTGTTTCATTTAATTTCAGTTAATAGCAAAAACCAAACTTGCTCTAAAAGTTTTGCTTAGAAGTATATATGATATTGAGATATAATACATGTAACACCTTGTAAAATCGTGTCCAAGTAGTATAGTGACACATGTTGTATTTTTATTTTAGTCTATCAAAGACTAATAAAGACTAAAGTATCAACATGCTCAAACTTAGCCTCTGAGTAACTGATATGTCAACATGCCAGCCTCTGAGTGACATCGGAGTCAACATGCTTATAGTGGGCCTCTGAGTGATCCTTTACGAAGTCCTAACTCTCATATGAGCCACTAGTTGAACGAGAGACTTAATTCCAAAAATACGCTAAAGTTGGACAATGGAGGGGTTTGTAATACCTCGTAAAAAATCGTGTTCGGTAATATACCGACACGTATACATATCCTCGGATCATACCTCAATGAGCTAGCCACTCAAACATGTTCAAAAATCTCAAAATTCATAAAACTAACCGTAACCTACGGTCTAGGACCGTAGGCTACGGTCTAAGGTTGTTGTTTTAATTTTAAACTGACTGTAAGCTACGATCTGGAGACCGTAGCCTACGGCGAGACACTAAAGCATTAGATTTACACCATTTTAACTTTCAGCAAATTACCCAAAAGCCCCTAGACTTTATTATTACATTTTCCTTGCATAATCAAGTCATTTTTCAACCCGAACGACTCCCGGTTAAGGTGATATCTTGTGATTCACCATTCTTGAGTATCACACATCTTCACTAAACCTTAAACCTACTACTTGAGGTGATTTACCCATGAAACCATAAGTATTCGTATCTTTCCCATTTAAGCTAGTAAACGCTTATAAGTCATAAGAACACCTAGTGTGACACCCGTTAATGTTCGGTTACTCGTATTCTTCTTCAATACATCCATATTAACGAAAAGACCAAGTTGTATCATTATGTCATTGGATATAAGTCAATGGACAATTCATGACAATCCACAAAACTATTCTTGATGGACTAAAAGTGTCAAAACTCCAAAATTCTGTCAAGATACCACCTCTCCTGCAAAATGCCACACTCTTGCATGCTCTTGACACTTGTGAAGATCCTACAACACCTCTAACACCTGGCTTCATCTTCACACCCCCTCTTGCACTATAAATAGCCAATCAAACTCACTCATTTCCTTCCTCATTCACTCTTCTCCTCTCTTATTACACTCTTGGAAGTTCCTGACCATTCAGGAGCTTCCCTTTGAGTTCTAAGTTTCCCTTGGATCATTTCTAAGTATTCCATCTCTACTCTTTTCTTTTTATAGGCTTCTAATAGCCAAAAGTCAAGCATTTTGACAATGCCTTGACTTTCGGTTAAGACCATTATGGTCCAACCATTGTTCGAAATGAACATGACTAAGTGATCGTAATTAGGAAGGTATTAACCCCTTAAAATGGTACCTCCTAAAGATCATGTTTACTAGGTCAATTGACGGGTTAAAGTTTATGTTTTAAAAAGTCAAACGGTTAGATTTGATAAATATTATAATCTGAGTTTATATATGTTATAAACATGTTTTTGACACTTAAACAAGTTGGAAATAATTTATTAGAACATGTGGGAACATGTTTGATCCATCAATTTCAGTCCTAGAGTCGTTCGCAACCGAAAGTCGCGAAGTTTGACTTCTGCTTTGACTTTCGATTTTGACCCAACTTAGATTAGTTAACTTCTGACTTATGGTCACACTATGATCATAATACAATGTAGCATAACCCTTTGAGGTTATATTACATGATCATAATCATAATATGAGTTTATGCACAAGTTCCGTAAAATGTCAAATTTTGACTAAAAGGCCCTTTTTACATAAAACAAGGTTTTAATCAACAATGAACTTACAAATAAATTACATACTGATATGTTAATGTAATTAACATATTAGGATGTTAATATTCTGATCATAAACTGATTTTAGTATAAAATCGTAAACTATACTTTTAAATGACCAAAATGCCCTTTCGTTGCATAGTTTGGTCTTAAACAATAAATCACACTTATGTGTGACTTCTTACTGATAATATATCACAAATTAAGTATTTTTCCAGAATGTTTATGATCATAACATCAGAATACATGCAAGTTCCTTTTATACGACGTATAATTACCAAAACGCCCTTAAGAGGCATAATTCGTTTCAAAACCTTTTCGGGCATGTAAGTTGATATCCTACTAATATTACAACTTATTTAAAGTATAATGACATTTAGAACTTGTTCATGACTCATCCGGTTACCCGATATCGCTTATATGCGTACGATTAAGTATATGTAACTAGTTTACGAAAATTAACCGAAACGGGTTTAACCTTATCATTTTAATCTCAAATTCCAGAATGTTAATTGTTTACCCATATCATACAAGTCTTAAGTACTTGTTGGGTTTAAACTACATTCTATACGGTCATCGCTTAATCTAGCGTATCGTACCGTTTTTTATTCTTTAAGCTAGTCGGTCTAAGTCTAAGACTTAAATAAGACCGTTAGCATTTTAATTGGTTAGCTTATGCCATAATCCAGACTAGAACCTTCCAGTAAATGCTATCTGCACTTATTTCATTTTGAATACGACTGAGATATTAAATCTTGTATATTCAAATCAAGACTAGCTCAAGTAAATACTCTTGACTTATTTCCTCTTTACGGGCTTGGTTACGGTAAATTATTACCGCTTGGTCGGAAATGGATCAATCGAATGCCGGATTGTGGCTAGTAAATCCGCATATTCCGTTTTGATCAGTTTTTTTGAGAACTTAAACATTGGGGGTTAACGACCGTGTCCTGGATATCCTTGCTCATTATATTAGTTAATGGCCACCACCAAAGCACGGGGTGTAGGCATACACCCGAAAGATGCGAATGCTAAATTATTTTTACCCACAAGTTGGGGATAACTCCTTCATGGGTTCATAAGTGGTGTGTATGTTAATCATGTCTCGGTCTCTGTACTGAGCCTCATATGTATTGACAAACATGTAAAACTGTTAACAAGGTTACAATGCTGACTTTCCCAAGTTATAAAAGATTTGTGTCCTGTGCACTTAAATCTAAATTTTAAAATGTTTTCAAAATGAGTCAGTGGGTGTATTTACCAGCGAAAGCTGACGTATTTTCAAAAGACTAAGATGCAGGTACAATACAAATAGGCTGGAAGCTGCTCGGTAGTGATATAAGAGGATCTTGCAAATCCTTATATCTGCCCAAACTCTGTTATACATTTTTGTACATTTTTACGATCCGCCTGTGGATCTCTCGTTACAAGCCGTCTTATATATTTTTTTCGTACTTTGAACATTTGGTTTGTAATAGTAATTTAAACTCCAAGACTTCCATTGTGCTGTGTTTAATTGACTATGATGATATCAACTTACGTCACGATATTCCCCACCCGGGCCCACCTGTGTTTGGCTGAAAATACGGGGTGTGACAATATATGAAATGAAAGTATAAATATATGAAATGGAGACATAATATATAAATATATGAACTGCAGTTATAAAAACTAGAAATATATAAAAATTATGAATGATTCAGTTCGGTTCAGCTAATTTTAGTGAAACGAGAATACAAAAAAATTATAACCGGTTTTTGGTTAATTGGGTTTCAGTTTTCAGTTAATTTAGTTTCTGGTTGATTTCGGTTCGGTTTCGTTTGTTTTCTGGTTGGTTTAGGTCAACGGTTTAGTTATTGCTCATGATAGCTGGTTTTAGTTAATAACCGATACGTGCTGTGTGCGATGCGGTGGGAAACACAAACATTGCCACGGTGTGCATTGTTTGGTTGGTTAGATTATTATCCTCAACTGAAATCGAAGTAATCGATTAGTCTATTTTATTAACCAACATGTTTTCAGTTATTGAGTTAGATGACGGTTTTTTGTTTGATTCATTTAATTCGGTTAATAGCCAAAACCAGACTTGGGCTAAAACTTTTGATTAGAAATACATGAAATTTAGGTTATGTGAAATTGATGTATAGGTACATGAAATGGAGGTATAAATACATAAAATGGGGTTATAAATATGAAATACATGAACTGAAGGTATAAAACCTAGAAATACATGAAAATATGAATGGTTTGGTTCAGTTAATTTTGGTTAAATGAGGATACAAAAAATCGATAACTGTTTTTCGTTAATTCGGGTTTCGGTTAATCAGTTTTCAATTAACTCATTTTTTGGTTGATTTCGTTTCGATTTGGGTTAATGATTCAATTATTACTCACCCCTAGACACTTTTAATCACGTAACATAACAATTTTTTAATTAAAAAACTATAGCAATACTATACTTAAATTTAACCTTTTGTAAATAATGTAGTTAAATAATATGTTTGTACCTCTATTGTAAATGTTTATATTTGGTGTATCTTTTTGTAATATATCATATATATATATATATATATATATATATATATATATATATATATATATATATATATATAACCAAGATCACCTTGATTTAGGGTTGACATTTTCCAATCTTTCTCATACATGCAAAATCCACCTAAAGTGTAGGAAAATTTAAGCTTCTAAAAATAAAACTAAGACACATACCTTCCTGACAATCATTAACATTACTCATACATCTCCACGGACTTTTATATTAGACCATGTATTCGGTAAGATGCAACTCTAGCAAATATTGTCTAAGCCGCTCATCCCAATTCAATTTGTGTCTGCCTCTACTTATCTTCTCCTCCACGTTGCTAGTGCCGTAGTTTATCTCATATTCACATTGACCTATTTTATACCCTTTTGTTTCTTCTTGTACTCCAAACTCTTTTATTTTAATCCAAATTTTAATAGAAGTTTACGAATGTCATGATTTTATTGCGTAAACACTAAACATGATGTTATACCAAGTTTTTATGGAGATATACCAATTGATATATCATATGATTTTTTTAAATAGTATTTTGACGTTGTTACAAACTACAAGCGTGCTTGATATATATTTTTAAAGTCCGTCTCTTAGGTAAGTTTGAGTAACGTGAATCTCAATAGTTAATTTCTAACCAAATAAGTTTACCTCACAGGATCCGTAATAACTATGAGGAAACCTTGTACTCAATATTTATGAGACAATATATGGGATATTGTTTTACAATTAGGTATATAAGAGAACACAAGGTATTGTTACTAGATGTGCCATTTTGGTCCCTATCCATCATGTCTAAAGGATCTTTCGGACGAGTCTTATATTCTTATTTTATGCAAGCTACATTCTCTCTTCATTTATTCTACATTATGCCCAAAAAGTCCTTGATGATAAGTTACCAATTAAGCCCAATCGTTAGATGCATAACATGAACTTTTAGGTAAAGTAAAACTTAAATGCATGTGTGATTGTGAATTACAGATCAATTCAAGTTATTTTTTTAATTATAATGGGTCAAACTAGTAAAGAAAAATTGTATCAAGATATTTTTTTTAATTATAATGGGTCAAACTAGTAAAAAAAATTATATAAAGGAATAAGTCAAATGTCCGGCAAAGTGCGTTTTAATGGAAAGTGATTTGTACACTATAAAAAAAATGGCACAAAAAGTATAACTTACCGAGCAAACATCATATTATTGGTATCTATTTAAGTCATCAAATTTACGTCGTGTTGTACGCAACGTGAAGCACCAGTGGTCTAGTGGTAGAATAGTACCCTGCCACGGTACAGACCCGGGTTCGATTCCCGGCTGGTGCATCATTTTGCAATGAAGAACTTTTGCGCTCATTGTGATGCTGGGTCATTACACCTGTTCGATCTTTCGAATTATAAAGCAGTGGTTCTGAGCATTCTTTTTTAATTTTGTTCAGGTCAAGTCGACAAATAGCTCATTTTTTTCTAATAAAATTGCTGTTTTAAAAAAAATAAGTCTACTGATTTGAGTGGGTTGGAAGTAGATTACTAAACAGAAACAAGTCTACTGGCTTAAACATGTCGAAAGTAGACCAAAGTGTATCCACACGCATAAACCTCTTAACTTTATTTATTTAAAAGATTACATTGTATCATAATTGTTTTTAATGTGTAGTTATTATAAATTAAAAAATATGTGTCTGCAAGCCGACTTGATCCGTACGAAAAAGATTACTCGATTTGACCCATTAGGTCTGAAATTATGTGTTTAACCAAAATGCATTGCACTGCAATTTCACCAGATAATATGTTGCAGCATCATGCTCAAAAAATGATGTATCATTTACAAGCTGGAGCTCTAAGAAATAAGTCATAAAAATCATCACTCAAAGAATGTTCATGAAGCACCAGTGGTCTAGTGGTAGAATAGTACCCTGCCACGGTACAGACCCGGGTTCGATTCCCGGCTGGTGCATCATTCTTTTGCAATGAAGAAACTGCGCTCCTTGTGATGTTCGGTCATCACACCTGTTTGATTCTTCGACATAATTCAAGCGCATCTGAGCATTCTTTTTGTTTTTTTAACCAAATGTATTATGCCCTAGAAAAACATTGGTTATGATATGCTTTTGAAAACTTGAAAGTCACTTGTGTGTCACCGTTTATCTTTGAATCTTTATGCATAGTATACATACTTCGGGTGTAAGGTTGGACTATATGTTCACTCGTGCAGCTGTAGAACCCTAAATTCGTAGACAAGATACATGAAAACCGAGTCAACTAACATATGGATGATAGTATGATCGTTTCATGGCTTCTCCATTTTGTCATCTGATTATATGCTAGCGGGAGAGCTTCTGGATTATTTGGGAGGCGTATGAACAACGACGGAGCTTGAACAACAATTCAGTCGGGGCCAGATTTTAAAATTCAAATCGGTATGGGTCGGACTCTTAAAAATCCAATATTTTACACTATTTTTTTTGGTAAAATTAACAGTATGAGCAAAAAATTAGTAGGGGGCGGGGCACCCCCGGGCTACCGTTAACCACCTCTGCCCATGCGTATGGATGCATCCTATGATCAGATACATGTGAGATGTGATTATTAGAAGTTGACTGGTGTATTGCCATACACACCTTCTGATTTTGAGATGCACTGGAGTCTCGGCCGGTGTATCATTATAACATGAGATATGGCATATGATTTTGGCACCATGGATGTTCATTTTAGATTAAAAAAAACATTGTAAGGTAGTCGATATAAAGTAATCATAATCTCCTGTTACTACAACCTTATGTCTTTGTATATACTCCGGTGGTTGTGATGCATACTAAGGACGTCCTAATTTTATTCATTTGAAAGATTATATATTTACTGTAATAATATGTATTGTAATTATATTTAATATATTGTTATTATAAAAATAATAATAAGTGTCTGCAAGCCAACTTGATCCATACTAAAAAGATGACTCGATGTGACCCAAATGTTTATGGGTCAACTTGACCCGACCCACTATTGTAACGACTCATAAAGAAAGCGTCTTCCCGCCTTTGTCAAACCTGTAGAACAAAATGAAAAAAAGATGATACAATGGCAAACAAACTTTGTACTGGAGGTGTCAAAATTGGTGAGTCGGTTAACAGTAAAAGAATGTCATTTTTAGTACGGGTTGTAAGGCTATGGCGCTCGGCGGGGTGTTTCTAATTGTTTATAATGATTTTTTTTCAAAGAAAGTACATTTATGATTTTTGTTATACTATAGTAAGTTGTATGCTTGTATGCATTAACCTGTTTGGCTGTTTGACTAGTTTCCCTTTAGCTTTTTTCTTATTTGACGTCCCAAACACATTATCGTAACTAGTTCTTCAAGACTTGATGATCAAAAATTGTATGTGAAGACAAATAGGAAGACTACTTTTGCTTTTTTTCCTGATTTTTAAATTGTATGTGAAAACAAACATTAAGACAAATAGGGACGGATGTCGACTCGAGAAGCATGGATGTAGTGAGCCATTGACTTGAAGAGCGAAGTCGATTCAAATGTCTTTTTCCTACTACGCCAAAATTTTATTCACGCGCCATAATTTAACATTTTGTTTTAGCATATAATACCCACAACAATTTAAAACTTTTACACGATCTATCCTGGGTTTTTCATTTAAAATAAAGGGCCAACCTGCGAATCAGATTGGTTGACACAACATGTTTCGTTGAGCACTTTAGCTAAATGCTGTGCTCGTTCAACCAACAATTCACCTGTAACTATTTAGTCTAAAACCAAACATGGTCTAAAGTTCTAACTTGCGTGTTTTACCAAATGAATTCTACTGCTATTTCACCAGATTAATAGATTATATGTTGCAGCATCATGCTCAAAATGATGTATCATTTACAAGCTGGAACTTATAATATTAAATTATACAAATCATCACTCAATGAGTATTCAACATCTAGCACCAGTGGTCTAGTGGTAGAATAGTACCCTGCCACGGTACAGACCCGGGTTCGATTCCCGGCTGGTGCAGAATCTGAGCATTCTTTTTAACATTTAAGTTGTTTTAAGAAAATAAATAATTTTGCATATTTTTGTACATTCTTACGCTCTAGTGGTATGAATTTTTCACACGGAACGGGCCCAGATTAATTTCAGATGGAACCTTGAATATTATTAACTAACCGGGCAAGGTTAACCGGTTTATGTTATTTAACTTTTTTTTAGAGCATCTGCAATGGTATCCGAAATATATGTGACATCTGGGTGGAGGAGAGAAAGCAGAGATAAGGGTGAGGTGGGGCGTGTGTTTTCCTCTAGCAACGGAGATGCTTTTTAAAAGTATGTTTTATTATATTGGCCAAATGCTTATTACCAAAATTTTAAAGATCTAAGATGATGGTTATTATGTTTTATAATTAAAAATGTAATTGTTTTATACATGTTCATATCTGTAGTCGTCAATTTGTAATTATAGAGTATTAATACTCTAAAAAATACAATATGTTTTGCAGATTTTACAGCCGTGTTCAATTCAACCCTCGAATATATGTGTCGTGTTTATTTTCACTTGTCTGACAAGATTTTCGGATCTATATTGTGTGTGGGTTTGGGTAATTTTTTTAGAAGTGTATTTCGTTCAACTCAACAAGCCACAAACACGACCAATCTAACACTATATTACCCACTGTTTGATGAAATAAATGTCAAACTATTTTTTACCAAATGCATTGCACTGCAGTTCATCAGATTATATGTTGCAGCATCATTTCCAAGCTGGAGCTTAAACACATCACTTTAAAATAACATTCAGTAATCATCACTCAAAGAGCATATAATCATGTTCCGAATACAATTACTAACAAAGCTTATGATCATCAACTACATCAATTTGCACTGTATAAGCTCCATAATCCCTTTATTTACCACAAAGGAAAACTTTATTTCAGCAATTATTGTAAAATGGCAACAAATCAAGCACACGTTCCAGCACTAATGTTCTCAATTAGCGATGCGTTGTCCATTCTGTTAACAATCCTGGCAATAACCTAATTTTACATTCAAATTGGTGCATATTTCGTTACATATTAGTTTGTATGAGGGTTCAAATGTAATAAATAGATGTAGAAGTTGTTAACTGTAATGTCATTAATGAGGTGTAATTTGGTTATTTCATAAGAAGTTAACAGAGGTATTCTAACGATCTCAGCCTACTGGATTGAAGTGGCAAAATTTGAAAATCACAGTGTCATAAATATAAAAAAAAAGGTGATGAATTATAAATGAGAGTTTTAAAATTGTTGTGGTTAGAGAAGTGGCTCTAGGGTGGGTATTAAGATATATAGAGAGGGCTTGAAATTCTATACAGCCTACCATATTCTTTAATGTTTTGTATATAACTATAAAAAGCTTTACACAATTACACTTTACCTCTTTTGGAAATTCATACACAACTTGTTCAATTTTTGTAACTAGAAGTCTAGTTTTTTGCCAAAATAAAATTTTAGTTTAAACCATACTCGTATGATCATTTAAACCAAACATAGGGGTGGTAGAAACTAGTAAACCGAAAAGCCAAACAACAATAATCCAAACTCACAGCATTTAGTAAATACTAGTAGGATGACCGCACGATGCGGCGGGTGCGACACATCGCATTGCGATACTCGTTTTTGATAGTTTTCTTATACATATAATATTTATTGTAACATTATTGCGATAGATATATATCAAAAGGGAAGTAATCGGGTAATCAATTTCATTGTATTCTGCATGGTTCGGTAGGTTCGGGTATTTCCTCAACGAAGACGAAACCAAAGTCACCGGTTAGTCTATTTTATTAACCAATCGGTTTTCGATCAATCACTTCGTTTATTCGGTAAGATTGACGGTTTTCGGTTTGGTTCGTTTAATTTCAGTTAATAGCAAAAACCAAACTTGGTCTAAAATTTTTGCTTAGAAATATATGAAATGAGGTATAAATACATGAAATGAAAGTATAAATATATGAATTGGAGGCATAGCATATAAAATATATGAACTGTAGGTTTAAAAGCTAGAAATATATGAAAATATAAATGATTCGATTTGGTTCAACTAATTTTGGTTAATCAAGAGTACAAAAAATTGATAACCGGTTTTTGGTTAATTCGGTTTTTCGTTGATTTCGGTTTGATTTGGTTTAGGTTTGTAACATTCGTCGAAAAACAAGTTTCAAAACCCGCTTCGTTTTATAATCAAATATTCAGTTATAAGTTCGTTGCATATTTATTGTTCAGATTTTTTTAAATAATACATAATTAATAAACATTTTAGAATTTAAAAACTATAATTAATAAATAATAATAATAAGTAAATAATAAATAAAATAGAGTCGCCGGGTCTCGAACCCGGGTCTCCCGCAAAGACACACACACACCACACCACTCCGCCACACACATCATTTGTGTTATGTACTGAAACAAATAAAACTTATAGTAAAAACCGAAAATCAAAACCGGTAATCAGCGCGCCCAGAACTCGCAATCGCCGGAAAAACCGAAACTCCGCAAATGTTGCCATTTCCCTTGACTGAAACGCATAAACTGATTTCGACATCAGTTATAAACCGTTGCCTGGCACTCAATTTCAGTCAAAACCGTTGGAAATCATTGACCGCGAATCTTGACCCTTAATTCGAACCCAATCCGCCTGTTCCCCTTATAAATACCCACTCAAACTCCTGGTAAACATTTTGCCCAGAACCGCACTCTCTTTCTGAAGTTTTAATTCTTCCAAAGCTCGTCGCCGGAGATCTTCGCACTCTCCGGAATATCGCCGGAATCACTGATCAGAAAACCGCATTTGTTCTTCAGACGGTATAATTGTCTAAACCTTCTTGCTATTTCTTGATTGATAATCTAATTGCTCAAATCAATAATCAAAACTGTTAAATCAGTTCATTCAGCCGGAAATCGCAAATCAGGGTCGACGAAACTTGCCGGAAATCTGAAGAAAACTCTCTGTCTTGGTATATCATATTACTTAATCTTTATTTTTCTATTCTATTTCAATCAAGTATAAGTTTGTTGATCGATTAAGCAAAACAGTCGGGTTCACTGTTCTGTGTTTTCTTAGTGAAGAAGACGAAGACTAAGTTGTATATTAATGTAGTTAAAATCGGGTATATAACCGGGTTAGACACACAGTCTAGCGGTGGACTGTGTGCAAATATAAAACACACGTCCCGGGTTCGATTCACATGTTTCCGACTTTCTGAAATAAAACCAACATTTTTAAAACCTATTCAGATCAATTCACAGTATGTATATAAGAGGAATATAATCCAGTAGTTAAGCAGATTAGACACACAGCCCAACTGGCTGGGCTGTGTGCACTCGAACCGAAGGTCCCGAGTTCGATTCCGGGTTTCTGTAATCGGTTCGGCCATATTAAATCATTTTTAATAAAAAACTAAATAAGGTTAAAGTTAGTTAGTATATATATATAATTAAAACAGAGAATATTTCAGGTTAGACACGTAGCTCAGTTGGTAGAGCTGCGTGCACGTATACGAGAGGTCCCGAGTTCGAACCTCACTCACCGCCTGGAATATATACTGTCTGACCGGTCAGACCCGGTCAAACCTGACAAAGTCAACCCATTTTTATTTATTTTTGTTTATTTATTTAATTGAAAAATTATTTAAAAATACTTGAAAATAAGGTTTTTAAAGTTAAAAATTTGCATTAAACTCACAAAAATAAATCTAAAAAAAATCTCATTCAAGAACACTAATTAAAAATAATAATCTCAAATAAAATTTATTTATTTAATCGAATCATGTCGTTATTATTTAGGTTAGTTTTCCCTCGTTGGTTGAATCATAATATTCGTGCGCATTCATGGCCATCAAGAAACGCATCCACTGTGAGTGAATCTCTACCAATTCCCCGTTTTAATCACGTTTTGGGGTGTATCATGTGTCGTACTATTCTTTTATTTTATTTAAACACTTGTGCATACATCATATCCGTGATCAAATGTGTATCAATTGTTGTGTGAATTATATGTAGATTGAATTTTATCATTTCAGTGCACGTATTTCATTAGGCCCATCAGTTCCCCGTGGGATACGGGTTGAGCATCAGGAGCCTCATTAGATCGGCTCCGTTTGATTGAGCCTTGATCTCAAATACATCATCATTCATGTCATATACCCATCCAAAGTGGTTTGTGATTGTTTATATATATATGTTTGCTCACATGTGATTAATGCACGACTTTTCTTTAATAAATAAAACAAGAAATTAGTCCACAATGTTTTATCAAGGTTCACTCGCCAACTTTTGTTGACCCAAAATCTCCCTCGTTTTACACATGATACAGGTGATCCAGCCGAGATAGGAAACACTTAGGATGGCCTAGAAGAATAAACAAGTTCATGCTTTGGAATAAATTTATAGTTTCATTTTCCTTTGTAATTGTATGAAATTTTGTTTTTGGATATTTAAGTTTGTAATTTGAATTTAATAAATATGAAACATCTTAGTAAATATCATGAGCTTTGGTGATAACCCAATTATGCCCCGACTTTTATTCCGCTGCAGGTCGGGGTGTGACAAGGTTAACGATTTAATTATTACTCATCTTTAACCGATTTTGGTTAATAACAGATAGGTGTGCGCGCGATGCGGCAGGAAACACAGATATTGCCACAGTGTACGTTGTTTGATTGATTAGATTATTATCCTCAACCGAAATCGAGGTCATTGATTAGTCTATTTTTTTAACTAATTTGTTTCCAGTTAATCGGTTTGGTATATTCAGTTAGATTGACGACTTTTGATATAATTTCGGTTAATAGTTAAAACAAAACTTGGCCAAGACTTTTGATTAGAAATATATGAAATTTTGGTATAAATATATGAAATGGATGTATAGGTACATGAAAAGATTGTATAAATAAATAAAATGCGGGTATAAATACAAAAAACGTATAAAAGCTAGAAATATATGAAAATATGAATTATTCAGTTTAGTTAATTTTTGTTAAATGAGGGTACAAAAAAATCAATAACCGTTTTAGATTAATTCGGGTTTCGGTTAATCAGTTTTTAGTTAACTCAATCTTTGGTTGATTTCGGACAATCAGTTTTTAGTTAACTCAATTGTTTGGTTGATTTCGGTTAACGATTCAGTTATTACTCACCCTTAAACACTTAATAACGTAACATATCAATTTTTTAAATTAAAAAAAATATAGCAATACTATACTCAAATTAAAGAGAATAAAATTACTCGTTTATATGATGTAACTTTATACATACATATATATATAATATATATATATATATATAGGTGGGGTTCGACTACAAAGTCCAATTTTCCTACAAAGTGTACAAAATCATAAAATACCACAATTTTAGCCATAAAACACACTCAAATCCCACAAATAACAGAGTGAATATCACTAAAACACAATATCTAAACTCTAACAGTCTTTAATAAACACACATTGTAGAACTATGAATATAAAACACTACATGATAATCAACATAAAACATAATAATGTTAGTCATTCGATAATCAAAGCCTTATCATCCAAAACACAACACAAAACCACAAATATGACGTTTTAGTAATCTTCACTTTGTTATTTGTGGATTTTGAGTATGTTTTATGGTTGAGATTATGGTGTTTTGTGACTTTTTACACTTGGTAGGAAAAATAGACTTTGTAGCCAACTCCCCTATCCTTATATTATACCATAACACACACACACCCCCACATATATATATATATAGTGGAGAGTTCAAATGAGAAGAAAATTTTTTGTAAGAATAAAAAGAATAACTTTTAAACAATAGAAATTTTCATTTATTTCATTTAATGTGTGTATTTAATATTATGAAAAATGGGCATATGGGTAACTATATAATTGTCATTAATTAGCTAATTAATTAAACTTGGAACTCATTTTTTAATATACTTTTTCAAGATAAAATAATTTATGGTGAAAGACAATTTTCGAATGTGTAGGATTTTAGTATGTGTAGGATAAATTTTGAAATGTGTAGGGTAAATTTACATGTATGTAGGGTAAATTCCGATAAGTATAAGATATATGTAGGATAAATTTTGAAATGTGTAGGATAAAATGTTTTTACTTTATTAATGAGAGATAACATAATTAATAAGAGAATTTATAAACTATTTAATGTTTTACTAATTATGCCCTTTCTTTTTTTTCTTCTCACATTAAATTTCTTCTCAAATGAACATTCCCACATATATATATATATATATATATATATATATATATATATATATATAAACATACCAAAAAGTTATAACCGTTTAAAAATCGTTGGGGGAGTTAGTTTTTTTATAGGGGGTATAATGTAACTCCTAACTAATTATCTATAATTTTGTTAAAAATGAAGGTTTAATAACTTGACATTATGTAGCTATTAAACATTATGGAACAATAGCTAAGTACGTTGGCTTTAATCACTTGTACATTAAGACATCATCTACTTGTACCTTTTAATTCACTTGTCAATAATGACCAAGACAACTATCGAAACATCGACAAAAATAAGTAGTCGTCACGATATTTTTGGATTTTTTTAAACATTATATTTTAGAAAATATGACAAGAATACGTAAAAGAATTATGAATTTGTTGTGGAGAGAGAAAAGTGTAACAAATTACCCATAATTATGTTATAACTTAGGGATTTAAGTGTAATAAAATAAGGGGCTAAAATATAATTATTGTTTAAAAAACCAATTTACCATGATTTTAAGGTGTATTTATAAATAAAGAGGAAAAAAATTCTTATTTTTTGGATATCTTAAAATACAATCTTCTCATTCATTATAATATAGTATTATATCAATTTTGAGGTAACATTTTTGATAAATTGTATAAGTTTTCGTTGTTTTAGGACATATACGGTATTAGATGATACCCTAATGCAAATAAATTTGATAATATGACGATTATAGTCTTCTCTTTCTCCTTATACTTCAAATTTTGTTAATCTGTTATCCTAAACTCCTAATGCAAGTTTTAATAGAAAGGTGATATATGTAATATCATGATTTTTATTGGGTAAATATGACGGTATAGCAAGTTTTGATTGACATATATGAATTTATCTTTATTGATATATTATAGAATCTTAATAAATATATAATAATAGTATTTTAGAATTTAATAAACCTGAAATTATTATAACTAAGGAATCGTAAGAATTTTACTAGAGTATTTAATATATATTTTCAAGCCCGCTTCTTGAGTGAGTTTAAAAACGAGTTAAGAGTAACAAGAATCCCACAATATATTCCAAATCACATAAGTTCATAAGCAAGGATCCCCGTTTTTTTGTGAGAAAACTCATGTGCCGATGGATATAGGACTGTATATGAGATTTGTTTTACAGTCAGAAACAAGACACTAAGACAAAGATTATCAAAACCCGTCCTAAACCCGAAGCATTGCCATCAGTCAGATCATAGATGTGCCATTTTGATCCATTTGTGTATAAATAAGACAACTAAGGTAACATGTCATCTTTAAAGGACTGTGTATAAATAAGACAACTAAGGTTACATTTCATCTTTAAAGGACTGTGTATAAATAAGACAACTAAGGTTACATTTCATCTTTAAAGGACCATTCAGTCTCACTTCATTCTTTTCTACATTATGCAAATGAGTAGTGAATTATTTGAAAAAAGAGATGAATGTGTCAAAGAGAGAAGCCAATGCAAGTTTTCTCCCATCCAATTCAATGCTTAACAACTTGTACATCATGCTTGTTGGCCTGTACATCAACCACACAAGCTTTATTCCATAATACTTGTTTATATACATAGACCCCCAATATAGACATGAAAAAAAATATAGAGTACAAGATATGCCTAGCTTTTATGCCATATTATTTGACAGCCCAATGGATATTTGACAGCCTGTTGCCTGTGGGCCCTCCCTTTGCCGGCGAAAACCACATCCGATTAGATCATCTTTGACAGAAGTCCCTGATGATAAGTCACCAACATGAATAAGATGATGATGGTTTAGGTAACGTTGATCTATGATACACTTAACTATACCTTGTGGCTATTTATATATAATCAGCAGCCTGAAGTTCACTGAAAGCATCTGATTCACTCCTTATTACCCTCGTTTTATCGCCTCTTATTTCTAACACCTGGTGAATGAATACCATATTAAACATTTTACGTCATTATATAAAACATGTTCTGTTTTAATTAATGTAAAAAATATGTGTAAGGCATTAAACAAAAAAGGAGACAAGGTTTACCTCAGGTCTTGAATCGAGAACTCCACTAGACATCCCCACATCAACGCGCCAAATGCTACAGTTATATTTACTGCATACCATACAATACATTATATATCCTTTAAATTTTATGTTGAAATGTCTACTTGAGAATAATTATGTCATGACGATTGGTTACCAATTGACTCCTGTGGTTTGTGGAGTGTGTCCAACCACCATTGCCTTTGCACCGACTACTTGAAGTGTGGTGTCAAGAATAGACTGAATCTGTGAAACAAACACAATTCTGATCAATTACTTATGTACGGGTTTTATGGCACATGGGTCAAATCAGAAAATTAACCTAAAGATAGAACGGGTCAATTGAGATGAAAATTTAAAGACCCCTAAAATATGTTTTTATAACATAAAACCTTCTGGATGTTTATTCAAAGATCAATATTATCATTACTGTTATAATGTTGTATTATGAATAATAAATCATGGACATAAAGAGGATTCTAGGTCAACCAGTCCTGTTTTGGCTGGAACACAAAGAGTAAAAAGATCCAAGTAGTTAATGCGGTAAATACGGATATCTGTCAAGGAACGATATTTGAGATATTGGTTATCGCGGAGGTATATATATATATATATATTATATAGGGCAGGGATTCTAAGAGAAGTCCACCTTATTTGAGAAACTTGAGAAGCATTCTGGACCACACATTTCCCTAAGCTTTTCTTAATATACACATATGTATAGTTTAAAATTGACTATATACATATATGTACATTGTCAAATCTTGAATTATACACATATGTATATAGTCAATTTTAAACTATACATATGTGTATATTGCGAAAAGCTTAGGGAATGTGTGGTTCAGAATGCTTCTCAAGTTTCTCAATTAGCTTAGTTGGTTCGGAATGCTTTTCAAGTTTCTCAATTAGCCTAGTACTTCTAACACGATCCTAACCCTATATATAGAGAGAAAAAGTGTATCGTACAAAATGCCTTAACGTAAGCTGCGTACGCGATGACAAATCGCACGTTATGTTTAAAAAATGAAAATCGCATGTTGTGTTATATGATGAGATCGCATGTTAGTGTATACAAAAAAGCTGCAAATCGCATGTGTGTATATGAACAAATCGCATGTTGTATTTTTCAGAAATCGCATGTTGAAGCAGCAACTCGCACGTTGGAAAACAATCTCGTACGCAACGTACGTTAAGCCTATTGTACAATAACCGGCTCTCTCTCTCTCTCTCTCTTATATATATATATATATATATATATAGCAATTTAAGACTAACAATTCAGCATACACTCCTACCATTAACAAATTAACCTTTTGCAACTTGCAAAATACAAACAATTGTAGTAAGTAGGAACTCACTAAGACTTAAAACACTAACATGTAATAGTAACAACTAACAATTAAGACTACACTAATAACAACAATAAGAAGAAAGACGAATGATAGAAATAAGAAGACAGGTACTGACATCGGGAAAATCGATGATATATTGGTCATATATCGGTCCAATATCCGTCAATATCGCCGATATAATCGCTACCGATATTCTGACCGATATTTTGTACTATTATCTCGGTAGGGGACAGATAACCAACGGCGATATATCGGGATATTAACTACATAGATAAAGATATATAAAAAACCGAAATTTACTTGCCTGTTCAATATTATAATCTTCTAAATCAGTGGTATCTCTAGAATATAAACGGTTCCAAACAATACTATCATAGCCTCTGGTAGCTATAAAGGGTATTTGCGACCCATTGTCATCTTCATTAATATTAGTCATCCATTTAGATACTTCATTGTTTATCTTCTCTATACCATACGTAACTGCAACATTTCCAAAAATTCAGTATTTATACCTTCAAAAATCATAACTATATACAACATGAGGGTAAAATCGTAAATCTTTACCATGGTGGGGAAGAAGTCCACCGTGACAAAACACCCAATCGTCAACTTTAAGAACAACAGGATGCCGTGCGAGTTCAGATGCCAATGGACCACCTGGTCTTAACAGTACCGATCTTGCAATTACTCCCTTTTGCCGCTGTCCTAATATTTAAATGAATCAATCAGATCCTAATCACTTTTCATAAGGTGAATATACAATGTTACCAAATTGCCATCATGATCATCACCAACATAACTGAACAAAAGAAAGGTTTAACATAGAGTTGGTAATTGCATCCCATATATACATGAACGGGTTGATTTGGGTTGTTTTCATACATATGAATGGGTCTATTTTTAATGCATACAACTTCCTAAAATAAAATGTTATTTTCGTCCCTGAGGTTTGGTCAGTTTTACAACTTTCGTCCAAAGGTTTGTTTTTTTCACATCGAGATCCAAAAGGTTTAAAATCTTACCATTTTCATCCGGCTCCTTAACTCCATCCATTTTTCTCCGTTAAGTCAAGTCAGGGGTGTTTCCGTCTTTTTTGTTAACTTAAAGGGCAATTCGGTCGAACGGAATCGGTCAGGGGTATTTTAAATACTTGTACATAATGTGAAAAAGACAGAATTGCCTTTAAGTTAACAAAAATGACGAAAATACCCCTGACTTAACTAAGAAAAATGGATGGAGTTAACGAGCCGGATGAAAATGACAAGATTTCAAACCTTTTGGATCCAGATGCAGAAAAAACAAATCTTTGGACGAAAGTCGCAAAACTAGCCAAACCTCAGGGACGAAAATGCATTTAACTCGATTTCATTACTAACATATTATTGATTCATAAACAAATAAACGAAAAAGTATTTGAGGGTCAACCCAAATGGAATTGGCTCATTTTGACCCACGCTAAAATATTTTCAACACGCACCCATGTTGACACGTTATCCAACCCCGCGCACATTGCAACATGTAGTTAATACAAAACGAGCCCTAATTTCCATGAATTCAATACCTTTACTAGGTTCCATGCTCCCCAAGCATTATGCGACATTGTCCGTTCTTGTTTCCAACTTTCGGATACTTCGCACCAACTTGCAAACGCATCTTCCCAATTATGGCCACAATCGTTTAGATATTCTAAAAAGTCGGAACATTCATCAAATGCCCCGGAATCAACATATCTAAAATCCCCTTCGACGTTCATAGTTTCATGATTTCCATTCACCTAAGATTATCAAACAATGCATTCAAGTGTTAACCATATAATAAATCTATAAGATGGAACCACTATTTCATACCAAATCTAAATATGAAAAGCAACCCATTTTTTACCTTTATAACTGGATTAGAACATATAGTTAGGGCTGCAAACGAACCAAACGTCCAACGAACAATTTCGTGAATCGTTAGGCGGGAAGTTTGTTTGTATTCGTTCATCTATTAAACAAACGGACATGAATAGCGGCCGCATTTGTTCTTTTATGTTCGTGAACGTTTGGTAACGTGTTCCTATATGTTAGATAGCTCATTAGTGTTTTTAGTTTCTATATTTTATTAAAATTCTTCAAAATTCTGACAAATATAATATTTAACAAGTGTCAATGTATTATATATTATGTTCATGAACGCTTGTTTGTGTTCGTTTGTGCTCATCACCATTCGTTTTCGTTCGTTGCCTAAAATTAACAAACGAACACGTTCATTTCCTTAACAAACGATCATGAACATATAATCTCGTTCAGTAAGCTTTCATGAACACATATTCGTTCTGTTCATTTGCAGCCCTACATATAGTTGTTTTTTTTTGTAAGCGCACCTGGAAAACGGCCCCGCCATGTTCTTTAGCCTGAATTTGCAGCGATCTCAACAAAGATAATATAGCAATTTCATCTTCACCTCTGTCTAGTATATCTCCAAGTTGAACCAAGACCTGTCACAGGGTAAATATGTAAATAATTGCATTAATGATGATACTTTACACGCGCATAAAGTGTTATAAACATAATCAAACTACAAAGGCATACCGTTTCTTGGCCAGTCCACACGTCACTACCATCTGAACTTAAGACACCAGCCAACTCAAGTGCACCTCTTGCTTTAGCAAGGTCCCCGTGCAAATCCCCAACTAAAGAATTGTTTCATGTAAAATTTTAATGTAATGAACATGAAATATATATGTGTGTGTGTGTTTGTGTGTGTGACATTATGTGATGAAGTTGTAAGGTATTGGGGTATCCAGACCCCAAACAACAGCCATGAACAATAGCATTGAGAATTAAAGTGAAAGAAAGAAAGAAATAACACGTGAATATAACGTTGTTCACTTAATCGATGTGATTGGGTTACATCCACAATTAAACTTGAGTGTACTTTAACATATATCGATTATGTCCCAAAGGTTTATAGTTACATAGAGTTGCTTATATAGAGGCGGATTAGAGTCGATGAATTGTTCCCTAAGATTGCACAACAGACTTACTAAAACACGCCTAAAGTTTCATACGTGCAACGCCTATAACTCTCAGTTTTGTTCCTAGGGCAACTAGGTCATCAGCACACTCCAGAATTATAACATCCTGCCTCTCGTACCACCAAAATTGTCCGCTTTGTCCATGAGGAGCTCACGGATTTGTTTTTGGCTGCCCGTATGGAGACTTCCCTCAAGGCCGTTCATTCTGGTGCTACCCCCACATGAGCACGCTTAACTGTGGAGTTTTCATCTTCTCCAGGGCCAATGCGCCCAAAACGTGTTGGTGATATTTGAGGCGTGGCGTTCCTTTTGGCCCATTGTCTCTCCTCTAGACGTAACAAAACCGAACGATCTGGAATTTGCCTAAGGTGTCACAACAACTTAACAGAAACTATAGTTATCAAACAACCAACCAATTCAAAACTGAACTACTATTGAATTCCATAATTTGAAACTAGAATTCAATAGCATAATTTAGAACTCTATGTAGCAAACAACATCATGAATGACAAAAATATCTTACTTCACTAAATAATTCATTAATAAATTAATCCTACAGCAGCTAAACTAACTCAACATACATAACAACTGACATACAAATCATCAAATGCATACGAAACCCTTTTCGATCAAAAATCAAATTCAAATTTCAATCTCCATAACTAATACAGATAAGAAAACAAGTAACGAGAACTAACCGGCGACGATGCGACGACCGGGAGCCGATACAAAGGTGGGAGGGTCGCCGGAAATGACAATGGGCTTTAAGGTGCCGCCGCCGGAGCTACCGTAGTTTAAAGACGTTGATGGTGGAACGTCAGTGGTCTTGCGAGAGGGTTGAGAAGGAGGCTGCATAGGTAAGGAGTTGAGTGATAAAGAAGCCATCGCCATTGTTGAGTTAGAGTTTGTGGAAGCTTGAGTAACAATAACAATGGCGAATGTCCGTCCACTACAGCCACGATTTTTTTATCTTCTTTGCTGTTGCTTTCTTAACTTTTTTATTCGTTTGCAACATTCGTCCCTTCACTTGTTAATCTTACTTTTTAAACCCTTGTATTTAAACCGATTCAACAAGTTTATATTGACTACATTTTCTATTCATTAGGGCACCCCTCATGACATGGAGGGAAATTCTTTAAATTAGCAACATAAAGGTGCAAGTAGTACAATGTGCAATTTAAGTTGTATCAGTTTTAAGGGTTCTTTTCTTTTATTAGGCTAGGTGGCCCCAACACAAACAACTCACCACCAAGCGATCGGTGTTGTTTCAAAGCTAGTTGTTATGTAAATTATAATATGAGTAGTAGTAACAATAATATTAATAATAATCATAATTATAATTATTCAAGTAACAACACATATACATCCAATTATGATTTGTCATGTCAGTTTTCCTTTCATACGTCACTCTTACCCAAAAAATAGGGCTGGTTTCACTAAAACCATTTTTAAATTAAATAAATAGAAAGAAAAAGACACGATTGATTTAAAGATAGTGGGCCCACCATTACACCCTCTCTCTCTCTTCCCCCACATTCAGCAACTGTTCACCGCAAATCTCCTCCCCGCATGGCATCCGGTGTTGGTGGCACCCTCCACTAGCGACAAATAGCTTCCCTGCAGGTGCACCTCGCATGCACCCCGTATGGCTTTATATGCAACTTGAACTTAAAAGCAAACAAGGGCAACTGGTTGCTCACACACCTCCATAGAGGAGGACGTCGTGTGTTTGAGTCTCCTTAGTGGTAATGTCATCTTGGCTTTTTTAGATATCCTTCACCTTTATTTTAATAATATTGATGACTATGGTATTTTAAAAACATGTTTTTTTTTTAAACGAGACTATTATTTTTCTGAGACGTATTTTAAATTGTTTCTTAAATATTTTATTTGATTATTTATTATATTATATATATGAAACACTTTTTATTTTTATATTTTTACATGCAAAGTTTGACTGGACTCGCAATATGCACACACTCTATTGCTAACAATTTTGAATGTTGACGTAAACCAAGCATCAAAAATTTCAGGGAAGGCCTTGATCGCCACCATCTCTATGGCTCGCTATTTTCTAGTAAAGTTATCAAATGGTTATCTATACTATATAATAAAAGAAACTTAATTGAGGACATATGTCATTATATGGCGAGTCCTCACCTAAACCCATTATTTAATATATGTATTTATTTAATCTTAAAATAAAAGTTTTATATATATTTATTTATTTTTAAAATATCAATTTTATCTTTCAACATTTCAAATTAATTTATTAATTGAAATCTTGGCTAATCTTTTAATATTTCGAAAAATTCAGTTTTCTTATTTTTATTTTAAATATAAGTTGATTTAATTTTATTATCTCTTTAATTTAAAGTTGTTTATTGTTCTCAAATTTTAAATTGAGTTACTTTATTTTCTTCAAAAGCACCTTTTTATTTGTTGATTTATTAGTTAAAATCTTGAAATTTTAAAAATCATATTATATATGTATATAAGAATCTAACCGATTAAAATTGTTAGTTAATTGTATTATTGAACGATTAATATTACTTTTATTACACCAGTAATCTTAAATTATTTCTTTGCCCATATTTAAACATTACCTTTTCTTCGACAATTATGTGTTTCTACAAAGTGAGCTAGTTCACATTGGTATATACACGTTATTTATTTACTTATTACAAAATCAAAATTTATAAAGTTGTATAATTATCATTTTAATCAGTGTTTCAAATTTTTTTTTATAAAATACTATTAATAAATATTTACTTATTATTTTTCAGATCTTTTATTTAAATTTTATTGTTTCAACGGTTTTCCTTTATATAAAATATATGTAATGCATACTTTCAGTTATGAAGTATTGAAATATACTTTTATAATATCGTTTTTATTATTCAACCCGTGTAATACACAAGGTTTTAACCTAGTTGTTTTATTATATAAAAATCAATCTCTGTTATATTCAAATTACTTTCCTATGTTATTAATTTTTACCAATCTTGATACATTAATTAATAAGAAAATTATTATTGAACACATTTTGATACACTCTTATATTATGTGTGTGCAGACCAGGGTTAAAATCGTTGATAAGAATAAGTATGTGAGTTGGGGTCAGACTATATATTTTAATTCGTTAACTCGACACGATTAGCATCCCTAAAATCTTTGATTGTATTATTGAACGACTAATATTACTTTTATTACACCAGAAATCTTAAATTATTTCTTTGCCCAGATTTAAACATTACCTTTTCCTCGACAAGTATGTGCCTCTACAAGGTTAGCTAGCTCCACATTGGTATATACACGTTATTTATTTACTTTTACAAAATCAAAATTCATAAAGTTGTATAATTAGCATTTTAATGAGTGTTTCAAAACATTTTTTATTAAATACTATTAATAAAGGTTTACTTATTATTTTTCAGATCTTTTATTTAAATTTTATTGTTTCAATGGTTTTCCTTTATATAAAATATATGTAATGCATAATTTCAGTTATGTAGTACTTAAATATACTTTTATAATATCGCTTTTATTATTCAACCCGTGTATTACACGGGGTTTTAACCTAGTTGTATTATTATATAAAACTCAATCTCTGTTATATTCAAATTACTTTCCTGTGTTATTAATTTTTACCAATCTTGATACATTAAATAATAAGAAAATTATTATTGAACACATTTTGATACACTCTTATATAATGTGTTATATTATATGTGTGTGCACATCAGGGTTAAAATCTTTGATAAAAATAAGTACGTGAGTTGGGTTAAGACTACATTGTTTAATCCGTTAACTTGACATGATTAGCATCCTAATTACCTATCAAGTATCAACAGAATTTCACGCTTCTACAGTCTAATCGATTCATTCTATATGGAATTGTACCATATAGTTGTGCTAAAAATGAATGGATTATTCATTGTGCTTAAATTTTTGGCCCATTGTTATTTAGGTTTCTAGATTTTAGGCCCATTCTTTGAACAAGGTAAAATTACCACCATTTCAAACGGCCTCTTTCATAACCAAAAGGGTCAGCAGAACCCCCCCCCCCCCCCCCTCTTCTCGCGTAATCCAGCCAACTCTATCCTTGTACACGGATAGGACACTCAGAAAACGACCTATAACGTCACATGGGCTAAAAGCATCCCCTGACATTATTGGAAGAGCTTTAATGAAAACAAGTCATAGTAAACAAAATACGTTTGATGAGTTTAGCTACTCTTATTTTTATAAACCATAGCAAGGTGACATGTACACAAGTATACTTGTGCACATACTCAACCGGTAAAGAACATATGGTTCAAACTTATCGGTAAACAACATATGGTACAATATATTTTTTAATGAGCTTAAGAACATTGATGGAGGAAATTGGCATGTGCTTACAAATTACATCAATTTATAATCGTGATTATACACTTTCAAAAATCTACCATCAAGGAAAATGGGTGTTATGATCACATAAGTTAGATATGAAACAACGTAATCAACACATTGATTATTTAGTGTATTATTTAACTTAGAATTATATTTATACATCTATTTTTATATATTTATTCTCATTGCATAATAAATAGTTACAAACTTGACACGTGCCACCATTATATTTCAACTCACAAAACTTTCTCCACCCAAATTTTTATTTAGAAAATATACTATTAGATTTGTAAGTTTAACGTAATTGCATACCCAATATAGAAATTTCAACAACTTTTTTTCAAAACTATTAAATTATTACCACCATTTTTTAGATAAAATTTGGGTTACGACATGATGCGTTTCTCTAATCGATGGATTAGATGCTTTCATATTTATAAACTTGATAAATATTACACGTTGTGATCGTACATGACACATATTTATTTGGACACTTGAAAAGCATCTTAAAAAAACACCATTTCATAATTCTTAAATCTTCATTATTAACTATCTGATTTTTTATTTATTCACCTCGTCTAATACACGAGGTTATAACCCACTAACACAATATACATTATTTAGCATTACTATCACAATTTTATATATTACATATAAAGTAATTAAATATTCAATATATAAAAAATGAAATTTGTTTTATCTATACAAATTACAGGCGGTTTAACGGTGGTAATTAATATAGGTTTGAGCTCATTTAAACTCGACTAATTTTGAGTTTGTCAGTCTATCTTGAATGGGTAACCAGTCACTTAGAATACTATATATTCTGGTTAAGTATAGGAAGAGCATTCCTGTGGAATCTCAGGAAGAAGAGAATCAACCCATCTAGTTTTGAATATATAACCAAAGAGTTTTTTCAATTCTAAGTATAAATAAATATAACTGATTAAGTTTTTTATATTACAGTAAACTCAAATTACTATCCTAAATTACAAATAACTAAATAAGTCAATTATTGGTTACATAGTAAAACCTATTATTCTATTGAATAAGTACTCTAATAATTATGTTTTCCCCAGTCCACAATCACTTGAGAACAAGAGAGGATTATATAACAAGCTAAGATATTTTATAAATAATAATTGAAATTGTAAGCTTGTTCTAGTAGCAGAAGTCACATGATGTAGATTATGGATGTAGGTACTTTAAAGAGCAAGGAAATCCATGAAAAGCAATCATAACACCCACAGAACACATATTATATTATATGTACATACACATACACAACATTAATTTCAAAATTAAGAATTATGGAGCCACTTCACAATTTATACAATTTGTTATATGAATTATTAGTTTTATTATTATTATTATTATTATTATTATTATTATTATTATTATTATTATTATTATTATTATTATTATTATTATTATTATTATTGTAATAATAATAATAATAATAATAATATATAACAATTCTCGGTTTCCTGGTATCCATCACCTACATCTACCCATTGTTATCTTTTTGTTGATAGTGTTTTAACAATTCGCTGAAAATGGAATTTTGCTCCCATCAACCCACTTTCATCACCAACACCCTACCTCAGATCTTATCGTTGGTGTCAGTGACGGATCTAGAAAATCTTTATAGGGGCAACGTTTCATATAAAAAGGGGTAACAAATTCGAAAAAACGTCAAATTTTTCAAAAATGTACATTACTGCCGGAACGCTAAGGGGTAGCGAAGGTTACCCCTAGTAACATGTTAGGTCCGCCCCTGGTTGGTGTAGACAGGGAAAAGAGAGGCCGCGGTTGCGGTTATTAGGAACTTATGCTCAGATATGGCGGTTAGATGGTCATTTGTCGATGACGATCCCTGAGGAACAGATCATAAAACAGCTTGTTAAATATAACGCATGTATAATTTGATATGCTTATTTTGTAAAATTATACCAGCTAGCTAGCTAGTTTTCACTTTATTCTTTACATGTTCATATATGCTTATGTACACATTGTGTACTATAAAAAGAAATTTTCAAGAGACATAAGATAAAATCAAAGAAAGAGCGTGGTGAGACAAATAAATTAAACTATTTTTGTTTTGTATTAGGATCAAATACAAATGGTAAAATAAGTAAGAATGATTATACTCCATTGATATTTGATTTGGAGGGTTAAGATTAGTTTTAGGGAAAATAATATAATGGAAGGACATAAAGAGATCCTATATTTATGAACTTTCTCTCTCTACATGCAAGGCACATGCCAATTTCCTCCATCAATTTTCACCGTAATAACAGGCGCTTTTTTTACTTTAATATGATTATAATATTGTCATATAAAAATAAAATAAAAAAAATCATTTTAACTGGGTTTTTTCGTTGTATTGTGTTAATGTCCTGCTCATCGTGTCTTTCAGCTAGGTTTTGGTCATTACGTTTTTACCAGAGTTTATATACATTTTGCTATTATCAAAACTTATAACATAATGTTAATTTGGTTTCTATCCATTGCGTTTTTATGAAAACCTATAACACAATGTATTACATAATGAAGATGGTATTATATCTGGGTTTTCTATACATTCTGTTATTTACATTGTGTTATAGGTTCAGGTCATTGTGTTTACTTTGTTAGGGCTAATCACGAAACTAGCCCTTTTCACGCCGTCTTTGCGAAAATGGCCCACTGACACGGCTTAAAAAGTCGTTTCCGTTAACGGAAGCGGCTCAACACTAGTCTTCACCGATAACGAATGGCAAATTGACACGTGTCCGACAACCCTGAAACGGCTTTGAGCCGTGTCGGGTAAGGAAACGTCTCAGCCGAGCCGTTTCACGTGGAGCTGACATCGAAGCCGGGTAAGGACCCGGCTCGTCCCTTAGCCGGGTACCTTCCAACGAGCCGAGGTGGGTTTAGGCGGCTCAGAGCCGTTTCCTTACATGTTGACGCGGCTTAAAACCACTATTTAGGCGGCTCAGAGCCGTTTCAAGTCACTGTTCAAGCCGTTTCAGTACGAATATAAGCCGGTTTACGATTACGTGCATAGGTTATTTATTTACAATTAGTTTAAGGTGTTTTACGTTTAAAGTAAAATCAGATTTTTGCAACATGAAGCTTTGTTTTGTTGTATACAGCGGTGGAAAGTGGCAGATTGTTAATGGAAACTTGGAGTATGTTGCTAATGCCGATGCAAGTAGACGTGGTTCAGAAATTAAAACCAATCTTTCGTACATTGGTCTTTTAAGTAATGTTTCTAAGTTGTGTGGAATTCCAAACATTAAAAAGCTATCGTACCGGATGTCTTCGTTTACTGATCCGATCGATATAACTGATGATGGTGATCTCGCTTTTTTATTTAATTTTACCATGCAAAATCCTTTTGAATTATATAAGTTGTACGTCATTCAGGAGTCGTGTGTTGGGTCATCTAGTTTTCCTTCCGATCAAGATACAGTTAAAGTTCCTGATTTAAATGTTCCTTTTAATGAAGTTAATGATAATGTTTTAAAGGACTATACAACGACTTTCGATAATTTACATGGTACAACACAAACACTGTCTCCATCAATTAAGTTTGAGCCAGGCTACGTATTCACTAACAAAGAAGAAATGAAACTTGAGCTAGGAAAAAAATGTTTGTTAGAACATTTTGAGTTTAAAGTAGATAGATCGTCTAAAACCAGGTTTGATGTGTCATGTTTGGTGGATGGGTGCGCATGGCGTTTTAGGGCACGTAGTATTGCTGGCTGTGCCATGTTTGTTGTGAAGTATACGAACGATAAACACACGTGCTCAAAGACGCTAACGTACCCCCATCTTCGTCAGGCAAACCCAATGGTTGTGGCTCACTATTTAAAGGAATCACTAAAAGATAGTGGTAGACAATATCGGTCCACAGATATTGTCAAAGATTTTAAACAAAGATTCCAAGTGGACATAAGTTATAGTCAAGCTTGGCGTGGAAAAAGTCACGCGCTAGAGATTCTACAAGGAACAAGCACTGATCCTTTGATGAACTACCTTTTTACTGCTACAATTTAGAGCGGGCAAACCCCGGTACTGTCACTCACATCAAGACTGACGAAGAGAATCGGTTTGAGATGGTCTTTGTTTCCATCGGTGCTGCTGTAAGTTATGCGTTTTACCTTTTATTTAGTTATCTGAAATTAAAACGCGGTTGACCTCTTACGAATTTTTACTTTCAGATTCGTGCCTTTATGTGTAATCTCAGGCCGGTGGTTATCATCGATGCAGCACACCTAAAAGGTGAATTTAAAGGTACGCTGTTTTTAGCAGTTGGCATGGATGGAAACAACCATATTTTACCAGTTTCCTATGGAATAGGAAAGTCAGAGGATGGAGAATCCTGGACATGGTTTCTTTCTAAGCTTAGATAGTGTGTTGGTGAAATACCCGATATGGCGATAGCATCGGATAAGGCGAATTTTATACACTTAGCTGTTAGTAACGTCTTTCCACGTGCTTATCACGGGTTATGTTGTCGTCATTTAATGATGAACTTACGTCTACCGTCGAATAAAAAAAAGAATACGAGAGTCTATGGTGGAAGACATGCAAATCTTACCAGATGTCTGATTTTAATGAGTCATTCAATGCTCTTTGTCTTGTCGTTCCCAGGGTACGTCAAATTCTAACAAGTATTGGGTTCGGTAGATGGGCAAGAGCACATTGCCCCGGTAATCGATATCATTATATGACATCTAACAGCGCGGAGTCCATTAACGCTCTTTCTAGACACCAGCACAAAATGCCGATAACACAAGTTATAGAATTCTTTCGTCAGTCCGTACAACAATGGTTTTATGAACGCCAGTTGCAGGGTATTCAGGAAACACACCTACTTACACAGTGGGCTCAAAAGAAAATTTAAAAAAAAAATTCAAGCGTCTAGAACGTGGACTGTTGCTGGTGTTGGTTTAAACACTTATGATGTTCAAGACGGGGGCAAGGGCGGTTTTGTTGATTTATATAATCGAACATGTAGCTGCCGAGTTTGGCAAGTTTCTGGCCTACCATGTGGGCATGTGATTTCGGTTTCAAAATTTTTAGATGAAATCGATTGCAGTCAGTATTCCTTCCCGTGTTACTCAAACGAAATCCATAAAAGAACTTATGAAGAAGCGATTAATCCTCTTCCTTATAAATCTTCAACCGCCGCATATTACAAAGCGTCAGGCGGGTCGTCCACGAGATAACAACCGGATCTTATCCCTCGGGGAAGAACCCACTCTGCCGTATTGTTCCCGGTGTAAATCATACGGTCATCATCGTGATTTGTGTTCACAGTCGATGCCGTCACAAATTGGTACTAGCAAACGACTGGGGAAAGGGAAAGATAAAGAAAGCCGGAGCGATCATGACCAGTTTACACAATTTCCGTCCTATAACCTGGGAGACTTTTAACAGTATCTATTTTTTTAGTATTGGAAGTAATAAAATTACGCAGGAAATATTTCATTACAATTTTTTATTGTTTGATTTTATGTGTATACACAAAGCATCAAAAATTAACTGGTGTGAAGCGCCCACATAGAGTTCATTGCCATGTACCGTATGTATCTAAAACAAGCATCCTGAAGGTTTCCTTCCCTCCTTGTTAACGAGCGCTTGCGAACATGGTTTTCCATTAGCATACATATGATGACTCCTGAATTTCAACCAATACGATCTCTTTGATCAGGCCAGACGACATCCTCTACTATTCCCATGGCATCCGTCTCGTCTACTTCAGTGTGTTGCCAATACCCGGTACGACCCAGAAACCACAAGAATAGAGACTCAAACTCCATCACAATTTGATGAATTCTTCTGTTCACGCAAAATGAATCTCCGCAGTTATTCATGTCACAAGTATTTGTAAAATAAACAGTTATCTCTAGTGACTTTAAATTTATATTTAGAAGTAACCATTGTTGTTCCTTTTCCGCTATAGGAATGTAAGCCTGCGTCAAAAAGGAAAAGTATATAACATCCGGTTAAAATTATTATGTTAAATGTCACACCCCGACCCGCAGCGGAATAAGAGTCGGGGCATAATTGGGTTATCACCAAAGCTCATGACATTTACTAATATGTTTCATATTTATTTAAGTCAAAGTTACATTCCCAAATATCCAAACATGTTCATACAATCCAAGAAAAAATAAACCAAACAAACAATCCCAACTCTAAATCATTTTATTCTTCTAGTCCCATCCTATGTGTTCCTAGCTGCTGCTGGTTCACCTGTATCATGTGTAAAAATGGGGGTTTTGGGTCAACATAAGTTGGCGAGTGAACCTTATTAGATGAACATTTATTAATGAATTACTCGTTAGTTTATCAATGAAAAATTGTGCATAATCATAAATGAGCAAATGTAAATAATCAAGCAGTGGCAAATAGCAATCACAACTATAACATACAATAGCATATGATAGCATACATTAACATACCAACAACATACGATAAATAACATAAATGAACTGTGCGATCAAGGCTCAATCAAACGGAGCCGATCGTATTGCATGTACTGAAAATGAAAATGTCTGTGCGATCAAGGCTCAATCAAACGGAGCCGATCGTATGTGGGCACGCCAGGTTCAACCTCATAATGAAATGGGGAACATGCTCAACGCTCATACTGTAATGGGGAGCGGCGGCCTATGAAATTGCATGTACTGAAAATAATAAATTGCATCCAACAATAATTACACAGCAGAAACAAACTGAATACACATGTTCATGATATGATGTATGCACAATGGTTTAATTATAATATATATGACAAGACACATGATACACCCCAAAACGTGATTAAACGGGGAATCTGTAAAGATTCACTCACATTGGGTGCGTTGGATGGGAGATGGTGAGATGCGCACGAATTGGATGAGTAGAACAACGAGAATACTAACCTAAATAATGACGGAAAAATATATTAAATGAGTGGATTTTATTAAGGATTTTAATGAAATTTTTAGATATATTTTTGTGAGTTTAATGCTATTTTCTATCTTTAAAAATGTTATTTTTAAGTATTTTTAATTGATTTTTAAATTAAATTAAATAAATAAAAATATAAAAAAAATTGTTTATTTTGCGTTGACCGTTGACCTGTTGACTTGTTGACCGGTTCGGTCAATGACATAGTTTGCGCCGGGTGAGGCTCGAACCCGAGACCTCCCGTACGCGTGCACGCAGCTCTACCAACTGAGCTACGTGTCTAACCCGAAATAATCTTGTTTTTAATTATATTTATATACTTATTCAGTTTAACCAATATTCTTTTAATATCAAAAACATTTTAACTCAATGAACCGGTGCCAGTGACGGGTTTCGAACTCGCGACGTGTGACTTAGTGTTGCACACAGTCCACCGCTGGACTGTGTGTCTAACCTGGTTATTATCTCGGTTTTTATTATACTTATCAACTCACAGAGTTAACCCGGTTTAGTTTTAAACAAAAAGGCATTTTATTACATAAGGAGTGCGTGTAGCAGGGATCGAACTCGAGACATGCGTATATGTTTTGCACACAGTCCACCACTGGACTGTGTGTCTAACCCATTCATTTTACTGGTTTTAAATATAACTTATAACTTAATTAACTTCGTCTTCTTCGTTCAAATTTCTGTTGCCTGAATCAATGATCCGTTTCTTGTTTTTACGATTGACAAATATTCCTAAGGCTATAATGAAATGACAGAGATGGTAATTAGAGGTGAACATACCGATGAACGGTTTATTTCAGATTTCCGGCAATGTGTCGGTCCCTGTTTTTATGCTCTTCAACTGAACAAGACAATTAACTGTTTTGATTAGTCAATCGTGGAATTGAAGTGAAAATCAAACGTTAACAGCGGGATTGAAGGTCCTTACCGTTTCACAGACGGAAATAAAGACTTTCAGGAAAGTTCCGGCGAACTGGAATTAGTTGAATACAGCGCCTGAATTCGATTTCTATTGAGAGGTTTAAGTTAGAAATAGTCTAACAATTGTTGAACTACAATGATATTGAAAGATTTACCGTTTGAGGATGAATACGGTTTTCCGGTGACTTTTGCAGAAAATTCCGGCGAGTTGATTTAAACGTTCTGACTGTCTGAAAATGTGACGAAAGTGAAATGGGATGTTTGTATGCAATATCGCAGTATGTCACATGTTGAATGTTGGTATTTATCAACTTTTGTAGTATCAAAACCCAAACTCTACATGTTCAACAATCCGGACTGTTGAGGATGCATCGTTGCATAAACTAATGCGGAAGGAAAATGTATACGGTACGGCTTTCGGCATGATAACCATTTAATCCGGTAGCCAGTGGTACAAAAACAAATATATGACAGACACTTGTTTTCCTTTTAAAGTTTTTAACCGTAATAACTATAATCACAAAAATTAAGAACATTTACAGATAAATATTAAAGTATTAATTTATTAATATTCGAAAAATAATATCATATATTAAGTTGAATTATAAGATTGAAATCTAAAAACGAAATGACGGGTATGTAAACACGCATACTTACATAATAAGTAAGTTAGTGGTTCGTTAATAAATTAAAAAATAAATATGTAACAACTAACTAATTGGAATGCTCGGTAATACCTCGTCAATTGTACTTATTGGTGGAAAGGGGTCCACCGCCCCGGTGAAATAACCTTGAACGTGTGGTCGTGCCCACCCGAGTTAAAAAGATTCATCTGAAAATAAGGGTAAAATACTCCAACGTTCTTTGCATCTCTTGAGTGATACAAGTGGATCATCCACCGAAATATATGCTGTAAGAAGGTAAATTTAGTGTGAAAAAAATATACATTTTTTTTACTTTGTTGATAGTGAAGGCTTACATCATCGCTTAACCAGCCACTACCGTCCTTGCCCAGCAATGACGCCCAGAAATCAGGACCGGCACACCCACACGTAATAGTGAAAGATATTTATTGCCACTACTTGGATACCACTGCTCGATTAATGAAATTTGTCTATCCTCATTATTTGACTGTCTTGTTTGTTTTGGTTTTAACCTTTATAAGCTACGAATGGGGATAGCAAAGCTGCAGCGGGCTTCACAAGTCTTTCGATCATCTCATTTTTATAATATCAGGATCCTCATTCTACAAAAATGCTTATGCGTAAGAGTTGACATTTCGTACTCGTAAAATAATAACTAACTGTTATGCTAAAACATGTAAAAACGTACAGATCCATTGTAACATCCGTAAAAAACCGGGTTAACCAAACCCGCTTCGTTTATTAACCAAACATTCAGTTAAAAATTTCGTTGCATATTTAATGCTCAAACTAATTTTAAACGATACATAATTAATAAGTATATTAGAATATAAAATTTATATGTGAAAATTTATTAAATTTAATGAAATAAAAATTAAATGCTGTGGCCGGGATTCGAACCCGGGTCAGCCGGATTAAGCTTAGCGACTTAACACACACATATTCCACCACTCCGCCACTTGATGTTTTTGTAAGTTTTAGGAAACAATTAAAACTTATGAACAACCATGAATCAACCTGTTGCGCCAAACTGAAACCGTAATCGGCTTTCAACCGTCCAAAACGTTTGAGTGATCGCGGATTCTAGATTATAACCGATGCACCGACGATCCTAATCAATTCAGTCTTGAATTAACTTGAATTCTGGTGATGTTCGGTTTTTATAACCGAAGATATTCAATTCCTGAATTACTCCAACAATTGCTTCCTCTCTCGACTCAAAATCATCCGTATAACCTTCAATTTCACTTTCGCTATACTTTCAGTTCGTCGGAAAAGCTTTTTGAACTCGCCGGACTTTCGCCGGAAAACCGTGTCTTCCATCAAATCAGTAAGTTTCTCAATTCTTTCATCGTCTATCAGTTGTTAAGCTTTTGCTAACTCAAACCCTTCAATCAGAATCAGTTCCAGGCGACGATATCGGATAATCATCATTCGCCGGAAAATCTCTGAAAATTTCTAGAATTCGCTGTTAAACGGTATAAATCTTTAAACATTCTGATAACTCTTGTTCGGTACTTCAATTCCGCATCCAGCTAATCAAAATTGTTAATTGGTCCGCTCAGACAAAGTCCATAAAAACAGAGCCGACGACTTCGCCGGAATTCTAAGAAAGATCATTTCTCCGGTATGTTTACTTCCAAAATCTTCTCTGCCATTTCATTTTAATCATTTGAATGTTTGTCAATCGAATTAATCAATAAACAGTTGGATTAACCGTTGTCTGTGTTTTGAACGAAGAAGATGAAGTCTAATATGATTATAAGATTAATTAAAATTGGTATTATAAACGGGTTAGACACACAGTCCAGCGGTGGACTGTGTGCAAACAATACGCTTACGTCCCGAGTTCGATCCTTGACACACGCAATTCGCTGTAATAAAATGTTCTTTTTTTAACGAACCGGGATAACTCACAGAATCATGTTAAGTATAATAAAAACCGGATTATTAACCAGGTTAGACACACAGTCCAACGGTGGACTGTGTGCAACACTAACTCATACGTACCGGGTTCGAGACTGGTTGATGGCACCGGTTCAAAGCAATTAAAATCCTTTTTAAAAATAAATGATTTTCGGATTAAGTTAAATAGTATATAAATATAATTAAAACAGAAATATTTCGGGTTAGACACGTAGCTCAGTTGGTAGAGCTCGTGCACGCGTACGGGAGGTCACGGGTTCGAGTCTTACCCAGCGCACACATACAAACGACCGAACCGGTCAACGGTCAACAGTAATGGTCAACGGTCAAGTCAAAAGTCAACATTTTTTTTATTATTTTATTTATTTAAATTAAAAATCAATTAAAAATACTTAAAAATAACATTTTTAAAGTTAGAAAATAGCCTTAAACTTACAAAAATATATCCAAAAATCCTATTAAAATTGTTAATAAAATCCATTTATTTACCTTACTTTTTCGTTATTAATTAGGTTAGTTATTCCTCGTCGATCAATCCTCTAACTCGTGCGCATTCAACATCATTCACCGAACGCACCCAAGGTGAGTGAATCTCTACAAATTCCCCGTTTTAATAACGTTTTTGGGGTGTATCATGTGTCTTATTATTTATTATATTTAAACTATTGTGCATCCATCATATCCATGAACAAATGTGTATTCAACATGTATCAACTATTTGTGTGATTATTGTTTAGATTAAATTTATCATTTTCAGTACATACATTTTCATAGGCCGCCGCTCCCCAATTACATTATGAGCGTGAACCAGGCGTTGCCAACATACGATCGGCTCCGTTTGATTGAGCCTTGATCACACATACATTATCATAGGCCGCCACTCCCCATTACATTATGAGCGTTGAGCTGTTCCCCATTACATTATGAGCGTGAACCAGGCGTTGCCAACATACGATCGGCTCCGTTTGATTGAGCCTTGATCGCACAACATTTATCATAGGCCGTCCGTTCCCCATTACATTATGAGCGTGAACGTGACGTTGCCAACATATACAGTTTCATTCATGTTATATATCATGCAAGTTGGGTTGATATGGTATGTTATTGTATGTTATTTGTTTGTTGTTGTTTGATATTGTATGCTATTGGTTTGTTATTGTATGCTATTTGTTTGTTATTGTATGTTTATTTACGTTTGTTCATATATGAATATTGCACAATTTTTCCATATTAAACACAATAAGAAATAAATAATAAATGTTTTCTAACAAGGTTCACTCGCCAACTTTTGTTGATCCAAAAACCATTTTTACACATGATACAGGTGAACAGGATGAAGCAAGAAAAACATAGGAAATTGCCTTAGAAGAAAAATAATGAAGTTTAGAAGGATGAATAGAACATGTTGTATTTGTTTGATTTGATTGTAGGATTCCTTGTAAATTGTAATAATAAATATGAAACATCATAATAAATGTCATGAGCTTTGATGAAAACCCCGATCACCTTTTCCGCTGCGGGTCGGGGTGTGACATCCATCGTTTATAATCGGGGTCATATAGACATGGTAGACATTGTCGTAGTTGACAAAAGAATCAGCAACAGCCTACATGAAATGTTAAACGGTCATTATTATAGATTGTATTTAAATTTATAAAAAAATTAATTGCCAAATTTAAACATTACATTATCACTCTCCCTTTGTGATGTTCGCGCGTTGGCTGGTGTACCGACAGGGGCCTCACGATGCGTATGCAACACCTCTGACAAGATCATGTCAGTCAGTTTCCGGTTGTTCTCGTCCAGCAGTGATTTAAACCGGTCATAATCAACTCCACACATGGACGGACCGGTAGCAAAATTCTGTTGCGGTATTTCCTGTCGGGCCGGTGAAGGCTTAAAACCTTGATTTGTGGCATCGTCACTAAACAAATTGTTCATAAGTGACTGCATTTGTTGTGGGTCAACGGCGGTAGGGGACTGCATAGGCGGTGGCATTGGACCCGGGAATTCCGTACGTGTTTGTTGTTCGTCGACAACCGGTATTTCACCCGGCATTGCATTAGCATACATCTGTCGTTCAACGTCTAAATAATCTGAACTAGATATATACCATGGGCACATAGCATCATTATTCTGGCCAGTATAAACGAAAGCGACCTGTATTCACGTTTCTGCGATTTTAAAGGCAATAAATTTTTATAAAATAATAAAAATAACACACATTCATATTTTTAATTTAATAGAACTATTTTACCTTTGCAGCCTTTTTAAGCATACGGTCCACAGTAACCTTCATGAACTTACGTCCTTCCCTCCATCCCAAAAATTAGGAATTGTCTCAGATTCAAACCATTCGTTTGAACCCTTGAATTCTGGGAACACCTCCAAAATCCACATCAGATGTTTCAAAAATTGTATCTAAAAATTTAGGAATGTATAATAAGGGGAAGGGATCACGCGTACCTTGAAGGGCCATACGAATCCCGATAGCGAAAAACCGATTGTGTCGTCTTTTTGACGTATGTGCAAATTATAAATAGCATTATATGTACTATCCCAAAAATAATTACCCCGTCGATATGGTCTAAAAGCTTCCAGATCATCCACAAGATGTAAAAGAAAATTATTAAAAATATTGGTTTTTTGCAATCCCAAAAAACCTTGACCTATAAGCATAGAAGACATATTCTTGTGCCGTCTTCATCGTTATATGTTGTTACGTTATTAAATAAATCAATAATTTTTGAAAAACTAACTCGAGATCGGCCTGGAAAAAATCTATTTTTAAAAGAATTTTGGTAATCTACAGGTGCCCAAGAACTGTGGCCAAACCGTAACCCGTTATTAAACAAAATTGTTTAGGTGTAAACGTAAATATTTCACCTCCTAATAAATACGAAATACCAAGACGGGGATTCTTATTAGGTAACTTAAGTTGTGCAACCCTGATTAATACAAGACTATCACATAACGTGAACCTATTATCTAAATAGGGTCCAAAGCACGTTTGCCTTATGGCGATCTTAATTCCTAGAGTCATTATCTGCTTCAAGTATTTTAAAACCAACCACTTTTGTCTTACTTTAATCGTCGGCATCTAAACAATACAAAAACACGTGCGTTTAAGAAATAAAGTTCATAAAGTTTTTAAAAAAAACTCTGAACAACATTACTTATTATCGGAAAAAGAGATGGGTCGGTTGAACAATCTTGCATCACGTGCTCGTTTTGCATGTTCACGTGTGGGTTGAAGTTTCCAAACTTTCAAGTGGTCCCTGAACGTGATTTGTGGTCCCAAACAACTATCCTTTTCTTAAGACCTTGAACAGGTTTATGTTTTCAAAGCTCTAACAAAACCAAACGCATTCAAGTGAAGTTGAGATGCACATGGAGGTGCAACCGGCTTAACCACGCGTCCGTTTGGGGTAAACATTGAAACATGTAAGATGAAACGGCTTTGGACGCTGAAACACGTTACTGAAACGACTTAAAACATGTGTTGAAATGGCTCAAAATTACTGAAACGGCCAAAAGTCTGAAAAGTCTGAAATTGTCAGTTGTCACGGCTCGTTAAGCCGTGTCAGTCTGAAACGGCTTAAAAAGTCCAATACGGCTCAAAATTACTGAAACGGCTCAAAAAGTCTGAAAATTCTGAAACGTCAGTTGTCAAGTCTCTGGTCGATGTCCGTCTGAAATGGCTTTGGTTGATAAAAAAATATTATTAAATAAAATAAAATAAAACAAAAATTTGAAAACCTTGTCAGACGACAAGGGGAGGGTCTGACCGGTTTAAGCATGTTATTGGCAGCGTGTGATGGGATTTGAACTCGTGACCTCTCCTTTGCGTGCACGCAGCTCTTCCAACTAAGCTACGTGTCTAACCCGTTAGATGCTGGATTTTTATTATACATATATACTCATTAAGTAAATCCTGATTTAATTGAAAAACGGTTTCCAACTTTTTTTTAAACTCAACAAACCGGCGATATACAAACGATTTTTATTAAATTTTGTAGTCTTATAGAATCTGAATATATGTGAGTATTAAAAAAAGAGGTTGGTATAATTTATGAAATTGGTTGATAAAAAAATATTATTAAAGAAAATAAAATAATAAAAAATTTAAAAACCTTGTCAGACTGACAAGGGGAGGGGTCTGACCGGTTTAAGCATGTTATTAGCAGCGTGTGATGGGATTCGAACTCGTGACCTCTCCTTTGCGTGCACGCAGCTCTTCCAACTGAGCTACGTGTCTAACCCGTTAGATGCTGGATTTTAATTATACATATATACTCATTAAGTAAATCAGGACGTTGTCAGTCTGAAACGGCTCGGCTTTGACTGAAACGGCTCGGATTTAATTTTTGTCCTTTTTTCCTACTTAAATACGGAGAGATACAGGTCGCTTGTAAATTTGTTCACGTAAATTCAAAAATCTTAGAAGAAAAGAAACGCAGAATGTCTGACAAAACTAACAGTGGGTATACTCCTCTCAACCAATTAACAAAGCATCATCGTGGATACTAAAGAAATGGAGAGCACCTAAACAGACGGATGACGGTTCGTCGTCCGAGCCTCGCGACCCCAGGAGTCAGAAAAAATAAACTTTTCTAAATAGGCAAAGTTTACACCAGAACAGAGAAGGTAGATGAGCGATTCCAGACGACGAAACTGAAAATTGGTCGAAAGATGTTGTCACGTTTTACAATAAAGGGGATTTCCCATTCTGTTATTTGGCAGTTTTCACAGGTCCATAGAGCTGGACCAAAAATTTTAGGGAACCCTGTTTGGTGTTCGTTGTAACGGCTACCTAACATCAACGGTTAGTTTCTTAAACGTTTTACCAAACATATTATTTATTTTTTTAATATTAAAATAATATATTATAAACAACATATTGAAGGATGGGTTGGCAGACTGATGGCTTGGAGAAGTAGAAAGCTACAAAAGGATCCCACATTAAATTTGCGGTGGACAATTCTTCCACCACAATTCTATGACACGCTACTTGACTCCGTACCTAAGAACGTTGTTGGTTATGTAAATGGTAAAGTAAACCCATATCCTTCCATTTTCGACATAGATTTCGTGTTTTTTTCGCTGCCGCTTGAAAATAACTTATGGCTTTTGGCACGCCTTGAGTTGGAGTCTCAGATTTTAATTTTTTATCCCTTTGAAAACGTTTGTGAGGGGAACACATTTAGATCATGTTATTCTACCAAGGTTGACAAAGGCCAAAGTGTATTTAGTAGCTTTGTTGGTGCATTTGCGATACTGGAAAAAGACGGGGAAACCGGAAAAAACCATAACCCATGAGCTTAATGACGACTATGCGATTTCAAACCAGTCAATCGCCAGCATGAAGCTGTCTATCTTTGCATACTTATGGAGCATCTCGTTACGGACAAACCACTTAACATTAATGGAGACATGAGACAAATTTGTTTTTCATATAGACGATTCATGGCTGATAAATTGTATTTTTGGCGTTGTTTGCCACGACCTTATGTTAAATAATTATATTATTGAACTGTTACAAGTTTGCGTATGACTTAAACTTTTATTATTATTTGTTTATTGACGTGAATGTTAGAGTATTAAAATAATTAGTCTATTTTTAAACGAAAGAATAACAATATTACGTACAATTTATAAGAGGGTAAAACCGTGTTAATAATTATATTAATACAAAAAAATAAAATACAACTAAAAATACAAACATTAAATATTTAAACTAGAATACACCAAATAACTTGATGTGTTGCAGCTTCAATGATTATGCAGCTTCAGTTTGATGTGTTGTAATTCTCATCAGCTGCCACACTAATAAGAGCTCCGGATAAGATTCCGACTTTATGTAAAATTTTGTTTAAAAACATCATCTTCCGGACACCGTTATTTTAAAGTTAAGAAAAACGTCGTTATGATAGCCGCCTCTGCATTACACTTGAACATAATATCACTCTGGCCCAACTTACATGCATGGATATACGGGATGAATTTGGAACACATTTTGCTATGTTATCGTGTTTGAGATAGAATTAAAACACAGACCACTTAAATATTTATAGGGATGGAAAAGGCTTGAACAGGATTGAAACGACAAATTATAAGAAGGAAACGGCTTTAACTGGTTATGGAAACAGCTTTAGCAGCTTTATTATTATTGAATGCAAAAAAATAAAATAATTAAAAAACGATTATCATTTTTTTAAACTCAACAAACGGCGATATATAAAAGATTTTTATTAAACTTATACTCTTACAGAATCTGAATATATGTGAGTATTAAAAAAAGGGGTTGGTATAATTTATTTATGAAATTGGTTGATAAAAAATATTATTAAATAAATAAAATAATAAAAAATTAAAAACCTTGTCAGACTGACAAGGGGAGGGGTCTGACCGGTTTAAGCATGTTATTGGCAGCATGTGATGGGATTCAAACTCGTGACCTCTCGTTTGCGTGCACGCAACTCTTCCAACTGAGCTACGTGTCTAACTCGTTAGATACTGGATTTTTATTATACATGTATACTCATTAAGTAAATCCTGAATTAATTTAAAAAACGGCTATCATTTTTTAAACTCAATAAAATAATTAAAAAACGGTTATCATTTTTTTAAACTCAACAAATCGGCGATATACAAACGATTTTTATTAAATTTATACTCTTACAGAACTGAATACATGTGAGTATTAAAAAAAGGGGTTGGTATAATTTATGAAATTGGTTGATAAAAAAATATTATTAAAGAAAATAAAATAATAAAAATTTAAAAACCTTGTCAGACTGACAAGGGGAGGGGTCTCACCGGTTTCAGCATGTTATTGGCAACGTGTGATGGACTTGTGACCTCTACTTTGCGTGCATGCAGCTCTTCCAACTGAGCTACGTGTCTAACCCGTTAGATGCTGGATTTTTATTATACATATATACTCATTAAGTAAATCCTGATTTAATTAAAAAACGGTTTTCATTTTTTTTTAAACTCAACAAACCGGCGTGCATCCAGGGACTCGAACCCGCGACTGAATATATGTGACTATAAAAAAAAGGGGTTATGAAATCGTCTTTATTAAATAGATTTATAACACAAAAACATAAACACATAATTTATATTAATATAAACAAAATTACATAAAAACTAAAATAAACAGAAAAAAAACTACGCATTTAAAAAAAGTCTAATGGTGTCCCACCCTGTCACGTGTGTGAAATCACGCCCATATTCGTGGCGGTAGTTGATGGGGGCGACTTCCTTAACGTCATCCTCGCCAAGGTCCCCCCTAGTAGCTCCACGGCGTGGTAGATACGCTCGAACCTTTCACAGTCCAAGCGAATCACCCGAAATCTAGAAGATAAGGCATCCACGGTCTGTTGTTGTCAACACCACGAAGCTGCGAGTAGTAACGGCTGAACTCGAACCCACAGGCCACGCTGACCTCGATGGCGTGGTTCACACACTGCTTCGAAATATGCCTCACATAAGGCAATGTCTTCAACCTCGGTCCATGGAATAGAATTGGAAGCCATTGATCAAAGATTGCAAACGTGGGGTTGTGCAACGGCGGGCAGTAAAAACGGCGTGAGTTTAGTGTGCGTTTAGGTTAACCGCATGGAATGCTTATGCTTATTTATAGTGGGTGAACTAGTGGGGTGGGGGTGAATGATTTATAAGAGGTAAAAAGCAGGTGTTAAATTATATTAGATTTTTGCATGTAAAATTGATACATCCACTAAAGTTTAATATTATTGAATACAAAAAAATAGAATACAACAAAAAAATACAAAGATTCAACATTTAAACTAGAATATACCAAGTAACTTTTTATATAAAAACTAATCGGAACAATTCGACGATTCTGTATCAAAACACATTGCAATGATAAAGGTGCGTCTTAAACTGGTAACTTCCATCTACTGAGTGTAGATGGAGCAATTCAGAACAATTCGATGATTCTGCAGCTTCGGTGATGTTTGGTCAGATCTAGCTAACACTTTGATGTGTTGCTATTCTCATCAACCACCCTAAAGCGTTAGAGTCATCGAAGGTTTCGGCAGTGGAGCTGCCTATCGTAATAATGATAAAAACATCATCTTCGCCGGTTCAAAACGGACACCGTTAATTTTAAATCTAAGAAAAACGTCGTTATGATAGCCACCTCTGCATCACACTTGAACATAATATCACTCTGGCCCAGCTTACATGCATGGATATACGGGATGAATTTGGAACACATTTTGCTTTGTTTTCGTGTTTGAGATAGAATTGAAACACAGACCACTTAAATATTTACACTAGGTTAGATGGTACGGAAACGGCTTGAACAGTGTACGGAACCGGCTATAAGCCACGTCAACAGGTCACGGTACGAAACGGATCTAAGCCGCCTCAAAAGTGGTTCTAAGACGCGTCAACAATACCGGAAACCGCTCTAAGCCACCTCATAAGGGTTCTAAGCCGCGTCAATAGCTGAAACGGCTCAAAGCCACCTAAACATGCGTTCTAAGCCGCGTCAACAGGTGACCGTACGGAACGGCTCTAAGCCGCCTAGATAAAGGCTTTAAGCCGCGTCAACATGTAAGGTAACGGCTCTGAGCCGCGTCAACTAAAAAACGGTTTCCAATTTTTTTAAACTCAACAAACCGGTGATATACAAACGATTTTTATTAAATTTATACTCTTACAGAATCTGAATACATGTGAGTATTAAAAAAAGGGGTTGGGTATAATTTATGAAATTGGTTGATAAAAAAATATTATTAAACAAAATAAAATAATAAAAAAATTTAAAAACCTTGTCGGACTGACAAGGGGAGGGGACTGACCGGTTTAAGCATGTTATTGGCAGCGTGTGATGGGATTCGAACTCGTGACCTCTAGTTTGCGTGCACGCAACTCTTCCAACTGAGCTCGTGTCTAACCCGTTAGATGCTGGATTTTTATTATACATATAACTCATTAAGTAAATCCTGATTTAATTAAAAAACGGTTTTCATTTTTTTAAACTCAACAAACCGGCGATATACAAACGCTTTTTATTAAATTTATACTCTTACAGAATCCGAATAAATGTAAGTATTAAAAAAAGGGTTGGCATAATTTATGAAATTGGTTGATAAAAAAATATTTATTAAACATAAATAATAAAATAATTTAAAAACTTGTAACAAGGGGAGGGGACTGACCGGTTTAAGCATGTTATTGACAGCGTGTGATGGGATTCGAACTCGTGACCTCTAGTTTGCGTGCACGTAGCTCTTCCAACTGAGCTACGTGTCTAACCCATTAGATGCTGGATTTTTTATTATACATATATACTCATTAAGTATTTCCTGATTTAATTAAAAAAACGGTTTTCATTTTTTTTAAACTCAACAAAACCGGCGATATACAAACGCTTTTTATTAAATTTATACTCTTACAGAATCTGAATACATGTGAGTATTAAAACAAAATAAAATAATAAAAAAATTTACAAACCTTGTCAGACTGACAAGGGGAGGGGACTGACCGGTTTAAGCATGTTATTGGTAGCGTGTGATGGGATTCGAACTCGTGACCTCTAGTTTGCGTGTACGCAGCTCTTCCAACTGAGCTACGTGTCTAACCCGTTAGATGCTGGATTTTTATTATACATATATACTCATTAAGTATATCCTGATTTAATTAAAAAACGGTTTTCATTTTTTTAAACTCAACAAACCGGCGATATACAAACGCTTTTTAGTAAAGTTATACTCTTACAGAATCTGAATACATGTGAGTATTAAAACAAATAAAATAATAAAAAAATTTAAAAACCTTGTCAGACTGACAAGGGGAGTGGACTGATCGGTTTAAGCATGTTATTGGCAGCGTGTGATGGAATTCGAACTCGTGACCTCTAGTTTGTGTGCACAGCTCTTCTAACTGAGCTACGTGTCTAACCCGTTAGATGCTGGATTTTTGTTATATATATATACTCATTAAGTAAATCCTATTTATTTAAAAAACGATTTTCATTTTTTTTAAACTCAACAAACCGTACGGAAACGGCTCTAAGCCACCTAGATAAAGGCTTTAAGCCGCGTCAACATGTAAGGTAACGGCTCTGAGCCGCGTCAACCCAGCTAAGGACGAGCCGGGTCCTTAACCGGCTAAGTAACGAGCTGGGTCCTTACACGGCTTGAATGTCAGCTCCACGTGAAACTGCTTGGCTGAGAGCTTTCCTTACCCGACACGGCTGAGAGCCGTTTCAGGGTTGTCGGACACGTGTCAACTTTCCATTGGTTATCGGTGAAGACTGGTGTTGAGCTGCTTCCGTTAACGGAAACGGCTCGTTAAGCTATGTCAGTGGGCCATTTTCGCAAAAAACAGTGTGACAAGGGGCTAGTTTCGTGATTTTCCCAATATGTTATTCGTTGTGTTTTAATCTGTTGTTCATTATGTTTTTAGTCTGTTGTCCATTGTTTTTAGTCTGTTGTTAATTGTGTATTTTATCTGTTGTCATCAATTGTTTCTTTTATCCGCTATCATCAATTGTGTTTTTATTTTACTTTCCATTGCAATTTTTAGTTTGATACTCATTGTGTTGTATGTTATGTCAATTGTGTTACAAGTTATGTCCATTGTGTTTTAGCCTGTTGTCGAATGTGTCTTTTACATGTTATCGGTTGTGTTTTTTTGTCTACTTTCCATTGTGTTTTACGTTAAGTCCATTGTGTAATACGCAACTGGGTTTTTAATATTTTTTAAAGTATAACACTATGGTACTCGTATTAAAGATAAAAAGACGCTCCATTTTATGGTATAATTTAAAAAAACAAACGGCGTATAAAAATTACGAATGTTTAAAAGATATAGGGAAATAGCATGCGACTTGCATGTGCTTCTCTTATGGACATAATTACCCTTCCCACTTGATTCTTTTTGTGGACACTGGTCACTGTATAATAATTTCTCACACTTTTATTTTTAAACCCCTTTATATTATAATTCAACCTAGTATTAATTAACTTTACACTTTGTCTATATACTATAATAACATGTATATGCTTATGTAAACATTTTATACCTTAAAAGAAATATTCAAAAGCATAAGATAAAATCAAAGAAAGAGCATGGTGAAGTAAATAAGTCATTTATTTTATTTTAAAATACCTTTCTATTGAGTCGCTATTTAAGAGTTCATGTGTTTCTCGTGATTCTTGCCGTATATATAAAGAGTATATTATGAAAAATGAATGCACATGCATGTATAAAATGTGTATATAAGGAGGATGAGTCTATACATGATTATGACTGATTGTTAAGCCCTATCACTTGTTCCTTCCCTAGGAACACCTTTTATAATGCTTCCAATTCATGTCGTCCTAAAGTTATAGTTCTATCATGTCAAAAGTAAAAAGTTTTTTACGACTTGATAGTATTATACTATTGTATGCTACAAGTCAACAAAACTTCTCATACAAGAACTATCGTAAACTTATGATCTACCCTATTTAAATGTTTTATCTTTTGTTAAAGTTAATTTATTGTTATTTTGTAACAATAACAAGATTAATAATAAGACCGTGGGGGTGTGGGGGGCTTCGGTTGGGGCTTCGCTTGACATGTGGTAACGATGGTAGGATCTATTAGCCAATTCTTGAAATCAAAGGGTGTGGTGTGGGGTGGCATGGCTTTGGCTGGCGTGGTCAGCCATATGAATTTATAAAGTTTAAAAAAAATATTTTTTAATAAAGTAGTTGTTGGGCAACGACTACCTCAAACGGTCAAAAGTCCCAAGCTATCCTAGCTAGCCAGCTCAGCTCTCCCTCCGTCCCACGTCAGGTTTCAAAGCCACGCCAGCGAGACAACGCCGTGACCAACACTGACCTAGTGTGACCCAACCGACGTTGCTTGGCTTTCTCTGCCCTAACCCACGCCCCACACCCTGCAGACTAGGTAATTATTTATCGTAATATAATCTTGATAGGAACCCCTACTTACGTACAGAGTATTATGATTATCTAGTTGTGGTTTGATGTATATTTTATTCTTACTTGATATCGTACTATGAAGAGGGGCTTGAATCTAATGTCACACAAAAAGTCAAAAAATAATTTTTTTGAATGGTAAATAATGTAAAGTATAAACTCACTTTATTCGGAGCTATGTCAAAGGTTAACTCGTCGACCGTTATGAGACCGTGCTCCCTGATGCGCGGAAACCAGATGCAATCCGTAAACTCCCCCTCCCCGATCAAATTCGAACGCAGGATTAAAGCCCCGATTCGTCCCTTCACCTAAATATCCCTTAAAAATGACCTAAACGAGAATCAAACATATGTCTCCACTAGGAAGAACATGCCTAAAATATCAAAGTTTTTTGCTTTATCATACATCTCTTTTCTTTTATAGGAGTGCTTAATTCCTTATGTTCTTAACTTAGTTTTATTATCATGTTTATGGATAATTATATGTATATTGTTGACAAATGTTCATTAATACTAACTTTATTTTTATACTAATATATACTTATTTGATATTATAATAGTGTATTATTATTATATTTACTTTTATGTTTTAACATACCTTTTGTTTTTATTATACTTTTGTTTAAACCATATTTCTTTTACCATTTATTTTTTTTGTTTTTAGTAATTCATATTCTTTTTTTACTCATATGTCCATTATCAATTAATTTAAAATTTCTCTAATAATTTAGTTATTTTTTTTTCTAAAAACTTAGGTATGAGTTGTGTTTTTTTTCCCTCTACATTCCGGTATAAGTTTTGTTAAAATGAAATTGTATTCAAATTTCTTTATAATAATATATACTTTTTAATGTTCTATTATTTAATATTATGATAATACATTTACTTTTACGTTTAACATATTTTTATATTATTATTTTACTTTTGTAAAATCATATTTTCTTTTTCATTTATTATTTATTTTTTAATTTATTTTTCTCCTTAAATAATATTTTCTTTATCAATTAGTTTGATATTTCTTAGATAATTTATGTTTATTAATTTTTTCTAAGACCATAAACATTGATTTCATTTTTATAATTTTCATAAATTTTTCTTTATCAGTTAGTTTGATATGAATAGTAACTTTCTTTTTATAATAATATATAGCTTTCTAATGTTCTATTAGTTAATATTATAATAGTATATTCACTTTTACATTTAATATATTTTAATATTTTTATTTTACTTTTGTAAAATCATATTTTTTTTATTTATTATTTATTTTTTAATTTATTTTTTCTCTTTAAATCATATTTTCTTTATCAATTAGTTTGATATTTCTTAAATAACTTATGTTTGTTAATTTTTCTAAGATCATAAACATTGATTTCATTCTTATAATCTCCATAAATCATATTTTCTTTATCAATTAGTTTGATATTTCTTTAATAATTTATGTTTGTTAATTTTTTCTAAAACCGTAAACATTGATTTCACTTTTATAATAAATATAGCTTTTTCATATTTTATTATTTGATATTATAATAGTGTATTATTATTATATTTACTTTTAAGTTTTTACATACCTTTTGTTTTTATTATACTTTTGTTTAAACCATATTTCTTTTACCATTTATTTTTTTTGGTTTTTAGTAATTCATATTCTTTTTTTACTCATATGTCCATTATCAATTAATTTGAAATTTCTCTAATAATTTACGTTAGTTAATTTTTTCTAAAAACTTAGGTATGAGTTGTGTTTAATTTTTTCCCTCTACATTCCGGTATAAGTTTTGTTAAAATGAAATTGTATTCAAATTATAGAATATTTTTGGTGTCGTAAAACGGTATGACGATAAACTAAACCGATTCTAACGGTTTGCCTTTCTAAACAACATGCTTCATTTTCAAATAACGTTTGTTTTACATTATCATTTACTTCATTTCGTCGCAATGCGCGACGACAACAAACCTAGTTTATGTTATACGTCAATCAAAATATAACACCACTTTATAAAACTATAAAGGACGACTCATTGACATAATCTAAGCCATCTAAACTGTTGCTACAATGATTAAATAGCAATAATAAAGGACGTATTATTGATATGTGAAGCAAAGGCTAAATGGAATGAGTACAAAAGAGGAGTATACGTTACAACTAAAAAAGTATAACAAAATTACAAAGGAGAAGTCAGCTAAATTACAAAATAGAAGTAAAGTAGTGAATGGTCTCCAAGCCTAAGGTATGAGTCTCGCATCTAAAGTGTGTTTTAAGGTCTCCAAAGTTGAGTTTTATAGGCAGCCAAAAGCTTTCCCTTGTTCTTAAGCGGGTCCGTGATATTTCCAAGCGAGGAAATGCGACATGGTCCTATCCTTTGTTACATGGCACCGTTCTTCTCTTCCATACCATTTCGCGTAATCATTGGACTTTACTCCTGCTGATAGTGACTCGTCTTGGATTATTTTATTGTGTCTTATTAATTGGTCTTGTCTTTAACCTTTTGTCTTTGAATTTTAAGACTTCTGACTCGCTTCAATCTTCGTGCTTTTCAGTTGTTATGTTGCTTACGAGGAGATGTCTCCTCCTTATTCATTTCTTAAGATACACTTCTTTGTTGGCTTTGTGCTTATTCGCCTGGTGACAAAGGGGATGTTTCCTCTTTGTCTAGTGTTTGTACCGATTAATTATTAATCTCCTTTCATTATTATGGGAGGGAAGTCACCCACCCCGTAATCACAAACTTTTCAAACAACTACTATAAAAGACTATAACGACTTTATATGAACCTTCCGCTAATGTGATATAAATTATAAACCATTTTCAATGGACCACATTATTAACCTATCCATATGAATAGAGTTTGATTGATAATTATTCTGGATTTGCTAAAAGTTAAGAGTGTAGAGGCAAATCAGGAGGTATTTTGTGAATTTTTGTCTAGTATGCGTGATTGTACACAAATTTTAATGGTCAAATTCCTTTCATTTTCATGTGTTTTTTTATTTATTTCACCATGTTTTTATACTAATTTGATTAAATAATTAATTTGTAGGAAATGGTGGAAAATCAAGAGATTAGTGGGAGAAAATGAATAAATAATGACGAGTTGAAGAGTTTGTGAGATGGTGTGTCAAAGAAACAAGGAAATTGGAAATTTTGATTTTCTGAAGGCCCTGCGGACCACAAAGAATTTTTCATGCAATTAGAAGGGGTCCTGGTAAATTTGAATATCTTTTACACCTGCGGATCGCCAAGCATGGTCTAGACGGTCCGCAAGCTCATCGAAAACGTAAAAAGATAGGTTTTTAATCTATTTAGCAGTAGGGTTTGGTGGATATCACATATCTACGAATTGGAGCAGCTTGAGGATGATTTTTGGGATTTTTTTTAGTTCTTGAAGGTTCGGAAGTGGTGGTTTGAAGATTGGAGACTATTCAGGTTTGCTTTATGCTTATCTTTACAATGTTTGAGATTGATTTTGATTCAGTTTTTGTTACTTTGAACATGAGTAGCTAAACTTTTCAAGCACCTAGGTTTAAATGAACTATGGATTTATGTATTGACATTTGGTTTTGATTTAGTGACTAAATTGTGATGATTTGCGTATTCCTGCTAGATTTCTGTTTATGAACTTGTGTATTTGTCTTGGTTGAGTTTATTAGTTTTGTTTGGTGATCTTGTTGATCAGGTCTGGAATCATTTAGATCATTCTAAGTTCTTTAGTCATCAGGTTATTAGTCTAGAGCTTGTGATCAGAGATAATACAAGTTAAACTAAATTACTAAAAAATCAATTAGGTAAAGTGTGTATCCTTTCCTAACAACTCGAGAGATGAGTTAAATTGCTAAGTTGTTAGTTGGGCATTGTTTGACAATTTGGGTGACCGGTAGCTCGGATTCATTTGTGTATTCGCGTGTAGAGTCTCCGAGGTTTTCAGTTATCTTAATTTGCATGTTTAACTTCAACATTAGAGGATTTTGGCACCTAAGTTGCCTTTTTGACAATCGTGGGATTTGGTATCTCTAACGAGAACCGGTCCATCTTAGAGCTTTATCACTCAGTCTCGATGTCGAGTCTGGTCTATCATTGCATATCCATAGGGATTGATGCATGGTAGTTCTTTCTCATCATTGTCAAATCTTCAATCAGTTTCCGTCTGTTTGCTAGTTGTCTCTGTTTTTGTGTTTATTTGCTTTGGTAGTTTTAGTAAAAATCCCAAATCTCGATTATACTAGGCTACGAGTCGATTTATGTTTTGCATCAAAAGCTTGCACAATAGTGTCCACGGTTCGATACTTCGGGATGTATTAATCTGTTCTGTCTCAAATTTTTGTACTTTACCTTATTTAGTAAAGTTGTAATCGTGTTTTTCTTATTGGTATGGTCAATTTTATTTTTGTTTGATTCTGTTTAATAAACGTTTTTTATTTGAACTATTTCGATATTTTCCAGTTTTGTAATTCGAGACTTTGATCATAATGAAATTCATATTTTATACATACTTGTTATTCGCAAAACCAATCGTTTAAATACGTGTTTATACCAAATTAACACTTCTTATATGTAAAATTATGCACACTTACATTCATGATACTTGTATTACACTTACATATGCGTTCTATACTTAAAACATGCCAAAATACCAAGTTTTAGCTTAAATGAGAAAAACCAAATTTAGGGCCAAAATGTAATAAAACAAACTTGATGGGATTCAAGGTAGCGCAGCGGGGCGCGACGGTCTAGCCCTTATCCGTGGCGGCCAGCGAGACCCCTCAATCCGCAGTAAGTTGTTTCTTGCATACGGGTTAGTATCCTTTTCCCACCTTTTTACTCCCCAATAACCTTTAAACCTTATTAAACTCAAAACCCTACTAACGCACTATATAAACAAGCTTCCTACCTCCCATTTTCACTTTCCCAACTCACTTTTCTTCATCCTATCTTCCATTACAAAGCTTGGAATACTTCTAGGAGTGTTTCCACAGGTTTACCATGGTAAACCAAGGTGAAACATCACCATTTTGAGGTCCAAAAATTTCTGTTTTTGAAAGATTGTTTTGTTAAACTTCATGAACTTATGATTTTCTTATGCAAACTTATACTTACAATGCTTCTAATCAAGTTCATGATTAGTAGGCTTATGTTGGATGATTCTTAAGAGTTTAGATGTGTAACATCCGTAAAAAACCGGGTTAACCAAACCCGCTTGTTTATTAACCGAACATCAGTTAAAAATTTCGTTGCGTATTAATGCTCAAATTAATTTTATACAATACATAATTAATAAATATATTAGAATTTAAAATCTATAATTGAAAATTTATAATAAATAATGAAATAAAAATAGTTTGCTGATGCCGGGTTTCGAACCCGGGTTCAGCCGGATAAAACCCTCCAAGACTTAACTCACACACAACACACCACTCCGCCACTTGTGTTATTTGTTGATAATACTGAAACAATTAATACTTAATAAAAAACTCAAAACTCAAAACCAGCGCGCCCAAATCCGCAGACGCCGGAAAATACGCGAAATTACGACGGTTTCGTTTGACTCCGGAATCAAGCAAGTATAATGGATGATAAACGTCGGTTATAACCAAAAACTCGATTCAATTTCATTCATGAACCATGAATTTCATAACCGAAAACTTTAAATCACATATACTTAAAAATACCTTCAGTCAGGAAAACCCAACTCGCTTATTCACTCGAATCAGCTCTCAACACACTCGCTAACCTCCCTACAAGTCCCTAATCGGCAAGAACAACTCGCCGGAAACTTTCTGCAACTCGCCGGAAAACCGAACCCATTTCATCACTGTGCCTTACTCTAAAAACAGAACATCTAGAGCTCATACCGAAGCCACCCACACTCACCTCAAGCTTCCTAAAGACCCTCTGCCGCAACACGTCGCCGGAATAACCTGCTGTCATCGGAATCTCGCCGGCGAAACAGGGGATCTCTGTCGGTATATCTTATACCTAATCTCTCTCATTTTTTATTAATCTCATATGTAGTTAATCACAATTTACTAAAGAAATTGATTAATTTATCGAAACAGTCGGGATTTGGTTTCTGGGTAATGTTTACGAAGAAGATGAAGTTTTGGATTGTGTATATATGTAATATAAATCGGGTTATATCTCGGGTTAGACACACAGTCCAGCGGTGGACTGTGTGCAAACAACTAACACACGTCTCGAGTTCGATCCTTGACACAATCTCATTCTCTGTAATAGAAATGTTTCCTTTTTAAACTGAACCGGATCAACTCGCAGAGAGATGTTAAGTTTAATAAAAATCAGTATATTAACCAGGTTAGACACACAGTCCAGCGGTGGACTGTGTGCAACACTAAACCACAGGTCCCGTGTTCGAGACCTGTTGAGGGCACCGGTCTGATATAATTAAATCCTTTTTAAAATAAATGATTTCGGATTAAATTAAATAGTGTATAAATATAACTAAAAACAGAAATATTTCGGGTTAGACACGTAGCTCAGTTGGTAGAGCTGCGTGTACGCGTACGGGAGGTCTCGGGATCGAGCCTCACCCAGCGCATACATACACACGATCCAACCGGTCAAACAGTCAACAGTCACAGTCAAACAGTCAACGGTCAATGGTCAATGGTCAACCCAAAAAGTCAACATTTTTCTTATATTTTTATTTATTTATTTAAATTTAAAAATCAATTAAAAATACTTAAAAATATTGTTTTTAAAGTTAGAAAATAACCTTAAACTCACAAAAATAAATCTAAAAACCCTATTAAAATTGTTAATAAAATCCACTTATTTACCGTACCTTTCCGTATTATTTAGGTTAGTTATTCCTCGTCGATCAACACTCTAAACTCGTGCGCATTCAACATCATCAAACGAACGCACCCAATGTGAGTGATTCTTACAAATTCGCCTTTTTATTCATGTTTTGGGGTGTATCATGTGTCGCCTAAACTAATTCGTTTATTCAAACTCGTGCTATACCATATTATGATCTAAACTTAGAATGTAAATATTGTTTGTTGTTATGTATTACATATTGTCAAGTTGTATGCAAATTATTTGTTAGGCCCATCAGTTCCTCGTGGGAGACGAGTTGAACAACGCGTGCCTTAAAACTCATTCATTAGGCCCATCAGTTCGTAGAACAACGCGTGCCTCAAAACTCATTCGTTAGGCCCATCAGTTCCTCGTGGGAGACGAGTTGAACAACGCGTGCCTCAAAACAATCTATTGTTGTATGTGTGTGCAATATTTAATATTAAGTCTTTTGTGAATAAATTTACATTTACATTTACTCATATGTGGTTATGCACTTTATTTTATAATTAATTCAATAAACACGTTTAAATGTTTTAAATAGGATTCACTCGCCAACTTTTTGTTGATCCAAAAACCATTTTTACACATGATATAGGTGGACAGGATGAAGCAAGGAACACATAGGAAAGTGCCTTTGAAGAAAAATAATGAAGCCTAGAAAGATGTATAGAACATGTTGAACTTGTATGATATGATTGTATGAACTCCTTTAAATTGTAATAATAAATATGAAACATTATAATAAATGTCATGAGCTTTGATGAAAACCCAATCATGCCCCGATCACCTTTTCCGCTGTGGGTCGGGGTGTGACAGATGTGCAAACACCCTCTAAACTCTCTGTTTTGTTAGGGTTTAGACAACCCACAAGTGATGAAACCATCCAAGTTCACCATAGTTCTTATGGCAAGACTTGTGTTTTGGTAAAAGTGTGAATCTCGGAACCCTTGGCTATCCTAACATATTTCCACTACCTCACATGATGTTTCTATGTTTATGTCACTAGAACTTGTTCAACTTTCACTAGAGTAAGAAGGCTACGACACGTCCCCAAAGTTGCCATGTTCGGGATGCACGCACCTAGCTTGCTTACTTGGTTTTTCATAGTTTTAGTTAAGTTAGTAGTTAGTAGTATTTTCTTTTCATTCATGACCATCCGAGTCATCCTTGTGGTGTTTTTTGCATTGGTGAATCATACAATGAGGTTTAATGGATGTTTATCATCCTACCTTCATGCATGACTTATATGAATTTTATGATAATATATGATGGACACATAAAATATACTATATAATATACAAATATATACTTAACCGAACCCTTGATGTTAACCGGATTATGGTTACTTGTTATAGAAATAGGTTATATTATCTAAGTTTTAAACCCCTCGTTACAATTCTAATGGGCAATTTCGACCCATGAAATCACATGAAACCACACTGAATTAATAGTGTCAAAAACGAGTGTTTAAGACTAGATAATAATTTTTTCGTATACATACTTAAATAATTCCCTAATCCAAACTCTCTACCAATCCGAATACTCACACACCTTCGTTTCCTCATGTAGGGTGACTTCGGTGTTCCATCCTCCAAACTTAACGACTCGTGATTGCTAGGAACACTTGCAAAACCGTGAGTATACTCGATCCCATTTTCCGTTTTATTCACTTTGGGTGCAATATATACTCTATACAAAATCATGAATCACATTTAAACTTGCTATAATCACACTTTATCCATTTAAAACATGATACTTGTATTATTCTTGTTATCACATGCTATGTATACTTGTGCCTATATGCTCATTAACTTTGCTAGCCTCCCTTAACAACTATAGCGCTATAGGATTAACGCACCGCTCGTTGTCTTGTGGTATTGTTAAGTAAACTATTTTACAACCTTTTCGTTTCGGCGACAATGGTATGCACGATTACGTTAAACTTGGTTTTGACATATAGTTAACAATGTTAGTATGATAGTAACAATATTTGCAAATTTACCATGTTGGATATGAGACAACTTTTAAATCATTATTATGTTATCTATCAAACTTGTATACTCACCAACTTTTGTTGATCATTATTTTAATACATGTTGCAGGAAACTAGTTGATGTTGATGAAGAACATACTTAGGGTGGATTAGATACACACCTAAATTTCAACTTATGTATTTGCTTTCGTATTGTTTCATGTTTACACTTGTTGTACCTTTCCTTTCGAACAATGTATTATCATTTTAGAATCAATGAAATTTTGAATTATTACTTATGAAGTCTCTAGCAATCTTGTTTTCATCCCGCCCCGATGTTTCATCCATCGGTTGGGGTGTGACACCGGACTTGCTTACTTACTACATTACGACCGATACACTTGTCATTTTTTTGTGGTTGGTTTGTAAATCCTTATTTTAAACTTGTTTTGAATTAACATACACATCTTCACACATAAGTGACAGGTATTTGTTAAAAACTTTGTTTTCAGTATGGATCATTTTCATTTTGTTGGTGGAGAGTTGGTATTTTATAGAATTCATGGCTTTAGCGTTTAAATGTATGCTTCGCAAGATGACATTGGGAAAAGGCAGGTATGGGATCAAATAATTTCATTCATAAAATTGGTACCTAGGTAAATATACGATTTTTGGTGATTTTAACATGTATAGAGATTCCAATGAGAGACATGGTGCCAATTTTTCTCAGATGACTGCATATTTATTCATTGATTTTATCAGCCAAAAGTATAGTGGATATCCAGGTCTTCAGTTTAATAGAGTGGATAGAAATTGTATTAAGATGAGTAAACAAGATAGGTTTCTCATTCCTGGTGAGATTTTTCATGAAATTCCTAGTGTTTAAGCCCAAGCTTTGGATAGGTTTTCAAAAATATATGCCTATTGTGTTATCTCAAAAGGTTTGGTGCTCTAGCATTTAAGTTTTTCAATCACTCGATGCTACAGGAAGGTTTTAATGAAGTTTTTCTTAATGGGTGGGTTGTTAATATTAACTCCGCAAGCAAGTCTAAGTTTGCGAGGTTTTTCAAAGCCTAGGGTATTTAAAACTCTCCTTAAAGCTTTGATTAAAGATAAATGATTACAAGCGACAGATAAAATATAGGATGATAACGTATATACGTCATCTTAGTCAAGAGAGGTCCTGGTTGTCTATGCTCAACTTGGTTCGCAAGTACAAACCATGTTGGGCTTGAGCTTAACAGATCAACCCAGTTTTGCATCTCTACATGAAACGAATCTGGCCAAGGATTCTGGTCAGCACAAAAATTCTCAATTCGACCAGCTTGGATTTAGTCTCAGCCGTGTAAATATGACAGTTAGCAATATCATGATTTCGAATGTGAATCTGGCTATGGCTTTGAATATGTTACATGTCGAGATGAGGTTATGTTTGGGTGGGTTTCTAAAGCTAGAAAAAAAACATCAAGTTTGGAATGTACTCAAAAGATGAAATCTATTTGGAATATCGAATGGGCCGAAAATTCAAAATTTTTTCATACGTCCCTTTAAAAAAGTAGATAGAAGTTGGTATTCTAATCGTATTAAAAAGTCAATGTTATCTCGGATGCGGATTTTAAAAATTTATCTTCAGATCCAGCTAATTATTTGACGTCGGACATTGGTATGAAGGATGTTGAAGATGCCATATCATTGTGTGATTCGGATAAATTTCATGGTCCATATGGTTTTTCTTTCGGGTTCGTTAAAAACTTTGGGATCACATCAAGGATGAGGTTTCGGTTTTATTCCAATTTTACGAGTCGGGTTCTTATTCGCAAGGTTACAACTCTTATTTTATAACTTAAGTTCCAAAAACCTCTAATCCTTTGTTTATTACATATTATAAATCTATTAGTGTGATACATAATCTATATAAGATCATAGCAAAGATTTTGGCCATTAGGTTAGCTAAGGTCATCAACGAGATGATTTGTGTAGAACAATCAATTTTCATATAGGTCGACACATTCTTGATAGTGCTCTTATTATGAATGAGGTGGTGAACCATTACAAATAAAAGTAAAAAAAGAAGTTGATGATGTCAAAGATTGAATTTGAGAAGGCATATGATTCATTGAGTTAGGAATATTTAACTCAAATTATGTCTTTTACGGCGTTTAATGGTAAGTGGATTAAATAGATTATTTATTGCTAGTCTTCTATATGAGTTCCGGTTTTGGTGAATGGTTGTCCAACGTCCGAATTTAGTGTGGGTCCAGGTCGTATACAAGGAGATCCTTTCTCTCCTTTTAGTTTATTATAGCCTTGGAGTGCCTTTATGATGCGTGGTTGAAAACTGGTGCTTAATCGTATTTAAGTTTATGTTTTTACGTGAATTTTTATTCCGAATGGCCCACTTTGATTAGAATTGTGTTTTTCAGGTCTAACAGAGTTTAAGGAGTTATTCGGGAGCTTTACGGTGCATCGGGGAGCGAACGGGATCAACCAGGTACATGAAACAAGCAAAACAAAAAAAAGCAAAGCAACACGTCGCACCGCCGATGCCCTCCTGGGTCGTCGGTCACGCCATGTGTGGCACCTTGGAAGTTTATGGCAAATAATATGGCAACACGTGTCTGATAACTCTCAAATAATCCCTGTACGTTGGACGAGAGGGATCATTTTAACATAAAATATGGAAGATGGATAATGGAGGGATCAAATGCTATAAATGCCAAAATATTAGCTTCTGGCGACCCTTACGGACCGCAAGCTATAGCCTTACAGTTCGTAAGGTATTTGAAATATATGTGCTTCTAGTAAGATGATACACACTAGCTAATAGTCCGCCTGGTGCTACATCATAGGCACATTGGGAGCGGAGATAATTGTAACCATATACATATAAAATGACAGCAATGGAATGCCAATCCCCGGTTTGATTTGTAAAGTCTCTATTCCTTGGTAATCAAAGCCCAAAGATCTATGAATTAGCGCATGCTTAACTAGCCAAGCAGACAAATTACCCTGCATCTTTTTTATATCTCCCGCATTTTTTTGTATAAGTATTTCAGATTTACGATGAAATTTCTGAAGATTGAGCCACGACTTTTTATTCTGTGCAAAGGAATCATGTCTAATTTACTAATTCGTGTGAAGAGACTGAACTTTTGTATTTGAAAAATGTTTCAGGAGGAATCTCTGAGGTAGATGGCGGTTGATAAAGGAATCCTTGATCTAATTTCCAGTATGAATACTATGCCCAACCTGAAACTTGTGATTGGTAGTAAAACACCGATTCTCTCGCTGAGACATAATTCTATTGGATAGACTTCTCGAGATGCCAGAGTCCCTCATGGACTGTATCGGATACCTTACGGTCCGTAAAGGGTCTGCAGAACAGCAGTTCGCAGCTGCAGCTTCAGTTTTTGGACACCTAGCTTGTGATTTTACTACTTTCTTCTGCTTCCTCCACCTAAGTGTACACTAATAAACTCTAGAGAAGCCTTGTGAACACTTGGCATGATCTTATAACACTTGTGCAAGTATAAATAGAGGCCTCCTTGAGCCATTCCAACTTGCACTTTCACTTCTTTCACTCTAAATCTCTTTGGAGTAGCTTCTGGTCTATAGAGGTCTCCTTCCTGGAGTTATAACACTCCTTTGAACACTTGTAAGTGTTCTCCTTAGTCCTTTTTCATTTCGTAGGCTAGTTATTAGCCGAAAGTCGAGCAAATTGACTTTTGCTTTAACTTTCGGATATGACCATTTTGGTCAAGCCAAAGTTCAAATTGAACATGGCTATCTGATCATAATAATAAAGGTGTTAATCTCTTACGAGGGCACCATTTGAAGATCACATTGAGTTAGTGTAGTGACGGGTCAAAGTTTTATTAAATAAAAGTAAAAAAACGCAGATTTTTGTAAATTATGGTAAATGGACTTCTAAGTATCGATACCTAAATTTTTTAGAGTAGAACAATTTATATAACATATTAGGACATATTAGATCATGTCCAACTCATCATTTCCTGATTAGAGCTTGGTTCGCAACCGAAAGCAAAACAATTTGACTCCTACTTTGACTTTCGATTATGACCCGTTTGAGATAGTTTAGATACTGATTAAGGGTGTAATTTGATCATATTGTTGTAGGGAATAACCCTTAGAGGTTATACCTTATGATCATATCGTTTGTCTGTTTTACGCAAAGTACATATAATATGCCTAAAAATGCCTGAAATGCCCTTTTGGCGCAAAGAATGGTTTTTAAACATAACAAACATATAATCTGAATTTGAAACTGATATAGTAACGTAGTGAAACATGTTTTGGCATATTGGACGTATCATAGACCCATTCGACCACCCGGTGCCGTATATGCACGTAAGGTTAACTTATATAACATAAATTATATAGTTAGCCGAATCGGGTCAAAACTCAAAACCTTTCCAAATCAGTTCTAATCAGAATGTATGGTTGTTTGACCCATATTATACGAGTCCTCATACTTGAAAGGATATAAACCACATTCTATCCGGTCTCCGTTTAATCTAGCGAACTGTACGTATTTATTATAGTTAACTCGTCAAAGTCAAATGACTTACATAAGACTCGTTAACATTCTAACGGATCAAGTTAGGGCCACGACAACTTCAGCCCCTCTTCGACCCATTTCAACGTTCCATCAGGTTAAGGCTGCCCCAATGAGACGACCGGTAGCATAACTGTCACACCCTGACTGACAGCGGATGTGGTAGTCAGGGCATGATTGGGTTTTCATCAAAGCTATAATACAGTTTCATATTTATTATTTCAAATTAAAAGGAAAAATTCCAACCAACACATAATCCATACAAGCACAAAATGTTCTAAACATGACATTCAAATAACGCTTTATTTTTCTTCTAAGGCCCAAGTCCTATGTGTTCCTTGCTTCAACCTGATCACCTGTATCATGTGTAAAAATAGAGATTTGGGTCAACAAAGTTGGCGAGTGAATCCCGTTTAAACATTAGAAAGAATTGATATGTTTAGTAATTTAATAAATTGTGCATAAACCAAATATGAGCAAACATAATGTAACCTAACCACAAACCACATAATCATCTAGCAATTTACATGAGAGCACGATAAGCGATGTGCTGTGAGATCAAGGCTCAATCAAACGGAGCCGATCTAATTAGGCAACGCGACGCTCTACCCGTATGTAACAGGGAACAAACGGGCCTAATGTGAGAGCTTGACTGAAATGAGAAAATATAACCACAAACAACAATAAACAATATATCACAAAGCCCGTTAGTTCATATAATGGTGATAGCACGAGTGTTGAATAAATAGCATAAATGAAACGACACATGATACACCCCAAAACATGAATAAAAAGAGGAAGTTCGTAGGAATTTACTCACAGTGGGTGCGTTCTTGATTTGATAACGAGCGCGCACGATTTAAAGATACCAACCCACGAGAAAAGCTAACCTAAATAGTCACGTAATAATTCGGTAAATATATTTCTTTTACTTAAAATTAGTATTTCTATTTAATGAATTTTATTAGACTTTTTAGATAATTTTATAGTATTTGTTACTAATTTTATGCTTAAAAAGGACTCATTTTATTATATATTTTTATGGTTTTTGGAGAAAAATAAAGAAAAAGGTTAATTAAAAAAATACCCCTTTTAGAGGTCGAACCAGGTCGAACCGGACAGCTTTGGCATCGTGTGGGACTCGAACGCGTGACTTCTTGGTTACGTGCACGCAGCTCTACCAACTGAAGTACGTGTCTAACCCGAAATCTATTCAGTTTTAATTATATATATACATACTAAGCCTAACCATAATCTGCTTATATTCTAAAAAGGTTTGATAATTTCTAAAACATGTAACCGACCGTATTTAAACGCGTGACCTAAGCTCCGTGTTGCACACAGCCCGACCAATTGGGCTGTGTGACTAACTCGGAAGATATGAGATTTTAATTAATTTATACACTATCTGGACTGATATATGTATTAGTTACAAAAAGGTTTGGTTTATTTAAGGAAATTGGCAACGAAATCGAGGCTCGAACCGTGACCATTTGTTTAAAATGCACACAGTCCACCACTGGACTGTGTGTCTAACCCGGTATAAACACCGGTTTTAATTATATTTATACACGTTTTCAACTTCATCTTCTTTGTTTAAAAAAACGATAACTGACAAATTCCATTAGAGTCTGGTTCTGCTTGCTTTTGTTACACATAATATCATTGACACGAGAGAAATGAAATAAGAGTGAAAGTTATACCGATTTGAGGTTACGATGATACTCCGACGATTATTCCGGCAAAGCTACGATTTCCAGCAAAGGGTGTTTTAAACACAGGGAACCTTCTGAGAGTTTAGAGAGTTTTTGCGAGAGTATTTGTGAGTGTGAGCGAGTTCTAAAGAGGTTTACGATCACTATTTATAGAGGGGCAGTAATATGACTTCAATGTTTCGGCTTCAATCAAGATTGATGATTGTGTAACAGTTTCCGGTGAATTGATCCGAGAAATGGGATTAAATCTTATGATTAAAACGGTTTCATTCGTTAATTGAAACAGAAAAAAGGTCTTTGATTGCTGGAATAAATCTCTAGCTGTTACAGTTCTGTTTTGAATTTTGAATTCAAGCGTTGTTTTGCTATATAATTTATTTGGTTTAAGATTATAACAGATATGTGTGTGCGGTGTAGTGGTGTGTTTGGTGTATTGTTTGGGTGGAGACCCGGGTTCGATACCCGCCGTCCACACCCTTTGTTATTTTATTTTTTATTATTTATATTTTATTTAATATCATTATTATTGTAACTTTATTATTTTATTTATTATTCAATTCTATTAATATAACGAATTTTAAACGTTTAACATAAATGCGTAACTAACATCGTAACGTATACTTGAATTACAAAACGAAGCGGGTTTTAGAACCCGTTTTTCTTCAAATGTTACAATATCCCCGACTTTTAGAAATTTCGTCCCGAAATTTTTGTGGTAGTAGGTTTAACTTGAAAGAGATGAGGGTATTTTTTCGCGAATTGAGTCTTCGCGTTCCCAAGGAAACTCAGGTCCTCGTTTCGACTCCCAACGCACCCTGACTATCAGAATTCGACTTCCTCTTAAACGTTTTTCACCGAAGTCCATAGTTTCTACAGGTTGCTCTACGAAATGCATTGATTCATCAATCTGAATATCTTCCAACGGTATATGAAGGTTTTCGTCGGCAAGGCACTTTCTCAAGTTGGATACATGGAATGTGGGATGAATCTTGCTAAGTTCTTCAGGTAGGTCTAGCTTTTATGCTACAGGACCCACTCTTTCGAGTATTTTAAATGGTCCAACATAGCGAGGTGCTAGCTTGCCTTTTTGTCCAAACAAAACAACTCCCTTCCATGGTGATACTTTCAAAAGTACTTGATCGCCAACACAAAACTCGAGTGACTTTCGTCGTTTATCTGCGTAGCTCTTTCGACGACTCTGAGCTGCTAGAAGATTATTGCAGATTTGGAGAATCTTATCGGTTGTTTCTTGAATTAATTCGGGTCCTGTGATCTGTGCTTCACCGATTTCGTGCCAACATACTGGTGATTGACACTTACGACCGTATAATGCTTCAAAAGGAGCCACACCGATGCTCGAATGATAGCTATTATTGTATGAAAATTCAACTAACGGTAGATTCGTATCCCAATTGCCCTTGAAGTTGATGACACATGCTCACAACATGTCTTCAAGGGTTTGTATGGTGTGCTCAGATTGACCATCCATTTGAGGGTGGAAGGCGGTGCTGAGATCTAAGCGAGTGCCTAATGCTGATTGCACGGCCTGCCATGTTCGTGAAGTAAAACGTCCATCTTGATCCGAAATGATACTTAAAGGCACACCGTGTCGACTTACAATTTCATCAATATAGATACGAGCTAACTTCTCGTCTTATAGTTTTCGCGGATTGGAATGAAATGGGCGGACTTGGTAAGACGATCGACAATAACCCAAATCATGTCATGCCCACTAGAGGTGCGAGTAACCCGGTGATAAAATCCATGGTTATGTTTTCCCACTTCCAAACGGGTATTCGGGTTGAATGAGTAATCCTGAGGGTCTTTGATGTTCGGCTTTAACTTTCGAACATGTGAGGCATTTGGAGACAAAAATGGCGATATCCTTCTTCATGCCAGGCCACCAGTAAGAGTATCGTAGATGTTGATACATCTTATCAGCACCTGGATGTATAGAGTATCGTGTTTTGTGAGCCTCATTCATGAGAAAAGTACGAAGATTGTCGCGATCAGGTACCTCAAATGCGATTTAGATAGTAAAGGATACCATCGGACTTGGACTCAAACTTGGTTTCATCTCCACAAGATAATTCATCTCGCACATCATTTTCTGTGACAGAATTATGTTGAGCTGAGCGAATGCGGTTTTGAAGGTCAGTTACGAGTTGAGAGCACAAAAGGTGAATGGAGTTAGCATACTTTTTTCGGCTAAGGGCATCAGCCACAACATTGGCTTTACCAGGGTGATAACAAATTTCAGTCATAATCATTCAAGAGTTCGACCCACCGTCGTTGCCTCATGTTTAACTCTTTCTGATTAAAGATATGTTGAAGACTCTTGTGGTCAGTGTAAATCTCACACTTGGTACCATAGAGATAATGTCTCCATATCTTTAGAGTGAACACGACTGCTCCGAGTTCCAGGTCATGAGTAGTGTAATTCTTTTCATGTACTTTGAGTTGCCTTGAGGCGTAGGCTATCACCTTTCCTCTTTGCATTAAGACACACCCTAGGCCCTGCCCTGACGTGTCACAATAGACCACAAAGTCTTCACAACCGTCAGGGAGTGTGAGGATAGGTGCATCATAAAGTTTTTGTTTCATGTTTTGAAAAGCCTCTTCCTCCTTGGGCCCCCAAACGAAGGGCTTGCCCTTATGAGTCAAGGTCATGAGTGGTAATGCAATACGAGAGAAATTTGCGATGAAACATCGATAATAACCAGCTAAGCCGAGGAATGATCTAACTTCGGTAGGAGTGCGTGGAGCTTTCCATTCTTGCACTGCTTTAATCTTTGCAGGGTCGACATGAATTCCTTTGTCGTTGACGACGTGACCAAGAAATTGAACTTCTTTTAACCAGAATTCACATTTCGAAAACTTAGCACAGAGCTTTTCGGTTTACAAAAGTGTTAGGATAAGTCAAAGGTGTCGTTCATGATCTGATTTGGTATTGGAATAAATAAGAATATCATCGATAAAGACAATAAGGAAACGATCGAGGTAGGGTTTGCACACCCTATTCATTAAATCCATGAAAATGACGGGAGCATTGGTCAAACCAAAAGGCATGACCATGAATTCGTAGTGACCGTAACGAGTTCGAAAAGCAGTCTTTGGAATGTCTTCTTCACGTACCCTAAGCTAATGATAACCAGATCGAAGAGCGATTTTTGAAAAACAGGTGGCACCCTGAAGTTGATCTAGAAGATCATCGATGCAAGGTAAAGGATAGCGGTTCTTGACGGTCAGCTTGTTGAGCTCTCGATAATCGATACACATTCAAAAAGTTCCATCCTTCTTCTTGACGAAAAGAACCGGTGCACCCCAAGGTGATGAGCTAGGACGTACAAATCCTTTGTCAGTCAGCTCTCGCAGTTGACTAGCAAACTCTTGCATTTCAGATGGGGCTAACCGATATGAAGATTTTGCAACTGGAGTGGCACCAGGTACCAAATCGATTCGAATTCGACTTCTCGCATAGGAGGAAGTCCTAACGTCATCGGGAAAAGCTTGAGGAAAATCTACAATCGGAATATCTTCAATTTTCTTCTCCTTGCCTTCCTTCTTGACGATATGGGATAAGAACGCTATATAATCCTTGTGAAGATATCTTCGTTCTTGAAGACACGACATCAATTTGAGTCCTTTGGATGGGGTTTCACCAAAAATACGAAGACTTTGACCGTCGGTGAGAGGAATTCGGATAAATTTTTCATAACAAACAACTTCAGCGTGATGCTGACTAAGCCAGTCCATTCCAATGATGACGTCAAAACTACCCAATTTCATAGGAATAAGATCGATTGGAAAATCATGATCATTGAGAGTAAGAGTGCAATCGCGAATGATAGAGTCTAACATAATAGGTTCACCGTCTGCTACTTCCACTGTAAATGATTCGGCTAGACTAACGCGAGGTAAACCAAGAATAACTCTTATCCACGCCAGTGTCAAAAAGAATAGATGCATAACTACCGTTAATGAGAGTGCCGTTGACCACGTTGTTATCCGCTCTAGCCTGGTTGGTGTTGATGTTAAAAGCTCTACCTCTTGCTGACGGATTGGCTTGGTTGGCTTGGTTCACAGGGTTAGCTTGGGCTTGAGCATTAATGATGTTCACTAAACATGGACAGATGTTGTGAAAATGAGTTGGATCTCCGCAATTGAAACAACCTCTGACGGGTGGCATCATAGGGTAATTAGGTTGGTAAAAGGGTTGGGCCATTGGTTGAGCAGGTGGTAATAGTAGAGGTTGTTGGTAGGGAGCTTGGCCCACCACTTGGTTGTTTGGTTGAGATTGAGGTTGGTTGCGGGCTGGTCTTTGAAGAGAGCGGCATGTTTGGATTGTATAACTTGCACGCCCACAACTTGTGCAGTGGAGACATGGGCTCTCAAAAGGGTGGTAATATTGACAGCGGTTGCATTTTGGGTGAGGTCCTGTATACTGTTTCTTGAATGCAGGTAGGAGGAGCAACTTGGGTGATTGGAGCGGCGGCAATGGGTTGGTTGGTTTGGGTGACAGCAAAGTTCTTTCCATTTCGCTTTCTCTTGCCAGCGAATCGAGAAGAGGATCCAGTTTGGGTTGAGGTAGGGGTTTCAGTTGGTGTTTTATCTTTCTTCTTCTCGTCTTTGAAATCCCTGTTCCTGATATGATTTTCGGTGAGCTCAGTAGCTAGCTCCATTGCCGCTTCCAGAGTTGCAGGCGTAGTACTCATCACAGAGTCCTGAATCTTCGAAGGAAGACCCCGAATATATGTGCTCGATTAAATGGTAAAGAGGAGTGAATAAATTGGGAACCATTTGATTCAACTCGAGAAACCTCTTGTTGTAGGTTATATGGTCTCCCTCTTTTTTGCTTTAAGAAATAGAACTCATCTTCTAACTTCTTAATTTCACTTATTGGACAGAAGCGTCTGGTCATGAGTTCTCTCAATTCTTCCCAAGTTAGGGCTACCGCGGCTTCGGCGCCCCTTCTGCCTTTCTCAGCATTCCACCATGTGAGTGCTACCCCATACAGACGACCAGTAGCATAACGAACCTTACGGTCATTGGGGCAATCACAGATGAGGAAGGTACTCTCCATCTCTTCAAACCATCGAAGGAGAGCAGTGACCCCTTCAGTCCCTTCGTACTTTGGAGGGTCACATGAGTTAAAGTGCTTGTAGGTGCACTTGGTGGTGGTTGTGGGAGGGTTGGCAGCATTTTGACCCTCCTGGTTGATTGGTTTGACAGGATTAGCGGCGAGAGCTTGTTGGACTTGAATCACAATATCAGTTTTCACGGCGGCCATTTGTTGGGCTATTTGAGCAGCCTTACACTCACTGGATCTTCCTGATATCCTACCTCCACGAGAGTGCCTAGAAGACATCTACAGGAAATACGTAACGAGTTTATGAGTTTGGTGTTTAGGTGTCATGTGTCATATTTAGAATTTAACATTCACAAAACAAATGAGAAAATAAATTCACTACATCAATTGGATGTCTTGGGCCTTGCTCATGTTTGGGCCCCCATATGTCCCCCATACTTGGCCTAGGTAGTCATGTGGGCCCCCATGACTACTGGGCTTTGTAGGGTTCACATTGGTTTTGGCTTGTTAACACTCGCACCACCCGAATTAAAATCGTAAAACATGATTGCGAGGTATAAGCTCAGAAGGTGTCCTGGTGTAGACACACTGACAACTCAAAGTGGGGTTAATTCACACGACGTTTGGTGTGGCATGCTTTGGCCTAATAGGTCCTTCGTACTCTTATCGTTAGTCCCCAGGTAGGCAAACTGGTCCGTTATATTGGATTTACACGAATGCCAATCCTAGATAGGACATTTCGACTACCGGTACTTATACCCTTCCAGTTACTACATGCCCGTCATAGAACTCACTTTGATGAGATTGAAAAATGAAAATATCACAAAATTTTGAAAATGAAAGCATGAAAAATGTTCAAATATGTGAAAATTGAGACGTACGTGATGCGTATATATGTAAGCATGTTATGTTAACAATATTTATATTGAATATCACACAAAATCATACAGTAGTAGAAGTGCTTGCATGCATTTATGTGTGAGATGAATGTAAAACAAGTAAATATCAGGAGTTTGCATGTAACCAATTAACACGTAAGCAATTAAAATCTAATCGACTAAAGTATAGGCTCTAAGGGTCAAATAACCTATCCTATATCTCTATAGTCAAGAGCTCTGATACCAATCTGTCACACCCTGACCCGCAGCGGATATGGTAGTCAGGGCATGATTGGGTTTTCATCAAAGCTCATGACATTTAATATAATACAATTTCATAATTATTATTTCAAATTAAAAGGAAAAATTCCAACCAACACAAAATCCATACAAGCACAAAATATTCTAAACATAACATTCAAATAACACTTTATTTTTCTTCTAAGGCCCAAGTCCTATGTGTTCCTTGCTTCAACCTGATCACCTGTATTATGTGTAAAAATAGAGATTTGGGTCAACAAAGTTGGCGAGTGAATCCCGTTTAAACATTAGAAAGAATTGATATGTTTAGTAATTTAATAAATTGTGCATAAACCAAATATGAGCAAACGTATATGTAATCTAACCATAAACCACAGAATCATCAAGCAATTTACATGAGAGCACGATAAGCGATGTGCTGTGAGATCAAGGCTCAATCAAACGAAGCCAATCTAATTAGGCAACGCGACGCTCTACCCGTATGTAATAGGGAACAAATGGGCCTAATGTGAGAGCTTGACTGAAATGAGAAAATATAACCACAAACAACAATAAACAATATATCACAAAGCACGTTAGTTCATATAATGGTGATAGCACGAGTGTTGAATAAATATTATAAATGAAACGACACATGATACACCCTAAAAACATGAATAAAAAGGGGAAGTTCGTAGGAATTCACACAATGGGTGCGTTCTTGATTTGATAACGAGCGCGCACGATCTAAAGATACCAACCGGCGAGAAAAGCTAACCTAAATATTCACATAATAATTCGGCAAATATATTTCTTTTACTTAAAATTAGTACTTTATCTAATGAATTTTATTAGACTTTTTAGAGAGTAAATTGCACAAAACGTCCTTTAAGTTTCACCAATCTTGCTGGTTTCAGCCTTAATCTTTAAAAGTTGCCAAAACCAGCCTTTAAGATTAAATTAGTTACGGGTTTCATCCTTTATCACTAACCCAGTTATTAAATCATGTTAAATGGCATCACATGCAAGCCATGTGAGGGTAAAACCGTCTATTTCATACTTAAAGGACGTTTTGTGCAATTTAACCAAATTTTTCATCCTCTTCATCCTCCTCATCCTCGTCTCCTCCGCCACTTTGCTAACACACGCTGACCCTTCGCCTGAAACCCTAACGGAAGTCGACACACTTCTCGATTTCAATATAGCATTAAAAAAACTACCTTCACAGTCCCCTGCACCTGATGAAGTTCCAGTTAGTACTTCTTTAATCAAAACGATTCGTCGGGCTCAATCGCTGCAAAAATCGCGCGGCGACACTCATTTGGCGGTTGATCAGTTGATTTTAGGGCTTCTTGAAGATTCACAAATTGGGGATCTTTTGAAAGAAGCTGGAGTGAGTGCATCCAGGGTGAAAAGTGAGGTGGAAAAGCTTAGAGGTAAAGAAGGGAAGAAAGTGGAAAGTGCTTCTGGTGATACTAACTTTCAAGCGCTTAAAACGTACGGTCGTGATCTCGGGGAGCAAGCCGGAAAGCTTGATCCTGTGATCGGACGCGATGAGGAGATCAGGAGTGATTAGGATTCTATCTAGAAGAACAAAGAACAACCCGGTATATCTTCTTGATTTGTACAGTAATTGATACATAGAATGATATATTGCTGCTTTTGTATCATACCTAATCGAATTCCACTTTCAATTTTGAGCTGAATCACTAAAATTGCTGCTCTGTTACTCTGTTTTTGCAGATTATACAGAAACAGAGTATTCTAAATCAAGAAGACGACTCTGTTTTTGCACTGATGTGCGGGTTGTGGCATTGGATATGGGTGCACTGATTGCTGGAGCTAAATATAGAGGTGAGTTTGAAGAGAGGTTAAAAGCGGTTTTGAAAGAAGTGGAAGAAGCTGAAGGGAAGGTGATATTGTTTATTGATGAAGTTCACCTTGTTCTTGGAGCGGGTCGAACCGAAGGGTCAATGGATGCTGCGAATCTTTTAAACCTATGCTTGCTAGGGGTCAACTAAGTTGCATTGGTGCAACTACTTTAGAGGAGTATAGGAAGTATGTAGAGAAAGATGCAGCCTTTGAGAGACGTTTTCAACAGGTTTTGGTGGCTGAACCTAGTGTTCCCGACACCGTAAGCATTCTTTGAGGGTTGAAAGAGAGATATGAAGGCCACCATGGTGTTAGAATTCTTGATCGTGCTCTTGTCGTTGCCGCTCAACTTTCAAGCCGATACATAACGGGTATGATTCATTTCATCGGTTGGTTGATTTAATTAGCGGTTTAGACATTATCTAGTATGATGATACTTATAATTGGATGGAAACATCAAAAACACAAAAAGGAAGTATGTGATAGCCGTAACTCGTCCACTGCCGTAAAACTTTGGACCTCACATCTAATTACCAAATTGGTATCATTGTCAAGCTTCTACCGCCTGTACCGATACCCAACGGAAGCTATTTCTTCACCTTCACTCACAAACGAATTCAACTCATCAAACCCACCTTATTCTCATCTTCCACAATCGACCACCATCTCTAAAATCAGATCTGGTTCAATCATCATCTTCATCTCCCCTCTCTAGCGTCAACCAATCCCCAACATCACCTGTGACCGCCACCACCGGCCACTATCTTCATCGCACCACCACCTGTGACCGTCACCACCGACCACCATCTCTAAAATTAGATCTGATTCGTTAATCGCACAACATCATCTTCATTTCCCCTCTTTCTGGCTGTGAATATTTGCGGATGTTTCAGGTGTGTGTGATGGGCGGTGGTGGCAGGTGGTGTGTGTACGTGGGTGGCGGTGATAACTGGGAGGGATAGAGAGAGTGGGATATGAAAGAGAGAGAGAAAGAGTGACTTCTTTTTATTAGAGTAAATTGCACAAAACGTCCTTTAAGTATGAAATAGACGGTTTTACCCTCACATGGCTTGCATGTGATGCCACTTAACATGATTTAATAACTGGGTTAGTGATAAAGGATGAAACCCGTAACTAATTTAATCTTAAAGGCTGGTTTTGGCAACTTTTAAAGATTAAGGCTGAAACCAGCAAAATTGGTGAAACTTAAAGGACGTTTTGTGCAATTTACTCCTTTTTAGATAATTTTATAGTATTTGTAACTAATTTTTATGCTTAAGAAGGACTCATTTTTATTATATATTTTTGTGGTTTTTGTAGAAAAATAAAGAAAAAGGTTAATTAAAAAAATATACCCCTTTTAGAGGTCGAACCGGGTCGAACCAGAGAGGTTTGGCATCGTGTGGGACTCGAACGCGTGACCTCTTGGTTACGTGCACGCAGCTCTACCAACTGAAGTACGTGTCTAACCCGAAATCTATTCAGTTTTAATTATATATATATACATACTAAGCCTAACCATAATCTGGTTATATTCTAAAAAGGTTTGATAATTTCTAAAACATGTAACCGACCGTATTCAAATGCGTGACCTAAGCTCCGTGTTGCACACAGCCCGACCAATTGGGCTGTGTGACTAACCCGGAAGATATGAGATTTTAATTAATTTATACACTATCTAGACTGATATATGTATTAGTTACAAAAAGGTTTGGTTTATTTAAGGAAATCGGCGACGTATCTGAGGCTCGAACCCGTGCCCATTTGTTTAAAATGCACACAGTCCACCACTGGACTGTGTGTCTAAACCGGTATAAACACAGATTTTAATTATATTTATACACGTTTTCAACTTCATCTTCTTTGTTTCAAAAAAACGTTAACTGACAAATTCCATTAGAGTCTGGTTCTGCTTGCTTTTGTTACACATAATATCATTGACACGAGAGAAATGAAATAAGAGTGAAAGTTATACCGATTTGAGGTTACAATGATACTCCGGCGATTATTCCGGCAAAGCTACGATTTCCAGCAAAAGTGTTTTAAACACAGGGATCCTTCTGTGAGTTTAGAGAGGTTTTGCGAGAGTATTTGTGAGTGTGAGCGAGTTCTAAAGAGGTTTAGGATCACTATTTATAGAGGACAGTAATATGATTTCAATGTTTCGGCTTCAATCAAGATTGATGATTGCGTAACAGTTTCCGGTGATTGATCCGAGAAATGGGATTAAATCTTATGATTAAAACGGTTTCATTCGTTAGTTGAAACAGAAAAAGGGTCTTTGATTGCTGGAATAAATCTCTAGTTGTTACAGTTCTGTTTTGAATTTTGAATTCAAGCGTTGTTTTGTTATATAATTTATTTGGTTTAAGATTATAACAGATATGTGTGTGCGGTGTAGTGGTGTGTTTGGTGTATTGTTTGGGTGGAGACCCGGGTTCGATACCCGCGGTCCACACCCTTTGTTATTTTTTATTTTATTATTTATATTTTATTTAATATCATTATTATTTTAACTTTATTATTTTATTTATTATTCAATTATGTTAAAATAAAGAATTTTAAACGTTTAACATAAATGCGTAACTAACATCGTAATGTTACTTGAATTACAAAACGGAGCGGGTTTTAGAACCCGTTTTTCGTCAGATGTTACAATAACGAACCTTGCGATTGTTAGGGCAGTCACAATTTAGGAAGATGTTTTCCATTTCCTCGAACCATCAAAGGAGTGCAGTGACTCCTTCTGTTCCCTCATATTTTGGGGGGTCACAAGACTTGAAGTTCTTACAGGAGCATTTGGATGTAGTTGCGGGTGCATTCGCAGCGTTTGGTTCGACTTGATTGACTTGGTTATTAGCGAGGGCTTGTTAAACTTGGATCACAATGTTATGAATCATGACAGCCATTTGCTTGGCGATTTGGGCAGCCATGCGGTTACCGGAGTTTCCGGTTCTTTTTCCTCCGCGAAGGTGCCTAGAGGACATCTATAGGAATTTACGCAAACGAGATTGTGCGATTTTTGATGGATTTGCTAGCAGAGATGCGAAAAATATAAACATATGATAAAATGGATACTTTTAGGGTGTATTTGAAAACAATAACTTATGATAATACAACACTTTTAAAGTGTTCTTAGGCTTTTCTCGTAATTGGGCCTTGCATGCCGCCATACTTCACCTTCATAATCATGTGGGCCCCCATGATTACCGGGCTTTCGTATGGTTCGCATGTGATAGCCTGTACCTTAAAACCCGAATGAAAATCGTGAAAACATGAACGTGGGGTATGGAAGTCGGAGTGTATCCTGGTGTGGACACAGTAACAACTCAAAGTAGGGTTAGTTCATACGAAGTTTGGCGGCTGAATTAGGGTTTCTGCAGTGATTTCGGATTAGCAGCAGGCATTTCGGATTGAAGACTTGCATTAAGGATTAAAAAGCATAGCGTTTCGGATTGCAGACTTGAATTTCGGATCAGAAATCTGCATTTCGAATCATCAGAAGTGTAATTCGGAGTCCATTTTGGATCTGGACAACCCATTTTGGATCTGAAAAGCCCATTTCGGATTGAATTCGGATTAGAGAAGCCATTTCGGATTCCATTTCGGATTTCATTTCGGATTGAATTTCGATTAGAAGCTATTTCAGATTCCATCTCGTTAGAACTATTCTGGATTTCCATTTCGGATCAGAACAGTGTATTCCGGATTTAATCTCGGATCACTATTCCGCATAGTCGTTTCGGATTGTCAACTTGGATTACTGTTCCGGATTTTCATCTCGGATTTTACATTGTTCCGAGTTACACAAAAAGGTGGAAAGTTAACCAGCTGAGGTAACCGGAGTTAAACGTTTTCGAACATAGAAGTTGATCCGTAAACTATCTTAACAAACCGACTGCACGATTAGACTCGTGTGATTTTTAGGACAAAAAAATCACTATCGGACAATATATATCATTGGATTCGTATCGTCGAGACGAGTCTAACGGTACAATTTGGTAACCACACTTTTCGGAAAAATTTCTGAACGTTTTTAATGGTTCGATTACGATAAGTTGCAGGTTAGATTTGGATTTTGACACAGGTATACCAACATCCATTTAAACTGTTAGCTGCGTATTAAAGATGGTCAGATTGAACAATCTAAGTGAGGGTGGTAAAAGCTGGCCGAAGCTAATAAATGCTGAACAATATGTAGAATGGAAGAAGCAGTTTGAGGCATTTGTTCAAAGTGAAGATAGTAAGATGTGGAGTTGTATGATCGATGGGTACATTGCTCCCACACGTCGAGTTAATGGAAGAATTATGGTACTTTCATATGAAAAGATGGAAGATTCTAAGAAACGTATATATGATGCTGAGAAGAAGGCTTTAGCAACGATAAAGATGTCCTTGTCATTTGATATGAAAAACATTTGTAATAGGTATGGATCGTCTAGAGAGCTGTGGGAAGCTTTACAAAAACGTAATCAGAGTACTTCAAAACAAAGTACATGTGTGAGTGAGACTACAGCTGTGAAGATTGGTGAAGAAGCTGCTAAGATAGAAGAGAAGAAGGAAGCTGAGAAGGAGAAAATGGAAGTCAAGGATGCAAAAGCTACAGTGTGCATGGATGATACGGATGAGCTTACAGCAAAGGTACAGGTAAAATTTCAATCTGTAAGTCATACTTGTCATAATTGCACTGAACTACAGGTTAAAGTTGACAAATTATCGGAGCAAAACAAAATTCTGTTAATTGAATTAGAAAAATTGAAGGTGTCAAATGTTCTTTTGAGTAAAAGGGAGTCAAATTTTTTAAATACACTCAATTCAAATGAACAAGAAATCATCAGTTTGACCAGCAAAGTCAATGAACTATTACAGATCATTGATTTGGCTCGTGAAACTATGAAGGATAAAACTAACGAGATTTCTGAAAAGTGCACAGAATTGGTTGGTGCACAGGCCAAAATTGTTGAACTTCATGAAAAGTTAGACAAATTTGGAGAATCCTCGTTAGTCAGGACTCAAATTCAGAAAATTTTGAAACGAAGTAATGATAAAACAGAAGTGGGGTTTAGTAAAGCTTCATCTTCTGAGAATCAGGATTACTCCTTTTTACCAAATGAAATTGAGCTAACGGATTTTGTTCCTACTATACCAGCTATAGTGAATCTGATAACAGTTGACATGCCTGATAGTCCATGCTCTTTGAAAGAATCTGTTAGGTCTAATAGTACACCTCATAAAGTGGATGAGGATACTAAAGACAAAACAGTCAAATCATTTAAAAATGGATCTAACAGAAAGAAAACTTTTAAGAAGAGATCCTGTTTTAAATGTCACAACAAAGGGCATGTGGCTAGTTTTGTCCTTTTAAAAAGGGTAAGAAAGCAGAGGCTGAAGTTGAGGTTAAGGATGGAAATCAGGTTGGTTCAAATAAAAATGTTAAATCAAGTTTTCAGACAAATCAACCAAGATTTCAACCTAAACCTTCAACATCAAGAAGATTTGTTGGTTCAAGAAACTCTTCTCCTAAATCATGTCACAATAAGGGTCAATCAAATTCTTTTTAAAGTAAAAATTTTGGATATCGAAATCGATACCAAACTTCTAGTAATCGAAACTTTCAAAGAAGAAACGAATATAGGGGTTTTAGTAACTCGGATGTTCAACATAATCCAAAAATTCAAAGTTCAGATTATGATAATGGGAGAAGAAGGTTTCGAGATAATAGTTTTCAAAGGTCGGAAAATCCGAGAGTTTAATGGAATTCTCCGATCAAAGATATCGTGAAAATTATAAATCGTGTCCAACAACTTGGAAGACATCCAAGAGACCAGTACGGTGTGATGGATGTTGGATGGATGTTCCAATGGTTGATGAATTTGGACGACCCAAGACCTTTAAGGCTTGGGTCCCCCAGTCTAACTAAGTTGTTGAGTGTGTACAAGATGACTAAGAAGGACTGTTGCTGTGTTCAACAGTGGTTATTCATGTCAATCATCTGAGGTGAATAGTAGGTTACTCATGGTAACGAATTATTTACTTTTGTGATGGAAAATGTTTACTAACAGTGAAAAACCTACTTGTCAGGTTAAAGTGGGAGTCTGTTTGTGTTTAAATTTCTGTTTTTAAAAACTTAACTCCATAAAAACAAAAATTTAAGGGAGAAATTTCCCTAAGCCAAAAAGAGAGTTTTAGTTAGTGCGTGAGTTTATGGGGAGTATGTTGAAAAGTTTAAAGTTTTTCATAAAAATAGTTTTGTAAATAATTTACTGCTTTTCAAAAATAAAAAACATAAAAAAATAGAAAAATCAAAAATGAGTTTTCACTGTGTGAAAAAGAAGAAATGATAGTACATCAGCAAGTTAGACTGTCACACTGAAATTAAAACTAAAATTGCTTAAGTGCAATAGCAGCTTCATCATATGATGTACCAGTAGGCAAAAGGCATGAAATAATCAACTTACCTTTGTGATACAAATATTATAAACTGTGTATGAGTGGGTAATATATCAGTGGTGTATGGTTTTATAACCTTAAATCTTGCGTTGATAGATTGCCAAAATCTAAGGTTTTAGGCCTTTATATCGTTATTTCATCTGGGGTATCAAGGTTGTCCTTATGCTGCATCCAGATATATGCTGACCTAGGCATAACCGGGATATCTTAAAAGAGCTAAAAATGCCAAATCCCATATATTGAACAAGCTCCCCCAGAGAGTCATTCAAATATGCAAATTGCATTATTCGTACCAAAATTTGGTATTTGTCTTAACCCTCGTTGGATATTGGTCTCTTTGCTGTACGGAAGTACTGACCTGATCACCAATTATCTAACGTTGTAATTCAAAAGGATGAATTTCGGTATACACACCTACTACGATGAATTTTTATGCATACCTTGATCACGGGGATATGTACTGAAGTGGGACACACTAGTATATCAGTATTAATTATCTAAACAGATCATGAGGTAATGGTACTTGAAATGTTCATGTATTTTGTTTAAGTGGATAAACAATACTGGTAAACGTCTTGAACTGCTTTTCATGAATATTGCGTATAGAATAATCAGATAGTGTGAAAACAGTTTGATAGTGCTGATATGATCTTCTTAACGGTGATTCTCACAAAAATAAAGTGTTTATTTTCTTGTTAGTTATTTGTTTTCTGAAAATATAAAAATACAAAAAGATTTGTTTTTAAAGTCTCCCAGTTTGAACTGATAAGTTGTTTATTTTTGCATGATGAGATAAAATATTGGTTTATCTTAAATGTAGAAAAGAACTAATGGTTTTTTGAGTTACTTGCTTGTGTTTCTAAACAGATTGATGTAGTTATTAAAATGAAGTGCAGAATACAAGTAAAGTACATATTAAGAGTGGAGTGCAGAATGTGTGAAGGTGCATGGTAGGATCCTTCTACTACATTGCAAAGGGAGATATAGAGGAATTTGGATATAAGAGCTTAACCAGAGAATGCTAGCCTGCTAATCTGCAATGAATGAAAGTTTTGGAGATTGGAAGCATCAGCTTAGGGGGAGTCTGTTGATGTCAGATTCTTTGTGTAGCTGAAGCTATCCAAAGACCAAAAGATCACAAGATGTTTGAAGACAAAGTTACACTATGAAGCTATTATCAAGGGGGAGTCTATTGGTACATATTGGTGACAACAGCTTAATAGTTTGCTAGTTTAGTCTTTGGATATTTTGTATGGGGCTTAGCATTTGTGTTTAGCTTGTTTAGAGTTGTAATGGGCTTGGAGAATGGCCTGGCCCAGTATATAGCCTAGTATGTAGACATGTAGTATATATACATGTTATGAATTAGGGTTTTAGGTTACACAAGTTGGAGAAACAGAAGAGTGTGAGAAATCTACAAAGAATGGCTGAGAGATTTCTAGAGAGTCTTGAATTGGTTGTAAACACTTTGTGTTGGATAATCAATAGAAGACAGTTTGAAGGAATTCTTTGTGTTCGTGTTAGTGTTCTTATTGTGTTCTGTGAAATCTGATCTAGGGGATTCCGCACTCTAGATTAGATAGACGATTCTGTCAAGATCCATAAGGACTAGGGGACCTACAGTAATAGGTGTGGTGCTTGCATGCATTTGTGTGTGAGTTGTAAGGAATTTAAATGCGATAGAGATAGCAAATCATAAGTCAAACATAACATAAAATCACATAAACACATAGGTTCTAGTTGATGAAAGTATAGGTTCTAAGGGTCTAATAGCCTATCATATATCCCTAAAGTCAAGAGCTCTGATACCAATCTGTCACACCCCGATCCGCAGCGGAATCGGTGATCGGGGCATGATTGGGTTAAACTCGAGAGCTTATGACTTGCTATTACTTGTTTTAAATAATCATTAATTCATATCATGTGTCTCATAATACAAATAATTCACATAAACAATTACAAACACAAGACGATGTTTATAACAAATAAATTGCACTAATCCGTTTCTTGTTAACTAAGGCCCATCCTATGTCCAATCTTCTCTCTGTACATGTTCACTTGTATCATGTGTAAAAATGGTTTTTGGCTCAACAAAAGTTGGCTAGCGAACCTTATTATTATTAGAACAATAATATGTTTAAATTTGGTTTATTGAGAAAAGTGTGCATGTCATAAGTCAAAGCTCATAAAAACAACGTCACACAATAAATTCAATTAAATGTATTGATTCCAATAAATGCATGCATGTTGCACGGTATATTTGTGGTGTGTTGCAAGGTCTAAGCTCAATCAAACGGAGCTTGCCTCGTATGTTGGCAACGTCACGTTCCGCTCATAGATAAAGAGGAACAGACGAGCCTATGATGATGTGATGTCCAACATGAATGGCCCAAGTGATAAACAACAATCCACATGTAACACATATACTTCACATAAGGGAGTTTGCACCAATCTAATTCTTATAAATGTAATAACGAAATACGACAAATGATACACCTCAAAACGTGTGGCGTTTGCGATTCCTTGTAGATTAACGCACGAGTAAGGATTGAGAAACCCGGAAGAAGAAAAAAAACAATGATCCTGAATGTTAACATATCCCAATACTATCTAATTAATATTTATATGTTAAACGAAATTCCTAATATTTATGGTTTACAAATAAATCATTTAGGCATTATTATTTACCCAATTATCAATTTTTTAATGTTATGAAAAGAATCCTAATAAGTTGTTAATAACTTAGGTTATAATTCGGTTTGAATGGTTTTTATCATAAAAAGGGAAATAATAATAATAATAATAAAATAATAATGTAAACTGTTAATGGCTATAGAAAAGAATTTGTTCATTATAATAATAATAATAATAATAATGAAAACTGTTTATTGTTGTAGAGAAGAAATTTTTGAACAAAATAAAACATCAAAAACCGGATTCGAAATGGCGACATCGGGTGTCGTATGCACACAGTCCAGCCAATTGGGCTATGTGTCTAACCTGTTATAATCTTAACTTTAATTATACTTACACTGTTATGAATGGGTTCCATATATAGTTTTTAGTAAATAATAAAAAAATGCACAACAAACAAGTCCCGGCCGGTTTTCGAACCCGTGACCTTCCGTTTACGTGCACGCATCCCTACCACTAGGCTGCGTTTCTAACCTGTTTCATATTCTGAATTTTAATTTTTACTTATACTGAAACTAGTTTGTTTCATATGCTAGCTTGTAGAAAAAAAGAAAGGGTGCATCGCCAAGAATAGGAGGTCAGGCCCGAACCCGCGACTTCTGCATCATAACAGCGACAAAACTCCCTTGGTCTGCACTATGTTATGTGTTGAAAATGTATTTTCATTAATTTTATACTGATGCCTAGTTTCTTCATAAATTATTTTTTTAATAAAAATATAAACATGTGCCTCGAAAACAAGTGTCGGGACTCGAACCCGAGCCTAAACTGTATTATGTATCGTCTCTACCCACTAAGGCACCGCATCAGTTTTGAAATGCTTTTGTTTGTAATTCATATGATCATAGCCAACAGTTCATCTTCTTCAATAATAGAACAGAACCGAACAAGAACACCTACTGTTATGGTTTATTTGTGTTAAATAAGATCTACGGTTTATTATAAAAAAATATAAAATGGATTGATTGAAAGGAAATAATGTACCGAATCGAACGTTACGCGATTCCCGTCCTGAACTCCGAATGTCTTCGAGAGACTTGGTTACTCCGGCGATTGTGTGGGTTTTGAAGTGTTTTTGTCGTGTCAAGGCTTGTGTAAGTCTAATATTCGAGTTATAATCTCTTGATTCTCGTTTTAGAAATCTTTAAAATTTCTGATTTTAAGAAACAAGTATAGGTTGGAGTGTACACCGAATTCATTTGGAATGGCGTCCAGGTTCTTAATCCGTAACTATGGAAGTTGTACCGTGATTAAATCAACGAGAAAAAGGAAACACAACTATGCATCGGCTGTCAACAGTTGGGCGGCAAACTTGTTTAAAAGAAGAAGATTAACTGTAGTGTGTGTATATTATCATTGTGAACCTAAAATTTGTACAAAATATTAACGTGGTGCAGTGGTTGGTTCGTTATGTTTTGAACGTGTAGTCCCGGGTTCTAATCTGTGGTCTACCATTTTTTCCTATTTTTCTTTGTTTTAATTACATAAGAGTATCACAAGTTTCATAGAAGGTCCCTCTCATTTAACTTTGTTAAATAATAGTTATGTATAGTTATAATGGACTTATTATATGAGGAAAAAATATACATATGTACATTATGGGTGTGTATTTCACGAACTTTGTTTATATGTAACACACACATATATATATATATGTGTGTATGTATGTATGTATTTATGTATTGTATGTATGTATGTAAATGAGGGTATTAGATGATTATTTCAATCGCATTGGTTATTTGAATTCGTGATTTAGAGAAGAAAGAAGAAAAAAAGTATAAATAAATAAATAAAACTCATAATTTACGGATGTTACAGTCTTACCTACTTTTAGGAATTTCGTCCCGAAATTAAGGGGAAACCATAACTGGTAACTGTTTTAGCATTTTCCCTAGGAATTTACATAAAATCAGAGTAAGGTTTAGGTTTAATTGTGGCGGTAACGTTCCGGGTAGAGGAATCGCTCTTTGTTGTCAAAAGTGTAGAAGTGAAAAGGCGTCGTAACACGGAGATGTTTCATAGCATGACAAGGATTTACTACTGAGTTGCGTTCATAATGTCTAATTGGATTTGCATCATGATATCGAAGCGTCATAAGGTTACATATGAACTCACAAAACGAAATCTTCAACTACATCGTTATCCCGATTGAGATTGACACTGCTTACACAAAACTTCCCATGACAATCTAACAATGCTTTTGATCACTTGACAAGAAACATTTATATATAGGAAGAACCAGCGGCGTATCCACCATGTCCTTGTCAAACTTTCATTGGCTTTGTTATAACGTCATGATTAGTTTTGTGTGACTCGTCCTAAGATCTACCAAACATAAACAAACACAACAACCAATACTTGGGTCTCGAATCCGAAAAAGGCAACCTAAATGATGGCGGTACCTCTATCTTGTGTTATAAGGAAGTGGTCCACCTATGAAAAAGTGAGACTTAACCCACTTCCCTAAATTACGAGACGAGGTTCACCATGATGCCTGATGACATGAAATGACATGAAGTTTAATCGATGAAAATCAAACAAATTGGCATAGCATGATATAAATTGCAATGTGTAACACATTGTAAAATCGTGTCCAATAGTATAGTGACACATGTTGTAATTATTTTTAGTCTATTAAAGACTAATAAGGACTAAAGGTATCAACATTCTCAAAAACTCGGCTTCTGAGTGACTGATATGTCAACATGCCTAGCGTCTGAGTGACTGATATGTCAACATGCTTAAACTTGGCCTCTGAGTAACTGATATGTCAACATGCCTAGCCTCTGAGTGACTGATATTTCAACATGCTTAAACATTGGCCTCTGAGTGACTGATATGTCAATATGCCTAGCCTCCGAGTGACTGATATGTCAACATGTATATAATGAGCCTCTGAGTGATCCTTTACAAAGTCCTAACTCTCATATATCCCATTCGTTGGACGAGAAATATCAAATCCATAAATATGTGAAAGTTGGATAATGGAGGGGTTAAAAGTGTCAACATGTTAATTCATACCTCTGAGTAACCTTTTAACGACCCGAGAGCTCGACAATGTCCGGGCATACTTCCGGGTATGCCAAATATTTGTTACGGAGGGCTAAATATGCTAAAAAGGTGTTTTAGAATGTTTTAGAGGGTTTTATAAGTTAAGGGGCAAAAAGTGTCAAACTTTGAAACTAGCCATGGGGCGCTCGCGGGTGTGGAGAGCAAGGCCTGTGCCTCTCGCGGGGCGCGAGAGGCCTGTGTCTGCAGAAAATTTGCTTAGCCTCCACACAAATTGCCAAAAACCATTTAATTCGAAACCATGGCTTCCCAAACAACTATGCCACATTTTGGGACACTTGTAAGCTTCCTCTTACACCCCTTAACACCTGGCATCACCTCCTTCAAGCTCTCCAATTATAAATAGGTGCCAAGGTTCACCATTTGAACTTACACCTTTCTCATTCACAACTCTATCTCCTTCCTCTGGAAGTTCCTATCTGAAAGGAGCATCCAACTAAGTTCTATTGCATTCTAGGAACCTCTTGTAAGTGTTCCTTACTCTTGCATTTTCGTTTATAGGCTTTTATAGCCAAAAGTTAAGTGTTTTACGGAAAACGCCTTGACTTTCGGTTAAGACCATTATGGTCCACCCATTGTTCATAATGAACATGGCTAAGTGATCGTAATAAGGTAGGTGTTAGTCCCTATAAAGTCCTTGCGGCTTATAAAATGGTTTTAACTATATCTTTTCAAAACAAATCTTTACCTACTGATATGTTATATTAAATAACATATCTAAGACTTGTTAATCTGATCATAACATCAGTTTTCATTAAACATCACATAAATCGTCATTTTACGACATAAGCGTCGTTTCGGCGCATAGTATGGTTTTAAACCATATTTACCAACCGAAACTTGTTACCTACTGATTTTAAAACTTATTTTAAATATTTTTACAATAGGTACATGATACAAACTCAGAATCCCAAATAGTTTATAAACTATGTGTAAAATGACCAAAATGCCCATTTGGTGCATAGTTTGGTCATAAAAGATAAATTACACATATAACTAACATCCTACTGATATTATATCATAAATAAGTTAGTTTTCCAGAATACTTATAGATATAAAATTAAATTATATTCAAGTTCCTTTTATAAGGTATGAAATTACCAAAATGCCCTTATGAGGCATAGTTTCACTTTAAAATCATAACGGGCATAAAAGTTGATATCCTACTGATATTACAACTTATTTAAAGTGTAGTGGCATATAGAATTTGCCCATGACTTATCCGTTACCCGATGTCGCTGATATGCATACGGTTAAGCATATGTAACTAGTTCACGAAAATTTAACCAAAACGGGTCTAACCTTGTCATTTAAGTCCGAAAATCCAGAATGTTTATAGTTTATCCATATTACACAAGTCAAGGTACTTGTTGGGATTTACCTACATTCTATCTGATCGTCGTGTAATCTAGCGTTATACGTTTTGATCAAGTACGCTAGTCGGTGTAAGTCTATGACTTAAATAAAACCGTTAGTATTTAATTGGTTAGCTTATGCCATAATCCAGACTACAAACATTCCGGTAAATGCTATCAGCACTTAGTGCTTTTACGTACGGCTGAATTAATAAATCTAGCGTTTAAACGAAGAATAGCTCATGTAAATACTCTCGACTTTCCCCTATACGGGCTTGGGTTACGGTAAACTATTACCGCTTGGTTGGAAATGGGATCAATCGAATGCCAGATTGTGGCTAGTAAATCCGCATATTCTGTTTTAATCGGTTTTGTTTGATAACTTAAACATCGGGGGTTAACTACCGTGTCCTGGATATCCTCGGCTCAACATTAGTTAATGGCCACGACCTTAGCGCAGGGTGTAGGAATACACCTGACAGATGCTCAAAAGCAATTACCCAAGACGTTGGGGATAACTACTTCGTGAGTTCGTAAGTAGTGTGTAGTTAATCATGTCTCGGTTTTTGCACTGGGCCCTGTATGTATGGACATTCATGTGAATCTGTTAACAAGGTTGCAACGTCAACTTTCTCAAGTTATAAAAGATTTTGTGCTGATACGCACTTAAACATATTTTAAATGTTTTCAAAATGAGTCAGTTGGGTGTATTTACCAACAAAAGCTGACGTATTTTCAAAAGACTAAGTTTGCAGGTACAATACGAAAATAGGCTGGAAGTGCTCGGTAGTGATAAGAGGATCTTGTAAATCCTAGATCTGCCCAAAGTCTGTTTTACATTCTTTCTTTGTACAATTTATGATCCTCTGTGGATCTTCTATTACGAGCCTGTATATTATTTTGTATTTCGAACATTCGGTTTGTAATAGTAATTTAAATCCAAGACTTCTGCTGTGATGTGTTTAATTGACTATGATGATATCAACTTTACATCACGATATTCCCCATCCGGGCCCACCGGTGTTTGGTTGAAAATATGGGGTGTGACAGGTTTGGATATCTCCTTCGTGAGTTCGTAAGTGGTGTGTAGTTAATCATGTCTTGGTTTTCGCACTAGACCATGTATGTATGGACAAACATGTGAATCTGTTAACAAGGTTACAACGTCAGCTTTATAAGCACTTAAAACATATTTTAAATGTTTTCAAAATGAGTCAGTTGGGTGTATTTACCAGCAAAACTGACGTATTTTGAAAAGACTAAGTTTGTAGGTACAATACGAAAATAGGCTGGAAGTGCTCAGTAGCGATAAGAGGAACTTGCAAATCCTAGATCTGCCCAAAGTCTGTTTTACATTCTTTCTTTGTACAATTTATGATCCGCCTGTGGATCTTCTATTATGAGCCTGTATATTATTTTGTATTTCGAACATTCGTTTTGTAATAGTAATTTAAATCCACGACTTCCGAATTGCTGTGTTTAATTGACTATGATGATATCAACTTTACGTCACGATATTCCCTACTTGGGCCCACCGGTGTTTGGTTGAAAATACGGGATGTGACACAATGATAGCAATAATGTTATCTTGAATGTTAAAACCCAAAAAAAAACGATGGTAACTTGAATAATCAACACAAGAAATGGAATTGAAAAAAAATTATATTAAGAATGAATGGTTGGAGCGGAGCCGTAAGTCTTTGTGGGGGAAGGCTAGTTGGGTTGCTCGTTTGCACCATTGTCGTTAACTTCGGCTGGGATCGCGTTGATGTTGTAGGCTCTACCCCTTGCTGTTGGTTCACTTGGTTAACTGTGTTTGCTTGAGCTTGAGCGTTAATGATGTTAATGAGCCTAGGGCATGTATTTCTGAGGTGGGTAGGGTCACCACAATTAAAGCAAGCTCGAACATATGGAACCATGGGATAATGAGGTTGTTGATAGGGTTGGATCATGTTTTGGGCAGGGAGCGGAGCTTGGTTTTGAGGAGTACGACATGTGTTACTCAAATGACCATAACGGCCACAATTGGCACAAAGAAGACAGGGTATGGTGAGTTGGTGGTGATAGTGGCAGGTGTTGCATTGAGGATGAAGACCAATGTAGGGTTTCTTGTTTGGATAAGCTGGGTTGTGTGCTACTTGGGTGATTGGGATGGCTTGAAGGGGTACAGCTTGTGAGGTTGGGTTAGTCGAGGCAATAGCGTAGTTTTTACCGTCACGCTTTCGTTTGGTATCGGTACGGGAGTACGATTTGGTCCTGGTTGTCTTTGGCTCTTCTACTGAAGCCTTGTCAGTTGTGCCCTTCTTTTTAAAGTCTCCATTTCGGATATGGTTTTCGGTGAGTTCAGTGGCTAATTCCATAACAGCTTCCAATGTTGCGGGTACCGTACTCATCCTGGAATCCTGGATACCAGAAGGAAGACCCCTAATGTAATGTTCAATGAGACGGTAAGGAGGATTGAACATTTTTTGGGACCATCTGGTTCAGCTCGAGGAAATGTTCGTTATAGGCCATGTGGTCTCCGTCATTTTGCTTTAAGAGTAGAATGTATCCTCCAACTTCTTGATCTCACTTCTAGGACAGAACCGTTTAGTCATTAGTTCCTTGAGTTGTTCCTAAGTTAGGGCCACGGCAGCTTCAGCCCCTCTTCGACCCTTTTCAGCGTTCCACCAGGTTAAGGCTGTCCCAATGAGACGACCGGTAGCATAATGAACTTTGCGATCGTTAGGGCAGTCACAATTTAGGAAAGTGCTTTCCATTTCCTCGAACCATCGAAGGAGTGCAGTGACTCCTTTTGTTCCCTCATATTTTGGGGGGTCACAAGACTTGAAGTGCTTATAGGAGCATTTGGATGAAGTTGCGGGAGCATTTGCAGCGTTTGGTTCGACTTGATTGACTTGGTTATTAGCGAGGGCTTGTTGAACTTGGATCACAATGTTAGGAATCACGGCAGCCATTTGCTTGGCGATCTGGGCAGCCATGCGACATCGGGTTCGTTATGTGTTGAACGTGTAGTCCGGGTTCGAATCCCACGGTCTACCGTTTTTTTTTTCTATTTTTCTTTATTTTAATTACATAAGAGTATCACAAGATTCAAAAGTTTCACAGAAGGTCTCTCTCATATAACTTTGTTAAATAATAGTTATATATAGTTATAATGAACTTGTTATACAAGAAAAAAAAATATATATATATGTACATTATGGGTGTGCATTTCACGAACTTTGTTTATATGTAATGTATGTATGTATGTATGTATGTATGTATGTATGTACGTATGTATGTATATGAGGGTATTGCATGATTATTTCAATCGCATTGGTTATTTGAATTCATGATTTAGAAAAGAAAGAAGAAAAAAAGAATAAATAAATAAATAAAACTCAAAGTTTCAAAACGGGTTGAATTTTTGGGAGCCCTTTTTTACGGATGTTACACAGACTTTCCACAGGGCGTCAGCGATGCCATGCTCTGATCCTCTTCGTTGATTTTTTATTGTTGAGTGTTTTGAATTAAAACCCATTTTTGGGGTCATTAGTTGGGGGTTACGTATTTTGGAGTTTGAAACTTCTCTTGGAACTAAGAACCATCATCAACACCATCCTCAATCCATCTGATTCACCATCAATCATCCACAATCATCATCCACCAATTCATCCTAACTAGGGGTGCTAAACGGGTCGTGTTCGCGGGTTGGCGGGTTCAACCGACCCGAACCCGAAAATTGTACACGAACCCGAACCCGATCCGAACCCGATTTATCATATATATGAACCCGAACACGACCCGAAGTTTTGTGGGTTGACCCGAACACGACCCGTTTAACACGAATTTTTTAAGTTTTTTTTCTAAAACTAATATATTAAAATTAAAAATTACTTAAAAACACAAATTTATATAATAATATCATATTTAAATTATATAAGCTATGTTAATTTCTCCTTTTAAGTTATAATCATGGCATAAAATACACACCCATTTAATTTATAAGATAAAATATATTGTAAAAAAGTATAATATAGTATAAATGTGTTAAACGGGTCAACCCGCCAACCCGACCAGTTGACCCGAACCTGACCAGTAAACCTAAACGGGTTCGCGTGTTCAACCCGAAACTGACCCGAACCGTTTAAACGAAACCTAAACCCGCGAATTTCGTGTTAGGTTCCTGTCGGTTTCCGGATCGTGTCAGAAATTCACACCCCTAATCCTAACCCTAATTCACCATCATCATCATCTCACCAATCAATCCACCACCACTATCAACTACAAACCCTAACCATCATCAAAACTTCAAGATATTCATGTGCGAGTTTCAATCATCCGGTGATCACATTCTATTCACCATGAGCGGCCAATTCTTTTGGTTTCGCCCAGGTATAGACTTTTGTAAGGTTTCTAGGGTTTGATACATGTTTAGCATTTTATTTGCGACAAGTTGAGTTTACATTTGAATTGATTTATAATTGTCTTGCATTTGAACTATATTTGTGAATTGTCGAGTGAGTATAAAATTTGACTTTGCAAAACAATTCGTGTATTTATGCCTTATCATTAGAAAGGATTTACATGTCCTAGGTAAAGAAGTGCATTGTGGTCCGTCTTAAACATTGATAGCAATTGGCACCTAAGCCTCGTGACACTAAAACCGTTAATAACCGAATTTAACTAAATCAAGTTAAAAACATGTAGAAACCCTAGGCCTTGCAATTTTCGAACAGGGTGTGAACCTTGTTCTCCAATTATCGTTTTAATCAAACAATCAAGTTTTCATGCAATTAAAAGTGTTCAAGTTTTTTGTAGTTATCTAGTAACAAACTCGTCAGTTAATTCCGACACTCTTTTCAAAACAAACAAAAACTATTAATCAACATGGAAAGCTTTATAAATTTGTGATAGATATTAATAATCAATCACGTTCGTGCCTACAAACCATAAACTCTTCATGGATCGACCTCGTACTAACACTAACTCAAAGTTAAGGATAATTCAGGCTTATAAATATTATCTTTGACTGCGACGCGATATCCCAATCACTTTACATGGCTTTAGAATACTGACTTTCGGTTGAGCTTTATTGATATTATGACTTTACTAGAGAGGGTGTTAGTTACTAGATGGAATCATCTCATTCCTATTGAAGTTCACATTCTAAGATGGATAAATTCTTCAAAATTTCTTCTTATTTGTCCTAATATAGTGGATCGAGGAATTGATGTTCATCGGTTCTTTGCCCCACATGTTCTAAATCAGAGGAGACTATGGGTCATTTGTTTGGCACTTGTGAGACTGCTTCTAGGGTCTCGATAGCTATTTCTAAATGGCTCGACTTAGCGCTGATTTTAGATCTTACTTGTTCAGGGAACGTTATTTGGCTAGACTCGTAATATGTTTCAGAAAAGAAGAAAAAAAATCATACGTGGTGTTATTCTTTCATCTTGGTGGGTGATTTGGAAATTTTGGAGTCAGATTGTTTTTTCGAGTGTAGAAAAGGTCTTATTTTTTACTCTATTCTTATTTATAAGATTTCGGGGCTTAGAACACTCACAGTTGAGCCCTCTCTCCTTCCCCATACCTAAATGTAAGATTTGCAATTTTCATTACCTTTTGAACTTATCAATACGAATATTACTTGATTATCATTTAGCATAAATCCTTACTTTGTAACATATCTAACATCGTGTTAATTACTTGTAATTACTTGGATTTCAATTATTTAGGTATGTGCCTAAGTATATCATAGACGTATTAGATATATAACGACTTGATCACAACCTTAGGGGTCTAAATTAATAAAAAAACTGAAGTTAAAGCCTATCTTGAACCATCATGTAGTAGAACGTGGTTTTACTACTTCGTGCACCTTACTTACCAACTATCAACTGTCAAGTATGTCTAACTTAATCAATACATCAACCTTGGATGCTCAACGTATTCCTTTATTATCACAATCAAGTTTGTAGAAGAAGACTTTCCTTAAATATGCTTAAAAAAACACATGAAACGACCAAATTATGTATATGTAACTTTACCGGGCTTGCAAGATCCTTTCTAGACCTAACCCATCTTCCTCGGCCTAACATTTAATAAAAAACCCAACCCTTTTCCTTCCAAAATTTCGTGCTCAACTCTCCCCAAAACCTAACTTAGTCACAAAGTAGTTACCTAATTTACAACCCCATCAACCCTAACTTTGTTCTAAGGACTTACCATATTTACCCCCTCTTAAATCAACTATGTATAGGTCTTCCCTGCCAACATTGCACAAGTTGTGGCCGTGCGGGTCACACCATCCAAACCTGCCGTACCCTTCAGCGATTAAACCGCAGTCAACCTCCAACCCAAACCCAAAACAAATAGGGTCCAAGCCCAACAACCCTTACTTCTACCGCCTGCTCAACTCGCAGCCCAACCTTACTACCAACCCAACTACCCCATGATGCAACCCATGTGAGCCTGTTTCAATTGTGGGGACCCAAACCACTTTAGGAACACTAGCCCACGCCTGGTGAACATCATCCATGCCCAAGCTCAAGCAAACCCGGTAAACCAAGCTAACCAAGCTCCTCCACCAGCTAGAGGAAGAGCTTTCAATATCAACTCCAACCAAGCCAGGGCTGACAACAATGTGGTCAACGGTACGTTTCTCATAAATAGGAGTTATGCATCCATATTATTCGATACTGGTGCGGATAAAAGCTTTGTGTCTTTAGAATTCGAATCTATCCTCGACCAACCTCGTGATAATCTTGTTGAATCTCTAACGGTGGAAGTTGCTGACGGAAAACCCACTTCATTAAATTCTATTATACGCGATTGTACTCTCACCCTAAATGATCACGATTTTCCAATTGATCTCATTCCTATGAAATTGGGAAGTTTCGATGTTATCATCAGCATGGACTGGCTCAGCCAGCATCACGCTGAAGTGGTGTGCCATGAAAAATCCATTCGTATTCCGCTCGCCGACGGTCAGACACTACGTATCTTTGGGGAAACCCCTTCGAAAGAACTCAAATTGATGTCCTGTCTTCAAGCCCGAAGTTATCTTCGCAAGAACTACGTCGCATTTCTAGCTCACGTCATCAACAAGGGAGACAAGGAGAGAAAGCTCGAAGATATTCCAATTGTGAAAGAATTCCCGCAAGTTTTTCCCGACGACGTTTCAGGACTTCCTCCTGTGAGAGAAGTCGAATTTCGAATCGATCTTGTGCCTGGCGCTACACCGGTCGCAAAATCCCCTTATAGGTTAGCCCCATCCGAGATGCAAGAGTTGGCCAGTCAACTGCAAGAGTTGACTGACAAAGGATTCATACGTCCTAGCTCATCGCCTTGGGGTGCGCCTGTTCTTTTTGTGAAGAAGAAAGATGGAACGTTTCGCATGTGCATTGATTATAGAGAACTCAACAAGTTGACGGTTAAAAATCGCTATCCACTGCCTCGCATTGACGACCTTCTAGACCAACTTCAAGGCGCCACCTGTTTTTCCAAAATCGACCTTCGTTCTGGTTATCATCAGCTTAGAGTGCGCGAAGAAGATATCCCAAAAACCGCCTTCCGAACTCACTATGGTCATTACGAGTTCATGGTTATGCCTTTTCGTTTAACCAACGCCCCCGCTGTCTTCATGGATTTAATGAATAGGGTATGCAAACCCTACCTCGACCGTTTCGTCATAGTCTTCATCGACGACATTCTTATCTACTCCAAGTCAAAATCCGATCATGAGCGACACCTTCGACTCATACTTACACTCTTAAGGACTGAAAAGCTTTATGCTAAATTCTCAAAATGCGAATTCTGGTTAGGAGAAGTACAATTCCTTGGTCATGTCGTCAATGACAAAGGGATTCATGTCGATCCTTCAAAAATAAAGGCAGTACAGGAATGGCAAGCGCCATGTACCCCTACCGAAGTTAGGTCATTTCTTGGTTTGGCTGGTTATTACCGACGCTTCATTGCCAATTTTTCCCGTATCGCTGTACCGCTCACGCCTTGACTCACAAAGGAAAACCCTTCATTTGGGACCTAAGCAAGAGGAGGCCTTCCAAACTTTAAAGCAAAGGCTTTGTGACGCACCTATCCTTATACTCCCTGAGGGTTGCGATGACTTTGTGGTTTATTGCGACGCATCAGGGCAAGGACTAGGCTGTGTATTGATGCAAAGAGGAAAAGTGATAGCCTATGCCTCTAGGCAACTCAAAGTTCATGAGAAGAATTATACCACCCACGACCTGGAACTTGGAGCCGTTGTGTTCGCTCTCAAGATATGGAGACATTACCTCTACGGTACCAAGTGTGAAATATACACTGACCACAAGAGTCTCCAACATATCTTCAACCAGAAAGAGTTGAATATGAGGCAACGAAGATGGGTCGAACTTCTCAACGATTACGACTGTGAAATTGGGTACCATCCTGGCAAGGCAAACGTGGTGGCCGATGCGCTCAGTCGAAAAGGATATGCGAACTCTATTCGTCTTCTATGTTCGCAAATCATAACCGACATCAAAGATCGAATCCGGGCAGCTCAACATGTTTCTGTAACAGAAAATGACGTACGCGATGAGCTGTCATGTGGAGCTGAACTCAAAATTGAAACCAAATCCGATGGTATTCTATACTATTTAAACCGCATATGGATTCCTGATCGCGATAATCTTCGTGATTTCCTCATGAATGAGGCACACAAAACACGATACTCTGTACACCAAGGAGCCGATAAGATGTATCAAGACCTACGATACACCTACTGGTGGCCTGGCATGAAAAAGGACATCGCTATTTTTTTTCCAAGTGCCTTACCTGTTCCAAAGTGAAAGCTGAACATCAAAGACCTTCAGGACTTCTAGCCTAACCCGAAATACCTGTATGGAAGTGGGAAAACATAACCATGGACTTCATTACCGGGTTACCTCGCACCTCCAATGGGTATGACACCATATGGGTAATCATTGATCGTCTTACAAAATCAGCTCACTTCATTCCGATCCGCGAGGACTTCAAGAACGAGAAGTTAGCTCGTATCTACACCAGCGAGATCGTAAGCCGTCATGGTGTACCGTTAAGCATCATTTCAGACCGTGATGGTCGTTTCACTTCACGAACATGGCGAGCCGTACAAACCGCTTTGGGTACACGGTTAGACCTTAGCACCGCCTTTCACCCTCAAACTGATGGTCAATTTGAACGCACCATCCAAACCCTTGAAGACATGCTTCGAGCATGTGTCATAGACTTCAAAGGGAACTGGGACGCTCACCTACCGTTAGTCGAGTTTTCGTACAACAATAGCTATCATTCAAGTATCGGCATGGCTCCTTTCGAAGCTTTATATGGTCGTAAGTGCCGATCTCCAGTATGTTGGCACGAAAGTGGTGAAGCGCAAATCACCGGACCTGAATTGATTCAAGAAACAACCGACAAAATCCTTCAAATTCGAAACAATCTCCTAGTGGCTCAAAGTCGTCAAAAGAGTTATGCTGACAAACGACGAAAGCCTCTAGAGTTTTGTGTTGGTGATCAAGTACTTTTGAAAGTATCATCGTGGAAGGGAGTGGTTCGTTTTGGCCAAAAGGGCAAGCTAGCACCACGCTACGTAGGACCTTTCAAGATACTCGAAAGAGTAGGACCTGTAGCCTACAAGCTTGACCTACCAGAAGAACTCAACAGAATTCATCCCACGTTCCACGTATCAAACTTGAAAAAGTGTCTCGCCGATGAAAACCTCCATATCCCTCTAGAAGATATTCAAGTCGATGAATCAATGCACTTCGTGAAAGACCAGTGGAAATCATGGATTTCAGTGAGAAACGTTTGAGGCGAAGTCGTATTCCAATTGTCAGGGTACGTTGGTAGTCAAAACGAGGACCTGAGATTACTTGGGAACGTGAAGACTCAATGCGCGAGAAATACCCGCATCTTTTTCCGGTTGCAACTACAACTTAAATTTCGGGACGAAATTTCTAAAAGTAGGGGATACTGTAACATTTGCATAAATCGGGTTTCGAAAGCCCGCCCCAGATTATCAATCAAAGTGTATTTATTCTTGTCGTTCGGTTAATTTTTATATTTCTTATATAAATAATGATAATTAGTGTTTAAAAATAATCTTAATAAATAACCAATTAAATAATAAATATTTAGATAATTAAAAAGCACAAAAAAAAAATACTAAAGGAAAATAGGTGAACCGGGAATCGAACCCGGGTCGCCCGAGTAACCACACACAACAAACACCACTGCGCTGCACATATCAATCGTGCTATCTTTAGATTTTTATTTCCCTTACATTCAAGTTAAAAAGAACCTGCAACACCCTCATTCTTCCCCTCGCCGGAAATCTCGGCAATCTACGCGGTTGCCTCTAAAATCACAACTGTCCGATCTAATTTTGGTAAATGCCCGTCTGTGATTGAGCTGGCAATCAATCCAAGCCAATTGTTGCCGAAACCGAGCTCTCGATCACCCCTATAAATACCAGTCGGATTCTCCCCGACTAAACTCGCTCATATTCTCTATCTTACTCTCTAAAACTCGGTCGTCTGAAAGAAACTCTGTTCCACCGGAGAATCACCGGAATCGTCGGAATCCAGCCGCCGGAATCGTGCCGCCATCTCTGTTACGGTAGACCTCTTCTACTATTCTTTTTCACCTAATTAACATTATATGCGGTCGATCACTAATATCAATCAGAAAGAAAATCTATTCAGGCGGGTAAAAGTTCTGGTTTAAGTTTAAAATGAAGAAGACAAAGTGAGTTAAGTGTTTTTTATGTAATTAAAATGAATGTTTCAAACGGGTTAGACACACAGTCCAGTGGTGGACTGTGTGCAAACACGATATACACGTCCCAGGTTCGAATCCGGCTCATGACCGCATCAATGCACATAACCGTTTTTATTTTGAATGAAATATAGCAGTGGCAGTGTGTATACAAATATAATTAAAATCCTAGATTTAACCGGGTTAGACACACAGTCCAGCGGTGGACTGTGTGCAAAACACCACCAAGGTCCCGGGTTCGAAACCCTTGATGCGCGTCCGGTTCGATCCAGTATAACCTTTTTAAAACCTTGACTAAATTTGAATGAACCCAAGATGTATATAAGAATAATTAAAATCCGAAATCTTACGGGTTAGACACGTAGCTCAGTTGGAAGAGCTGCGTGCACACGAACTAGAGGTCGCGGGTTCGAGTCTCTCCCCCCGCATACAAGCCGCTGCTCGGCCGGTCTGACAGACATTGTCAGACTGACAGTCTATATTTTTTTCTTTTATCTTTTTTTTTATTATTCCATTTATTATTTATTTATTATTTCATAGTTAGATTAAAAGAGAAGTTACTTCAAAATACCTAAAATAAAAAGCTTAAATATTAATAAAAATCACAAAAATATACTCAAAAATCTAAACAAAGGTTTTTAAATCAAAAAGTTAGTTTATTTATTTATCAAGTTATCACGTTGTATTTTAGGTTAGTATTCTTACGTCGGTCCAATTTCTCAACTCGTGCGCACCCGTCATCAATCAAGACTATGCATGTCACACCCCGACCCGCAGCGGAAAAGGTGATCGGGGCATGATTGGGTTATCATCAAAGCTCATGACATTTATTATATGTTTCATATTCATTAATACAATTTAATGGAAATTTACAATAAATGATACAACGTGTTCTAACTATCAATCTAAGCTTCTTGGTTCTCTTCTAAGGCATGTCCTATGTTTTCCTTGCTTCAACCTGTTCACCTGTATCATGTGTAAAAAGGTTTTTGGATCAACATAATGTTGGTGAGTGAATCCTATGGAAAACATTTGAACAAGTTTATCCAATTGATTATAAATAAGGTGCATACCATATATGAGTAAATGTAGATGTAAGTTTATTCACACAACACATAATATCGAATATTGAACACACATCACCAAATAATTGTTTTGAGGCACGCGTTGTTCGACTCGTCTCTCACGAGGAACTGATGGGCCTAATGAATGAGTTTTGAGGCACGCGTTGTTCTTACGAACTGATGGGCCTAATGTATGAGTTTTGAGGCACGCGTTGTTCTTACGAACTGATGGGCCTAATGTATGAGTTTTGAGGCACGCGTTGTTCTCGTCTCCCACGAGGAACTGATGGGCCTAATGAATGAGTTTTGAGGCACGCGTTGTTCTTACGAACTGATGGGCCTAATGTACAACATTGACAATATGAATACATCACAACCAATAATAGTTACATTCTAGTTTAGTTCATATAATGGTATAACACAAATTTGCATAAGAGAATTAGTTTAAACGACACATGATACACCCCAAAACATGAATAAAAAGGGGAGTTTGTAAGAATTCACTCACATTGGGTGCGTTCGGTTGATGAGGTTGAATGCACGCGAAATGGTTTTAACCACGAGTGAAATTAACCTAGATAAATCGCATTATGGTTTGGTAAGTAAACGGATTTTATTAATCTATTTAGTAGGATTGTTGGGTGTATTTTTGTGAGTTTGAGGCTATTTTCTAACCTTAAAAATGTTATTTTTAAGTATTTTTAATTGATTTTAAATAAAAATAATTAAATAAAAAAAAATAATAAAAAAATATTTTATTTTTGCTACAGTAACTTTGACCGTTGACTTTGACTATCGTTGACCAGTTCGGAAGGCGTATTGTTGTGCGCCGGGTGAGGCTCGAACCCGAGACCTCCCGTACGCGTGCACGCAGCTCTACCAACTGAGTTACGTGTCTAACCCGTTATATATCCGATTTTAATTATATATATATATTAATTAGAGTTAAACAGAAATCCTTTTATTTTTTTAAAAACGAAATAATTCACAAACCGGTGCGCTCCACAGGTCTCGAACCCGGGACCTGTGGGTTAGCGGACACACACTCCACCACTGGACTGTGTGTCCCACTTGGTTATAAACTCGGTTATCAATATACTTAACATATACTCAAGGCGACTCCGGTTCAGTTTGCTGAAAAAAGAATTTTTCTCAAGGCGGCGTGTGTGGAACCGGAATCGAACTCGTGACCTTAGCGTTAAATGTGCACACAGTCCACCGCTGGACTGTGTGTCTAACCCGGTAAATAACTTGATTTTAATTATACTTAACCGTTACCGAAATGTCGTCTTCTTCGCTGTTTTTAACCGGAAGTGACGGCTGACTGGTTCGAAAGGTTGATTCATGTTCTTTTAGCGTTTAACGATCAATTACAGACGAGATAAAAGTAAAAAGGAAAGGAATTAGACGTGAAAAGTACCAACTGGTTTTACTCTGTTTTCCGGCAGAACTCCGGCGACAGCAATCTTTTTCCGGCGACAGTATCTTGCAGCAGAGAGTCCTCCGAAGGCTTACAAAGGGTGTGGGTGACTTCGGTAAAGGTTTAGGGGGTTCAGTAAAGCTCAGAGATTACGGATACGGTTTTCTGGCGAAGTATAAGATAGTTCCGGCGAGTGAGTTTTCGCCGAGAAAAGGTGCGATTTGAGTGTGTAAGGTTTCTGGCGAGTTGTGGGTGTATTTATAGGGTAGTATTGGGATGAATGGGGTCTGAATTCGGTCTTAATTCGAAGTCAACCGTACTCCGGCGGTTATGGCTGATGTCGCGGTTCAGACGTCGGTTATAACCGTTGTAGGAGTAAATTCTACGGTTTATCTTGAGCGGAAACTTAATTAAACGGCGAAGTCGTCGGGATTTCCGACGACTGCTAATTTGGGCGCAATTTACTGATTTTAACTTTGAAACTTGATATTTGAATTAAGTGTTTCCTTGTGTTAACAGAAAAACAAAGTGGCGGAGCGGTTGTTTGGTTGAGTGATAGTTTGTTTGGTTGAACCGGATACAGACCCGAGTTCGAAACCCGGCATGGGTAAAACATTTTTATTTTGTTATTTTTATCAGTTTTTCAAAAACTAAATATATATCCCCGCATAAAAATTGATTACGGATCGTTTAAAATTATTTTGGGCATTTAATTCGCAACGAAAAATTTGACTGACTGTTCGGTTGATAAACGGAGCGGGTTTGGTAAATCCGTTTTTGACGGATGTTACAGTATCCCCTGCTTTTTAGAAATTTCGTCCCGAAATTTAAATAGGGATATAATTGACTAAAAGAATGATGGTGTTTAGTTTTGACAGTTACATGCTTTAGAAGAAATAAGGGTTTAAGTTTTTGGTTTGAGGCGGTAACGTTCCTTGCAAAGGTTAAGTATCCTAATACAGGAATCGCTTTTTGTTGCCTACTGTATAAGTATTGTTAAGCAAGAATGATTCGCCAAAATGATATCATGCATAAAAGTTTGAATATGCTTAGGGTTATATCCTAAGGCAGAAATTCTACAATAAACATAACAACTAACAATTGTATCCATATTCTGATAGCATATATGTTTGAATGGTGATGGTTTCTCTCTCGTTTGTTATGATGGAGAGGTTAGTTTATGTAGAAATGGAACACAATCCAATTTCTTTAAATAGTGAGATGATGTAATTGTAACGCAAATTTCAACCAAGGCAATACTAAATCCTACATGGAACTCCTCATAACCACCTGATAACGCCTCTGATCCTTTGGCAAGAATACTTATATATAGGAAGTACCAGCGGCGTATCCACCATATTCTTGTCAAATTTTCATTGGTTTTATCAGTGAATTATGATTAGTCCTATAACTCTACAACCAATACATCAAACATAAAAATACTGAGATGAAATATATCTGTGCGATCAAGGCTCAATCAAACGGAGCCGATCGTGTTGTATGTATTGAAAATTGAAATTGTCGGTGTGCTCAAGGCTCAATCAAACGGAGCCGAGCTTATTGCATGTATTGAAAATGAATAACTTAATCACACAAACAACCTATGCATGGAACCTCTCATAACCGCCTGATAATGCTTCCGATCATTTGACAAGAATACTTATATATAGGAAGTACCAGCGGCGTATCCACCATATTCTTGTCAAATTCCCATTGACTTTATCCGCAAGTTATGATTAGTTCTATGCGACTCTACAACACAACAACCAGCGCTTGAGTCTTAATTCTGATAGTATCCGTGTTTGACAAAACCTCTCTCGTTTAATATGATGGAGAGGTTAGTCTATGTAGAAGTGAGACACAACTCAACTTCTTTAAATGATGAAACTGAGATATGTCATGAAGTATGATGATATGAATATTAAATCAATGAGTATAAAACAAACTGAACTAGTAACTTGCATTAAAATTTCTTGGATAAAATTCCAATTGAGATACGTGAAAATTGAGATAACATGGAGAAAAACATAAAAACTAAGTGGTTGGAGTTGAATCTTGATTCTTGGTGAGAGAAGACTAGTTAAGTGGTTGGTTTGGTCCGTTAACATCTTCAACAGGATTGGCGTTGATGTTATAAACTCTTCCTCTTACTGGCGGTGGAGCTGGGTTTGCTTGGTTTGCTTGGTTAACTGGGTTTGCTTGAGCTTGGGCGTTTATGATGTTAACCAAACGAGGGCATGTGTTTCTAAAATGGGTAGGGTCGCCACAATTGAAACAAGCTCGAACGTATGGGTACACGGGTATTGAGGTTGTTGATATGTTTGGATCATGGGTTGAGTAGGGGTTGAGGTTTGGTTTTGAGGGGTGCGGCAAACTTTGCTCAAATGACCGTAGCGTCCACAATTCGCACATAGTCGACAGGGTAATGTAGATGGATGGTGATAGAAACAGGTGTTGCATTGAGGGTGAGGTCCAATGTAAGGCTTCTTGTTTGGGTAAGTTGAGTTGGGTGCTATTTGGGCGTTTGGGATAGTTTGAGGAGGTACAACTTGTGAAGCGGGTTGGTTGCGTTGGGTGACGGCGAAGATTTGCCCATCACGTTTTCTCTTAGAAGTAGATGGTGTAAAGGATTCGGTTCGGGTGGGGTTTGAGTTTTCGGTTGATGCTTTATCCTTCTTCTTCTCTTCTCTGAGATCTTTGTTTCTGATTCGGTTGTCAGTGAGCGCGGTTGCTAGCTCCATTGCTGCTTCCAAAGTTGCAGGCGAGGTACTTATTACAGAGTCTTGAATCTTTGATGGAAGACCACAAATGTAGTGCTCGATCAAACGGTAGAGGGGAGTAAACAAATTGGGAACCATTTGATTTAACTCAAGGAATCTCTTGTTGTATGTGGTGTGGTCGCCTTCCTTTTGTTTTAAAGCGTGAAACTCATCCTCCAATTTCTTGATTTCACTTCTTGGGCAAAACCGTCTTGTCATGATTCCCTTCAACTCTTCCCAAGTCAAGGTCATAGTTTCTTCAACACCACGTTTTGTCTTCTCTGTATTCCACCAGGTGAGTGCCGTTCCAAGTAAACGACCGGTAGCATAACGCACCTTGCGATCATCGGGGCAATCGCAATTTAGAAAAGTGTTCTCCATTTCTTCGAACCAATGGAGGAGAGCGGTGACACCTTCAGTACCTTCGTATTTTGGAGGATCGCAGGATTTAAAATGTTTGTAGGTGCATTTAGTGACTGAAGGATTGATAGCGTTTTGATCTTCTTGTTGGGTTGGGTTAACGGAATTAGCGGTAAGGGCTTGTTGAACTTGTACTACGATGTTTGGTATTACGGTCGCCATTTGCTGAGCGATTTGGGTAGCCATGCGTTCACGGCTTTTCCTGCTCTCATTTTCCTACGAGCGAGGCTAGAAGACATCTACAAGGAATACATGTCAAGAGTATGAGTTGGATGCCTTTGGGATCGTGGGTCGAGTTTGGGAATGAACGTTCATAAAATAAATATAGATAAATAAATCTACTACATCCATAGGATGTCTTGGGTTTTGCTTGCTGTTAGGCCCTTCATGCCGCCATACTTTACCTGTGTAATCATGTGGGCCCCCATGAATACCGGTTTTTCATATGGTTCGCACGGTTTCTGCCTGGTTGCGTACACAAAACCCGGAGAAAATCGAGAAATATGTATACAACGTGTGATGTTCGGAAGGTGTCTAGGCATGGACACGGTGACATCTCAAAGTGAGGTTAGTTCGAACGACGTTTGGTGTGGCATGCTTTGGCCTAATAGGTCCGTTGTACTCTCATCGTTAGTCCCCAGGTAGGCAAACTGGTCCGTTATTTTGGATTTATACGATTGCCAACCTAGACAGGACGTCCCGACTACCGGTACTTGTACCCTTCCGGTTACTACATGCCCGTCGCAGAACTTACTTTGATGGGATTTGAAAATAGCACAAAATCTTTGGATACTGCGAGTATGAAAATAAACTGAACACATGAACATCGATATATGTATAATGAATATGTATATATGTATAATGAATATGTATATAAGCATGTATGTTTGACTGAAATGTAAGCAAATATGAAACAAATAAATATCACAAGTTTGTATGTAACCACCTAATCAATTAAAATTTTGGCAGACTATAGTATAGGCTCTAAGGGTCTAATAGCCTATCCTATATCCCTATAGTCATGGCTCTGATACCAATCTGTCACACCCCGACCCGCAGCGGAAAAGGTGATCGGGGCATGATTGGGTTATCATCAAAGCTCATGACATTTATTATATGTTTCATATTCATTAATACAATTTAATGGAAATTTACAATAAATGATACAACGTGTTCTAACTATCAATCTAAGCTTCTTGGTTCTCTTCTAAGGCATATCCTATGTTTTCCTTGCTTCAACCTGTTCACCTGTATCATGTGTAAAAAGGTTTTTGGATCAACATAATGTTGGCGAGTGAATCCTATGGAAAACATTTGAACAAGTTTATCCAATTGATTATAAATAAGGTGCATACCATATATGAGTAAATGTAGATGTAAGTTTATTCACACAACACATAATATCGAATATTGAACACACATCACCAAATAATTGTTTTGAGGCACGCGTTGTTCGACTCGTCTCTCACGAGGAACTGATGGGCCTAATGAATGAGTTTTGAGGCACGCGTTGTTCTTACGAACTGATGGGCCTAATGTATAAGTTTTGAGGCACGCGTTGTTCTTACGAACTGATGGGCCTAATGTATGAGTTTTGAGGCACGCGTTGTTCTCGTCTCCCACGAGGAACTGATGGGCCTAATGAATGAGTTTTGAGGCACGCGTTGTTCTTACGAACTGATGGGCCTAATGTACAACATTGACAATATGAATACATCACAACCAATAATAGTTACATTCTAGTTTAGTTCATATAATGGTATAACACAAATTTGCATAAGAGAATTAGTTTAAACGACACATGATACACCCCAAAACATGAATAAAAAGGGGAGTTTGTAAGAATTCACTCACATTGGGTGCGTTCGGTTGATGAGGTTGAATGCACGCGAAATGGTTTTAACCACGAGTGAAATTAACCTAGATAAATCGCATTATGGTTTGGTAAGTAAACGGATTTTATTAATCTATTTAGTAGGATTGTTGGGTGTATTTTTGTGAGTTTGAGGCTATTTTCTAACCTTAAAAATGTTATTTTTAAGTATTTTTAATTGATTTTAAATAAAAATAATTAAATAAAAAAAAATAATAAAAAAATATTTTATTTTTGCTACAGTAACTTTGACCGTTGACTTTGACTATCGTTGACCGGTTCGGAAGGCGTATTGTTGTGCGCCGGGTGAGGCTCGAACCCGAGACCTCCCGTACGCGTGCACGCAGCTCTACCAACTGAGCTACGTGTCTAACCCGTTATATATCCGATTTTAATTATATATATATATTAATTAGAGTTAAACAGAAATCCTTTTATTTTTTTAAAAACGAAATAATTCACAAACCGGTGCGCTCCACAGGTCTCGAACCCGGGACCTGTGGGTTAGCGGACACACACTCCACCACTGGACTGTGTGTCCCACTTGGTTATAAACTCGGTTATCAATATACTTAACATATACTCAAGGCGACTCCGGTTCAGTTTGCTAAAAAAAGAATTTTTCTCAAGGCGGCGTGTGTGGAACCGGAATCGAACTCGTGACCTTAGCGTTAAATGTGCACACAGTCCACCGCTGGACTGTGTGTCTAACCCGGTAAATAACTTGATTTTAATTATACTTAACCGTTACCGAAATGTCGTCTTCTTCGCTGTTTTTAACCGGAAGTGACGGCTGACTGGTTCGAAAGGTTGATTCATGTTCTTTTAGCGTTTAACGATCAATTACAGACGAGATAAAAGTAAAAAGGAAAGGAATTAGACGTGAAAAGTACCAACTGGTTTTACTCTGTTTTCCGGCAGAACTCCGGCGACAGCAATCTTTTTCCGGCGACAGTATCTTGCAGCAGAGAGTCCTCCGAAGGCTTACAAAGGGTGTGGGTGACTTCGGTAAAGGTTTAGGGGGTTCAGTAAAGCTCAGAGATTACGGATACGGTTTTCCGGCGAAGTATAAGATAGTTCCGGCGAGTGAGTTTTCGCCGAGAAAAGGTGCGATTTGAGTGTGTAAGGTTTCTGGCGAGTTGTGGGTGTATTTATAGGGTAGTATTGGGATGAATGGGGTCTGAATTCGGTCTTAATTCGAAGTCAACCGTACTCCGGCGGTTATGGCTGATGTCGCGGTTCAGACGTCGGTTATAACCGTTGTAGGAGTAAATTCTACGGTTTATCTTGAGCGGAAACTTAATTAAACGGCGAAGTCGTCGGGATTTCCGACGACTGCTAATTTGGGCGCAATTTACTGATTTTAACTTTGAAACTTGATATTTGAATTAAGTGTTTCCTTGTGTTAACAGAAAAACAAAGTGGCGGAGCGGTTGTTTGGTTGAATGATAGTTTGTTTGGTTGAACCGGATACAGACCCGAGTTCGAAACCCGGCATGGGTAAAACATTTTTATTTTGTTATTTTTATCAGTTTTTCAAAAACTAAATATATATCCCCGCATAAAAATTGATTACGGATCGTTTAAAATTATTTTGGGCATTTAATTCGCAACGAAAAATTTGACTGACTGTTCGGTTGATAAACGGAGCGGGTTTGGTAAATCCGTTTTTGACGGATGTTACAATGCACCCACTGTGAGTGAATCTCTACAAGTTCCCCGTTTTAATCACGTTTTGGGGTGTATCATGTGTCGTACCATTCCTTTATTTAATTTAAACACTTGTGCTTATATCATTTTGTGATCAAATGTGAATTGCTTGTTGTGTGGTTTATATGTGGATTAATTTATCATTTCAGTGCACTCATTTCATTAGGCCCATCAGTTCCTCGTGGGATACGGGTTGAGCATCAGGTGCCTCATTAGATCGGCTCCGTTTGATTGAGCCTTGATCTCAAATACATCATCATTCATGTCATATATTCATTCAATGTGGTATGTGATTGTTTACACATATATATTTGCTCACATGTGATTTATGCACGAACTTTCTTTAATAAATAAAACAAGCAATTATTTAAAATGTTTTATCAATGTTCACATCGCCAACTTTTGTTGACCCAAAATCCCTCCTGTTTTACACATGATACAGGTGATCCAGTTGAGGAAAGAAACACTTAGGATGGCCTAGAAGAATAACAAGTTATTGCGTTAGAATAAACATTTAGATTTGTTTTTTTTTTTTTGTATTTGTATGAATTTTGGTTTACTGGATATTTAAATTTGTAATTTGAATTTAATAAATATGAAACTTCTTAGTAAATATCATGAGCTTTGGTGATAACCCAATCATGCCCCGACTTTTATTTTGCTGCGGGTCGGGGTGTGACAGGCCAGCCCTTTGGGTGGGTCGGGAGGACCACCGGTCAAGACATGTGATTCTGAGGACACATTTAAAAAAATTCAATATATATGTGTGTGTTATAAATTTTTTTTAATAGTATACCCATACACACACCAAGTTAATGATAGATACATTTACAAAACAATTCTTAAATTTCAAAACTTAACCCATTAGGTTTAGTTAGCCCAATACCTATTTGATTAAAAAAACGTATATAAAACAATATCTTTCTTTGGGCGGTAATTGCCAAATTGTGAGGATTGAAACGACGCACAGGCACAACGCATGAACATCGACCCCGGTGCTTGATGTCTTGATTCTTGAATAGTTGAAATCCGCTAGTCCAGCACCACACTCGAATTCCGACTTGAGCAGTTGAACATCGACCGGACAACCACATGCCCTGGGCTTTTACAGTTGAACATCTTTCCCACTTCAGACCCTGTTGTTTTGTCTAATTGCAGCATGGTTTCGCGTTAACGACTCGCAGAATTTTGATCGCATGTATGATTATTGATTAGTTAGCACCTGTTTTGTTTGATCGTTGGTATGATTAATTTTTTATTGATTAATGATACTTGATTAGTTAGGACCGTTAGGTGTTAATTGTCGATTACTTTAGAAAAATAACATTAACAAGTGTCTGCGTTTTATTTGACGTTAATTGTCGATTAGTTACTTAGTTAGGTGTTGATTATTTGGCATTACTTGTCGATTATTTAGGCGTTAATTTGTTAGAAACTTTGTCAAAAGTTTACAATATAAATTCCGTTACGGCCTAAGAGGTACATTTCTTCGAGCTCGGACAGGTCACCTGAATTCTAAGAGTCGGCCTGCATTTAACCCTAATTATATTATGATAACCAAATAACATCACCATAACATCTTTAAACCCTAAACCATCATTTTTAATACATTAGGGTCCATCACTATTCGTTGAACATGCTCTAGAACTGCATCAAAACACATGGTCATGCCATAGCCCATTTTTCTACTTTTATTTTTGGAGTGAAAACATGTAGTTGTACAAATAAACCTTTTTTTACAATTCAAACATAACAAATAGTTTTCATATATGCATATTACTTTAAGTTATGGACATTATGGCACCATATAATCATATATCAATATCGATCAATAGTACGATTATGGACCTATAGATCAAAAGCTAGCACATTATATCTTTGGGCAACCATGGGGTTGTGTCACGTCATCATATCTTTGGGTAACTATGAGGGTTGTGTCACGTCATCATCATATCGATCATGTGTGATGTTTTACATAATATGTTATATGACCATGTTTTTACGAATTATACATGTGAAATCTTTAACTTATTTTTATTGTATCATGCTTTATGTATCTCACAAAACTCTTATAGTTGATAGTTTTCTACATATTTTTAGGTACAAATATTTGGCTAGTATTTTGTATTGGTCATATAGGACTTGGCTTAGATATCAAAATCAAGACTCGTGTTGTTTTCCTTATTCGTTGTAATTTGTTATTTGATCTTCAAATAATGTAATTTAGTATTTCAATTTAATAGTAAGTTTCTTTATGATTTTGTGTTTTTAACAATAAATCGTGAATTCCAGGGTGTGGACACATTTAAAATTATTATTATATTACTATTATATTATTATTATTATTATTATTATTATTATTATTATTATTATTATTTATATTATTATTATTATTATTATTATTATTATTATTATTATTATTGGTGTTATTTTGATATTTTGTTATTTTCAATCTCACACTAAATCCTCATCCCTCATTTTTATTTGGAAAACTAATTCAAACAGCAAAAAAATGAAACATTGATGGCATACAATAACAAATTACTAAAGATGTGAAACCAACATAAAAAAGTATTAGTGTTTGACTTGATTGAAATGTATAGTGCTCCTTATACCTACAGTTTTTACATAAATCATACCAAATAAAAAATACAATAACAATCCACATGGTGCATGTTTGATATAGAACCGGGATAAAGCAGACCAGTCACAGTTTAATTACCAATTGCGCATTAGTTGAGCCTGTCGGTAACTTCACCAATAGCGCCCTAAAACACCCTTTTTTTGCCCACTCGCACCAGCTACCATGTTTACTTTGGCTCGCTCGCGCTCACGATCGTGTGCGGTGGCGCAGCATAGTGGAACCAAGGGGGTGCAACCCCCCTCCCAATGTTTCAGTTAGAAGTGTAAAATTTCTGATTTTTCGTCTGAGAATTTTAAAATTTATAGGATCGCCACCGATTATTTTTTTCTAAATATTTATACAATATATAAATTGGGTCATTGATTTTCCGTTTACGAAACTTTTGGTTAAGTTCGTCACTGATCGCGTGACACCATTATGGTGTTCGCAAGCTAGGTTGGCAGCCGCATGGCTAGCGTCACCAAGTTGCTTTACCACAACGTCCGATCTTATACCTATTGTTTTATATAAATTGTACCGAATCATAAAAGATATGGTTTCCCTTGGACCAATAATTCATGTGTTGCATAAAAGTTAAAAAGAGTTTTATGATTATGATTAGATACTCTTGGGCCAGACGACCTACCTCCTACCCTTCATACATGCATGAAGAGGGTATTTATGTCTTTTCCATTTTTGTGTGTGGTCAAATGACGGTCAATAGTCATAGCTTACTAGCCATGTGAGGGGTATGGATGATTGAATGTCCTTTTAATGTTGGTCATAAACAATTATGAATCAGGGATACGATAACAGTCAGTGTGGGCACACAATTGCTTCTGCGTAAATTGTACTCTATTTCCGAATAATACGCCGGGTCAGTTGGGTGGGTGGGTTAAGTACGGGTCACAAAAAAATTCTTTTTATTTTATAAGATAATTTGTATAGTACAAGAGTACAACTCATGTGAAGTAATTATAATGATTAAATTGTACAAATTACACTTTTAATGTTCATAATAGAATATATAAAACTATTTCACGTATGTACTTTAATATTTTAATAAATCGCTAACATAGTATACGCCATATCTTCTTTGGGTATATATTAGGTTTCCCAACTCTCTTTCCAGATTTGTTTACCTAGAACATACGTTGTGGGCTAATTTGTTTACTTAGAACATACGTTGTGGGCTAATGCTCATGTACGTCCACATGGGCATTTAATGGCCCTTAACACCGTCACGGGCAAAGTAAAGGAGGGCGCCACCCCCTAACAAGCGTTGGAGAGAAAGAAATGGGCCATGTGACTTTTAACCAATCATCATCATTTTTCTTTTGTCTTTTCTCTTTATTTACTTTCTTGGTTAAACCATAACAAGCTTGTGAATGGTGAGTTAGTTAAAACTTCACTATCTATCTGTGATAATGACGTGACAAACTATTTAGTTAAACTATAACATATGGTATTATTTTATTTGTGAACAATATATAAGAGCAATCGCAATAGTCGACTGTGTTTTTAGAAAAGATAATAACGAGAAGGAGAGAGAGCTGGTGGGTGTTCTTACGTAAAAAACCGTCAAGAACGGGATTTTTGATAATCTTCTAGACAAATATTCTTGACAGTACATAGCCAAGAACTTTTGCCTTGGAATTCTTGGCCTCTCTTCTCCATGCAGCCTCCACGTCGACATCTACGTATCAAAGAACTACACATTGTAAATATTGTAAATGCTTTAACAATTTTAAAAGTATATGTACAAATTCATATATTTATTTTACAACGATCGTTATTATCTTTTAGCCTATTTGCCATGCCAACTCTAAAGGTACATTGGACTTGGATATTAAATGCAAATTATGTCGGCATGTAACATTCATATGTAACATGACATGTCTATACGTTATAGGAATAATGTAATAACAAATGAGGATATCAAAGAAAGTCTACGGTAAAAAAATTTAGAAAGTGATTAAATTTTGTCAAAATTGTCAATTTATAAGTATTAATTGACATCGTTATGAATATATTTATTATTAATGCGGTTATCAACATATAAAATAAATTAGTCTTGTTTCACAAGTTTTCCTCTGTTTATATATAGTCTCTTGTATCTCTGGTAATATACATCTCAATCAATAAGATCAATCTCTTTCTCTATATTGTTCTTTTTGCTATTTGGCTAGTTTTACAACACGTTATCAGCATAAAAATGCTCTCTCTAAAACATGTATTTTCAATAGTATGACACCCGCACCTAAATCACTCGTTCTGTGTTAACTATCTTAACACAAAGCCTACCACAATCATCTCACACATCTCGCTGCTTTGGCTGGATTTATGAGGCACAGCTGATTGAAAAGGATTTAAGATGGTTCAAACCTAACGTGGTTCACCGCGGAAAACTTGATATTATGAGGTAATTCTTTGATCCCTTCTATTAATTTTAGAGTTCCGATGCATATTATTTTAAGTAGCAATTAATTAATAACTAATATATTGCTAAAATATAAATGTGTTGGATAGTGCATTATGATATTATGATATTGTTGTTATTAATAAATATTTGAAATAATATTGATCAGTAATACCAGCAATTAATTACTTAAAATATACAATTATGGTTTTCTTTGATATGATTCAAATTTATAGTGTTTGTATCCTAATAACTTTTTGTAAGTTTTGGGTTTGATTTTTATATTTTTTTTCTTTTATAAAGAAAGTTAATATATGTCGACTTTTAATTTTCAGCTATATTTGATTGACAAAAGAAAAGAAATCAAAGTCATAAATTTTGGGATTTAATTAGCGTAACTATTTTTTTAACCTGGACTAGATTATTTTTATGTAAATTTGAGTGATGAGTTAGTTATTGGGGTGTTGGTAATTAGTTATTTTTTCATGATCTCTAATTTTAATAAATATATTTAGTTGTCTTCTTTGCAAATAAATATAAGTATTTTCATTGATCTCATCACATTATTGCTATTGACAAAGTAACGTGTTTTCTACAAACGAGGTTTCTACATGCATCAAGCTAAAATGGTTTTATCAATGTAGTATGATACCACTTTAAAAGAAAATGTCTTATTATCATGCATGTAGTATTATATATAAATTGATAGCAATAGTATTTGTGTCCATGATTTGATGACTAATTAATTCGCATGTTGGCTATATTGGTCGATTATAATATTATGGTATTTGTTATTATCTGAATAACAGTATAAATAAAATTAAAAGTTACAATAAAATGGTTAAGCTTTTTCATAATATTTCTCCTTTTAATAAGATAAGATATGTTAGTACATGACAATTGGTTTTAATATTTTTGTTTGATTCGTTTCTACTTCGATTACATATGATGAATGATATGAATAATCAAACTAACGTTATATATACAAGTTGATATTAGCTTTATTATCAAGTCACTTAAAGTGTATTATTTGAATTGCTGATTTAGGAACCCAAGATTGTTTTGTAATATGTGTTTAGTGAGTTACACCATCGTGTGATTATACTTAAATGTTATATGTTTGTTTGTAAGCGACCAAGAAAATTATTTATTTCATAAAATCTTATCATGACTCAGTTTATATGGTGACATGTTATGTTACTGTCATGCATTGTATGAGTTTAATATCCATATACCTTGTATTCTATATGTATAATAGAACCATTAAATCAAAGTTATGGTTTATTATTAGTCTCATGAAAGAGTATAAAAATACTTTAATATGACACTCTAAATGTCATACTTCTTAGATCTCGTTATAAGTTTGTATAAGGTCATGATATTTTATATTGATAAATTTTATATGACTCGTATATGTAATTACTTCTCAACTGACAGAGAGAAGTTTATTTATAACGGAAAATCGGATAAGATAGATTTGTTTGTCAAACCTCATATATGCTCTCGAAGTAGCTACATCCTCAAAAGACTATTAAAGGTTTGAAATGACTATATATCCCTATGTCTAAGAAAATAATGAAAAACAATGAAACCTCTTTGGTTTTACTCTGATCCATGAGGGAACATATATCTGATCATTGTGATCATGGACATAGTTAAGAAAATTTGTATGATGAGACCATGAAGATTGTAATAATGGTCCCGATAATGATGAGACAGACATTAGAAGTGGCAAATAAAGGGAGTAATCATATGAGAATAAATTGTTGAAAGTTTTGGATAATAATACAATATTCTCTCATAGTTTTATTACACAAACAATGTGCACATAAAACAAAGTGCAAGTAATACATTACGATCATAAGCCAGAAGTTTATTTTAATTGGCATGACCGGTTAGACCACACCGAGTCAACGATGATGTGAAACGTATTGAAGAACTAGAAGATTCTTCAAGTTGGTATTTAACAAGTAATATTTGCTCTTAAGGGAAATTAATTATTTACTAACCAAAGTAGGGTGGGAATCCCTAAATATTCTGGAAGTGATTAAAGGATATGCATATCCCAACATGATACCATTTAGTGTTTTAAATTGATTCATCGTCTAAATGGTTATCAAATCCACAACCTGAAGTTTGTGTGATTGTGGCTTAGCTAATGTGATAGCAAGCCCCATACTTGTATATTTATTTTGGTAATAACGGTGAATTCAATTCCCAAGTTATTAATGATTATTGGAATATTTGTTGAACTTCATATAAATTATGTTTATACCAGAATTGCTTTGTTGAGACGATCAATAAACATTCACAATTGATTGCAAAGCCAATGATCATAAGAGCAAGAGTTCATATTTGTATTTGGGTACATGTGATTTTACATGTATAAAATTAATTCACATCAAGCCAATATGTCATCATACTTCTCCCGTTATAGTTGGTTTTGTAACATCCGTAAAAAACCGGATTTACCAAACCCGCTCCGTTATTAACCGAACAATCAGTTAAAAATTTCGTGGCGTATTTAATGCCCAAATTATTTTTAAACAATACATAATTAATAAGTATATTGGGTTATAAAAGTTTTATTTGAAAAAGTATTGAAATTAATAAAATAAAAATAAATTAGTGCTGCCGGGTTTCGAACCCGGGTCAGCTAGAATCATCAACAGCCTTAACACTTAACCATCAAACCACTGCGCCACTTATGTTTCTTGTTAATTATTGGAAACAATTAATACATAAAATAAATCTCGAATTCAAATACCGACGCGCCCAATTGCAGTCGTCGGAAATCCCGACTAACTCGCCAAGATTGAACGGTTTCTTCAGTCTTAACGTAAACATTAAACCTACATCGGTTATAACCGACGCCTGAACCCGCGACGCAAGTCATAACCGCCGGAAAACGTAATGACTTTGAATCAAGTCTGAAATCCGACTCTATACATCTCGATTCCTCCCTATAAATTCACCCACAATCCACTGGTAGCCTTTTCGCTCAAAACCGCACCCTTTCTCGACGAAAATTCACTAGCCGGAAAATACCTGCAAATCGCCGGAAAACCGAGTTTTTCACCTTTGAGCCTTACTGAACCCCCAGAGCTCATACCGAAGCCACCCACACTCATCTCAAGCTCCCTGAAGACTCTCTGCCGCAGGACACACGTCGCCGGAATAATCTGCTGTCACCGGAGTTTCGCCGGAGAAACAGAGGAGTCCAGTTCAGTATCGCTTAATTTTTCATTCTTTTTTATTTATCTCACCTGTAATTAATCATAACACACTAAAGAAACTTGATAAAATCATCGAACCAGTCGGACTCCGTTTCTGGTTGAGTCCAACGAAGAAGACGAAGTTTCTGTTGTCTATAAGTTTAATTTAAATCAAGATATAACTCGGGCTAGACACACAGTCCAGCGGTGGACTGTGTGCACATAAACACGCTCACGTCCCGAGTTCGATACATGTCACACGCATACTCGCCTTAATAAAAATGTTCCTTTTTATTACCGAACCGGATTCACTTCATATAAATGTTAAGTTTAATAAAAATCGGAATAATAACCAAGATAGACACACAGTCCATGGTGGACTGTGTTAACGTTTAATCACACGTCACGAGTTCGAGTCCGGACTACCACACCGATCCGGACAATTATCAAACTTTTTACAAGGCAGAAATGAAATAATGTAGTTTGTATATAAGTATAATAAAAATCAAGTTAGACACACAGTCCAGCGGTAGACTGTGTGTTAACTCAACCCACAGGTCCCGGGTTCGAGACCTGTGGAGAATACCGGTTCGATACATTAAAATCGTTTTTAAAAATAAATGATTTTCGGATTAATCTAATTAGTATATAAATTTAATTAAAAACAGAAATATTTCGGGTTAGACACGTAGCTCAGTTGGTAGAGCTGCGTGCACGCGTACGGGAGGTCTCGGGTTCGAGCCTCACCCAGCGCATACATACACACATACGAACCGATCAACAGTCAAAGTCAATGGTCAACGGTCAACGGTCAAAAAGTCAACATTTTTATTATTTTTATTTATTTATTTTATTTAAAAATCAATTAAAAATACTTAAAAATAACATTTTAAGGTTAGAAAATAGCCTTAAACTCACAAAAATCCACCCAACAATCCTACTAAAATGGATTAATAAAACCCGTTTACTTACCGAACCATTATGCCATTATCTAGGTTAGTTTCACTCGTGGTTAAAACCAACTTCGTGCGCATTCAACATCATCAACCGAACGCACCCAATGTGAGTGAATCTTACAACTCCCCTTTTTAATTACACGTTTTGGAGTGTGTCATGTGTCACAAAATTAACTCGTTTATTTAAACTTGTGCCATACCATATTGTGATCTAAACTTAGATTGTATATAAATTGCTTGTAGTTATGTATTTCATTTTGTCAATTTATATGCAAATCATTCATTAGGCCCATCAGTTCCTCGTGAGAGACGAGTTGAGCAACGCGTGCCTCAAAACAAATCCATTGTTGTTCGTGTGTGTATTATTTAGTTTATATTGTTTGTAGTTATGTATTTCATATTGTCAAGTTTATGCAAATCATTCATTAGGCCCATCAGTTCCTCGTGGGAGACGAGTTGAGCAACGCGTGCCTCAAAACGATCCATTATTTTTCATGTGTGCATTATGTAATATTAAATAATTGGTGTATAAGTTTACATCTATTTTTACTCATGTGTGGTTGTGCACTTTATTTTATAATCAATTGAATAAACTTGTTCAAATGTTTTCCATAGGATTCACTCGCCAACTTTTTGTTGATCCAAAAACCATTTTTACACATGATACAGGTGAACAGGATGAAGCAAGGAAAACATAGGAAATGCCTTAGAAGAAAACAAAGAAGCTTAAATTGATGTTTAGGTCATGATGTAATTATGATTGTAAATTTTCCATTAAATTGTATTAATGAATATGAAACGTTACAATAAATGTCATGAGCTTTGATGATAACCCAATCATGCCCCGATCACCTTTTTCCGCTGCGGGTCGGGGTGTGACAGGTTTTTGGTCAGGAACCAAATACGTCCCTTCTAAGATTTTGGTTGTGCGATATATATATATAATATTGATCCACGACTAGCACAAAGATGGGACTTCTATAAAGTTAGAGAATATGTTGGGTATAAATAATCGTCTATGATTTAATACTTAAAGCCATTAGTGAGAAATTTGTTTATGGCTCATTGGTTTTCACTTTAGTGAATGAATGTTCACAACATTAGGGGGTGATAACAAGCAGTTGTAAAGTGAAAAGTGGAATGAATTATCATGTCATCTTGATCCTCAGACTATAAACGGTGAACCAGAAGTTGAAAGGATAATTCATTTACCAATATTAAAGAATAAATTACCAGACAAGTTCACTGACCTAAATTAATTGATTAAGCAAGTCACATAATCAACTACTTAAGCTCCAGTTATATTCGTGTCCCAATAGGACAACCACATATTTTGTAGTGAGTTTATTGCATGCCTAAAGCGTGGTAGACTAGTTGATTCCAATTATAAAATTCCTCAAAAATTGGATCAAGTAATTAAGATGGTCAGGTCAAGGTTACACTAATAAGATCTCCTGAAGAAATAGTAGATATGATGGTTCAAGAAGAACCTCAGGTACCTGAAAATAAAGAGATCATGATAAGTTGTATCATGTCTAAGATATGTATGGAATCGAAATAAAAATTGATGTCATTATACTTTTGTATATAATGTAACGCTTGAAATGATTCAATGATATGGATCAAGATTTGAGATCTGCCTATGAACGTAAACATAGAAATGACTGGCCAAGATGAAAGACGCAAATAAGGCAGAGTTGAATTCTCTATTAAAATGGAAAATTTTCAGATGAACAATCCACACAACTAAAGCTGTAAAATATGTTATAAACAAACGGGTCTTTTATGTGAGTCATGAATTGAAATCAAAGTAAGTGATATAAGGAAAAATTGGTGGCACAAAATATTTGCAAAGACCTATGGTTGATTATGAGGAGATAAATTCTCCAGTGGTGGATGCCTTGACTTACCAATATCTTATTCTGGTAATATAAAGATAGAATTGATATGCGTCTTATAAATGTTATGTATCACCTGATACTAAAAGTTTACATGAAAGTCCCGAATAATTAAATTATGTAAGTAATGTAAAGTAAGTTCTCGAGAAAAATGTGATCATTTGTACATATTCTGATTTGAATAGGTTATGATTATTTTACATGTTGGATATAATTAAAAATCCTGATGAGTTTTTAAAGCAATCGAGTGCTTGAAAGGTTAATTGAAACATCTTAATGATGTAATATTTGTGTACCAAGAAACATACATAGAAAACATGTATCCTGTGATTATGATATCTTAATAAATAGTGTACAAGCATGGATTTTGGAAATAAAAGCAAATGTTCATGACATTTTTTCATATGATATAGATATTTATATGTTAAATGGGAAAATTTATGTAGCAAAACCCTTAAAGAGCGAAAGCACATGCATACTGGGATAGATGGAACGAATTCCCTTATGGATTATTAATGCCAAAAGCACTGGTGTCAAAACATCAAGAACATACTATATGAAGTTGACAAAATATGTATGGACTAAAATAGTCGGGTCGAGTGTTGTACGACTCGAGATATTTACATAAAGAGTGATATAAGTTTGATTAATTAGACATGTTTTATCATCGTTCCACTTTTAGAAGTTCACTATAATCGCACTTTACAGTGATTATGTCTAGGCATCATCGAGAGAAACTGTCGAGCTTTTAGAGGGATAATTTTTTAATTACCTTGGAACGGTCTAATTATTACTCGAACTACAGTTCGAGTATATATGTTTATCAATCCCTCAAGTACATTTAGGAAATGATGTTGGGATATTTTACTATGGACATAGTTAAATCTTAAAGTATGTTAAAGGGTTTTAAGCCACTTGAAATGCTTGTTATCATCTCCTACCAAAGTAGAGATTCTCATTTTAGAAGTACCGTTGTTAAATGCGTATGCGCATTACTATGTTTTGCTAGATATGTGTGGTTATAATATATTTCACTTGAGCTTATTGTCATGATATAGCCTTAGTCAAGCAAATAGACATTCGAATGAGTTCAAATAAATATTTCAGGTATAAACGATATTTGATTATATTTTACTAACCCATCAAAACAAGCTTGGTTAGTCTTGAAGATGCAGGAAGGTAACAAAACACAGTCGTAGATATATGAGATTTTTTGAGGAGGCACCTAAAGTCTCGTTAGAAGATTATACAACTTTGTTCAACATAAAGGACTGCACTTCAATTTATCAAGCAATAAGTTATTCTACAAAAGTTTTAAGCAACTTTCAAGAAAGATAGACACACGTCACTTAAAGGATACAGATTATAACGAGGGGGAGATTTATCAAGTTGCACTCTTTTTCCCTCACTAAGTTTTGTCTCATAAGGTTTTCTTAGGAAGGTTTTCAATGAGGTAACATACCTGATCTAGAAGTAATCAGAGAAGATAATACGCGCTGCATAATTTTTCTCTTAACTGAGGTTTTGTCCTACTGGGTTTTCCTAGCAAGGTTTTAACGAGTCAGGATCTACAAGCGTATTATGTTGATAACCAAGGAGGAGTGTTATGAATATATTTATTATTAATGTGAATATCAACACCTAAAATAGATCGTTTCACAAGTTTTCATCTATTATATATAGTCTCTTGTATATCTTGTAATATACATCTCAATCAATAAGATCAATCTCTTTCTCCATATCGTTCTTTATGTTCCTTTTGCTATTAGGCTAGTTTTACAACATCTTTATATTATGGGAGTTAATATTACATGGTAAAATATCACATTGAAGAAAAGTTAATCTCTCTATATTGTGTCTTGTTTTTTTACCATTTCTTTCTCTTTCATCCATGCTTGAGATGCAAACAAAATTTTTTTTGAGGTATAATCTTTAAAAAAATGGGAGTTGGGAGTAGTAAATCTCTGTATATAGAGATTCACGACAACAAAATCTTCATACCTTGGAGATGGAGATAGAGATTCGGATAACACGAAAAATATAAAAAAGCTCAACATTTAGAGATGAAAAGGAAGATGGAGACTCCAATGTTAGTACTTTTAAAGTATAGAGTATTTGGGTGTCACAAAATAAGGCGTCACGAGAAGCTTAAAATAGGAAGAACAGAAAAAACAGAGAGAGAAAGAAATAAGGATATCCACAACTATACAAGAGCGTCCAGAGTCTCCAACACCATGTTATTTAACCGTGTGTGAGAATGTTGAGAAGAGAGTATGAAATCCGAAATGCGATCATTTCTACTTAATTGGTTTGTTAAGTTGATATTCATTTTATGTGTAACACGTAAATTTGATTAAAGAAAAAAATCAGGTGGACAGTCGTTCCCCTTTTTATGTGTTATCAGCAGGATTTTCCCGTATGAAAGTTATTAAAAGAAAATCACAAAATAATGAATAAAACTTTAATAGAATATATATCTATATATGTTATACAAAAATTCATATTGGCGTTGTGCTCATGATCAACGCATTTTAATATGCGTATAATATATTAATAACAACAACTTGTGGGATTTCACGCGTGCTGTGAGAGGAATTCGAGCTTGGTCTGCATCGATTCAGTTCGATAAGATATTGTTACAGTATCAGCACTCAGTATAGCAACCAAAATGAGACTAAGAAAAATAAGTCATGATATGAAAAAAAGAATCCCAACATGTGTTTTTAAGAACAAATGTCGGTATCGATTCCGACAAAACCCGGTGCCAATGTAGGCGTTTATATGGATAAAAATAAATCTAGACACGATGTCTTAAATTGGACTAGGAGATGTGATTTTTATATGGGATATGTAATTACTTAACTTGGTTTGTTGCCCATTTTTGCGTTTTAATTAATCGTGTGTTGTAATTTTTTTTAATCAAAATATTATTAAAATGCTGTTACAATAACATGTGTTATGCAGTTGCGTAAATGGTTTAAAATTAAAATATTTATTATATGCGACAATTTAAAACTTAAAAGATTTATATGCTTCAATATAACATTCTTGTTTGATTTTGATATAGTGAACTAATATACTTTTTTTTGGTGGAAATGATAATAACAAAAATTATTTTTTTCATTTTTATTTATATTTAGTTAATTATAAAATATATTCGGATTGGCTTTCCTAAGTTTTCTTTTAAATCTTATCTAAGTACTATTATATATAGATACGATGAATAGTAATTTTATTTTTATAATAATATATATAGCTTTTTATTAATTTTTTATTTAATATATATTATAATATTATATTATTATATTTACTGTAACATATTTTTATTTTTTTTCTTTTCTAAAATCTTATAATATTTCTTTACCATTTTCTAATAATTTTTTTTTCTGTTTCTAGAACATATATTAATTTATCTATTAATTTTGATACTTTTTTAACAATCTACGTTTATAACTTTTTTTAAAAACTTAAGTACGTAGTTTTGCTTGATTTTTCTCTCGATATCTGTTATAAGTTATGTTAAAAACGAAGTTGTACTCAAAATAAAGTATTATTCGTTATCATAAAACAGTACGAAATAAACTAAACAATTATAATGGTTTAACTTTCTAAACAACATGTTTTATTTCCAAATCACGTTTATTTTACATTATCATTTGTTCGGTTTAGCCGCAACGCGCGACATAAAAAATCTAGTATCAGTTTAATTATTAATCAAATAGTTTTTTCTTTAAATTTCGTATGGAAAATCTTTTAAAAAAGATCGTAATAATGACCTAAAAATGACAAATCAAAAATCAACATCTTGCTAGTTATAGTGTATCTTGACTAAATAAAGTAGGAAATATGATCATGTTTTTCAATACATTTTCTCCTAGAAAAAATGTCCGATAAAATTATACGTATCACAAGTTTCAATCGCAATACAATCACTTTAGCATATTCAAAGGTTGGTAATGTCGAAAACTACAAAACAAGGACCAACCCGTAAAATCAGGGATAGGTCAATTACGTAGGGTGCAGAGTCAACCGACCTCACGATTTTTTATTTATTTAAGTGTATATTGCTGTTTTTGATCGACACTAAGATCTTTGAACTCGTGTAGTTTTTGAATATTGAAACTTGATACGTTGAAGTTTGAAAGTTGAATGTTCTAAGTTTCATGTGTTCATGCTTATTTAGTTATTAAGTTATTTGTTATTGAAACTTGGATTAATGTTGAATCTTGAATTCAATATTAATACGGAAAGATTTATATAAAGAAGGTTATCAAAATGTTTTCTTTTTAAACGATAAAATTTCTTTTATTTCTATTATTTGTGGGATTTGAATCCAAGACCCCCCCCCTCTAAAGTGTTTAAATGTTTTGTCTTTACTAATGATCCCATTGGTAAAGATATCAACATGTTGAATCTTCATTTTCAAATCTATAAAAATATTTGTGTATATGCACATTAAGTTTTTAAGAATGTCACAAGCGAAGATCAGTAACATGGCAGTCAAAACTTAGATGTGGTTGTGCAGAATCAGATTTTTGGCTGTGTAGGATCATTGTTCCTTGAAGAAGACTATGCAGACACAAAGTATGAGCAAAATATAACCGAAACAACGAACAATTGCAGTCAAGATAACCGTTTGTATTTTTTAATCACTAGTTAAGTTTACAAATATATAAGTTACTTAGTCTGTCGGTTTAGTTTTAACTGGTCTCATCTGATTTCAACCAGAACAGAACAGAAAAATTACCAAATATTAATACCCTTAGGCCCGGTTCACTCAATTAAGGTAACAAGATTTAGCACATTAATAGCCACAATTGGTTTTTGACAACAAATAACATCCAGTTACTACTTTAAACAACTACACGTATACTTAAATACATACTTACAACACAACAAAAACAAAACATGAAATAAACCTTGACATCACATGGTAACTGGTCCAGTCTAGCCTTAGGATTCTGATAAAACGAAGAACCACACAAGAGCCTCTAATCTCCCTCAAATAAGACAAATAAGTATACCCATCATCTGGAAACCCTAACTCCAATATCTCTCTCCTCACATCATCAGGCAACGAGGATCCATCCGGCATCCGTCCCGCAGTCATCTGCTTTTCCAAGCTCGATCCCAGCCGTCGGATTCATCATTGCTATAATCTTTAGGAGCATCATTGAATATTCCATTGAATTGAGGATGATGGTGGCTTCTTAGTTGCAGAGCTTATAAAGGAGACCCCACATTTCGACTTGCATTTTCAGTCCCTCAGGGGCATTAAGGTCTTTTAACATAAATCCCAATGTTCAGCTAACGAACATTTGTCATAGGGACCTGATTGCTAGCAATCGATAACCACAGGGACCGGGCCGTTGAATTTTTCAAATGAGGGTTGAACCTGTAATTGGGTGTAACGCTTCGCATTTCTGGACTTTCCTTATTTAGAAAGTGTTGTCATATTTCTATTTTTGTAAACTTATATCGTATTCGTATCTTTCATTTTTAACCCTTGTACTCTGAGATTATGATCATTATGGAAACTTGTTTGATACTTACACATGTTACATACTTAAAATATACGTTACAATCTTGAATGCGTGATTATATGCAAGAAACTCATACTTGGAATACTTGAATACTCAATTTTATGTGCAATTATACTTATACATAACACGTATATGTCTAAAATACTTAAAACCAGCTAAAATTTGCGAAAACGGACCAAACAAGTCAGCTTCGCATGAAGTGCACTCGACTTCGCACGAAGTGAGGTCACCTCGCACAAAGTGAAGCCACCTCGTGCAAAATGGTGTCCAACTCGTATGAACTGACCCCGTTTCCTATAAATACTCACTCCACTCCACTCCTAAACCCTTTGCTCACTCCGGAAATTACTCTCAAGCTACTGATTCTCTCTCTATGTAACAGAAGGTTCTAGACCTTCCAACTCATTTTCTCTACTTACTTTTGATGATTTCTTCTACTATTTTCTATTATTTCTAAATGCATGCATCTATAAGTGTTGAATACCGCCAAGCCCATCATCCCCAATATGATCAAGCTTGTGTTGGTAGTAGTGTGAAAGCTAGAAGCCTTGGCTTTCGAATTAGTTCCACCACATCAGTTGTCCATTGCATGTCATTCAAGTGGCTTGCTAGCATCAAAGTAACCTAACCCCGTCTGGCCTCCGACACTTAGTTAACTCTTACCATGTCGGGAATGGCTCACCTGGGTTAATCTTACTTGGCCACTTGTATAGTTAGATTTACATTCTGTTATTCATGACCAATCGGGTTGTTACAATCTTGTGCTTTCGGGAATCATATAATGAGGTGTGCGTACCCCCATACTTGACTTCTATGACATAACTGACGGACTGAAAATATAACTATATATATATATATATATTACGTATTTTTCTAAACTGGTCAGAATCGCGACACTATCAAAACACTGATGTAGTGTTGTGACCTCAGATTGTCCTGCCTTGTTCATAAACTCCCCATTCACAAAAACAGTGTTGAAATGGGCGTTAAACGAGCAAAAACATTCCAGAACTATCACTTCGCACAAAGTGGACAGTCACAACGTATGAAGTGCAAGTCACTTCGCGAGAAGTGGTCAACCCATTTCGCACAAAGTGGAGCATTCTACGTTTTCCTTCCGTATTTTCCGACTCCGAATCTGAATCCTTCACCAAATACAATCTATTCACACACCTTTGTTTACCCATTGTAGGTAACTCCGGTGTTCATCACCTCAACAACCCAACTCAACAACTCACGGATTTCTAAGAAGCTTGCAAAACCGTGAGTATACTCGACCCCGTTTTACTTTTAACACTTTGGGTGCAGTACATGTACTTTATCAAAATACACAAACATATTTATGCTTAAATCACAAAACAATCCTTTATACATGCTTATTATGCTAAACTTTGATCCATACATGCTTATACTTGCCATGCTTATACCTTGTCATTAACTTCGATCAAGCCTCCCTTAACATGTATAACGCTATAGGATTAACGCACCGCCCGTATTCGTGAGGTCATGTTAAGTAAACAAAACGGTCTAGTCATTCCTATGATTAGATTACGCTAGCGGTAAACTTTGGGTTGACTTGTATACTTGCATGATAGTTCTGCCATGTTAGTTCCAAGTTAACATTTATGCATGAGGATTTGTTAAAAACGGTTATTTTATGCTATTAGTCAAACTTGTATACTCGCCAATGCCTTGTGTGTTGAACTATACTTTAAGATGTATTGTAGGTTGATGATGATGACGATCCATGAAATCTAGTAGGATGGACATAGAAACTCATCTTAATTTAGATATGTAGGATCATGTTTCTTAATTATGATGTTGTATTTTTGATGTACTTATACTTGAAATTGATGTCGTATTTGTTTCCAAGCAATGTACTTAAATTTTAGTAATAAAATGAAATATTGATTCTTTAATTACTTGTCACAATTTAGCATTATGTCGTCTCGAGCAATCTATTTACATCCGTCCGATGATTCCGTCATCGGTTGGGATGTGACATTGGGTGTAAACCCTGAGGACTGAAACCGTACTTTACTTATTTTTCAAAAGATGAAACCCACACTGAACAATTTTTCCAAAAGGTGATATCTTCTTGTCTAATGACAACCTATTTTTGATTATTTATTTGTGTTGGCAACGTATTTATTGTGTACTTTTACATGACATTGTATTTTTTTAATTAACCTACTCGACCAAAAGTTTAGACATCGAATTGAGAGACATTTAAACATTGACCAATAGAAAAATTCATAGGTCCGCCTTTCATACAACCATACATGATATTCATCATGGGTGTTCCGTTAGCCAACTACCACAATAAAATCATAGTTATTATTTGAATCCGCACCCAAGTGAAACTAAATTCATGTTTCGTTAGAAATTTCAAGATTATTGCCAGATTGAGAGGGACAGGTGGCTTATTGGCTGTGTTGGCGAATGAATTAAGTGGTATATATAACAGGTTTCATGTGTCACACTTGCAAAAGTGTTTATGAGTCGGCACAAGCTTAACTATGTGGAAAAACAAGTCACAGTTCTTGACCACAAAGTAAAGTAACTTTGAGACAGGGAAGTGAGACAGGTGAAGGTGCAATGGAAAAATCAAAGGCAAGTACCCTAGCCCCGACCAATCATCACTTGTCACATCAAAAAGTGCACTAAAAACCCATTAACTAATAAGTCGTTGCGGCAGCCTACCCTAGCGGCAAACTTTTTTTTGTTTTTTAATTTAAATAATGTCAAATGTTAATTAATATAAAAAATAAACTTCAATAAAATGAAAAATATTTAAATTATACTAAAAACCAGAAATAAATTAAAAAATTACAATTTTTAAAATAAAACGTAATAGAAATCCAGTAAATGGCTCGTCGACCAACCCCATTTTCCGTAAGTTCTCGTTTGCTGGCTACAAAGGCTTTTTGCACTTCGACTGTGAGATTTTCGTGAAGCGTAATATACATTTGAAAATCTCTATCTCTCGTGGCTTGCGCGACACTTTCGCGTTGTTCATTAATCAAGGATGTAGAGGCTTGGATATTTTCTTCTCTTGCCTCGAACAACTTTTGCATCATCGCTTACTTTGGCGTAAGATCTTATTTTGTCACTTACCAATCCATGTTGGCTTGTAGTTGGCTTAACGAACGCGGAGTTCTAACTTGTGACCTCATCTTGGGTTGTGTTGGGCTAACTTCATCGTTCAAGTCCGGCACCGACTTATCGGATGGACCAAAGTTAGCCGAATCCAATGATTTTCTTTTGCTAGAGCTTCCACCGAATCTTCATTCAACAAGTTGATTTTGTCACACCCTGACCCGCAGCGAATGGTAGTCGGGGCATGATTGGGTTTTCATCAAAGCTCATGACATTTACTATTATAAAAGTTTCATATTTATTATATCAAATTAAAAGAAATATTCCAATCAACACACAAACCATACAATCACCAAATGTTCTAAACATGACATTCAAGAAATGATTTATTCTTCTTCTAAGGCCCAATCCTATGTGTTCCTTGCTTCAACCTGATCACATTTATCATGTGTAAAAATAGAGTTTTGGGTCAACAAAAGTTAGCGAGTGAATCCCGTTTAAATATTTAAATAAACGATATGTTGATTAATTAACAAAAATGTGTGTAACAAATATGAGCAAACGTATATGTAAACAATTCACAAACCACATAAGCATCTAGCAATGTACACATGAGTATGATAACTGATGAACTGTGAGATCAAGGCTCAATCAAACGGAGCCGACCTAATAAGGCACGCGATGCTCTACCCATCTATACGGGAACTGATGGGCCTGTTATGAATGCATGACTGAAATAAAGAAAATAAATAATGAGCTGTGAGATCAAGGCTCAATCAAACGAGCCGATCTGATTAGGCATTGCGATGTTGTACTCGTATCCAACGAGGAACTGATGGGCCTAATGTGACAGCTTGACTGAAATGAGAACGTATAACCACAAATAGCAATAAACAAAATATCACATATCACGTGTGTTCACATAATGGTAATAGCACAAGTGTTTGAATAAAAATTATAAATAAACAACACATGATACACCCCAAAACATGAAGAAAAAAGGGGAAGTTTGTAGGAATTCACTCACATTGGGGGCGTTTCTTGAGTTGATAACGAGCGCACACGATTATAGATTCCAACCAACGAGAAACTAACCTAAATATTCACGTAATAATTTGGTAAATATATTTCTTTTGTTCGAAATTAATATTTTTATTTTAGGACTTTTATTAGATTTTAAGAGTATTTATTACAAATTTAGAGCTTAAAAAGTCTTATTTTTATAGGCATTTTTAGGAAATTTGGAGCAAAAAATAAAGAAAATAGGTAATAAAAAATATACCCCATTTTAGGGTTGAACCGGCCGAGTTTGTGATTATTCGCAGCGTGTGAGGATCGAACTCGTGACCTGCTATATACGTGCACACAGCTCTACCAACTGAGCTACGTGTCTAACCCGGAATATATCCATTTATTTAATTAATATATATATATATATTACATAACATACTAAGTTACACCATAATCTGCTATATTAAAGTTGGTAATTTCAGAATGCGTGTAACCGACCGGACTCGAACCCGCGACCTGAGCTTCGTGTTGCACACAGCCCGACCAATTGGGCTGTGTATCTAACCCGGAGGATATAAGATTTTTATTACTCTTATATACTTACTAGCACAGTTCATATATAAGTTTTAATTAAAAAGGTTTGAATATGAGAGCGGATCGGAACATGTATGAACTCGAACCCGGGACCTTGATCTCGAACGCACACAATCCATCCACTGGACTGTGTGTCTAACCCGGTGTATATACCGCTTTTAAATTGATTTAAACAAATTCTCACTTCGTCTTCTACATTTCAAAATTACCATAAACTGAAACACCAACTGGATTTGATAAATTTCTACTATTATTAGATACTTGCTCTTTATGTATATATAGGATTTATATAAAACGAAAATAAAAAGGATAGAGTAAAGAATTATACCGAAACAAGGTACTTAAAATTTCCGGCGAAATTCCGGCGAGATTCAACTTCCGGGGTGGTGTTTTTGATGAACAGAAGGTTGGAAAGAGTTTTAGGATGAATGTGCATTTTAACTGAACTCATGACCCAATATTTATAATCGAATTTGGTCATATGATTTGATTTTCTTTCGGTTTCGGTCAAATCCCATTATGGGTGATGATTGTAACTCATAACTGAAAACATTTAACTCATTGATTGAGTCAGACTCTTGATTACGAACGGTTACAACAGTTAATTGAAAGAAGAAAAAAAGGCATTTGAATTGATTGCCGAATGATTTCACCCGCTGGGCGAGATTCCGAACCAGTTTCAAAGGATATATATATATATATATATAATAAAGGGTTATTTGATTCATACAGATGTTGGGTGTGCTGTAGTGGTGTGTATGGTGTTTGATTTGGGTGGAGACCCGGGTTCGATCCCGTGGTCCACCCTGTATTTATTTTTTTGGACTAAATACATATTATTTTTTATATATTTCATTTATTATTATTATTATATTATTTTATTATATTTTATTATTATTTATTTTACTAATACTAATAATATAATAATTTCTTAAATAAATACGTAACGAAAAATCATAACATATACTTGAATTACATAAACGGAGCGGGTTTTAGAACCCGTTTTCATCAGATGTTACAGATTTGACCCAATTTGGACGCTTCTTTAACAACGTTCCACGCAAGACCGTGCTTGAACGCTTATTTATGTTTTGCTAGAAAATCCTCTTGCGCCTTTTCCAAAACTTTTAAATCATTGCAACTGCTTTTATGAATGCGGTCCTATATGTTTAAAAAAACAAAGAAATTAGAAAACTTTTACAAGTTAAATTACATAGAATGTAGGGCCATTGAACCAATTAATTTTCCTCAACATCAAAATCCATTTTAAGTTTGTTGATCATGCGTTCGGTCGGCATTACCCCCAAGCCCAACGAAATGTTTGTAGACCGCTTTCCACAAACCGTCTTTTCTTTGACAATTTCCTTTTGGCCAGCCAATCGATACGTGGAGGAATGCTTTAGCCAACTTTTCTTCCTCCTTGGGACTCCATTCCGTTCGGTTCGCTTGGTTATGATCGAATTGCGTTTCTTAGATGTATTACTCATCATCCTCATCTTCTTCAACGTCTTAACGTAGTGGTAGCTCTCGTTTTTCTCTTTCTTCTACAAAATGACATGGGTTTCTATACGACCAAACAGATCAAAATTTATGTCGCTTCCAATATCGAGCAGAACAGACAGAACCATAGGCTGTGAAAAAAAATTTGGTTATTGCCCAAACATATAGGTCAATGTAATGGGTTAAGTAAGAGGAGGTTGTGGCATATACCCGTACCCCACCAAAAGGACCACCTTGGCTCGAACTGGCACCTCGTTTACTCATGCCAGCACCTCTTATGCTCGAACCGGTTCCTCGTATGCTCGATCTGTCACCTGTAGATTTTTTTATGTGAATTCATTGTAGAGACTTTTGAGGGTTTTGGTAATGAAGGATTTTAAGCGTGGGTGTTTTTAAATTATGTGGGTATAAAAATATATATAGCATTAAATTTTTTTAAAGAGATGACTGTTGCACAACAGTCAAAGGTATCGAAATCATCAACTAAAACGTGGGTTTCTCAGCTAGCCTAGCCAATCCGCCAAGCCAACCCGCTAGGGTGGCGGAGGTGTGTCGGCACGGGTTGGAACCCGGAGAAGGGTACCCACTTGGTGCCCCGTCCCTCCTTAGAGCATTCACAGCTCGTCTACCAAATTTTGTGAGAGAGGTTTTTATATTATGAAAAATGGTTGTAAGTGTTTGTGATGAAAAAGAAAGAAAATGTTACTATTCATCTGTATATTTGAGGGGACACTATTCACTATCTATAATTTTTTAATATATTTTGAAAGTGGTTATAAGTAAGAAAAGAGAAAAAATAATGATAAAGGTGTAAAAAATATTATTTAATTGAAAAAGAGAGAAAATATATTTGTTTTTAGTGGAATTGTAGTGTAGGTTTAAAGGAATGGATGTAAATGCTCTAATCAACCTTTTTAATTATCAATATCTTAGACCAGGATTAAACCCTAAAAATGAAATCCAAATAAATATAAGTAAATAAATAAATAAAAATCATCATAATCTCTGGGAAACAAAATGATCCTGCCCACTACACCTCAATGGGTCATTGATTTGAAACCATTAGTTATCTTTAATTCAATGTATTAGACTAACCAAATATATCATATAAAACTTAGGCCGAAAGTTGATAGTTAGTTATAGAGTAAATTGCACAAAACATCCTTTATGTTTCCTCAAATTTACAGGTTCCAGCCTTAATGTTTAAAAGTTGCTAAAAACAACCTTTAAGTTTATTTTTGTTGCGGGTTCAATCCTTTACAGCTAACCACGTTATTTTCTTCAGTTAAGTTCCCTCACATGCATAACATGTGAGGGTATATTCGTCATTTTGGTTGATCATGTGAGGGAACTTAACTGAAGAAAATAACGTGGTTAGCTGTAAAGAATTGAACCCGAAACAAAAATAAACTTAAAGGTTGTTTTTAGCAACTTTTAAACATTAAGGCTGGAACCTGCAAGTTTGAGGAAACATAAAGGATGTTTTGTGCAATTTACTCTTAGTTATATGATTAAGACTTCGTGGTTATAGTTGGTGAAAGGTCGAACTCGAACACAAAGAATCCACGACTATGAAAAACTGTTATTGAAGAATAAACATGCCCGTCACCATCGGTGTTTAACGTTTCTAAATCTTTCTAATGAACGTTTGGGAGAAAAAAAACATAGCGGCACGCCCCATAATTTTGATAATGGGAGAAGCATAGGGCACTAGAGTTGACAATGCAAGTAGATTTTCATTTTTTAATGACAACAACACTGTATACATAGAGAGAAAGCCAACAAAAAGTTAGGAAACAACAAAATGTCTAATTAATAATCTTCTCGACACAAGAACTAAATGATCATATATATAAATAGTAGAATAAGATCTTTATATAGACGAAGAAAATTTTCTATATAAACAATTAGACAAGGAAATTTATCACTTTTGTCATTAATTCCAAACGGGTTGAAGGGCTTGTGACTAAGGCCATGTGTTAAATGTTAGGGATCACCCCCATGGTGCTGAGCTGGAGGGACGAGGGAGTGGAGAACACTGCGTCGCTTCCCCAACCCCCGCTAGTTTCTGGGGAGAGTTTCGTCTCCTGGCTCACCGCAATCTCCCCCCCCCCCCCCACCCCCACCTCTATTTAATTATATAAGATATAGAAAACAAGGTGAGGGATGGATAGAATATAGGTTGAGTTGTAGAGGTGAGGAATAGGAGAAGATAATAATGAAATGCCGAGGTGGTAGTCAAGGATTATGAATTAGAGAAGAGCATAACGCATAGCTTTATAGATGAAGATCTAATACTTCTAAAATAAAAGAACAATTTAGAAACCTCTCCTTCTCCCCACTTAGATGCTCTAGTTTTACCATTAGAAAATCTTTTAATTTAATCATCCCACCTATAAAGTAAACTAATACATCATACACATGATGGTGCAATATTTGAGAGGAACTGATGGGAGCAACTCCCTCTCGGTTGTTTAGAGCACACTAGAGTATTAGGATAACCCCGAATGTTACCATGTAAAGCCGGAGTATGATGCTCTGGACGACACTAGCCTACTCGTAGCACAATGAATACGGTCGTTATAAACGCATCAAGGATGGAACATCTCAGGGCTGAATATTTTTACCAAGGCTATAATGCTATGTGTTATCCACCCATCCGGGACATCTTGTAACCATACCACATATCAACACTAATAGCATAACAAACATGTAACGCTTTGAATTTCTGATAGTCATCGACCGTCTCAATAGTAATGTATATGCCAATAAACAAATTTACAATCAAAGTTTTAGTCTACTCGACAAGGTGTTGGACCAATGGATCATACGTGACACTCTAGAGATGCAAGGCAGCGATGGACGACTACCTTATAAATCATCAATGACAAATAACTTTAAAGTGACCAGACTATAAACACCATTTTCTTCATAAATAATGGCATATCGTTTCTTGCAAATGTCCCTCTCTATATTTACTTTCACAAACATAAACATATATTTATTTTCATGTTAGATTTTTATCATATAAGGGAGAATTTCCCACCTATCACCGTAACTAGAATAAGAAATGTGACACACGAAGTTTGTAAATGGTCATGTGATACATAGAAAAATCGCTGATCAATTTTGTCCTTGTCTGTCAAATTTTTTTTCTAAAATAAATCTAATTATTTTAAATTTTTATTACAAATATTCTATATTCTATATTAATTAAATTTTCAACCCCTGGATTACATGTGTTTCTTTAACAGTTTCCCCACTACTTTTACACACTATTGAAACCACCATCATACTTTTGTTGAAAATTTACGTTTTTACAGGAAAAAATAATATCATATCATGTGTATATATTTATAAGTATATATAACGTATTCATATCTTAACAATTATATTACATTTATATGAACTTTTAAGTTTCATTCTTAATATTCAAAAATCACGTTAATCATCTTTTATGTAACAAATTCCGTCCATTAATCTAAACTCTGTAAATATTTAACGTTAACTCAAGTCACGTGACTTTCAGAACAATTTGATACTTTCATACTTTAAGATTAAGCAGCAAAAAATAATTTTATATTATTCCGTGAACAATCATAACGTATCTTTAAACTACAAAAATCTACGACCCACAACCACAAACCACAAAGCACTCTCGTTTACATTACAAAAAATTTAGTCCTACAATCACACAACTTACATACATGTACAGTAACTTCAAGTGGGTCCTTTTTTATTTTTTTTATTTTAGTATATTTTTGTTTTTTTAACATTTGCCCTTCAATATTTAGTATTGACACTTATAACCCTTCAACTTTCTAAAAATTCTATAATCATTTTTTACGTATTTATTTTTATGTATATATCGGTATAAATTCAAGTTGATCACGTTTCTTTGAAAATGGGTGGACTCAAATGTAATATGTTTTTGTGTGTTTTTTATGTACGTTTTTAGTTTGTCTACGTTTTGGCATAAATTTTCTTTTAAAACAAGTCAGATTAAATATAATACGTTTTCATTAGACTGTATAATTTCGACTTACTTTACGTTTTGGTGCCACCGCAACATGTGTTACCATTTTTAACTTAAAAACATAATTTTGTATTTATTTTTATGTACATGTCGGTATAAGTTAAAGTTGGTGTTCGACGTAAAATTCTTTCACAAATAAGTCGGGCAAATATAATACGTTTTCGTGCTTATTTTTATGTACATCTTCAGTTTATCTACGTTTTACCGTAACTTTTGTCAGAAACGATTTGGATCTTAACGGTGCAAGTCCGAGTTACTTAACATTTGGACCTGCCGCAACATGCAGAGAAATTTACTAGTTAAATACCTAAAGAAGAGCTTGCATTTCATATTATATACCACCTTTTTTTGAACGACCAACAGAATCAATCCCGAGCATTCTCGGGCACCCACTGGATCAAACAGAGTACTCTGAGAGTAACCCGGGTCCACCATCAATTCCAGTGAAAATCCGGTAACCCACCCGCCCGTAGGCACGACGATGAAATTACTGGTAAAATCCGTTTGGTTCAAGGATCTAACTCATGTTTCTCTGGATCTCCTATCATTATCCAATAATGTCTCACTCTGCACCAAGTGAAAGTTGAACTTACATCTCTCAAAAGAAATATAAGTCTTCCATCACTTGATCTAGAAACATCGGCTATTATATACCAACTATTCGTGAAAATAAATAGCATACGTGAAACTTCTTTTACATATTTAATAATTGGTAATATTTTATAATTGTGAGATCAGATATATGTACTTTGAAATGATTCCTAAAATAATGCTATATATTTTTGCGCATTTATAATAAACACAATATATAAAATAAAATGTATTTCGTTTTTCTTTCGGACTTCAAAGTTAAAACCGGTTCTTTTAAAAAATTAAAAAAGTTAAAAGTGGTACCGACGTACTGTGTAGTGGAATTCAGCGCACTTGTGATTGCTTGGATGAAAAGGGGAGGTTTCAAGTACGTTCACAAATGTCATGTTCGGGGATTGACGGAACAACCTTTTGACTTTTGGGATTATCGATGTTCACCTTAGACTCCTCCACAACTCTCTTGCTACGTTTTCTGTATTTCTTCAACTTTTTACAATGAAAATTTCTTGCTATAAGGGTGTGGGGATATTTAGGTTGTGAGCATAGCTTGATGTGTAGTAGGTGTGAGTTTTATCAGTTCACACCCAAAAGATGGGGTGTCGAAGGGCGTCGCCAGGCCAACGTTGAGTCAAAAAACGAGGCCCCACAACTCTCGGCTAGTCAACAGTCGTCAACACCCAGTCAACCATTGCCAGACAAGTACCCCAGGCCAGAACCCCATGCCAAGCACTATGCCACGCCAAGCGGGCAACGTCCACCAAAACGCCAACCTGGGGTGGTGTACCTAGCGTTAAAGGGCCAACAACGCTCCTTGGCCACGCCCACACCCACACCCACACCCACCAGTCTAAACTTCAAAATCTAAAAGGGTGTGAGGGGCATCTTCGGGATGGGGAACCGAGTTCAACTGGTACACACCGTCGCGATTGAATCTTGGTGTGAATTAGGAAGGAATCTTGGTGTGGTAAAAGGGATGAAAATTGGGTTTGGGTTCATCGGGTTCAATGGGAACACTGTCGCAATCAAACCGAGTTCATTTGGGTTAAAAATGAGGTCACTTTAGGATTAGTTGGTTGATTTGGGTTTCTCGAGTTTATCTACTAGTGTAAAGATCAAATACAAATATGTTTTAACATACAAAATACCATTAATGTAAGAAGTGAGAAGGAAAAAAAATTTGAAAAATTTCCCCCTACTACTTATTAATAACGTTTAATTGCAAAATATAAAAAGAATGTGATTTTAAAGTAGTAGAGTAATTTTGTAAACTAATTGTAATTACTATACTGGTTTAATATCACATTTTTTAGATTCTGGGGTAGTAGGGGAAAATTAAAAAGAAAAAAAATCTCTCTTTCGGTTCTTACATTAAGAAATTTAGTATGTTAAAAGATCAATTTGTACAAACTTAATCATTATCCAGTAATGAGTTGAGTTATTCTACAAAGTAGTATAAAAATAAGAAGTGTAACAAACCACTATAAAGTGACAAGTGTCACAAAAGAAATCAAGTGGGAAGGATAATTTTGTCAAATAGAATAAAAAGATTATGCACATGCAAGTCACGCTATTTCCCCCCAATTTTTTAACGTTCATAATTTTTTTATACATCATTTGTTTTTTTTTAATTAAACCATAAAATCGAGAGTCTTTTTATCTTTAATATGAGTACCATATTGTTATATTTCGAAAACTCAGCTGCGTATTACACAATGTACATAACATAAAACACAAGGAGTATCAAACTAAAAACACAATGAAAAGTAGACTAAAAACACAATCGATTACAACAGACAAAAGACACAGTGGACATAACGTAAAACACAATAGAGTATCAAACTAAAAAAACAATGGAAAATAGACCAAAAAAAACACAATCGATAACAACAGATAAAAGACACAATGGACATAACGTAAAACACAATGAGTATCAAACTAAAAACACAATTGATGACGACAGATAAAAGACACAATTAGTGAGAGCAAATAAAAGACACAATGGACAATAGACTAATACACAATCAACAACAGATTAAAACACAATGGATAAAAATAAACACAATGACCAGAACCTATAACACAATGTATAAAGTAACTAAATATAACATCATCTTCATTGTGTTATATATTGTGTTATATGTTCTGATAAAAATGCAATGAACAGAACCTAAATTAACATTGTGTTATAAGTTTTGATTATAACATAATCTATAAAAAACTTAGTAAAAATGTAAGGAACAAAATACAGTTGAAAGACACAATGTTCACAACTTTACACAACACAAAGAAAACGTAATAAAAGTGAATTTTTTATTTTGTTTTTATATAGTAATATCATACCTATATTAAAGATAAAAAAACACACGTTATTATAGTGATTTAAAAAAAAAAACAAATGTCGTATGAAAAAAATTTGAGCGTTTTAAATTTGATGGGGGAATTGACATATTCCATTTGGAGAGAGAAAGTCAATATATAAGAATTTCTTTTATACCATTTTATTATTATTTTTTCTCTAAAACTAATCTAAACCTAATAAATATAAAATCGATGAACTAAAATATTTTTTACCTTTCTTATTTATATAGTCGTTTATAATTGATATTAATATCCATCCACTAATAGACCCCACACCCTATATGAATTAATATAATTAAACTAAATTGATTGTTATGTCACAACATCAAGTTGGCGCCGGTGTATGGTACTTTTATCAGAAAATCATGTATATATTTAATTACGTCTAGTCAACAGTTATTTGAAGTCTTGTTCATACTTCCACAACCACTATGCCTCATGTATTTTCACTTAAACCTCATCAAAGTTTTCCTACACAAATAACCTCTCGCCTATCACCTGATTTCGTGATCGTTAACAAAATACATATTGAGCTGATATAATTCAATACATACGTGATCATTTTTATTTTTGTATCTAAATATCAGAATTGTACAAAAAGGATGAAGTTTAGTTGTTTTAGCATCTTTAAAACTCTAATGCATAACTCACCTATATACATACATTCAGGGGCGGATGTACATAAATTTTAGAATTATTTGACGTTTTTTTCGATTTCGTTTCCCATTTCTTTTAAAACGTTACCCCTTGGCACTCCGGCTAGATCCGCCACTGCATACATTAAAGAGTGGTGTTTTTTTGTCATTGGGGTCCAACGGCTACATGCCACACCAATGAGCCAACGCCACGTCGACCCACTTTTTACCTCATGCCAGTGGAAATCCTTTCGCCCCAACCTCAACACCACCTTCCACATCGTTACCAGAATACTCTCACACGGGATAATTAAATGGATTTGGTTGGTGTTAACCAAGTAAACTGAAATTGCAACGAATAAATATAGCAACGTCAAAATGACAAGATTTAAAAATTTGGATCGAAGACAAAACTAATCAAAGTACATACGGATAAAACAATACCTTTTAACAACATATAAATATAGAAGCCGAATTAACAAGAAGCTAAAACACCAAAAGAAATAAACTAAAAGATACAAGATTACATTATAAATATTAAAATCACAGAACCTTCCCAATTTAATTTAAATATGTACAATTTAGATATAAAAAAATAGTCTCTTTGACCATTCTGGTAACTAAAATACATTTGTTATTGAATTCCAACCAATACTTTTAGCTTTCTTTTTAGATGTTGGCTCAGGGCATACGGAGTGGTATGCGTGGGTGGACGTGAATATGCACGTGACTCCATTTCGGCTTAATCGTGAATCGGCGTGATTGGAAAGAACCTCCCTTGATGATGTGATGGGGACTGATGATGGGTCGTGACTGTTATTTTTTAATAAAGTTTTTTTTTCTTTAAAACTTGTATAAACATTTGAATATGTAACATTTTACTAAAAACAATTCATTAAAATTAGTTTGTTGTTCAAAACTAGATTTGTGCTTTTCTTACAGTTTACTAGTTTCAAGAAATCTGCCCATTTATTCTATGAACATTATTTATTAACTTTAATTAATATAATCGCATATAAATATTTATCAAGCAGACGAGACAGCTAAATTGTTGACTTTTTTTGAAATATAAGTTTTTCACAAAATCATAACGATTATACCTTGGATACAAATATTTATATGTAACTAATGTTAATATAAGTATTATTTTCTGAGTTTGTGTTTTACTCTGTGAAAGCTTCGAAATGAATCCTATTGTGTGCAGAGTAAAATTAAAATGAATGAAATATTGATATTAGAAGTTGGGTGTTTGAAAATGTTTAAGCATTTTGTGTGAGAATTCCAATAGTTCTAAACAAAAATAAAAGGCTTGGATAATATCGAATACCCAAATCCCCTTAAACTAGTTATATAAAAATTATAGTTTTTGGAATATATTAAATTCCAATCGTCGGAGTATATATTTATTTTCTTTATAATGGCCTTTATTTTGGTATTATATATATATATATATATATATTATTTGTGTCGAGACAACCAATCGATATTCTAGTATAATTTGGGAGTTCTGCTTTAAAAGTATATATTAATAAAAAAAATATCATATAGTGTTTAGGTCTTATATATTTATTTTTATAAAGACTGTTAAGATAAGAAAACAATTATTGTGTCAGAAGAAAATAACTCTCGTGTAAAAGCTAACATAAATACATTTGAGAAAACTGTAAATTAAAGCTAATATAAATACATTTGAGAAAACAATGTATACAACTATGTGCAAATTAAGACGTGATATTCGTATAGAAAAATACCGAATTATTATAGTTGAAAAATATAAAGTTATAAACTAGTATGGTGGGCCACAAAATTACATGGGTAACGCTATTCAGTAACTTTTACGTATAGATAAAATTATATGATTACTATAGTTGAAAAAAATGAACAACTATGCTCGGCGACTAAATTACATAACGCTATTCAGTTCATATTAACAAGTCAATAATGCCCACAAAATTTTAATAAGAGTTCATATTAACAAGTCAATAATGCCCACAAAGTTTTAACAAGTGTAAATGTAATTAAACCAAACATCAATTTTTTTAATGTATTATAGATTATAGATATTATATATACACTAATTTTGTAGTAAAATAAAGTAATAATCGAGTGATATGATGTTTGTTATTTTGTGTAATCAATTTTTTTTATAACTTGGAAGTAAATTTTCCTGAAAGTATTCATGATTAAAACTCATTATATAAAGAAATATTTAAATCTTTCCAGCTGGATACCTTATTTGTTGGAAATCTAGCATTCCACACACCTCCTCCCCCCCCCCCCCCCCCCCCCCCTTGATCACTCCTCCATCTTTCTTCAGTATTCCCCTACTATAAATATTGATCATGGTCCCTTTGCTTTCACCATCCATCTCATCACTTTGAGCTTTATATACATACACATGTATGTATGTATATTTAGAAAGCTGTGTTGGCAAACGTTTAATATTGTGGGTAAGGAGGTGGCTGCAGCGTCAGCGTGTTTATATTGAAAATGCAAAAAACAGTATAAAAGAATCTGTAAAGCTCAGGAGGGATAACGCCAATACATAATCCATAAAGATTATGTTTATTTGGGCGGCGCTATCTATCCTGAGCCTCATGGCTTCTTCTTGCTACATCTCTGTCACAAGAACTTACAAAAACCCAAATGTCTTCAAGATCTAATTTCCTGGTATCATCTCTCTCTCCATATACACATATGTAACAATATATATATATATATATATATATATATATATATATATATATATATATATATATAACTGTAACATATTAACAAAAACGTTAAATGATAGAAACATTCATTATATTATATTATTATGAACTGCTAAGAACTATACGCTTTTGTCGATACACTAAATTAATATATATTGGTATTTTGAGGTTTGTATATAGCGTTAAGATTGATTACGTATTTTTTAAAATGTATCTTTTGAGAAATACATTTATTATTTTATCCTTTTCAGTTTAAACAGTTTAACTTTTAGCAAGTATTATATTTTTTTTCTAACAATTGCAAGTATAATAATTTTAAAGGATTTAATGCTTATTTAACGTATAAACGTTATTAGTGTTTTTGACGTCTCATAACTGTAAATATATAATCTGTATTATAAAATCATGGATAAATGCCGTATATATACTATTTTACTTTGACTTTGAGGGATAAAGTAAACTAAACATGTAGATTATACTATAGCTATAGAACCACTTAATTGTTAATAGTAACTAACTTTCATTTAATTTTATTGTTAATGTAACTTTTCATTAATAGTTAAAAGCAAGCCATATGAATGAAAAAATTGTAAAACTTGTATGATATTTATTGCTTTATTTACATTTGAAAAGGTCACTTGATGTTAATAGTAACAAAGGGGTTGTTTTGTTTGGTAGCAAAAGCAGCCTTCGAATGTGTAAGAGGCAAATATATGTTTGGTTCATTTAATAGATGTCTCTTGATGGTTCATAGAGTTTTTAGTGGGTAGGTTTTATAAATATATTGACTGATTAAAAGATTGAAAATGCATCTTTTAATCAGTCAGATCTCTTAATAACATAAGGTTGCCAAACAACCTCTGAATTTTATAATTATTTAAGTGTTTTGGGAATTTTACTACTCATGATCAATGATTTTATAATTGTAAAAATTTAAAATTAAAATATTATTGAAATTTAGTTACTATTTTATAAATTTATTCCTGAAAGAAATTACATAATTTGCATTTGTTTTTGATCCCTTCCATGTGAAAATGGATGTCGAGTCCTTTCCAACTTCGTTTAAGTCACGTCTCCTTCATTATTTATTATTCTTCAATGCATCTATTGATTTAAGAATTTTTATAGTTATTATTAGCTGCTTTCAAATTAACATCATATATTTTTGTTTTACAGATAAATGTATATGCGATTTCTTTTATTCAACAAGTACAAATTGCATGCGAAAATTATTGATAATCAAACATATGTACACTATAATTTATTACTACAACGATAATAGCAATAAATAAATTTAGTTATAACCCATCTGAAAATCGACACTATTTTCTCAGAAAAAAAGTTACGTATCCATACATGTTTTTCAATCTTTAAGAAAAAAAAACACATTATCTTCTGTTTTATTTTCTTTTTTCTGTTGTTTTTACTCAAAATCTGACTGTAAAATTTTATTGAATTTTGTTATACAATTAGCATGTTGTCTATAATGATTCTGACTAAGAACTTTTTTTATTCATTTTTCTAGTAGTATTTTCTAATCATCCAGTTTTTATTTATAAAATATATATTACTTACGACATTGAAATCCTTACAATAGTTCTATACCTGATACATAAACCATAATCACATTCCTAGAATTAATAAAAGTTATGTAACAAATAAAGTAAATCATATCATTCCTCCATAACAATCATCAAATAACTCATTAGTTATCCATCGTACCAACCTGCGAATCGTTCAAAACATGGCTCTTCCATTCGATCAGGATGTTTTCGAAATCCCAACCATCGAATCCTGATTCTTCGATCTCTGATTCTTGAAAATAAGTTGAATAATATTGCACTTCCGCGTTGTGATTCTCTCGTGGTGCAGTCTCAAGCTCATTAACTTCCGGTTGATCTTGTTCTTTCGTGTTACCTATAATATCGTTACTAAGTTAATAAGTTAAATATGAGATGTACTATGCTGGAAGGTAGAGGTTCCATTGCCCAAATTGCTGGTGTAGTTAGTCAGTGTAAAACCGATTTCGGGCAAAACAAGCATTGTTAGTAACTAGCAATTTTACTCACCGCACTTTGTGGCGGTTTCGAAACATAAACTAACTTGAATTTATATTGTCTAATCAAAACGTATTATATTTGACTTTACTTGTTTTTGAACAAATTTTACGTGTCAAAACGTACACCAACTGAAAACGTGCATAAAAATTAAGCACAAAAACATATTACATTTGACCTGACTCGACGTAGACCAACTTGAATGTATACCAACACATATAGAAAAATAAGAATGTAAAACTCTAGGGGATCAAAATAACATTTAACAAAGTCTTTAAAAAGTTGAGTAAGGTGTAAGTGTCAATGTTAAAAATTAAGGGTTTAAATGCGTAAAAAGGGACAAAACATGTAGATTAATAAGAGTCTTCATGTTTTGTTATATGTATAAATAGTATGTTAATACGGGTCGGGTCGGCCATAAGGCAAAATCATTTATTTTATTTTCTTATTATTTTTCAAGATGATTTTTGAAGATACTCAATGTATCACGCATTATTTGAGGGTTTGTACCCCCTTTGGTTTATAATAATATAATATAATCTAGAGAGTTTTCAGTTTAAGTTTTTTCTTTTTACAGAAAAAAAAAATCATATTCATATTTAAGTAAGAATGATAAGGGTAAATTTGTAGAATAGTAATCAAGTTTTAAAAGTGTTCAATTAGGTCATCATTAAAAGTGTTTCAATTAGGTCACTCAACATTCATTTTTTTATTAAAATTAAGGGTTTTTCATCTATTTCATAGGTAACCATGATGATGTAAATTTTTGTTTCTTTTTTCCCTTTCATGTGATGCTAACGTCCAGTGATAACGTGGATTTTAACTTGTTTTTTTAATTTTTAATGTAATTAAAGTGTTTTTATTTTTAATAAATAAAATTTCATATATTAATATAACCCGACCCTAGCATCTTATGCTCCATTTTTCTCTCTGACATATGGAAAAAAGGACATGACTCGATTTGAATAATAAGTTATCTAATTGGGACAAAAACGATACGAGTGACCTAATTAGAACACTTTTGAAACTTGGTTACTATTCTGTGACATTTTCCCGAATGGATAATCTAAAATTGATTATCTGAATCGTTTTATTTAGGAAAAAAATGATTCAAAATGGCTTTGCATGAGAACGCCTAAAATAATGAAGTTTTACCTGTCGCGTCTTGTTCAAATTCAAGTTTTGCTTTCTTAATGTTTTCAAGGTTATCACTACTTTTCTCTATCATTTCGTCGACAACATTTGCCATGTTGACGACTACCTCCTTAAATTTGTGTACCGAGCTTTTAATTTGTTCTTCGTAGTTTGATAGCCAAATAATCTTATTCTCTTGGTTGCGGAGTATTGCTTTTAACCGATTGTTGAACGCTTCTACTTCTATATTGGAACATGTCCCCAACTTCATTAGTCGTGGAGTTTTATCTCTCCTCTTAATGTTCGCTAACAAATCATACCTCCCTCTTCGAAACCATTCGTTTGCATATTCATGTTTCTCGCAACTCACCTTTTTAAAACCCTTCATAACAAAAAAATATAGTTAAACAGGACATTATCATAAAAGAAAGATCACTTGTTTTCAAGATTTTATACTTAATTGACTTTTAATATCAGTTAGACATACTAGCAAACTAAGACATACTAAGAAACTAAAGACTTTTTTATAGAAATGCGTATTCAAAACCAATAAGTTTTGATTTTTCCATTCGGCACTTACATATATGTTGAGTTGCGAGTTGAAGCTACCGAAATTTTTATGTTTGAAGTACATGGGAAGAACATCAGTTGCGAACTTGTTGATGTCCGAAATAACAAAACCATCACAACGAAAGTTCCAAAATATAAGATCATTGATTTCTTCTTTCTCCACCATGTTATAAAGTTTATGCAAGAACTCCTTTACACAATAACCATCAACACTGCCACGCCTAGCACCCTCACCACCATATTCAGTGATCCCCTTTTCGTTCAAGTCACTCAATGTCATTAAACAATCAACATTACTCCATGATCCCTCATATTGATTAATGACTGATTGAAAATATTTTTCCATATCGTCAAAGTTAATTATGTGGTCAATATCGAGAAAAGTTCTTTTTCGCCCAATCGTCCCAGAAAAGGTGGATAGAAGCTTGTTGGTCATGGATTTAGTGGTAGTTTGAATATCCAATAAAGTTTGTTCAATATCATATTTGAATCGTTTTATTTTGTTGCTAATTTGGTTTAGTCCTTGCCTTACTTTGACAAATGTAGGTTTGAGTTCATTTACTTGGACACATGGCTTGTTAATAACATTAGATTGTTGTTTTTTACTCTTATGGTTTTTAACCAATGTCGCTTTCCTTTTTGGAAATATTCATGCTCGAACTCCAATTGATGCCATTCTTTCTTCTTGAAACCCTTTTGAAATCAAATTTAAATGTTAAGTCAAACCAAGTTCTCAATATTAGTATCTAAAATCATGATAAATAAAATTAGGAAAAAAAAAACAATACTCACGTAGGTATTGAGTTGAGAAATGAAGTTTTCAAAACGACCCGCTTTAAAGTAGCAAGGGAGAATCTTTGAGATTAATTCGTGTTTATCGGTTATGATGAAGGTGGTGCCCAACGATCCCCAAGATATGATGGAGTTTGTTGCTTCATCGTCAACCATTAAGTATAGTTTGGTCAAGAATGGGGATGCACCACGGTTTGTTGCTGTGTCGCATATCCTCCCTCCCTCTCTATTAGCTACTAGACACGGCGATTTTGCTCCCATCGGTCCATTCTTGCTAGTATCACAACCATCGCCAAATACTTCAATGTCATTGCAAGATATTTCACTTAAACCACCATCACCATCGCCACTTCCTATTCCTCCATTGGCACTAGTTGCATCCACATAACCAACCACTCCTCCGCCGTTGCCAACACCATTTCCATTGTGGTTATTCTCTTGTGTTGTTTCCATTTCACCACAATGAATGTAAACCATCAGCACATAAATCACCTACCTTATATATACATATATATATAACCGTTAGACTTCCTATCATGGTTATGATCCCAACCGTTAGATGTAGGGCGTACAATATTCTTATTCCCCGTTACAATCCCTGTCGTTAGATGTAGAGCGTGCAATATTCTTATTCCCATCACTACGAGTGATATAAAGGATATTTTCTATATTTTTAAGTTATTATTATTCAACAAAAAAGATTTTTCATCCTCTTTGTTAAACTGATTTGCATTTGTCCCTTTTTTTTCAAACATGATTATTTATTTTAATCATTTTAAGTGAATTTACACTGATATTGAAAATAATCCAGCGCCTGAATTATTTGGCATACAAAAAAATGATATTAGATATATTTTGTTATTTAGCATTTAACCATAAAATGAGAAAATCATGATATTTTATTTTATAAACGTCAAACATACATTGTGACAATATTCTTTCTAGGCAAGGCAAGACAATTGGGGTCGGAATGTTTATATATCATGGTTCTTGCATGATTTTGACTTGGTCAAAACACAAAACAAACTGTACAAGTTATTGAACACAGTACATGTAAAAAACTAGAAGTTATACCATGCTTTATGGCGGGATAACGTTTTTTTTAAGTTACGCTTTACGTCTGGTTGTTTATAAAATTTAAACGGAGAAAAAACGCAGTTAACAACTATATATTTGAAAAGCATAAAAATGTAGGTTGTTGTAAAAATGTATGCATAAAATACCCAAAAATAAATTCATAGCAGTCGTTTATCACTTAATTTGACCCGATTGGTTTCCGGAAAAAAAAATACGTCAAAACGTAAACAAACTAAAAACATACATAATAATAAACACGGAAACGTATTATATTTGATTTGACATATTTTCAAATAAAATTTACGCGAAATATAAACCAAACTTAAATTTATATCGACACGTACGTAAATATATGCACGTAAGAAAATAGTGTTATTTTGAGTTAAAGCATGGTACGTCACATTGTGGCGGGTGTCGAAACGTAAGTGGCTCAGATTTATACCATCTAATAAAAATCTATTAAATTTGACCCGAATCCTTTCCGAACAACTTTACGTCAATATATAAACCAACCAAAAAATTAATATATCTAGCCCAACTTATTTCTGGAGAAAAAAATAAAATTTACGTCAAAACATAACTTGAATTTATACCAGATGTAACTAGAACTAAACACATAAAACTCGATTATAAAAGTATTTAGAAAGTTAAAGGATTGTAAGTGTTAATGCTGAAAGTTGAGAAAACACACAAAAAAAAATTATGTCGAAATGTAACGTAAGTTTATATCGACTCGTAAATAAAAATAAAGACGCTAAACTCGATTACAAAGCATTTAGAAAATTAAGGGGTTGTATGAGTCAATTCTAAAACTTGAAGGTTAAATTAATTAAAAAAAGACAAAAAGACAAAAAACAGTTCACTACACTTGCAATTGTATATATGTATAATACAACAGAACATGATAATTGACACACACACACATACATACATATATACATGTAATGGCAGGGTTCTAGAGTGAATACTAGTGTATTTGTGAACTGCGTGGACAAATCTTGGCCATTGATTTACATCATCAAATCTGTATTTTCATCATCAAACCATAGCCATTAATTTACACTTGTATATTGATAATCAGTAGCTAGGATTAGTTCACTAGTGTTCACAATCAAGGGGGTTGTTCACAAATGAACCTCACCTTATATATGTACATATAGGGAAAAGGTAAAATGAAAACTATGAGAACTAGCCCTTCCAAAAGTTTTTTTCAACACAAAAATCTTTAAAAAAATCAATTGTTCCAACAGAACAAATTGTCGCATGCAAAAATTTATATCGGTTATATAAAACTTTTATTGGTGATGTAAAAAATTTACATCGTCTTAAACAAATTTTACGTGTAACTAACGACTCGACAATTTTTTTATAGATGTGTTTATAACATTTTCATCTACGTTTGTGTAAAAAACGGTAACCCAACTCGTGGGGGAAGTAGGAGTTCTCACAACTCGTGATGGTTCTTAATTGAACCGAATCCTATATATATAAAGGTTAATGTACAATAGCCCCTTAAGTGCGAAGCTTACACGAGTAAATTATGCATATTACAAAATTCAAACCCTGATCACGCATAGCTTGACACAAAATCACACATGAACAAACACACAGAAATCACACATCCAATAACCCTTGTCACGCATGGGTTGAACAAAATCATGAATGAACAAGCACACATAAATCACGCATGCAGTAAATAAACACACATAAATCACGTATGCAGTAACCCCTAATCACGCACGTTATTTTATAGCCGCATACACTCGCACGTTAAGTGAATTTTGTATTTTAAACTTTATATATATATATATATAGGTAGAGGTTCATGTGAGAAAATTTAAAAGTGTGAGAAGGATAAAAAGATTATGGAGGTGACATGTGTCCCTTTTTATTTTGATAGTTTAAGGGTATAAGTGTAATTTAACTAATAAAAATCTAATTATGAGATGAATATATGCAACCGATTTTTTGCAGTTATTATAGGGATTTTCGAATTTGAAATAACACCCTAACTTATAAAAACACCATAGCATGTATACCCGCATCTTTTTCCTACTACTACTACTACTACTACTTAAATTTCGGGACGAAATTCCTAAAGTAGGGGATACTGTAACATTTGTCAAAAACGGGTTTTCCAAACCCGCTCCGTTTGTAATCGAATATCAAGTTATAAATGTTTCGTTGCGTATTTATGTCAATTTTAATTTTTAATGATGCATAATTAATAAACAAACTAGAATATAAAAGTTATAATTGATAAAAAGTAAAAATAAAATAAATAAAATGAAAAATAGGCTGCCGGGACTCGAACCCGGGTCAGCCGGAAAGACTCAAAGACTTAACACGCGCACTTGATGTTTTCTGTTAGTTCTAGGAATCAATTAAATCTTATGTTCAACCATAAATCAACCGGTTTACGCTAACTGAAACCGTTATCGGCTTCCAAACGTCCTGGAAGTTTGAGTGATCACGGAATTCTGATTATAACTGATAAACCGACACCTTCAATCAATTTGATCTTGAATGGACTTGAATTCATAAGTTGATCGGTTTTAATAACCGAAAAATTTGCACTTCCTGATTTACTCCAACCTTAGTCCCCTCTCGCGACTCAAACTCATCTGCAGACCTTCAATTTCATTTTCGCACTACTTTCAGTTGTCGGAGCAGCTTTTTGAACTCGCCGGACTTTCGCCGGAAAACCGTGTCTTCCATCAAATCAGTAAGTCTCTCATTTCTTTCATCGTCTATCAGTTGTTAAGCTTTTGCTAACTCAAACCCTTCAATCAGAATCAGTTTCAGACGACGATATCGGATAATTAACTCTCGCCGGAAAACTTCTGAAAATTCTCAATTCTCGCTGTGAAAAGGTATAGCCTTCTAAACCTTCTGGTAATTCTTGTTCAGTGCTTCAATTTCGCATTTAGCTAATAAAAATTGTTAATCTGTCCGCTCAGACGAAATCCGTAAAAACAGAGCCGACCACTTCGCCGGAATTCTGAGATAAATCGTTTCTCCGGTATGTTACTTCCAAAAATCGTCTCTGCCATTTCATTTTAGTCATTTGAATGTTTGTCAATCGAATTAAACAAGAAACAATAGAGTAATCGTAGTCTGTGATTCTGTAACGAAGAAGACGAAGTTAGGTTGTTTATAAGTTTAATATAATTTGGATATTATCCCTGCCCGGCGTATACATGCACACAATAGAACCGGTCAAACAGTCGACAGTCACAGTCAAACAGTCAATGGTCAACGCAAAAGTCAACAGTTTTTTATATTTTTATTTATTTATTTAATTTAAAAATCAATTAAAAATACTTAAAAATAATGTTTTTAAAGATAGGAAATAGCCTTAAACTCACAAAAATATATCTGAAAATCCTATTAAATTATTAATAAAATCCACTCATTTACTATACATTCCGTTATTATTTAGGTTAGTTAATCCTCGTTGATCAATCCTTCAAACTCGTGCGCATTTCATCATCTTCAACCGAACGCACCAAATGTGAGTGAATCTCTACAAATTCCCCGTTTTAATCACGTTTTTGGGGTGTATCATGTGTCTTACCATTTATTATATTTAAATCATTGTGCATACATCATATCATGAACAAATGTGTATTCAGCTTGTATCAACTGTTTGTGTGGTTATTGTTCAGATTTAATTTATTATTTTCAGTACATGCAATATCATAGGCCGCCGCTCCCCATTACATTATGAGCGTTGAGCAGTTCCCCATTACATTATGAGCGTGAACCGGGCGTTGCCAACATACGATCGGCTCCGTTTGATTGAGCCTTGATCGCACAGACATTCATCATAGGCCGTCAGTTCCCCATTACATTATGAGCGTGAACGTGACGTTGCCAACATATACAGTTTCATTCATGTTATATATTCATGCAAGTTCATATGTTATTGTATGTTATTGTTTGTGGTTGTTATTGCTATTGTTTGATTATTTACATTTGCTCACATATGACTATTGCACAATTTTTCGTTGATAAAGATAACAAGAAATCAATAATAAATGTTTATCTAACAAGGTTCACTCGCCAACTTATGTTGACCCCAAAACCCCCATTTTTACACATGATGCAGGTGAACCAGCTGCAGCAAGAAACACATAGGATTGGCTTAGAAGAATAAACTGGTTTAGAGCTTGGATTGTTTAGTTGATTATTTTTCTTTGTATTTGTATGAACATGTTTGGATTATTGAGAATTTAATTTTGACTTTAATAAATATGAAACATATTAGTAAATATCATGAGCTTTGGTGATAACCCAATTATGCCCCGACTCTTATTCCGCTGCGGGTCGAGGTGTGACAGTTGATCTATATACTCGCCATTTGTTTTATCTTTTGAACCAATTCACTCTTACATGCAACTAGAAATTACAAAATATGCTATCGGTTATTATTATTAGTGATATTTTATACCCATATGGCCATATAAGTTACAACATTAGATTCTGGCACTTCATCTTAATAAATTAACAACATTAGATATGCACGGGCCAATGTATATAGGCTTAGCTATGGTTGATGGGCCACCTTTTATGGGATGCCTGGTTTCATGAAAGATGTGTTGTCCTTCACGGGCTGTGAGTTTGTCACACAACAAAAACATGACACAAGAGTTTGTGGGTTTGGGTCTAACCCGTAAACCTATTTAGCTAAATGAGTTGTGTCTATATCAACGCGGAGGGCTCATGGGTTGACCCTTTAATCCAATTATTTTTAGGTATATGTTATTTAAAATATTCAATCAAACTTTCAAACGCACATCTACATTATTATGTATGAACATTTTATAACATGTATTCTTTTGTTTGCACAAGTGCATCATAGTGTGTGAATAAACCGATTCAAAGAAGGAAATCAGATCAACAAGAGTTAAAACATTGGCAAACAAGTAAAAAAGTAAAAAAGTTGTTAGAGAGGTCAATTGAAGCTCACTATGGACACGTTTGTCACCACATCAACTTTTGATGGTGATAAACATATTGTCTAAGAAATAGAATAATGCAGTAAAAAGTATGTGGTTTGGAAGTATTTTACAGCTGAGAACGGACAGTCTACCAACGAAATTGGCACATTATGTGGTAGATAATTTCGATGGAAAAAATATGGTTATTAAAATAAAAGATGGTAACATAGAGGTGAATGAGACGGTAGTTTGTGGTTTGTTAAGGATAAGGAATAGCGGGGTTGTTTTAACATGTCAAAAGAAGGAAAAACAAGTTACGAAGGAAACGTTGACCACGCGATCAACAAAGATGAAAAGATAGATGAAGAATGTCGGACATTTGATCAATGGGAACATTTGTACGAAGGGTGTGCGTTGACACCAAGCAAAATTGTTGAAAGAATAGGAAATAACCCTGATGAAGATGGGATATTCTTCAAATATGACTTTTTTGCGTTGTTTATGAACACGATGGCAGAGATTAACAAGGACGGAACATGTAAAACAAAATTTTTTAAGTGTTTGGATGAGGATATCACGGTAGAGGATGTGAATTGGTGCAATTACATATGTGACATGATTAAAGTAAGCAAGAATGGATGGCAGCGGGCCAACACGTCAAGATACTTCAACGGGGCGCTTACAATTTTGGTGGTTAGTTACTTATCATGTTTGCATACTGTATAAAATAATACGTTTGCATAAAATTGTCACAAATGGTAATAATGCACATGTGCAGAATATTTATGTGGACATAACATTATGTGGGGATATCAATATGATTCGAACAATGCGCACGCTAGTGTTCTGTACAAAGGATATGCTAAGCAGGAAGAAAAACTTTGAGATAAAGAATGACGGTTTTGACAAAGGGGAGTTACATGAAGGATATGTTGAAACTAAAGATTTGAATGATGTGGATGAAATAGTGATAGAACGATTTGAATGATGTGGATATGGTGATAGAAAGAATGTTCTATCACCATTTCATCCACATCATTCAAATCTTGAGTTTCAACATATCCTTCATGTAACTCTCCTTTGCCAAAACCGCCATTCTTTATCCCAAAGTTTTCCCTCCTGCTTAGCATATCCTTTGTCTAGAACGCTAGCAGGCTCATTGTTCGAATCATATTGATATCCCCGCATAACGTTATGTCCACATAAATGACCTACACATGTACATTATTACCATAAGTGACAATTTTATGCAAACGTATTATTTTATACCATATGCAAACGTAATAAATAACTTACCACCAAAATTGTAAGCGCCCCGTTGAAGTATCTTGACGTGTTAGCCCGATGCCATCCATTCTTGCTTACTTTAATCATGTCACATATGTACTTGCACCAATTCACATCCTTTACCGCCTTATCCTCATCCAAACACTCAAGAAATTCTGTTTTAAATGTTCCGTCCTTGTTAATCTCTACCATCGTGTTCATAAACAACGCCAAAAAGTCATAATTGAAGAATATCTCATCTTCATTTGGGTTATTTCCTATTCTTTCAACAATTTTGCTTGGTGTCAATGCACACCCTTCGTACAAATGTTCCCACTTATCAAATGTCCCACGTTCTTCATCCATCTCTTCGTCTTTAATGACCCCGTGGTCATTGTCTTCCTTCATAACTTGTTTTTCCTTCTTTTAACATGTTAAAAGAATAAATGTTATAAAATGTTCATACATAATAATGCACATGTGTATTTTAATGTTTGATTGAATATTTTAAATAACACATTCCAGCAGCATTGTTGTTGTCCACCTTAACGTCATCCTGTCATCTGTCGCTGTGACTTTTGATTTTGTGAACCTCATATTCTATATCATACGGACTCCATCAAAACCTTTGTTTGGTGTTTCGTCATGTTTCCTCCTCTTAATGTTTTATCCTTTTGCACGCCTACATTTATGAACTTAATGTGTTTACATAAATTATATTATTTAAAATGAAAGTAATACAAGATGCACAAGTGCATAAACTCATATTTCATCATAAAAAAATAATCAACTTCTTTTAACCTTTTTGTTTAACATTCACGTAGTCATCTTCCGTTGCACCTGGCATTCTTTTTGACCCTTCATCCCTTGACGTTAAGACAAATGTAACTTTCTTCGATTTTTTTTCATTGATGGTATACAATGAGCATGTGCGTCAACGTTAACTTTATCAACATATAAGATATGCACATGTGCATCAACATGAACTACCTTATTAACCTATTCTGGAAAGTTATGCACATATGCATAACTATATATCACACAACACTACCTTATTAACATATTCTAACAGGATATGCACATGTGCATAACAATATATCACACCAAAATAAAACTAAATACGGATTATAGATCATTAATGCATTTGTGAAACTCCTATTCAACGTCATGTGCATCAACATTAACTACCTTATTAACCTATTATTGCAAACTATGCACTTGTGCATATTAACTTTTTCTAGTAACATGCACATGTGCATAGTTATATATCATACAAAATAAAACTAAATACCGCATTATAGATCGTTAATGCATAAGTGAAACGCCTGTTAAACGTCAAATTATAATATAAAAGTACAAGACGAAGTTTGAATTGACGATTTAGCTGACAATTAAGTGTCGATATTAATTCATTAATAAAAGTACAAACAAATTGTATAAACTTACAAAAGGTGTTGTGACACTAAATATTCCAACAGTGAGTTGGCGATTTTGTTGTAGTGCCACAGTCCTCAATGATTCTGATCGTGTCGCCCTAATTACGAATGGATCCTCGATGATTATAATCACGTTGCCCTAATTACGAATGGATGAAGAATATATGATCAAAGATTATGTTCTTACAACAATAATATAGATTATACAACTGAGGGGGTATGGTCTCAAAAGCCCTACGCCTGCGTAAAGAACCATACCCTAAACTACTTTTTACAAAGATAACCTTGCATGCAACATGCAATGGTGCGTGTTCTTCAACACCAATAGGTCATACAATGAGCCTTGCGCACTCAATGCAACGGTGAATGAGGCCAACACTAATAGGTCATACAATGAGCCTTGCTCACTCAGCGCAACGTAAATTAGATCAATGCAATCAAGTCAAACAACGAGTCTTGCGCACTCCGCGTAACGACAAGTTAGACAAAGTAACACAAGTCACGCAACGAGCCTTGTGTACTTGGCACAACGACAAGTTAGACTCATGTGCGCAGGTTACTAGACCCTGCGCAGAACAACATCCCTCTGAGCTATGAATCCTAAAACCTTGCAAGGACAAGACACACATGAGAAGCGCCTTATAGTCTTGGGACAAAAGGATATACCCCTAACACCCTGCGCTGGCGGGAAAAAACACTGGTAGCCTCATAGAATGGGTAAGCACTAAGAGGTGTTGACCATACTCAAGGGTACAAAGTGGCGGAACTGTGACCAATGGTTGCTCGGCAGGTTGCGTGTGACAGTGTCGCATGAGCAGTAATGCAGACGTCAGACTGCACACCAACCATATCTCTACCAGTGACTGTTCCACCTTCTCCACTTTCGGCTGGCAGCAGGCCTAACACTAGAGATGGTTGCTTTTACACGTGGCACCACTCAACATTCGACAGAACACACCTTCTGATAAAGGACATTAATTCTCCTACAGGGAACATTTAATATCTGACACAGAGGGACAAAACGAATGTATGTGGCTGTATGGGCCGGGCCCAAGGCCCACCAGCCCATCTCCTGAACACATCTTTTTGGCTATATATAAATATTGGATCTCCAGGTAAAAGACACACATACACACCCTCTCACTTACAACCTACTTACTACCTTACTCTCAATCCTCAAATACTTATTCTCAGCCGGAGTGTGGTCACGGAGAAAACCACCATTTTCCCCGTGACGAGACTAGCGGCACTGCTAGTTTCGCAGATCAGCTTAAGTGAGTTACCCCGGAGAGTGAAGTGAAAGGACAACCTTTTTATGTAGAAATACCTTGGTTGTAATTTATATATTCCCCGATATCCATAGGTTCAACCGGTGCTTCTTCAACGACGAATTTTGGAGCACTAACCTCGATTATATGAGGAAATCTGAAATGTCGGTCGGTAAAATCTCAAATCTCTGGTAAAATCTCAAACCTCGATATGGTGAAGTACATAACTACAAGATGTCATTCAAAATTACTCTACCAGTTCACCATTAATACACAACTATAAGATATCATTCAAAATTACTCTAACATGCATCAAACAACATAAATTTCAAAATTACTCTACAAATGCATCAAACAACCAATCATTCAAAATTACAATAAAAGTGCATCATAACTGTACTACATTTGATGATTACTCTACAGATAGAATAATTACGAAAATTCACCACGTTTTTACTTTTCATGCCATTCGTACGTTTTATATGATAAAAGTATTTGGATTTCATCTTTGTCATGAGCCTTAAGCTTAATTCGTCTTTTGTTTGATAATTACTTTTTATAGACGCGTTTAATTATTTTTATATATTATATATAACATACACATACTTATTTATTTCTATCATATTCATATAGATAAATTACTATTTTATTATATGATATATGCTACATTTAAATATATGCTATGTTCGTTTATGCTCAAGAGCTAAGCTGAACTCGATATATAAAAATTGGGTGCAGCCGCCTTTAAAATCGAATCATTTTAAGTTGTCAGCAAATAAAATAAATCTGGAATAACTCAGCTCGTTTACACGGTAGAAAAGTGATCTACTTCTTTTATCCATTATGGGCTTTAAAACAAATTACTTTAAACCTAAAGCCGAAACGGCTTTATAATACGAAGGTCCATACATTTTCCCATGAATTCGACTATTATATACATGCTAGGCTATTGCCTGCGTTACACGCGGTTTCAAAAATGAAAATAAATTTATTTGTTGAATTTTAAGATCGTGCAAAAAACAAATATATTGGAAGAAAGAAATAACAAATCATTCAAATTTCAGTAAAAACTTCCTTGTAGACCACATTGGTTGTTTTATTTGTAAGTTTTTTTATCTTTATCTAGTATAAGTAACTTGACGTTGGCTCTGCTTTTGACAATGCAACATATAGTTGACGATGTGAGAAAACAGCTAATTTGAGATACAATCTGACCCTTGATAGAGAGTGTCACTAACTTTTGTTTACCGTCATTGCGAAACAAACAGATTTTGGAAATTGGCGCCGTTGAAACTTGATAGGAATCCTTTTATCAGATGGCGACAAACTGATTCGTGATACATGTTTTTGTCTCTATGTTTATCTCAGCTTCTATAACACGTCTGCCAACTTATGCATATTGTTTTAAAACTTCCGTAAAAAAACTCAACTATCGATCGACCAAAAAACTATCACCAACACACAAACTGTAGTCTATATATTTCCAGCATATACATCCACATACTTTAGCAACCTTCAAGCATTCAGTTAAACAACATACCTTTAGCTTTCACGAACCTAAGCTCAAACACTTCACCTATAGTCATGTGTCTAAGAAATGCTTTCATTCTTTGAACATTATACCTCGAACAACCTTGAGAAAACTCGACACCAATTTCAACATCCCAAATCTTCAAACTCATCTTCTTATCCAAGTTGTTCTCTTGAGCCCACCGTTTAGGAAGCCACTATAATTAATAAAGAATAAGGTGAAATGATTGTCGACACGAAATAAAATAATAAACAAAAAAACAAACTTACAAAATGATTGTCGATATGAAATGCAATAGGTACATGTTCATCATTTTGGATGACGTTATGATTGTTAACAACAAACACATCAGCCTGATTTGGTCTACGTTAAAAAAATAAATAACCTTCTTGCAGCTTGCATAAGTTTAGTCCACTTATTTTTCTACAGATGTCTGCAGATTGATTCGCAGACTGCAGCCATTTTACCTCTTAAAGACAAACAACACCATAATGTCACCCAATATGATGAAGGTGTACCTATTGCGTTTCGTGTCGACAATCATTTTGTAAGTTTATTTTTTACTGTTTATTATTAAAATTTGTTATTATTTAATTTCATGTCGACAATCATTTTCACATTATTCTTTGTTAATTATAGCGGCTTCCTAAACGCGGGCTCAAGAGAACGGCTTGGATTAGAAGGTGAGTTCGAAGATTATGGCACACTGTGGGTGGAGTTTGGGATGTTGAAATTGGTGTAGAGTTTTCTCAAGGTTGTTCGAGGTATAATGTTCAAGGAATAAAAGCATTTGTTAGAGATACACACATGGCTGAAGGTGAACTGTTTTGAGCTTAGGTTCGTAAAAGCTAAAGGGTATGTTGTTCAACTGAATGCTTGAAGGTTGCTAACTATGTGGTTAGGCTTTTGTGAACAAAGTTTTTTTGGTTAGAATAGTATATGCTGGAAATATTTAGAACATATTTGTGGTTGTTTTTTGGGGTCATTATAATGAACAATATATGTTGATAGGTGTGTTGGTGATAGTTTTTTGGTCGGTGCATGATTGTGTTTTTATACAGAAGTTTTAAAATGGTATGCATAAACTTACAGGCATGTTATAGAAGCTGAGATTATATCTGAAGGAAACATAGGGACAAAAACATACATTCGACGAATAAGTTTGTTGCCATCTGATAAAAGAATTCCTATCAAGTTCCGACGACACCAATTTCCAATATTTGTTTGTTTCGCAATGACGACACAAAAAAGTCAGGGACACTCTCTATCAAGGGTTGGATTGTATTTCAAAATCTTGTTTGTTCACATTGTCAACTATATGTCGCATTGTCAAGAGTCGAAAGTAGAGCCGTGTCAAGTTACTTAGGCCACTCGGTGTGGGGGCCGTCCCAGCCGCGTCGCGCGGCGACGACGCCTCCAACACCATGCCGGGGGCCGTCGCCGTCGAGGTAGTCTTCACGTGACGTTGGGACGAGGCTTATTTTATTATATTTTAAACATAAAGCCGTTTGTAACGGCTAGATTTAAAAAAAAAATTATTTTCAAATTAATAATTTTACCTATAAATACACCAATAACATCCCACTTTTTTACACAATTTACTCACCTCCATCTCTCAAAATTATAAAATCATTCCCGTCTATTTATAATTCTCCAACCTTTTTTAAAAAATTACAGAGATGTCACCTTCGTCGTTGTGTTCATCATCTTCGGACGACGCCGAAATTTTTGTTGCGAACTTCGTTATGCAAGCAGCACAGATGATCATGGAGGAGGAAGAGGAAGAAACCTCGTCACAACCACAAACGAGGGCGGCCGCCTTAAATCGACAACGAGAAGGTATTTAAATCGTTTAACGTATTTAATTTTCTAGTGTTTCTTTATTTTGATATGCTTTCCTAATTTATACAACTCGTTGACAATCAGCTGGGCATGATACTTTAGTAACCGATTACTTTGCCGACGAACCCGTGTACACGGACGCGATGTTTAGACGTCGGTTCCGAATGAGTACTCGACTTTTCTTACGTATAGCAGACGACTTGGCGCAGTCTGATCCATATTTCACGCTTCGATACGACGCCAGGGGTCATAGGGGATTCACCACTTTACAGAAATGTACCGCGGCGATTCGCCTGCTCGCATACGGGACTGCACCGATTCGTTAGACGAGTATTTAAGGATGTCCGAAAGAACTTCACGTGCATGTCTGCACAAGTTTTGCAAATGGATCGTGACGTTATATAGCAAAAAATATCTGCGGAAACCAAACGCAAACAACGTCAAAAATTATATCAAGCGCACAAAGAAAGACATGGTTTTCATGGAATGCTCGGAAGCATTGATTGCATGCACGGGCCTGGTAGAACTGCCCTACTGCCTAGCAAGGTCAGTATACTCGGGGCGATCACGGTCATCCAACTATAGTACTAGAGGCTGTTGCGTCACAGGATCTTTGGATTTGGCATGTCTTTTTGGTCTGTCTGGTTCACTTAACGACCTTAACATCATCTACCAATCACAGGTATTTGACGATGTAATCCAAGGAACATGTCCAGATACAAGTTTTACGATTTTGGGGTGGAATACAGGCGCGGTTACTACCTTGCAGATGGAATATACCCGACGTACTCTACAATCGTTAAAACTGTTCCGCACCCTACAGACGACAAAAGAAAGAAATTTGCCAAGTTTCAAGAGGGGGCGAGAAAAGATATCGAACGGTGTTCTGGAGTTCTACAAAAAAGTGGCATATCATTGAATATCCGGCACGTTCTTTTACACCACAGAGGTTGCGATACATTATTTATGCTTGTATCTTGCTGCATAATATGATCATCGAAGACGAGGGTAGAGCGATCTGTGACTACGACGAAAACGAGTCTAGCGGTAATTATTTCCAGTGAGTGAAGAACAACAAGATTTAAACAGATTCTCTCTACGTAATGAGTACATACATCACAACCTACAAGAGGACTTGGTGGACTACATTTGGAACAACACACAGAACGAACCCACCAACGACATGCCGGATGAAGATAGCAGTTTTTTTATGTAATGTTTGAATTAATATGTTAGTTTATATTTATGTAATGTTTGAATTAATATTTAATTTTAGTTGTTTAAAATTATGTTAGTTTATTTTTATGTAGTGTTTGAATTAATATTTAGTTTTTGTTTTTTAATATAATGTTAGTTTATATTTATGTAATGTTTGAATTATTATTTAATTTCAGTTTTTATAAATATTTCGCCAAAATTAAAAAGAAAAATAAAAAACTAGGTGGGGTCGGGTCGCCACCCATTTCCAAGCTTCCACCTCTGCAGGGGCGTCCTCCAAGCTCTGTGACGCGTTTGCTGACGTGGCGGGTCGTCCTGGAGAGAAGCCCGTCACCCACACCGAGTAGCCTTATAATAGATAAAGATGGAAATCTTACAAATAAAACAAACAATGTGGTTTACAAGGAAATTTTTACTGAAATCTGTGTTATTTTTTTCTTCCAATGTATTTGTTTTTGCCCGATCTCAAAATTCAACAAATAATTTTATTTACATTTTGAAACAGCATGTAACGCGGGCAATAGCCTAGTCTCCTATAATAACAATGCGGCCCAACTCAATTGCTCACTCATTTTACTCAGTGGTACTATTAGGCCGAGTGTAGGACACATAGTTACATATCAGCAATCTTCAGGCGCTAAAAATCGGGTATAGACAAGTTACAATCTTTGGAGCCTTGAGCCCTAAACATCACGCCGTGGCGCGCAAAACACAAATAGTTTTCTAAGAAATTTCATCGATAATCAGGGTCATCATCAACATCATTTCAGGCGGATGCAAAACAAGCAAGACTTAACTAGTTTAACCAACACCACAAGGGGACGCCATTGTGACGAATCAATCACACCCTCAAGAATCATCAACATCACAATAATTCATGTCATGCACACACCTATATTGCTGGTCTAACTAATCATTCATCCATTACAGATCTAAGGCTGTCGTAACACATTCATACAATCACATTATTCCATTTGCAGAACTGAAATCTAGTTTAGGCAATTTGCTCAAGTTCTTCAGAAAGATGAACAAAAGTGTATGAAACTGCATATGTAAATTACTCATGAATACTAGTACCGATCCAACAATCTATACAAATCTAAAGCAAACAAGAGGAATATAGAGAGATAATAATCTATAAAATAGATGAAATAATCGATGAAACAGTTGAATCTGAAAACTATATGAAACTCATATGTAAATTTACCAAATTTCATTGATGAATTTGATTAAATAACAGTAAAATAAAAAGAATTACTCACGAATACTTGTACAGATCCAACAATCTACATTACGTAGCGAAAATACATCGAAAACCGTCAGATCTTACAAAAATCTAAAACATACAAGACAAAAATCAACAAAATATCTATAAAATTGACGAAATAATAATCGAATAAACAGTTGCATCTGAGAACTCAAACTTATCTGTTCAAACACGCGCCATCACATCGGCAACAGCGGCGGAGGTAGCAGCACCGCCGAACGATGAAAACAGTCCGGTGCCGGAAATCTCCTGATCGTCAAGGAACAGATCTTCCGGATCTCGAAACGCGCCGTGAACACAAATAATACCGAGTCCAATCAACGTCGCCGACATGAGCAGTGAACCGACACTAGTGAGAAACACAACAAACACCGTGAGGATAATCAATATACCTAAAATCTCACGATCTGAAAACGTACGGCCGCCGATAACCACCGGCTGATCCGGAGCACGGAAGATGTAGAGAAACAGCCATGCGGAGATGAGAGAGACGATTGTGAGGAGAGAGAACGGATGAGAGAGGAGAGAGAAAGCAAGCACGGCGGAGAGTAAGGTTATGTAGTTCACGCGAAAGTAGTTGTAATTTTTCCGGATGCGAGAAGTGGCGTCGGTGAGAGATTCCGGTTTGGAAAAGGCGGTTCGATCTACTAGCTCGTACCACGGGCGGCGGCGCGTGAATGCGCGTCTGGTGGAGTCGGTGAGGCGAGATATGAAGGCGCGTAAGGCAGGAGTGGCGGAAATGGCGGAGGACCAGGCGTTTCCGCCGGTGGACGACGGAGGATCTGAGATTGGGAGGTTTTGGGAAGACATTGGTGGAAATAGTGGGATGAAGGAGGGGTAGTTTGGTCAGAAGGGAATATTTTGTGAAGTTTTTTGACTTTGAAAGGAGTGGACCAATGAGAAGGGGTATATATACGGTAGCTCTTGGAATTGATATTTACGTCATTTGTAACACCTTTTTGAGTTCGGTGGATTATAACCGTTGATGATGGAATGGAAGATCAGGATTTGACGTGTTTCCTGATGTACGCGGTTATGGGTTCTAGGAATATATAAATATAAATTTTCATGCTAGTTTGTATTTCAAAGAAAAGTTATATAAAAATGATACTTGCTTTCAACTTCTCTTTATTGTATGAATACTAATAAGTATCAAAGATTCGTACAACAACGCAAATGAAACATTCAACTCAAGCTCGCATGTCATAGCAAATATAAATGTACCACGAAATATGTGATGGGTGTTAGTACCACACAACCATCCACCAAATCAAAACACATTAGGTAATCCTTTAGAGCCTTCTAACAAGTTGGTGAATTGCCATTCGAGCACACAAATAGAGGAGACATTATAAACTAATCACATTGTCATGGATTGTGTCACGACATTATATGGTTACCCCATTGGTGGTTAATAGTATGAGCATCAAAGTCGGACCCCGTACCATGTATAATGCAAATTAGGCAGGCTCTTGATTCATTTTCATTTGTTAAATTGTGATTTTATTGGAAATATAGGCGTGACTTCATTAAATTAGCAACCAACGTCTCCTGCCGCCACCACCGTTACCCATCATTTGCCATGTTTTCACCGCTTTATATAACCATCACCACCACCATTCATGTAGAATTTTTATCTCATGTTGTGTGTAAAGGACTTCCACATGCGTTTTTATTTTTCTCCCGGTGTCGCTTACTACTCCGATGGGGAAAGGAGACGGTGAAAAAAGAAAGAAAGAAAGGATGTGTGTGGATATAGAGAAAATGAAAAAGTCAAAAGTTAAATAATACTTCCTTTGTGAATAAGCAAGTCTGATAATCACCATACCACTGCTTTGCAATTTAAGTTGTTTGGTTTTTGATATATATTCTGTTTAAAAAAAACATATTAGAAAGATATTTATCTTTATACATGAACTATTTATTTATTTAAATAGAGTATATAGTAGAAAGATTATAAGATATAGAAATATGTATAGCACATCATTTTGTTGAAACAAGGAATTATGAGTGTTAATTCGAAGTTCTTCGTACTTGAGGTCTTCCCCAGCAACATGCTTCATTCTTTTCGAATTCACACAAATTATATTTTCTTTTAAAGTTTGAATTTGGTAACTTAACACCCGTAACGCGAATGCATAGTTTAACGTTATCACATCATCATTATCATTGATTTGTTATAACGATCTCGTCCCAATACGCGGGTCATAAAACTCACTTTCCACATCATAATACCTTTCGGCCACAACGTAGTTTGACACAAAACACCAATATTTTGGTTTTATCAATTGGATAGTGTCCCAATAAAACTTTATCATCAACTTTGTAAAGAACTTGATTTAATTCAACTTTCTCCCGTACATTAAGTTTAATTCTATATATAAATTGATATTGTCTTCTAATATTTTATTGAGTTAAATGTCATTTTAATCCTGTGGTTTGAGCCATTTTAGCAGTTTCGTCCAAACGTTTCATTTTTCGCTTGTGAGTCCAAAAAGGTTTCACCGTTGCTATTTTAGTCCACTGTGTCAAGTTCATCTATTTCTTCTATTAACGAGAATGACAATTCGGTCATTTTATATGTCATTCTGTTAAGTAGAAGGGCAATTCGTCCATATAAAATGACCGAATTGCCTTTCTTATTAATAAAAATAATGGTTTAAGTTAACTCCGTGGACTAAAATAGCAACGGTGAAACTTTTTTAGACTAACAGGTGAAAAATGAAACCTTTAGACTAAACTGACAAAACACCCCAAACCACAATGACTAAAATGACATTTAATATATTTTTTTCAAAAAATTGTAACCTCATTGGCTTCTTTTTCTAATTTCTTTTATTCTTAAAAAAATGTCATCATCAACTACCGTGCAAGTAATGAAAACACTGTTTTGCACAAACTTAAATTTTTTTTTGCATCTCATATAGTGAAACCAAATACATTTATAATCAATATCCCGTCGTAAAGCGCGGATAAAGTCAACCCGTTTAATGTAACAATTTACTATAATGTACACATGTAAGGTTATGAATCGAATTGTTTGCAGTTAGTAAGTTAATTGACTAAGAACTAGAAATTAGACCCGCATGCGTTGCGACGCGGGCTATGAAGGCTGAAACACGGACGACATGCGTTATAACGTATGATATCAAATGAACTTTGTAACTTCTTCGTGGGTAATTTCTTTGTGTTATAGGAACAATTTAGAAACATTAAATTAACTCTTGATTCTTATTTATATATATATATATATATATTATATATATATATATATATATATATATGTTACACGTAAGTACCTAACTTCTAAGCACTAGAATAACAATGGATTCGTTAAGCATCCCCAGCTATGTACCAGTATTGTGCAACATAGTTTCGAGTAACTACAATAATAACTAGCAACATTATAACTCCCCTAATTTGTATGATAAAAGAATACACTTTCATATTTAAGCATTTGTAAAAGTCCACATGTAATGCATGTCCCATATATGAAAATCCATGTACCTACTCTATGTTCAACCGGTAACACATAGGGGCTAATGTTTTGGTTGACGGGTTAAAAGATTTTATTGGTGGGTTGACGGGTTGCAGGATTCCGGGTTGGTGTTTGGATGGGTTGGAGAATTTTGGGTCAACTTTTTGATGGGTTGAATGATTTCTTATCGATGTTTTAATGGGTTGAAGGATGTTAGGTTGATGTTTTGACATATCAAAGATATCATCTCAGACCCGTGTTTGTGCCACGAATATCTTCATTTATTGATAATCGGTGTCTTTCTAATTGTTATGTTCCTTAGCTCCTGTTTACAAATAACTAACTTGGATTTATATATTTAGCTTAAATTTACAGTAACTAAAATAAAAGGATAGGATAGCTCAAAGTAATTCATGGGTATTTGAGAGCAATGGACAAAGGTTAAGAGAGAAAATTTTATTCCATTATTTGCACATGAATCACCTATATGCATACGTAATTAGGCATCATTATTTACACGATTTGAAATCATGATACACAAGAACTACTTAACTAATTTACATTGTTTGTATATATCTTGTTGAAAATTTGAGTATGTGTGAATGAAGTCTTGAACTTTGTTCCACATAGATGTGGGAACAAAGTGGAAATTAGTTTATGAGGTAATGTTGTACCTAACTAACATAACCGTGTGTCATGTTTTACCAAAACACCTACGCGGGCGCGCAGGGAGGTGCAAAAGTTGAGCCGAATTTAGTTGAACTCGTGTACGCCCGCACATGGGCAGTTTTTGCACCCGTAACCGATTCTGTTGAATAAGTTTTGAAAACTGATTGATTCGTTATTGATGATCATTAAGTCGATTTTCAATTTCATCATTATTGGGTCATTAAATCGGTACAATTATGGCCAGAATTTGGTTATGGTTCTGCAACTATAAATACAGACTAAGGTAGACCAGTTGAGACACACCAAAACACACAGCTCTCTTCTTCCTCTCTAATTTTCTCTGCAACACCTCTGATTGGCTTTTCAGGCAAATGTTCAAGTCCGGTTGTGCACTGTTGCTGCTTTGGAACGGCGTACCCTGGGAACAGACGACGAATCTGTTTAAGGGAATTGTCTCAAACACAAGTTCGGTTCAGTGTTTCATTTGTTTCTGTAATTATTTTATTTCTTTAAGTAGTAATTTTCTAACATATCTTTCATTAGAAAGAGTAGAATGGAAAAAAAAAATAAAAACAATGGTTTTAGTAAGAGTTTTTACCTTGTCTAGATTTGTTGATATATCAAGTCAAGAATAACTTGTAGACATGTTAGATAGATTAAATAAGTCGGTTATTTTATAAAATTTGTTAGAATAGGGTGGTTTGTGTAATTATGTAACCCCAATTTCTGTACTATGTGATTACATATACCGGTGATATGCAAAGCTTATACCCTCAAGGAGGGATTCCACAACAATTAACAACTCTCAACGGAGTGGATGTTTGCCCTTTGACACACATATTTGAAATAAAATTTTGAAAATGTATAATCCGTTGTATGAAATGAAGATGTTAGGTAACTAGTTCTCATAACCATAACAATGCATTATATACTACAAACAAAGTTAATCACTGAGAAATATTTCTTCATTAAATTCCATTTGTAATCATTATAAGTAGGGCTGCAAACAAAGCGACTTCAACTAACAGTTTGTGAGCTCTTTGACGGGAAGTTCGATTAATAAATAAACGAGCACAAATAAGAAATTTTGTTCCATTAGTTGAATGAACGGACATGAACAAAAGCCGCCTTTGTTCATTTAGGTTTGTTTTTTTAAACGGTGGCATGTATTACAATAGAACGCTCCTACCAAGGCGCTATGACAGAAAAAGATTACGTATATAGCAATGGGGTTTTAAACCACTTGATCTGAAAAATGTTGTATTTTCGGTTCCTACTAGTATACCTGTAACGCCTCAAAAACCCGAATATTAACTCACGAATGTGTTTTCTTGTTTTATGGCATAACTAGTTATAAATAATTTAATTAATCATAAGTAAATAGTGGGGGAGTAAAGTTTTGTGACAAATAGGAAAGAATGGCAAAGTTGAGGGACTAAAAGTGGAAAACTAGGTTAAACTTTCAATTAAATAATAAGTGTAAGATGTTTAGTGTGAGGGTGATGTGTGTGTCGTGTATGGAGAAAGAGATAGAGGAGAAACCCTCTCTCAAGAACATGTATACAATTCAGTTAAATCAAGACAAAAATTGAAGGAAAAACATTGCATGAATGGAGATTTCTCACCCTATAGCTCATATAAACATGTGGTAAGTTGTAGATTTTAATTTGGTGATTTTGTAAGAAGTGGGTTTATGATTAATCCACGAATTAGTATGAAATTTAGTATGAATATGTATTAGAATCACCATATGGAACACGAGTTGTGCAAGTTATGAGTAATTTGATGTTTTGGGGAGAAACTCACTTGTAGTAGTGAAGATGATGATAAGGATGGTCATGCATGTTCACTAGTTATGTAATGTTGATGTGTGATGTTGTATGTAATGAGTAATTTTAGTTAATTTGGATATAGTATGAAAATTATATGATTCTAGTTGAATTTAATGATCTATGTTATGAAGTAGGAAGATTATGCAATAAGCTACTTGTACATTATGCCTTGTATGTTGTATGCACACCAAGTATTTGATGAAATGTCTAAGTGACAAAAATAGGAGGAATTGTATGCATATAATGGATAATATATGTAGAATGTGATAATGATGTAATTGATAATAGATTAGCATAAAGAATGTGTTTTACGTGGAATACAAGTGGGAAATTAGTTTGATAAAATGATTTAGTAAGAATCATGCATTACAAGTTAGTACTACAAGCTTTGAAGGTGTGATGCACACCATACGTGGGATTAAGTGTTTGATCATACTTAGTAAATAATCATGTCCTAGATATGAAGCGTGTGAACTTACTAGCAAGTAAAGATGGTAGAGTTATGTAATGGGCTAACTTTAAATGTGGTTGTCAACTTGTAAGATCATAAAAGTTGGACCGTTTACTTTTGAAAGTCAACAATGTATGAATGTAATGGATAGGCTTTTGGACACAATTGTAAGAGTAGAGAATTAGTGTGTTATGTAATAGATGATTTATGTGCTATGTGTGATGGTAATCGAGTTGTGTTGGATTTGAATGAGTTAACTATTGGTATATGTCTTATGTATGCGAACATTTGACTAATGAAAGTCAAATAATGTGTAAATGAAAAGAAATGAAAGTTTATGTATGATCATATATGCTAACCTTGATACGAACGTGATGACATGTAAGGATGGGAATCGTATGAATTGACTCAAGTACGGAGGGTTAACGGGTCAAGATGAGGCAAGGAAGTAAGCTCTATTACACATGCTTAAGGTAAGTGATTTCCGGAATCACTTTTTAGTATTTAAAGGGAATTGTTATTGTTAAGTGTTGAGATGCTTGTAGGAATGTAAAACCAATGGAAGTACTAAGATGAGTTTGATGATATCGGGTTGATAATGGTCAACTAAATCGGAAGTTGTATGATAAAAACCGAGCAGGGCAAATCTAAGAAGTAAGATTTATCGCTTAAATGACAAAATTAAAGCATGTTTGGGCTTATGTAAATGTAGAATTTATTGTTAAAAATGGGACTATGGTAGTGTAAAGAGAAACGAGCCTCGTTTAGATGTTACATATTTAATCTGAAGCGAATCAGAATAGGCATGTCGAACAGGACTCAAAACAGGTCAAATAAGCTGCAAACCAAAAAATAGCAGTAGCTGGTCGTAAGCTACAACAGCTGGCTATAACAGCAGATGATTTATGTTTTGGCAGAAGGTGGCTGCCGTGAGCTACGGCGGGTTTTGCCAATTCCCTGATCATTGTTGTTTCTTGCATCCGACTGATCTTGTTTCCGTCCCGGTATCCCGTAAGATGTTTTCAAAGCTCTTAAGTGATGTTAGACTTGTAAAACTTAAGTATATGTGAAAGTATGAGTCTTGAAATATGCATAATGTGTCACACACCCGACCCGCAGCGGAATAAAAGTCGGGGCATAATTGGGTTATCACCAAAGCTCATGATATTTACTAAGATGTTTCATATTTATTAAATCCAAATTACAAACTTAAATATCCAAAAACAAAATTCATACAATTACAAAGGAAAATGAAACTATAGATTTATTCCAAAGCATGAACTTGTTTATTCTTCTAGGCCATCCTAAGTGTTTCCTGTCTTGGCTGGATCACCTGTATCATGTGTAAAACGGGGGAGATTTTGGGTCAACAAAAGTTGGCGAGTGAACCTTGATAATTCATTTTGACTAATTTCTTGTTTTATTTATTAAAGAAAATTCATGCATTAATCACATGTGAGCAAACATATATATATAAACAATCACAAACCACTTTGGATGAGTATATGACATGAATGATGATGTATTTGAGATCAAGGCTCAATCAAACGGAGCCGATCTAATGAGGCTCCTGATGCTCAACCCGTATCCCACGGGGAACTGATGGGCCTAATGAAATGCATGCACTGAAATGATAAATTTAATCTACATATAATTCACACAACAATCAATACACATTTGATCACGGATATGATGTATGCACAAGTGTCAAATAAAATAAAAGAATACTACGACACATGATACACCCCAAAACATGATTAAAACGGGGAATTGGTAGAGATTCACTCACAGTGGATGCGTTTCTGTAACTTCTTGTTTTGAATATTTGAACGATTTTGAAAAGACTCAGAATAAATACTAATATAAAATGATTCAATAAGTTAGTGCATATCTTGATTTTTTATTGACTTTTTTCGAAAGAGGTAAGATCCGGTGAATCGAAAACAATTAATTAAGAATAAAAAACTTTTTTTTATGGAACAGACATATCAATATGCGTGGATAATACCTTTTCTTCCACTACCAGTTCCTATGTTAATAGGGTTGGGACTTCTTCTTTTTCCGACGGCAACAAAAAGTCTTCGTCTGACGATGAATGCGCACGAATTTATGATTCAAACGACGAGTGAAAACTAACCTAAATAATAACGAAATGATTCGATAAATAAATTTTATTTGAGATTAATATTTTTAATTAATGCTCTTAATGAGATTTTTAGATTTATTTTTGTGAGTTTTAATGCAACTTTTTAACCTTCAAATCTTTATTTTTAAGTATTTTTAAATAATTTTTCAATTTAATAAAAAGAAAATAAGAAAACAAAAATTAAAAAAATGGTTTGACTTTGTCAGGTCTGACCGGGTCTGACCGGTCAGACAGCATGAATTCCAGGCGGCGAGTGAGGTTCGAACTCGGGACCTCTCGTATACGTGCACGCAGCTCTACCAACTGAGCTACGTGTCTAACCCGAAATATTCTCTGTTTTAATTATATATATATACTAACTAACTTTAACCTTATTTAGTTTTTATTAAAAATTATTTAATATGGCCGAAACCGGTTATAGAACCCGGAATCGAACTCGGGACCTTCGGTTTGAGTGCACACAGCCCAACCAGTTGGGCTATGTGTCTAATCTGTATTAACACTGAATTATATTAATTGTATATATATGCTGTGAATTGATCTGAATAAGTTAAAAATGTTGGTTTTATTTCAGAAAGTCGAAAACATGTGTGATTCGAACCCGGGACGTGTGTTTTGTATTTGCACACAGTCCACCGCTGGACTGTGTGTATAACCCGGTTAAATACCCGATTTTAATTATATTAGTACACATATTAAACTTCATCTTCTTCACTTAAAAAAACAGAACATATAACTGACCGAAGATTGTTCGAAACAGAATCTGGTTGACTGATTAAGATTAATACATGCTGAATAATGGATTACCAAAAAGAGTTGAGAATTATACCGATTAGGAGTAAAGCCTCGGTTTTCCGTGATATTCCGGCGAGTGCGAAAATCTCCGGCGACGTGCTTGAAAGGAATAAAGCTTCAGGAAGTGAGTATGGTTCTGAGCGAAATGTTTACAAGGAGTTTGGGTGAGTATTTATAAGGTGAACAGGTTGCTTGTTTTCGATTGGGAGACCAAAATTTACGGTCAAAGGTTTCAATTCTCAAAAATAACGGTTTTTTACTAAATTGGATGTTAAGGAACGGTTATAACTGATGTCGAAATCAGTTTACGCGTTTCAGTCAAGGGGTAGTAGCAACATTTGCGGAGTTTCGGTTTTTCTCTCGGCGATTTCGAGTTCTGAGTGCTGACTTACAGGTTTTTGACTTTCGGTTTTTACTATAAGTGTTATTTGTTTCAGTAACTGAACACAAACATGTGTGTGGCGGAGTGGTGTGGTGTGTGTGTGTCTTCACGGGAGACCCGGCTACCCTGTTTTATTTATTATTTTCTTATTATTATTATTTATTAATTATGGTTTTTAAATTCTAAATATATATATTAATTATGTATCATTTAAAATAATCTGAACAATAAATACGCAACGAACTTATAACTGAATATTTGATTATAAAACGAAGCGGGTTTTGAAACCCGATTTTCGACGAATGTTACAGTATCCTCTACTTTTAGAAATTTCGTCCCGAAATTTAAGCAGTAGTTGTGACCGGAAAAAGATGCGGGTATTTTTCGCGCATTGGGTCTTCACGTTCCCAAGTAAACTCGGGTCCTGCTTTGACTCCCAACGTACCCTGACAATTGGAATACGGCTTCGCCTTAAACGCTTCTCTCTGAAATCCATGATTTCTACTGGTCTTTCAACGAAGTGCATCGATTCATCGACTTGAATGTCTTCTAGAGGAATATGGAGGTTTTCATCGGCGAGGCACTTTTTCAAGTTTGATACGTGGAATGTGGGATGAATTCTGTTGAGCTCTTCTGGTAGGTCAAGCGTAGCGTGGTGCTAGCTTGCCCTTCTAGCCAAAACGAACCACTCCCTTCCACGGTGATACTTTTAAAAGTACTTGATCACCAATGTCGAACTCCAAGGGCTTGCGTCGTTTGTCAGCATAACTCTTTTGACGACTTTGAGCCGCTAGAAGATTGTTTCGAATTTGAAGGATCTTGTCGGTTGTTTCTTGAATTAATTCTGGTCCGGTGATTTGCGCTTCCCAATTTCGTGCCAACATACTGGAGATCGGCACTTACGTCCATATAAAGCTTCGAAAAGGAGCCATGCCGATACTTGAATGATAGCTATTGTTGTACGAAAATTCAACTAATGGTAAGTGAGCGTCCCAGTTCCCTTTGAAGTCTATGACACATGCTCGCAGCATGTCTTCAAGGGTTTGGATGGTGCGTTCAGATTGACCATCAGTTTGAGGATGAAAAGCGGTACTGAGGTCTAATCGTGTACCCAAAGCGGTTTGTACAGCTCGCCATGTTCGTGAAGTGAAACGACCATCACGGTCTGAAATGATGCTTAATGGTACACCATGACGGCTTACGATCTCGCTGATGTAGATACGAGCTAACTTCTCATTCTTGAAGTCCTTGCGAATCGGAATGAAATGAGATGACTTTGTAAGACGATCGATTATTACCCATATGGTGTCATACCCACTGGAGGTGCGAGGTAACCCGGTAATGAAATCCATGGTTATGTTTTCCCACTTCCATACAGGTATTTCGGGTTGGACTAGAAGTCCGGAAGGTCTTTGATGTTCAGCTTTTACTTTGGAACAGGTAAGGCACTTGGAAACAAAAACAGCGATATCCTTTTTCATGCCAGGCCACCAGTAGGTGTATCGTAGGTCTTGATACATCTTGTCGGCTCCTGGGTGTACAGAGTATCGTGTTTTGTGTGCCTCATTCATGAGGAAATCACGAAGGTTATCGCGATCAGGAATCCATATGCGGTTTAAATAGTATAGAATACCGTCGGATTTGGTTTCGATTTTCAGTTCAGCTCCACATGACAGCTCATCGCGTACGTCATTTTCTGTTACAGAAACATGTAGAGCTGCCCGGATTCGATCTTTGATGTCGGTTATGATTTGCGAACATAGAAGACGAATGGAGTTCGCATAACCTTTTCGACTGAGCGCATCGGCCACCACGTTTGCCTTGCCAGGATGATACCGAATTTCACAGTCGTAGTCGTTGAGAAGTTCGACCCATCTTCGTTGCCTCATATTCAACTCCTTTTGGTTGAAGATATGTTGGAGACTCTTGTGGTCAGTGTATATTTCACACTTGGTACCGTAGAGGTAATGTCTCCATATCTTGAGAGCGAACACAACGGCTCCAAGTTCCAGGTCGTGGGTGGTGTAATTCTTCTCGTGAACCTTGAGTTGCCTAGAGGCATAGGTTATCACTTTTCCTCTTTGCATCAATACACAGCCTAGCCCTTGCCCTGATGCGTCGCAATATACCACAAAGTCATCGCAACCCTCAGGGAGTGTGAGGATAGGTGCGTCACAAAGTTTTTTGCTTTAGAGTTTGGAAAGCCTCCTCTTGCTTAGGTCCCTATATGAAGGATTTTCCTTTATGAGTCAAAGCCGTGAGTGGTACAGCAATACGGGAAAAATTGGCAATGAAGCGTAGATAGTAACCAGCCAAACCAAGAAATGACCTAACTTCGGTAGGGGTACGTGGCGCTTGCCATTCCTACACTGCCTTGATTTTTGAAGGATCGACATGAATTCCCTTGTCATTGACGACATGTCCAAGGAATTGTACTTCTCCTAACCAGAATTCGCATTTTGAGAACTTAGCGTAAAGCTTTTCAGTCCTTAAGAGTGTAAGGATGAGTCGAAGGTGTCGCTCAAGATCGGATTTAGACTTGGAGTAAATAAGGATGTCGTCGATGAAGACTATGACGAAACGGTCGAGGTAGGGTTTGCATACCCTATTCATTAAATCCATGAAGACAGCGGGGGCGTTGGTTAAACCGAAAGGCATGACCATGAACTCGTAATGACCATAACGAGTCCGGAAGGCGGTTTTTGGGATATCTTCTTCGTGCACTCTGAGCTGATGATAACCAGAACGAAGGTCGATTTTTGAAAAGCAGGTGGCACCTTGAAGTTGGTCTAGGAGGTCATCAATGCGAGGCAGTGGATAGCGATTTTTAACCGTTAACTTGTTGAGTTCTCTATAATCAATGCACATGCGAAACGTTCCATCTTTCTTCTTCACAAACAGAACAGGTACACCCCAAGGCGATGAGCTAGGACGTATGAATCCTTTGTCAGTCAGCTCTTGCAGTTGACCGGCCAGCTCTTGCATTTCGGATGGGGCTAACCTATAAGGAGATTTTGCGACTGGTGTAGCGCCAGGTATAAGATCGATGCGAAATTCGACTTCTCTCACAGGAGGAAGTCCTAAAATGTCGTCGGGAAAGACTTGTGGGAATTCCTTCACAATTGGGATATCTTCGAGTTTCCTCTCCTTGTTTCCCTTTTTGACGACGTGAGTTAGGAATGCGACATAGTTCTTGCGGAGATATCTTCGGGCTTGAAGGCAGGACATTAATTTGAGTCCTTTCGAAGGGGTTTCCCCAAAAATACGTAGTGTCTGACCGTCTGCAAGAGGAATGCGAATGAACTTTTCGTGGCACACCAATTCAGCGTGATGCTGGCTGAGCCAGTCCATACCGATTATAACATCGAAACTTCCCAACTTCATAGGAATAAGGTCAATTGGAAAATCGTGATCATTTAGGGTGAGAGTACAATCGTGTATAATAGAATTTAATGAAACGGGTTTTCCGTCAGCAACTTCCACCGTTAGAGATTCGATGAGATTAACACGGGGTTGGTCGAGGATAGATTTAAATTCTAAGGACACAAAGCTCTTATCCGCACCAGTATCGAATAATATGGATGCATAACTACCATTGATGAGAAACGTACCGTTGACCACGTTGTTGTTAGCCCTGGCGTGGTTGGCATTGATATTGAAAGCTCTCCCTCTGGCAGGTGGGGGAGCTTGGTTAGCTTGGTTTACCGGGTTTGCGTGAGCTTGGGCATGGATGATGTTCACTAGGCGTGGGCATGTGTTCCTGAAGTGGTTTGGGTCCCCACAGTTGAAACAAGCTCGCATGGGTTGCATCATGGGGTAGTTGGGTTGGTAGTAAGGTTGGGCTGCGTGTTGTGAAGGTGGTAGAAGTAAGGGTTGTTGGGTTTGGCCCACTATCTGATTTTGTTTGGGTTGGAGGTTAATTGCGATTCATTCGTTGAAGGGTACGGCAGGTTTGGATGGTGTGACCGCACGGCCACAACTTGTGCAATGTTGGCAGGGATTTTCGAGAGGGTGATGGTATTGACAGCGGTTGCATTTTGGGTGTGGGCCAGTATACGGCTTTTTGAATAGTGCAGCTGGAGGAGCAATTTGGGTGATTGGTGCAACAGTGATAGGAGGGTTGGTTTGAGTGACAACAAAATTCTTGTCATTTCGCTTCCTCTTACCAGCAAACTTCGAGGATGAGACTGGGTGGTTTGGAGTTGGGGTCTCAATGGGTGCTTTCTTCTTCTCATCTTTGAACTTGCCGTTTCGAATGCGATTTTCAGTGAGTTCTGTAGCTAACTCCATTGTGGCTTCAAGTGTTGCAGGCGATGTGCTTAAAACCGAATCTTGAATTTTTGAGGGGAGGCCTCGAATGTAGTGTTCAACTAAGCGGTACAAGGGGGTGAACAAATTTGGGATAATCTGGTTCAACTCGAGAAATCTCTTATTATATGAAGTGTGGTCTCCTTCCTTTTGTTTCAGTGCGTGGAATTCGTCTTCCAGCTTTTTGATTTCGCTTCTTGGACAGAAGCGTCTTGTCATGAGTTCCCTTAACTCTTCCCATGTTAAGGTCATGGCATCTTCAACTCCTCGCTTACCCTTTTCCGTGTTCCACCAGGTAAGGGCTACCCCAAACAGTCTTCCAGTTGCGTAACGTACCTTACGGTCCTAGGGACAATCGCAATTTAGGAAAGTGTTTTCCATTTCTTCAAACCAGTGAAGGAGGGCGGTAACACCTTCGGTCCCTTCATATTTTGGGGGATCGCAGGATTTGAAGTGTTTGTAGGTGCACTTGGGGGTTTTGGAAGGAGGGTTGGCGATGCTCTGGTCTTCTTGATTGGGAGGGTTGATGGGATTTGCGGTGAGAGCTTGTTGAACTTGAAGCACGATGTCAGGAAGCACTGCGGCCATTTGTTTAGCAATTTGTGTGGCCAAGCATTCATTTGACCTTCCTGACTTTCTACCTCCACGTAGTTGCCTAGCCGACATCTACAGGAACATATATAGGAAGATTATGAGTTTAAGAATTTTCTAGGTGTCATGTGTCGTAAAAAGAATGAAAAACAACATAACTGGCAATAATTTAACTACATCCATAGGATTTCTTAGGTTTGCTCATGTTTGAGCCTCCAAATGTCCCCCATACCATTGCCTGTGTAGTCATGTGGGCCCCATGACTATTGGGCTTGGTAGGATTCACATTGGTGTCAGCGGGTTAACACTCGCACCACCCGAATGAAAATCGTAAAATATGATTGCGAGATGTATGGTAGGAGGGTGTCCAGGTGTAGACACAATGACAACTCAAAGTGGGGTTAGCTCACACGACGTTTGGTATAGCATGCTTTGGCCTAATAGGTCCTTCGTACTCTCATCGTTAGTCCCCAGGTAGGCAAACTGGTCCTTTATTTTGGATTTATACGAATGCCAAGCCTAGACAGGACGTTCCGACTACCGGTACTCGTACCCTTCCAGTTACTACATGCCCGTCATGAGAACTCACTTTGATGTGGTTTGAAAAATACAAAAATCATTGCAAAAATCATGGAAATCGTGAGGTGTGTGCTCTCATAGATATGATATGTTATGAGGATATGATTTATGATGAGCATTGCATAATAACATGTATTTGTGGGCGTGCTTGCATAACATTGGGTGTGAAAATAAACATGAAACATATAAACATCATGAATTTTGCATGTAACGCATAAACAATTAAAATTTAATCAACTATAGTATAGGCTCTAAGGGTCTAATAACCTATCCTATATCCCTATAGTCACAAGCTCTGATACCAATCTGTCCACACCCGACCCGCAGCGGAATAAAAGTCGGGGCATAATTGGGTTATCACCAAAGCTCATGATATTTACTAAGATGTTTCATATTTATTAAATCCAAATTACAAACTTAAATATCCAAAAACAAAATTCATACAATTACAAAGGAAAATGAAACTATAGATTTGTTCCAAAGCATGAACTTGTTTATTCTTCTAGGCCATCCTAAGTGTTTCCTGTCTTGGCTGGATCACCTGTATCATGTGTAAAACGGGGGAGATTTTGGGTCAACAAAAGTTGGCGAGTGAACCTTGATAATTCATTTTGACTAATTTCTTGTTTTATTTATTAAAGAAAATTCGTGCATTAATCACATGTGAGCAAACATATATATATAAACAATCACAAACCACTTTGGATGAGTATATGACATGAATGATGATGTATTTGAGATCAAGGCTCAATCAAACGGAGCCGATCTAATGAGGCTCCTGATGCTCAACCCGTATCCCACGGGGAACTGATGGGCCTAATGAAATGCATGCATTGAAATGATAAATTTAATCTACATATAATTCACACAACAATCAATACACATTTGATCACGGATATAATGTATGCACAAGTGTTTAAATAAAATAAAATAATAGTACGACACATGATAAACCCCAAAACATGATTAAAACGGGGAATCGGTAGAGATTCACTCACAGTGGATGCGTTTCTTGATGACGATGAATGCGCTCGAATTTATGATTCAACCGACGAGGGAAAACTAACCTAAATAATAACGAAATGACTCGATAAATAAATTTTATTTGAGATTAATATTTTTAATTAATGCTCTTAATGAGATTTTTAGATTTATTTTTGTGAGTTTTAATGCAACTTTTTAACCTTCAAATCTTTATTTTTAAGTATTTTTAAATAATTTTTCAATTTAATAAAAAGAAAATAAGAAAACAAAAATAAAAAAAAATGGTTTGACTTTGTCTGGTCTGACCGGGTCTGACCGGTCAGACAGCATGAATTCCAGGCGGCGAGTGAGGTTCGAACTCTGGACCTCTCGTATACGTGCACGCAGCTCTACCAACTGAGATACGTGTCTAACCCGAAATATTCTCTGTTTTAATTATATATATATACTAACTAACTTTAACCTTATTTAGTTTTTATTAAAAATTATTTAATATGGCCGAAACCGGTTATAGAACCCGGAATCGAACTCGGGACCTTCGGTTCGAGTGCACACAGCCCAACCAGTTGGGCTATGTGTCTAATCTGTATTAACACTGAATTATATTAATTGTATATATATGCTGTGAATTGATCTGAATAAGTTAAAAATGTTGGTTTTATTTCAGAAAGTCGGAAACATGTGTGATTCGAACCCGGGACGTGTGTTTTGTATTTGCACACAGTCCACCGCTGGACTGTGTGTATAACCCGGTTAAATACCCGATTTTAATTATATTAGTACACATATTAAACTTCATCTTCTTCACTTAAAAAAACAGAACATATAACTGACCGAAGATTGTTCGAAACAGAATCTGGTTGACTGATTAAGATTAATACATGCTGAATAATGGATTACCAAAAAGAGTTGAGAATTATACCGATTAGGAGTAAAGCCTCAGTTTTCCGGTGATATTCCGGCGAGTGCGAAAATCTCCGGCGAGTGCGAAAATCTCCGGCGACATGCTTGAAAGGAATAAAGCTTCAGGAAGTGAGTATGGTTCTGAGCGAAATGTTTACAAGGAGTTTGGGTGAGTATTTATAAGGTGAACAGGTTGCTTGTTTTCGATTGGGAGACCAAAATTTACGGTCAAAGGTTTCAATTCTCAAAAATAACGGTTTTTTTACTAAATTGGATGTTAAGGAACGGTTATAACTGATGTCGAAATCTGTTTACGCGTTTCAGTCAAGGGGTAGTAGCAACATTTGCGGAGTTTCGGTTTTTCTCCGGCGATTTCGAGTTCTGAGTGCTGACTTACAGGTTTTTGACTTTCGGTTTTTACTATAAGTGTTATTTGTTTCAGTAACTGAACACAAACATGTGTGTAGCGGAGTGGTGTGGTGTGTGTGTGTCTTCACGGGAGACCCGGGTTCGAGACCCGGCTACCCTGTTTTATTTATTATTTTCTTATTATTATTATTTATTAATTATGGTTTTTAAATTCTAAAATATTTATTAATTATGTATCATTTAAAATAATCTGAACAATAAATACGCAACGAACTTATAACTGAATATTTGATTATAAAACGAAGCGGGTTTTGAAACCCGTTTTTCGACGAATGTTACATAATGATAATGGTTTCGTATGTGGATGCCATATACCCAATTATGTAATTGTATGATTAAAACTCGGATTGCGCAAATGTGTTATAAGCATGAAAGGATTAACTTATTTACATGTGTGATTATTGATGAATAGTGAGTGTACAATTTAAGTACGGTAATTGAATGTGAACAAGTGAACGTGACTTGCATGTATGTATTTAGGTATAGAGTCGTAGTGGGTACATGTCATGCATATTTGTATGTAAGACGTTTGTATGTGATAGGTATGTATGCATATGGATACATTCAAGTGAAAACACGGGTTGTAACTTATTGAATGTAGATTAGTGGTATGTGCTTATTCGAAGTTATAGGTCTTCAATACGTTGAGATTATGTCTTGCTAACCGATTTGCTATTGAGAATGAAACAGGAATGCAGGTATGTAAGTGTGTGGCTTTCGAAGGTGCGAGATCCGGTGTAAAGAACAATTTAGAAAGATATAATTATGGAGTAATAAACATAGTTAGAACGCTATGTAGTTATTGATTATTTATATATTCATTTAATTATGTAAGATGTCACCCTTTACTAATTGAAGAAGCACCGGTTGAACCTAGGGATATCCGGGGATATATAGGTTACAACCAGGGTGTTTCTGCATAAAGGGTTGTTCTTCCACTTCACTTTCCGGGGTGAGCTCACTTAAGATGATCTGCAAAACTAGCAACGCCGTTAGTCTTGTCACGGGGAAAAAGGTGGTTTTCTTCGTGACCACACTCCTGCGTGAGAATAAGTACTTGAGGATGGTAAGTAAGGTAGTAAGTAATTTGTATGTGAGTGGGTATGTATGTGTGTAAGCGTGTTGTTTTACCTAGAGATCCAATACTTATTTATAGCCGAAAAGGTATGTTCAGGAGATGGGCTGGTGGGCCTTGGGCCCGACCCATACAGCCAGAGACATCCGTTTTGTCCTCTGTGTCAGACATTAAATGTTCCCTGTAGGAGAATTAATGTCTACTGTCAGGAGGCGTGTCCTGTCGAATGTTGAGTGGTGCCACGTGTAAAGGCAACCGTCTCTGGTGTCAGGACTGCTGCCAGCCGAAAGTGGAGAAGGTGGAACAGTCACTGGCAGAGATATGGTTGGTGTGCAGGCTGACGTCTGCCTTACTGCTCATACGACAGTCACACGCAACCAGCGGAGCAACCCTTGGTCACAGTTCTGCCACTTTGTACCCTTGAGTATGGTCAACACCTCTTAGTGCTTACCCCTTCTGTGAGGCTGTCAGTGTTTTCCCGCTAGCGCAGGGTGTCAGGGGTATATCCTTTTGTCCCAAGACTATGAGCCGCTTCTCATGTGTGTCTTGTCCTTGCAAGGTTTTAGGATTCGCAGCTCAGAGGGATGTTGTTCTGTGCGGGTCTAGTATCTTACGCGCGCGAGTCTAACTTGTCGTTGTGCCAAGTATACAAGGCTCATTGTAGGACTTGTGTTATTTAGTCTAACTTGTCGTTGCGTTGAGTGCGCAAGACTCGTTGTTTGACTTAATTGCGTTGGTCTAATTCACCGTTGCGCTGAGTGCGCAAGGCTCATTGTATGATCTATTGGTGTTGGTCTAATTCACCGTTGCGCGGAGTGCGCAAGGCTCATTGTATGACCTATTGGTGTTGAAGAACACGCACCATTGCATGTTGCATGCAAGGTTATGTCTTGCTAACCGATTTGCTATTGAGAATGAAACATGAATGCAGGTATGTAAGTGTTTGGCTTTCGAAGGTGCGAGATCCGATGTAAAGAACAAATTTAGAAGGATATAATTATGGAGTAATAAACATAGTTAGAACGCTATGTAGTTATGATTATTTATATATTCATTTAATTATGTAAGATGTCACCCTTTACTAATATGTTAGTTACATATATGGTGACCACAAATTAGTTAGATCATCATTATCATCATGTGAGATATGTGGACGAAAATCAAGTTGAAGATCACGGATTGTACAGAGAAGTGGTGACGTAGTTGTAATCGTATGTTAACGTAGTTATCTCAATCTAGAATGGATGATGTACTTAAGTTAAAGAAAGTTGATTAAAATGGTTTTAAGTATGTTAAAATAACTATAAAGGAAGAAATTTTATACTTCATATTTCGCTGTGTCGTTTGGGTCAAAATGCGTTTAAGGGTCTTACAATACCTTAGGAAGGAAAAGTGTATAATATCATCTATGATTGTTTGGTTGTTGTGGCGCTTCTTTTTAAACGCCAAGTCGTTTCGGTAATATGTTCGTTATGTTCAGTAATTCATTCGGGTTTTTAAATTTTATATTTTATTTTAATACATTCAAATTGTCACTAACAAAATATTTTAATAATTATTAATGTATTTTATATTACATACTTATTAATATATGTTTGTTTTTATACATAAAGCTTGTATGTTCGTTTTTGTAATAATTATTAATTATTAACATTAATGTATTGTATATTACATACTTATTAATATATGTTCGTTTCTATGCATAAAAGCTTGTATGTTCGTTTTTATTCATTTGTGCTTGTGAACATTTGCTTGTGTTCGTTATCTAAAATGAACAAACGCGAACACGTTCATTTCCCTAATGAACGAACAAAACGTTAATACACTTGTCCGATAAGTGTTTATGAATAGTTCATAAACACATTTATTTTCTTAACAAACAAACACAAGGAATGTTTTGTGTTCATTTACAACACTAATTATATATAATATATACATGTTGCTTTACCTATAAGTTATTCAATTTCTATTTATCATTTTTCCAATTTTTAAATATGCCAAATTATTAGTACAATTTCATACACGAATTTTAAGTTTATATACATTCACTTGTATTGCATGCATATACCATTTTTATAATATATAATTTCCTTACTTTGTTTTGAGTTGTTAGAGCATTCACAGTATAACCTCCATCATCTTGTCTTCATGATTTAAAAGTTTTTTTTTTAATTTTTGTTTAATTTATCACATCTCATTCTTCATTTCTATAAATAAAAATAATAAGTAGTAAATCTCTATATTTATTGAACCACTTTTCATAAAACTTTAGATTTTATAACTCTAAATTTTCAAGATAATTCTGAAGGTAAAGATAAAAATTAAAACAAAGATCTGAATGCTTCATTTTCATTTAAACAATAAATAATAAAGAAATTTATTAACAACACATAGAGAAAAATGTATACAATTCTAACAAAGTTAAAAATGAAATTTGAAATGATTATAAACATATTATTTTGAAATAAGTTTAAAATCTATTATATAATATATAATTCAGTGAATTTTCCAATATTTTGAAATAATTATATCTACAATAATTTGCATCTTGCAGTACCTAGTGGCTATTGGTGTTTTTTCTGAGTTTTATATTATATAGTTTATTGTATGAGATAATCACCAAAATTTATGTAGTTCAACTGGTTTTTGTGGCTACTCACATAATTTGGCAGCTGGATATTGGATCTTATTTTTTTTCGTTTTCGGTTATGTGTTCTATATATTCTTGCTACATGCACTATTGAAATGCTTTCGGGTTCCGATTCAAATTATGGTAAAGGTGTAGTTTTTTTCATTCAGGCGTTCTTTATTCTCTCACACAAAATGTAAAATTCTAATGCATTTGTTTACACGTGGCTATCAAATTGTTTTGGATATTTATCTCAACAAGATTTACATTAACATTGTTATTAAATATATTAATATAATTAGTGCGTGTGTGTATAACAATATATATATATATGGACTTCTAAATTTCTTTAATTCGTTTTTCTTAACATGGTATCATAAGACGACTTCGCTTTTCATATATATATATCTTTATTTACTATATTTTCTACATTTAAATTTTGAGAGGAAAAGCTCTGGTAAAAAAAGTTTATTTGTTCGCGTAGCGCGGGCATAAATTCTAGTTTTAAAATATATATATTATACAATTCAGTGATTTTTCCATATTTGAGCATGGTTTGGGATTTTGAAGCCGCTTCCAGTTTTGTAACTGGGCCACCCAAGAAGGATCAGGCCTTAATGTAAGCCCGAGTTAATACTCCAGTAATCTAGTTATGTAAGAATGAAGTACGTATTCTAAATTTTTTCAACTAAGTAACATAAATAGTTAGTTTGAGAACAAAAGTACATACAAATTCGGATGGCTATTAGTTGTTACATCTATGTTGGGTAATTATTTATGTGAAACATATCATTATAAAATTATTTTAGTCATTTACAATTTATGTGAAACATATCATTATAAAATTATTTTAGTCTCTTACAATTTTAAAAGTTGTAACATTGACGTTAAAACAGATTGAACAGTAAACTTGGATCATTGACAGACCAGTGTAGTATCATCGTGCCACCAGCGGAACCACCCGATCACCCTTAAGATGTCACTAGACTATAAAGTCATGGGCGAAAAAAAAAACACAATTACTGATATAAAATCAATTTTTGCTTCCAAAATATTTCACATTTTCACCCTCTTAAACCAATCTATCATATTTTTTTTTCTAGCGAACCATAGTGGATGTTCCATTAAAAGGCATCGACAGCTAAGTATTAGACACCTCGAAGGTTTAAATTACAAATAATTCATAAAATGTCATGTTTTATCTCCTTGTGAGTTTGTTCTTCGTATGAATTTTCTTACGAGTTTATTCATTTTCTGAAAATACATGAAAATTCATATCGTATTAGCTCGTAGAAAGTAAAACTTGTAAACCTTAATAGATTGTGAGTTATATGATGTCATATTAAAATATTCATGCTAAAACAATTAAAGGTTGTTGTGACCCGATCAAAGTTTTATTCGTCCCGTGATTTTAATACATAACCAATTAGGTTTATTGATATTGACCTTTAATCTAAAACTTATAATATGTGAATAAGTACTTTGAAAATCTATTTAAAAACATTAAAATTTTTAATAGAAAACAAAAAACATTGGCTTGGTTGGTTACTTTCCAATAAGCCACTTTCCCAACAATTTCCTATAATGCTTTAATATTAATAAATTTACACTCAACTCTCAACTGTCCAGTATAAAATATAATTAGTATTTAGGACCCGTGCTATGTGACGGGACTGTTAAGTCGAACAAAAGGAAAACGTAAAAATGACGAATCACGCACACACGTTACGTCGTGTTAACTCGCAAATATTTGACCGAAAAAAATACAAAAGAATAACTAAGTCGGCTTAGAACTCGCAAGTTTTGACGGCGCCGTTAAACCATTCGTAAAACGTTGACCACACGCACGTGTTGCAGTGTGTTAACTCGCAAAGTTTAGAACGAATCGGAAAATGACAAATTTTAAAGAATGTAAAGTACAGTAACCAAAGTTGAACAAGTGTGTTGGAGTTAAAAATAGAAAATGTTTGTAATAAAAATATAAAAGATGAAAACTATGAACATTAAAGAGTAAAAAAATATCAAATAACTAAAGTACAAATGAAAAGTGAATATGTGAGGGAGACAATTTTTACAAATTGATAAAGGATAAATTATCTACGAGATAATCCATTGGAGATCATCTAACATACTTACTTCAATTATGTTTAGTTTCATTATCTATTTGTTATTTGTCATGCGAGAGCAAGTCATTAAAAAAGAAAATAAAGAGGGGAGTTTAGTATATCTTATTTTTAAGTGAAAGACGTAATATTAAAATGTTGGAAACTAAGTATCATGATACAAAAGGTTAATCAATGGTAATTATTACTTCTAACATTTTTTAAATCTGAAATCAACAGTCATTTTCAACCTTGACTAATTGTGAGAACTAGTGAGATTATCGGTTCGGTCAATTACAATAACCTATCTTATTTTGAACCGTATGAGTTCGTGAAAACCATATGAACCTTCTATCCCCATTCTTAGACAAAGACCATATAGACTTGAAAAAGTGAATCGGGTACTTATGTGGTCGACTTTTTGATTCTTGGAGCAATAGGTTTTTTTTTTAACAGCAAAACATCTATATATTGATATAGAACTCAACAAGAAGTTAAAAATAAGATGGTATGAGAACTGAGTGCGTGCTAGGATGGGAACCGAAAGTATTTCAAGGAAAACAAGAAATGATAGAAACTACAAAAGTTCAAGCATTGAAGTTACCAGAAGAATCATGAATATAAGTAAAAGATAAAAGAAGTTTTGTTTTGAACTATAAATTTGTCTATGAAACTTGAACTCAAAACCTCTCTCTCCTAAGGTGTTTAAAAGCTTTATTTTTGCTAATAGACCATCATCTCATTGGTAAACAAAAAGAACTTAATCAACTTTCTCTTACTGATAAAATCACATGAGAAAAGATTATTTCTTTAATTATTATTTTACGCTTATCATTTAATCGAATATTTATCTGAAATGCCAATTTTATATTAATATATAGTTATGATATTAACCATCACTAGTCCTCTAGTGATGGTCAGGGGTATTTAAGTTTCATCTTTGGTGTGTCTGGGTGAGTTTTCCCTTCTAGGTCTCAAGTTCGAATCTGGTGATAAGGTTTCTCATTGAGGAGTTTAAATTGGGGATCCATTGTGCAAGGGGACTCTTTAGCACATACCCGGTTAAGACAATGTATGCTAAACCTTCAGACATTCACGAATAATTCAATTTTCGCGGCATACTTGATTACTGAAATGTAGAGCGGCATATTTGATTACTAATTCTTATACACTTTAATTCAAACCTTAAAAAAAGTTGAAATGTAGAGCGGCATATTTGATTACTGATTCAATTTTCAGAACATTTGTAAATAATGCAAATAAGGATGTAAAATAAGTAGTAAATACTATATAAGTAATACATGTTGTAGTATCCACTGACTATAGATATTTTTTTTATAAAAGTCCAGTTGATCATAAAGTGTATACATTTTTAGAAACATGCACTTTAGTAATCAAGAGTATAATATGACATGATATAAATACTTTTAGAATTGATTGTTTTATTTACAAAATGGAAATATAAACATAAACATTTGTTCAAGTAGTATATGTTACAAAACCTTATTCAAATGTTGGTTGCACCAACTTTATGTATCACGTTTCGGTAACTTTAAAGTTGTTTCGTCATAATACTTTCACTTTATATTTTTATTTTAATCAAGTGGAAAACATTAGTTACTAATAACCTTTTTTAAATTCTTATTTATGAGATGAGGGTTTAAAAACTCCTTTACTTACATTATCTTTGAATTTTTTATTTATGTTGAATGAGTTATTTGTTACCAAAGCAACCGCTCAATTCTCAAACATGTGACATCTAATAGTTCACGTCCTCATCACACACACTACACTATAAGTGTAACTTGTAACTCCAAATCTTAAAGTAATTCAAGATTATATATGGTGTGATTTTCCTTTTCATTTTTCACGTAGTTAACAAATTATTTTTGAAAATTTCAAGTTCATATGTTAAACTAATATATTAGTATCTTAGAGAAGTCTCTTCGGGGACATCTGATAAAATTGGAACGACACAAAGAAGATTAACATAACCCCTGCGCAAGGATGACACGCACAAATCGAGAAATGGTCCAAAATTTTGCCAATGAGGTAGTGGTGGAGTGGTTGGGGAAAAATTGGTGTTCCTTGTGACCCAGGTCCGATTCCCACTCTCTTCATTATTTTCTGCGGCATCCAGGTGAATAGCGAATACAGGTGGCGCCGGTTCGACTTGGATAGGAGGCGAGGTTTTACCGATTATTCCATTGTCGTGCCTTCGGGCAGGTTTCCACGCATTTGGGGAGAGCCAAGGGGCTGACGACGATCGAGTAGTCGACCTTAGCCACAACGTCCGGTGTCACGGTGGTTGGCAAGTCATTCCTTGCCGTTAAAAAAGTTAGTATCTTAGAGAAATCATTGATGCTACTACAAGAAAATATAAAAACCTTCGTAAGTATATAAAATAAAATAAAATATCGAAGTTTGTTTAAATTGTTATAATTTGATATTAAATTTATATATTGTTTTAATAAAGTGTTTTCTATTGATTGGATTTTCAAATTAGACTGCTTTGGCACCTTGTTTCTTAAAGGCACCGTCGTACTTTAACTTTATGAATATAGCAATAAAGAAATAAAAGCCGATCTTTAAAAATTACTTGGTTTCATTACATTATTTCATTTGGTTTGTTTTAGAAATATAAAATAGGATAAATCAACCAATATACAATTACATTTAATTCTATAAACTCTCAAACTTACCAAGTTGTAATACAAGTTTTGTAACTTATCATATAACGTAAACAACTTATCAAGATATTATAATTAATCAATCAAGGAAAGTTAACTTATTATTATTTTGTTAAAAATATCATTCTTTTTGTAAGTTATAACTGATCTTCACCTTCTTATATTACAATCAAGTCTATTAGCCACATCATCAACGGAGGTGGATCCAGACATGGAAGATAGATGGTGAGAATTCAAGATTGGGTGTTGTCGGTGTCAACACTTGTAAAAGCTCACGCTAGTTATGAATTCCGCATTTGATTATCCACGACGAGGGTGTTACATAACATGACTTAACCGATATAGAATTTACTCAAATTTTACATATGGAGTTGAGTCAATGTTTGTTGTCCATGTCATGGTAGTGGCGATGGGTTCCCATGTCGAAAATGATGGGAGTTCATCAAGGACAAATTATCAGAACTTAATAGTTACAAAGTTAAAAATTAATACCATGTATTCAACAAACAAGTTTAGTCAACCTTAACACAAAAAACAAAACTTTACGAGCCTACTCAAGTTTTGTTTATCAAACAAACTCTGATTTAGGCTTAGACTTGATTCAAACTTTTAATAAACTAATCTTAAGTACTATATAATTCTTCCGTATCGTATAAATAACCTGACCCGTATACATTCATAATATTAAATCAACACACTTAACCTGTTTCACACAACATTTCACATACATCCTCATCTTAAACAACTTATCTTAAATAGTTTCTGATCTTTCACTCTTGTGTTCTCTATGAGAATACACGCAGTGAATAGTTATTCTAAATATAAGTATATCTGTAGTGAATAGTTATTCTAAATATAAGTATATCTGTAGTGAATAGTTATTCTAAGGTTTTTTGAATGACTGACAAATTTTTCAAATGGATTGTTGGCGAAATTCATCACATTGGGATATGCTCGCCCTCGAACTGGGGAAAACCTCACCTAGGATCGAAGCCTGTTAACATTCTCACGAAGGCATGACACTCCGGTGAGGTAAAACGCGCTCAGTTTAAGTATCGAACTAGCGATCGCCACCTACTCGTCTATTCTCCCATCATCACCAGGAACCGCCGAAACTAATGGAAGGGGGCATAAATCGAACTTGGGTCACTTGAAACACCAGGTCTCTTTCTTACCACTCCACTACCATCTCGTTCGCAAAAATTTAGACCATTTATCGATTTGTGTATGTCATCCTTGCCTAGATGCCATGCTAATCTTCTATCTATCGTTCTGAATTAAACATTAGTAGATACTGGATACCCATATTCGAGTTCGAGTTACACAAAGTAAGAAAAAAAGTAAACTATCAACATGATTTTAAGGTTTTGTGTTCGTCGTTAAAAAATAAAAACAAAACGAAGAACCTAAACTCATAGTTTTTTTTTGAAACGTAAATTTTAGATCACTAACGGACCATTGGAGTATCATCATGGCACCATCAAAGCCACTGGATTATATCCATATATTCATGTCCACTAGACATAACAGCTATACACAAATTTAAAAGTAAACTTGAAAAAACCCAATTTATAAGAATCAAAACCGAAAACTATTGATACAAAGTTTTAATTCAGCCTCAACTTGGCAACTGGACTGTAAAGCCATGAACTAAACTCATAGTTTATTAGGTTTTCACTTTTCAGGTCTATTCGGTGTGCTTCCTCCCTCCTTCCTTCCCTACACCGCCGCCTCATCATCACCAGCCCCCACACCAAATCCTTCACTGTTCTTAAACCGCGTTTCCCCTTAATCTCCACAACTACAAAAACAAATCTCAATTTGACCATATCATCACACTCTAATCACACACCTTCCGCATTTCATGCCCTAAATATCTCCAAACCACCACAATCATGTCTGAAAACCCCGAAGAAAAGCTCATCGCCGTCGCCCGTCACATCGCCAAAACCCTAGGCCACACCGACAACGCTCTCACCGACGACATCCTCTACATCTTCTCCAATTTCGACAACAGATTCAGAGAAAAACTCACCGGAACTCTTTCCGTCACCGAAACACTTGACCAGACCCTAAAAACCATAGACCGTAGAGTTTCTCGTTACTTAACCGTTGACGAACCTATCTGGTCAAACTCCGGCGACGCCTCGTTGTTTCTCGCCGTTGTTGATGACTTGATTGCAGTGATTCGTGAAGGTTCTGTAACGGCTGATGATTCGGCGGTTTCTGTTCTAGATCGAGCTGAGGATTTGCTTCAACAGTGTATGTTTCGGCTTGAAGAGGAGTTTAAGCGGTTGATTCAACGTGGTGGCGTTGAATTTGACTTTTCCGGTGATGTCGCCGGAGGAGACGGCGGCGGTTGTTTAGATTCAGATTCCGATGAAGATAACAGATTTGATGACGGATCTGATGAGTTTAACGTTCCGGTAGCGCATCCGGTGACGGATTACAACGTCACGATCGACTCACTTCCGTCAAGTACGATCAACGATCTGCACCAGATCTCAAACCGGATGGTGACGGCAGGTTACGGTAAGGAGTGTTCGTTAGCGTACAGTAACTGCCGGAGAGATTTTATAGAAGAAAGTCTTTCGAGGTTAGGGTTTCTAGGGTTACAAAATGTTAATAAACCGTTAGTAGACGATGATAATGATATTGAGATTGAGAAGTGGATTAAAGCGGTTAATATGGCGGTTAGAGTGATTTACCCTAGCGAGCAACGGTTATGTGATCGTGTGTTTGGTTACTCCACCTCTGCGGCTGCGGCTGCAGCCGATCTGTCGTTTATGGACACGTGTAGGGTCTCGGTTACGGAGCTTTTGAATTTTGCTAATGGGATTGCTATGGGGAGTAGAGCGCCGGAGAGGTTGTTTAAGATACTTGACGTGTATGAAGCGGTGAAGGCGTTGTTGCCGGAGTTTGAGGTGTTGTTTTCCGGTCATTACTGTTTGTTTTTGAAAAATGAAGCAGCTGGAGTTTGGAATAGATTAGGTGAATCGATTAGAGGCATTTTTGTTGAGTTAAAAAACTTAATCCAGCGTGATCCGGTTAAAGCCGCGGTCCCTGGAGGCGGTCTTCATCCGATTACTCGTTATGTCATGAATTACCTTCGGGCTGCTTGTTCTCGAACGACTTTGAAACAAGTGTTTGACGACTATGTTGAACAATCGTCAACTTCGAGTTCATTATCTGTTCAAATCGCGTGGATTATGGAAGTTTTACAAAGCAATTTGGAATCGAAATCGAAGGCATATAGAGACCCTGCGTTGTCGTCTGTGTTCATGATGAACAATGGTAGATACATCGTAAAGAAGGTTAAAGACGACGAATTAGGTTCTCTTCTAGGAGATGACTGGATCCGAAAACAAACATCACAAGTAAGACAGCATTATGTAAATTATCAAAGAAGCTCATGGCATAAGATTCTCAACACGTTGAAGCTCGACAATAATAACAGTAGCTCTTCGTCAAATCTTGCTTCGAAAGCTTTGAAAGATAAGCTCAAGCTATTCAACTCGCAGTTTATCGAGATTTGCAGAAATCAATCCACATGGGTTATATTTGATGAACAATTGCGAGAAGAATTGAAGATTTTGGTAGCTGGGACTTTGCTTCCGGCTTACAGAAACTTTCTTGGGAGGTTTCATAATCTTCAAGATATTGGGAAGTATGCAGATAAACATGTGAAGTTCACCATAGAAGACGTTGAGGCTCGAATTGACGGTTTGTTTCAGGCAACAGCAGTGGCTGGGAATGGCCGAAAGTGAATGTGATCGATCAACCAAGTGTTGGGCTGTGTTGTTACATATTGATGTATTTAATTTTGTACAATGTTTTGGTGTTAGATTATGGGTTCTGTGTTTACTTAGTTGTGATCATTTGTATATAGTTGGTATTGATCCATCTATGGCTTGGTTGGTTCTTGAGCACACACACATAGTTCAGTATTTTAGAATCTAAAGAACTGGTTAGATGAGCCTGAAGCAATCAGTGTGATAGAACAGGTGTGTATGAAAAGGATTATTAAGTTAATATTTGAAGGGTCAAAATCAAATGGTTTGCATGTATCATCATTCCTTGTATTACTAGGAGTTCTATTTGATAACTGTAAATATGAGTGAAATACCAATGCTTATTATAGGTTTTTATCTTACAATTTAAAACACCAGCAACCAAAAAATTAAACAATTGAAGAAAACAGAAGTGATATACATAATAAGGATGACTGATACAAAGCCTGAGAGGATCAAGTGGTGTTATGTTTGGCAAATCGAACAAGCCAAACTTCAAAGTTCAAGTTGGCAATGGAGTAATGGACAAACATTAGAGTAATGTAGAGTTTATGTAAATTTCAAGAACTTTTAGGTAAAAGAACGAACAAATCTATATAAAGCTGTTAAGACAAGATTGAATTATTGCTCAAAATCTCGAAACCACACACACCCTAAAACATGCGCGCTTGAGCCGTTTGGCGAAATACATACCCATTTAACCCGTAAAAGATAAAACCAAATCATTTGGCCTAGAGGGAAAAAGAATACATGTGTAATCTATTACTAGCTATTGGAAATAACATAAATTAATATGTTTGATCAGTTAGAAATAAAAACATCAGTCATGTTGTGTAACTAACATAAGTACCACATCATAAGTTTTATCGCTAACCGCGCATAATAGTATTCCTGCAATTGTAAAAAGCATAGCCTTGAATGCACAAAATAAATTTCTTCAATGTTAACCAGTTGCCTAATGCCACATCTAAAGTGGCATCATCACAACACATGCCAAAATATTACATATAGCTGTTGCAAAAAACGAATTTAATTACATAACTCTAGTCCTAGTAATTAGACTTCTTACATTTTGGTGCGGCCCAACAGCGTCTCTACCCAGCAGCAGTGTTTCCAGCCACTCTTTGCTAGCCCATAAAATTTAATGACCTAATTTTATATTTTGGTAATGATTATTTAAGTTGAAAACATATTATTTTACTTGAATTTTTAGCATTGTGAATTTTGTTAAATACACACTACTTATCTAATTACATATCATTCGATTTTTTTTTATATAATTACATATACTGAGAAATAATTGGTAGGTCCCTGTTATACACATATATAATTTAACAGTAAAACACTTGCTAGTCATAAAATCAAATATGCTCTAGTCAATCAAAGATATATGGGTTTGCTTAAGTCGATTATACAAGCTGAAAGCTTCACTCAGCAGATCGAATCAAATACGAAACATTAACATGTTGCACCCAAGATTCAAATGCCAACATCTAAATACTAAGACGGTTAAGTTTTCAAACTTCATTACAACATTAACACACATGGTGAATGTATTGTAAGTTATAACTATATCAAGCAACTTTGATCAAGAATGTCCCATATCAAATATGCATATTTATTCAGAATCATTGAGTTAGCAACCATAAACATGAGGCGTCTATCATTCTATGGGTGCTCATGTTCTTCTTCTTCTTCAATGAAATTAAAGTGGCTACACTCCCTCCCAAACAAAATCATTTTGAGTGGGAGCGGATGGTACTCACTACTAAACTGCAACACCACGAGTACTAGTGTTGGTGGTTTGACGCTTGCTAAATTGTAATTGTTTAATGTTGTCTTTTTTATAAAAATTTCCGAGATATTCATTGTGGAAATTAATTGAAACTCGATTAGTTGTTAGGAGTTATGTATTATATATATATATATATATATATATATATTTGATTAAGTTCTATTTTCACTTTTGAGTATTTAATTTTTTCTAACTCCTTATATTTCGTTTCCATATACATGTACGTTTTTTTGTACAATCAAAGTACGTTTTTTTGTACGTTCGTCCTTACTTTCTCTCTCTACAATAAACACTTATCCTCACACCAGAGGATGGTCGCAGAGTGGCTCTGCGACAAGCCTAACTGTTCTTTGTTTTGCAGGTCTCTTCCCTGTTACAGGATTCAATCCACCGGAGTTCGGGTTTTGGATCTTCAGTTATAAAGTTTGAGTGTGTATATATTGTAACTAAAATAGTTAAGAAGGTTAAACAAGGTCAATTGAAAATTATGGCCTCAACATATAGAGGTGTTACAGTGACATTAGCTTTTCAATTTCACAAAATTTTGGCATACAATGCCACATGTAGGGCTGTAAACGAACCAAACGAACTGAACGAGGTCATGTTCGTGTTCGTTCGTTAAGGAAATTAACATGTTCGTGAACAGTTCATGAACGCATACCGAACATAAGTTTATGTTCGTGTTCGTTCGTTAAGATATTCAGTTGTTCACGAACAGTTCGTGAACACTGGTCTCGAACACAGACGAACGCAAGCAAATAAAAACGAACCCAAACGAACGTTTAATTAGAAAACAAAAAAATATAAAAACATTGTTATCCTTAAACGTTAAATATAAGTAGTTAAATACAACCACTAAATGATAAATTAAAACACAAGAAGCTTACTACACCACCATACGATGAATCAAGTCTAACTAACCTACACATAATTATCCCAAAAATGTCTTAGAATGTTCAAATTTTAGCTAAATTAGAAAAAATAGGGTTTCAAGTTTTCAATATGTTTAAATAAAAGGTTTATCATTTATTATATTATTAATATTAATATAATCAAACAAACATAAACGAACGTATCGAACATCTTACCGAACATTCACGAACGTAACCGAACATCTTACCGAACGTTCACGAACGCAGTCGAACGAACGAGACCTGTGTTCGTGTTCGTTTGCTAAGCTAACCGAACGGAATTTTTTGTTCGTGTTCGTTCGTTAAGCTAATCGAACGAACATAAACGAACTTCCCGCCGAACGATTCACGAACTATTCGCTAAACGTTCGATTCGTTTACAGCCCTAGCCACATTACCCACTATCTTGCGGAATATATGTGATATGCTTCACTAGCTTTTCACTATATAAAAGTTTAAGAGTCGGTGATTTTGAGTCAAACAACATCACACTTCACAATAACCTATACAAACTATTAACATTTACTTATTTTGTTAAAATATACGAAAATAATTTTTACCTTTATGTTAAATATTGTGCAAGTATCTATTGATTAGGAGAAGATATCCAATGGCATTAAATTGCAAAAGCTTGATGTCCGGAAACATGAAGCAATATGATAAATTCTCTTCAAAAAGATTTGCAAATACATGCCCAGCTGGAAACAGAGTGGCCCTAAGACTTCGAGCCACACGATCAACTACTGATTATTTATGTAACTTGCTATCAATATATAATATATATATAATAATAATAATAATAATAATAATAATAATAATAATAATAATAATAATAATAATAATAATAAAATAAGAGCCATAAAATAATTAAACAGACAAAAATAGAGAACCACAACTCATTGATTTAAAAACTATATCCCTACTAGGTAAACTTTGGGAAAAATAACAAAAAAAGATATAGGTCGTTCACCTGTTAAACTAATTAAAATCACATCTTGATAAAGCCACGAGTAATGTTTTCATTGATGATTTTGTAGGCAACATTCTTCTTGAAAGATATAACCTAACCTCACCAAGTGTTTGTCCACGAAATAATTCATCTTCTCTATTTTATCGTTGGCAGAGTTTATGTAGTTTATTTTGTACAAGTAATTCTAGATCTTCATTTTTCATAAACCAAAATGTAGCCACTGAACTTTAAAATTTGAATTTCTTGTCTTATTTCATTGATTCGATCAAATAGAATATGACTTTGATACTAATTGTAACAAACTTTTGACCCTCACCCACTAATGTCACATTGGACCCAACCCAAGGCATTACACGCTCAACAAATCCGGCTCAAGGGGGAGTGAAATAAAGCAAACGCTTTGTCTTCCACTTCCTTAGAGCCTTAAATTCTAAACAAAAACATATTACATGTAGGTGACTCTGACATTGAGATTGTTGACATTGAGGTTTAAGATCTATAATTATGTATATACATATATGATATATGAATATGAGGATCTAAAACTATTTTTTTTTTACTAAAAGAGCCCCAATTTTGTTGTCTGTTTTGAGCCTATAATATTTTGAGCTGGCTTTGACGCTCAAACTCCGACGTCACGTTGACAACCGGGTCACGACCATGATTTTGTCTCAAGTTAATGACCAAAAACGATATTTGTTTACAATTTCTAGTGATATTCCAAGCTCCTCAATTTGAGACCCGAGTCTCTTCATATAATCATGATTTTGGGTTCTACAAAATATTGATTACTTCAATTGATGGAATGCATAGAATTTCTAAGTACAATGGTTCAACTTATATACAAAATATTGATTACTTCAATTGATTCTTCCGATGAAATAAAATATAATTTCATGGAATGCATGGAGTTTTTAAGTAGCGTTTTAATTATTAGAGATTCTATGAATCATCTTAAAATCTTTCTAGGAATCGTGTTCAGCTATAAAAATAAGTATACATATTATTTTCAATTATTTGCAACTACAATATAATTTTAAATTTCGAGGTACGAATTTTATGCACGTATTTGTATGACACACGTGTTTGTTTGAAACACTAAGCCCTAATTAAACTTTTTAATTCAAAATCCTTCCATATGTATGTGTTTGACGTATGTATTTGTTTATGGTGTATAATGCATGTATAGGTGTATGTGTGTATACGTATTGTTTGTGATTTATTTGGCAACAAAGGAAGACACAAGGAGTTGTTCATTGCCTATTGCCATATGATGATCATCTATAACACATATACGTACTTGGCGAAAGCCAAATATATCAAAACAGAATAAAAATTAATAAGAAAAAGAATGAAATCGCTACTAGAAAACACAATTTACAAAAATATCACTAACCAGAAAGTTATTACTGTGCTTACCAAGAAATCACTGACAAAGCACCGACAAATAAAATAAAACCTATAAAATGAGAAACGTTTTTTCTTCATCATCGATAGATAAAACAAGATCTAAAAAAATGAAAAACTATTTTCTAATGAAAGATTACCGTCAGAGTACGTATCTTATTCAACACCGATAGATAAAACAAACTTAAAGGAAATGAAAAACAGTTTTCTAACGAAATATTATCATCAGAGTTCGTTTCATATCAGAGATTATGATTTTTTTATAGCTTTTAAACATCCTTTTGTGAGGAATATGAACATAAAATAATAACACTTGTGTAGTTGGTAATAGGTCACTAATTACAAATGGTGAAAGGCCTCTTATTTGTAGCTTATTTCAACTTGAAATTAGTCCATTTGGTAGGGATATTGCTTCTTAAAAGAGAGGACTCGGATTCAAACCTCAACATCGATCCATTAAATTATAAAACAACACGTACATTGAACTTGACCACTCAAATAATTAAAAACTAGATTAATTATAATATAACAACAATGGATTTCATAAACCACCATGACCATGTTATGATACTTTGGTTTCTGAACGAGATGAGAGTTCCACAACTAAGCGCTTTCGTTCGACACTAAGAGAATTAAGGGTGGCGTCGTAGAAAGTTTTCACCATATTGTAAAATATAAGATTAGTTGGTAAAGAGCTGATGTGTTGCAACCGGTATAGGAGCTATTCTTTTGTTGTTGGGGATGATGATGATTAATCCCTAAAATGAGAGTGATGTGAAAACTCTAAAGAAGGAACTTAAGTTTCATGTTGACTGTTTATTCTCCAACTAGTTAAGACCTGCATGTTGAGGCGCCGATGGATAGTGAAAATTTAACCTTGAAACGTTGATAAAAATAGTTGAATATGTTTGATTACTACTTTATTTAATCCAAATTATTCAATTTATAAACATACACAAATCAACGACATGAAGCTAGAAAATAACTGCATTAATTCGTGCTGTATTTCAAGTTGATTAATTGCTAATAATCTAATCATTTATTTGATTATGTAGATATAATGCATAAATTTTTTGTTGTTGTTATTATTATTAGGTTCAAGATATTCACACACCCCTGCTGTCTATTTTGATACCTTTGGTGCCCTAGACGGGTCGTCTAGGCACTGATTTCAATAAGGCAGCAGGGGAATGTCCGGTATAGAATTTAAGGGGTCTAGAAGCCCCATCTAGACCTAGACGACCGGTCTAGGACGTTGGTGTTTTTTTTAGTTGAATAAAGGGTGTTTTGGTGGGGTAAATTGATTGTTGTTGAAGGGTGATATTTTTTAGTGAAAAATAAGTGTTTTGGTGGTATAATTTGAGATGTTAAATTATAAAAACTTTTATTTTTTGTATAAAAATATATTACCGTTTTCGATCGTTTAAATATTTCATTGTTTTTACATTTTATTTTTTAAATATTACATTTTCATTAAAATATTATATTATTTTAATTTAATATTATTTTCAACATTTTAAAAAGAATTCAAATATTGTCTTGTGTAAATATTATTGAACATTTTGAAAATTATATTGTTTCCGTATTATATTTCAATGTCGACTCAAAACAAACAATCATTAAGTAATCGAATAACTGAAATAAACTTAAATATAACATATATAACATAACTTTGTACATCCATAACAATATATATTTGTACAACTGAATACTAAATACAAAACGTCTATCATACGAGTCAGAGTCGAAATCTGGATCTGGCTGCTGCGGCTGCTGCTGATGATGTGGTGCTCGAGGTGGTGGGAGCGGTATGACAGGTAACCCCTCTCTCTCTCGTCTATCCTGTGCCTCCCGAACCATCCAACCCATTAAATCCATAAGCCTGTCAACATCGGCTCGTAATTGCGTATATGCTGCAGCTCCCGGGGCATGACCTGGAATAAAGTGCCGAGGAAACTGGAGCGCCCCGGGAGGTGGTTGTAACATTTGTATAAATCGGGTCTCCAAAACCCGCTCCGTTTTGTAATCAAATACCAAGATATGAAATTACATTAAATATTTATGAGTATTTCGAGTTTAAACGTTACATAATTAATAACTAAACTATAAAAATTATATTTGATAAAAAGTTAAAATAAAATAAATAAAAAATATTTGGAGCTGACCGGACTCGAACCCGGGTCAACTGCCTCCAATGACTTATCTCTCCGTCTCCAAACCACTCCGCCACCGATTGTTTTCTGTTAGCATTATGAAAGCAATTGAATTTTATACGCATACACGACTTAACGGTTAATGATATCTGAATAACGGAAATCGGTAGCCGAATCGCCAAATCAGTTTTTGTTCGCATAGTTAACTTATAACCGATGAATATCGGTTTCTAATTAAAGTTCAGATTGAATGAACTTCAAGTTTGGGTTTTTTTTGAAACCGAAAGACATTCAAGCTCCAAATAATTCAGATTCCAATCTATTTATACGATTCAGAACCGTCTCAAATACACTCCAATCCCTTTTCGTCGCGTTTTCAAGTCCTTTGAGCACAAGAAAACTGTCGCCGGAATTCCCTGCAAATCTCGCCGGGAAAACCGTGTTCAACTCAAACCAGTAAGATTTTCCTCTCTTGCTGTTTCAATCTATTGTTAGGACACTACTAACATTAAACCGTCACTCAAAACCAGTCACAGAAGACTTGCTGGATTTTCTGGGTTCGCCGGAGAAACTCTGGATTTCGCCGGAAACACGCTAGTTAACGGTAAACACATTCAATCGTGCTAATAATCCATGTACTCTGGTTCAATTTCAAATCTAATTCTTTAATTCTGTTGTTAGACTCTCTCAGCCGGAGGTTCAAAAACAGAGTTACTTGTTCTCGCCGGACTTTCTGAAGAAGACGACCTGTCCTGTATTTCTTTTCCCCAAACTGTTCGGTTTGTTCATTCAAACTAGTAATCATGTTATTTAAGTAGTAGAACTCTGAACCAGTGGTCTGAGTAAAAACCGGTAATTATAGTGAAGAAGACGAACACAAAAAAACGGGTTAAGAATAATTAAAATTCGGATAGTTAACGGGTTAGACACACAGTCCAGCGGTGGGCTGTGTGCAAAGTTTATATACGAGTCCCGAGTTCGATCCTTACCACACACACACATGCGTAATAACATTCCTTTTTATTCATAAAACTAACCGGGTTAGATCGAGTAGTTGTTAAGTATAATATAATTCAAGAATATAACCGGGTTAGACACACAGTCCAGCGGTGGACTGTGTGCAAAACAAACTGCACGTCACGCGATCGAGTCCCGTCACAAACACCGGTTCAATGAGATTAAAACGTTTTGTAAAATAAAGGAATTTTCGGTAAGTTCGAATAAGTGCATAAATATAATTAAAACTGAAATCCTAACGGGTTAGTCACGTAGCTCAGTTGGTAGAGCTACGTGCGCGTGAACGGAAGGTCACCGGTTCGAATCCCGCTCGGCGCAAGTATTACCGCTGACCGAACCGGTCAACGGTCAACGGTCAACGGTCAAACAGTAAAAAAATATTATTTTTTTTAAATATTTATTTGTTTAATTTAAATTAAAAATCAATTAGAAATACTTAAAAATAACATTTCTAAGGATAGAAAATAGCCATAAACTCACAAAAATATATCTAAAAATCCCATTAAAATCTTTAATAAAATCCATCCATTTAATATATTTTTCCCATTATAATTTAGGTCAGTGATTCCTCGTTGACTCGCTCCGTCTAAATCGTGCGCATCTCACCAACTCAAATCCAACGCACCCAATGTGAGTGAACCCTTCAAATTCCCCGTTTTAATCACATTTTTGGGGTGTATCATGTGTCTTGTTCACTTACTTATTATAATTAAGTTATTGTGCATATATCATATCATGACATGTGTGTTAGTTGTTGCTGATAAGTAGTTATTATTGTTTGCAAATTATTATTTCAGTACATGCAATTGCTGAGGCCGCAGCTCCCCATCCCTCGAGGTTGAGTTTGATCCCCATTTTATTATGCGGTTGATCAGGGCGTGCCCGCACGATCGGCTCCGTTTGATTGAGCCTTGATCGGTCATTTCATTTACATTTCAATACATGCAATACGCTCGGCTCCGTTTGATTGAGCCTTGAGCACACAGTTCAATTTACATTTTCAGTTCATGCAATACGATCGGCTCCGTTTGATTGAGCCTCGATCTCACAGTTCATTTATGTTAATTTTCATATGATGTTAGTATGTTCATGTATGCTATCGATTGTTAATGTATGTTATAATTGTAACTGATGTTGCCATTGCTTGATTTCATACATATGCTCTTTTATGATTATGCACAATATTTTATTGATAAACTAACCAGAAAGTCATTATTAAATGTTTATCTATAAGGTTCACTCGCCAACTTATGTTGACCCAAAAACCTCCCATTTTACACATGATACAGGTGAACCAGCAGCAGCTAGGAACACGTAGGATCTGGATTAGAAGAAATAAAACGATTTAGTATTTGGAATATTATGTTTGGTTATTTTCCTTTGTAATGAATGAACATGTTTGAACGTTTGAGAAATGTAACTTTGACTTCATTTAATAATGGAACATAATAGTAAATGTCATGTGCTTTGGTGATAACCCAATTATGCCCCGACTCTTATTTCCGCTGCGGGTCGGGGTGTGACAGTGGTGGTGGCTGTGGCGGTGCTGGTCCGTCTAAATCCTCCGGAGGGTCCTGAACGACCGCTGCCTCATCTTCCGGAGGATAGACCGAATCGAAGTGCTCCGGTAGGGTCTCCGGAATCCATAGCTCACATGCGCGGGTTTTAAATCGCTCGCCGAGGAGGCCAAACCTCTTAACAAGCTTCATCCCCCGCAACGTCTGAAAACCTATCCGCATCGATGGTATGGCCGGCCGTAAGTGTGGGTCCGTCTCCGGAAAATGTCCCAACGAACGGGCAATAACGGTCACGTACGCGTCGCCATACAAAAATCCGCGCTTCTGCTGGTGATGGGCAGAGGCGAAGTACTGGGCCAGACCGTGTGCAAGTGCGCACGGCCTCCAGTACAATAAGCAATAGTAGAAAAAGAGGTCGGTGCTCGTACACCACTCATGGCTGTGGCTGCGAGCGGTAATAGAAGTATCGAGCATCCTATGTAGATACCTGCAGATATTGTTAGCGAAATACATAAATTAATTTATACTAATAATAGTCACAATAATTATTGTAATAAACGTACGTACCTGTATAATGGGCTATCAACATGTGAAATCCTCCCCTTCGCCTCAAGTGCTCCCAAGTGTCCTGCCTCGCAACCACCTCCCAAAATCCTAAAAGAGTGGGCACCACTACTAGCCCCTGCGTATAAACATCTGTAGCAATCTCCTCCTGCATGTATAAACCGCTATGAACAACATGCTCAGTTACCGTCATCGAACGCTAAACACTGGCAAGCCTAAAAGAAACCTCAGGCGGAGGGGGAGGAGCCTGTGGCTGTGGAGGCGGTTGGTCGACCCGTGGAGGGTGAAATGTGAATGTCGACAAAAACTCGATCAACAGCTCCTAATAGCTCGGCGTGCCAACCAAGTCAAATAAAGATGCCACGGTGAATCTACGGGAATGAAATAACGCAGTGTCGGCGTCTCACCAATCGCCTCGATCGCATCCTAGTCGACCGCGCATGCGATCCAACGTGCATCCGCCTAAGCTTCCCGCAAAAACGGGCGGCCTTGGTGTCGGGTGGAAACTCTAGATATGGGTGACCGCGTAGTAGATCCGCCGGCGTTGGCGGAGCCCGCCGCGGACCATGCGGATGTGGAGCCCCGTGTATCTGATCTTCAATACTCAACTGCAAGAAAATACCGTATACATACAATAATACTAACAATTAACAATAATAATAACAATATAAGACATATAATAACAATATAACACAAATAGTAACAATTAACAATAATAAAAACAATTAACAATCTTAAATAAAAGAAATAATAACAAAAAAAATAACCGGGTCGTCTATGGGGGTCGTCTAGGGGTAGACGCCCCATCCTATTCGACCAAAAACCCATCATCTTCAACACATAACACCCAAAACCCTAAAAATTCATCAAATAACCAAACAACCCACGGTCTAAATGTATAATACATTCAAGAATAATGAAGTATAGGTTAGAATACGTACCTGAGATGCTTGAATTCGAAAAAATACGCTCGAAATACGCCTGATCAAGGTTGTTTATATGTATGTGTGTGTATTTGTGTTTGTGATCGTGTGCAGCTGGTCGTCTAGATTATCCACTCATATACGATGCATGGACGGGGCGTCTAGATCTAGACGACCCGCGTAGTGGAAATGGTTAATTACCATTTTACCCCTAAGTTGCCACCCGTCTAGGCCTAATTCGGGGGTAAAATGGTAATTATTCAAGACGTAGCATCTAGAACTAGACTGACAGTCTAAGGAAATGGTTAATTACCATTTTACCCCTGAATTAGGCCTAGACGGGTGGCAACTCAGGGGTAAAATGGTAATTAACCATTTCCCTTTTAAATTCAAAAAATTTAAACACTTTAAATTTGCCGCTCAAAGTGTATGCTGCGTCTAGCGCTAGATGGGGCGTCTAGTTGTTCAATATTACCTTTATACCCCTGGGTTAGGCCTAGACGGGTGGAATTCAGGGGTAAAATGGTCTTTTAGCCAACAACAAACGTCTAGTCTAGGTCTGTACGCTGTGTATATTCATATTGTTTTTTTAATCTTTTTCTTTTATATAGAAAATCATATTAATTAAACAAAAATCAATTTAATTATAAAAAATCATATTAATTAAACAAAAATCATATTAATTATACAAAAATCATATTAATTATACAAAAAATCATATTAATTATACAAAAATCATATTAATTATACAAAAAATCATATTAATTATACAAAACTCATTCTTCCGATTCACTGTCGATGAAATTAATACTCGGGTTTGAATTTGGTGGGGGATCATTATCGATGTATACCATTCTAAACGGGGCGTGTGCATATATTTCCATTGTTCTGCAGCGAGTCTTTGGTACGTCAACCATAGCCCATTTATTGTCGGCATTGGATATTGGCCTTCCAGCTTAATATGTATGAAGTGATTATCCTTAACATGTGCAAGCATTATCATTTGTGGTTCTCGATCAGCCGGAGGACTCAATATCAGGAAGAAGGTGGAACTCCCAGCAATGCTTAACAGGTGCACCACAATACCGTACCTTTGTGCAATAAGAAGCCCTGCGTGGGGAAGTCCATCTAGTGAGTGGGGGAACAACGTTCCACTGACCCAAGCCCACAACCACAGACCGAAACCCACAATGACCATCTGGCCTCACATCTTGTATGCTCGAGATGTACGGGTGAAACAATGTCGGAAGGAGAGACTTAAACCGTTTGATGATTGACACATTCTCATCGCCCACTATCAACGAAAAACCGTTATCGTCTCGAATCTCTTTTTGTTTAGAACTCGTTCAACGGCTTCGACCCACGTTGGGTTTTTGAGACTTTATGACCGATCTGTTGAGAGGTCTAGGATGGAACGTACGAGCAGTGGCGGGGGGCATGGTATGTACTTTGTTGGGAACCTTGAAAGCACGTGTTTGTATCACCAAAGGAGCTTCTCCTCAATTCTTCGTCTCTATGGGCGGCCTCGTCAAACCATTGTTGTACTTGCTTTGTTGTTGGCCGTCCACGAGTATTATGTTGGACAACCGGTGGTTTCTTTGTAGATTTGGTTGGAGTCAACGCCGCTTTAATCTTTGCCAACAAGCTTTTTTTCTGAGCAGGGGGTGTGACTCTAACTGTTGCCTAACAATATTGAGCTCTTCTAACACGTCAAGGTTATCCTGTATCAATTTACATGGTTGAAAGTTAAGCCTCTGCCAGAAGATGTCTACGTCTTCGAGTTGAATCAAACGCTCTGCACGGTTAAAACAATGCACTATTAAAAGTCACATGATTAACGGACATATATAAGACACATCGTTTCGTGTTTAACAAGTATTACCTGCACGTACGTACTTTTCCAGCCTACAAGCACACGACAACGCACAGCTGTACCATATCTGACAACCACATGATGAATGAAAGTGACGTGATGTCGATGTCTCACGTAAATTTAATCCAAATACTACTAAAAGATGTCGGTAAGTGGGTCTTAAACACAGGGAGATTGTGGAATATGTGCTATCTAAGGTTTATACTAAATTGACTACTTTATCTAATGCACGAAATGAATTCAGGATTTTGGTGATTTGGTTTTGAAATTAAAGTAAATGCAATTCAAATATTGGTTGTTTTTAACAAATTAGAAGCAAGTAACCATCCTAAGTTTCGGTTTCGATTAATGCTTGTGTTTCAAATTCAACTAGAAAGAGTCACATAGACATGACTCGTGTTTTAATAATTGTTCGTGATAAAAGGGAACTAAGTACTCAGATTACTACAATGTAAGGTTATTACCCGATGACCAATTAACTAATATCCAATCCTTAAACCTTCCCGTGATATCTCGATTGTCAATGACACCAAGAACGTATGATTGAAGCAAGAATTAAAACATCAATCAACAATTTACCAAAAAATATCCAAACACCATAACAAACTACAATATTGCAAGTCTATTATTCTAGAAATTAGAAATCAAAACACAATTGTTCAAGCAAACCTTCCACCTAGGATGATCACAATGAGTTTAGCAACTCATGATCTTGCAAATCATCACACCTTCAATTGTAATGTTCATAGAAATCAACAACACAAAAGTAAATGTTTAGAAATTGTTTGGAACCCACAAGAACACCAAATTTCGCCTCTAAGCTCTGCCAAAATGTTTCAAATGATTAATATCTGAAAAGACCCTTCAAAACCAAGTTAAAATGGGCAGTTACACTTTTCTCGCTGCTGACCACCGTAAGCTACAACGCCCACCGTAGCTTACGGTGGGTCAAAATTCTCTTACGGTCCAGAGGGTCTGTCTTACGGTGCATGAAAATGTCAGGCACCACCGTAAGCTACGGTCTCCACCGTAGCTTATGGTGGACATCATATTTTCCCTTTTTTCCCTTTTATCAATTCCACAAGTCTTGGTCTTCAACCAGCCGAGAGTCCCCGATAAAGCACGTTAAACTCGCTTGTTTATGCTCTTCGGTACCTGCAAAGCCGTATACACCGTAGATATCAAATCATAACAATTAACCCATTTAAGTGCGGAATATTGATCATTTTTGAAACACCCTAAAAACGTTTTGACCCAAAACGACGCAACAGAAATACCGACTTAAAAATTCCTTCTTTATTGTCTATATGACCTACTTGAAGGTTCATATATAAAATGTTGGACACTTTCTCGAAACGATTTACAATTTTCATTCTTGATTAACTTGTTAAATGTAGTACATGGATACAAATTATGAGACCGCTCTTCCCGTACAATCCTTGCTCTTTGACTCGATCTTCAACCCTTTTAAATTCCATAGTAAAGATAATCCTGTGCAACCTGTAATCACCAATACATTTGAAATATCAATATTGGTGACTTCATTCATAGTATTAAATATTCATTATTAATTAATCACTCCATATTCTTTTCTTTTCATGAAATTCCTTTCGATTATCTTTCCATGTATGATCTTGCATCCCAAATGTCAATCTTCAAAGGTCATCAATAGTAAACCTGCGCTTTCATTTCATTCTTTGAACAATAATTAGTAACGTTGATGCTCATAAATATTGAAGCCGTGTATACATATTTACAAGCCCTTACATACCACTTACATTCTCATGAAATTATACTAACATATCCATATAATTAAGTCTTACACATACGAACCCATACGCATGCTTACTTCTAATCGTGTCTACCCAGGGACTCCACTACTATCATGTAATTTAGCCACACTGATACATGCTTACATAATTATTCACCTCCGACAATCATCACCACCGTTCAATAAGTCCACGTAACTTCCTATTAGTTATTTTCACTTTTTAGGTCTCATTGAGGATTTCAGAACATATATTAGGAGATATGGAACTTGGATGCGAATAACTAATAAAATCAGCATGCCAAGTTTGTGGGATGCGTCGGCGACGCCCTTCTATAGCGTCGACGACGCCACCTAGAATGTCACGTCGGTACACAATTGCGTAGACAGTTAGTTAAGTGCGTCAGAAGAAGGGGGCAGCGTCGGGACGGCTAAGGAGGCCGGCGACGCGCCTTCTGTGTTGTCGACGCTGTTTTTCCTTACTCAAGCTTACACAACCCGTTTCCGATTTCCGTTCTAACCCGAACTGACTCATTATATCTCGTATCATCCCATGACATTCCGTAAGCTTCCTGTATCCTTTTAACACTTAACCCATGTCTCCTTAATCAACTCTATACTTCTATCATACTTACTTGATTCTTTTGACCCGTTCGACTATTCTAAGTTATTTCCAACATAGCTACTGATTACGGCCCGTTATAACAATACTTTCTTTAGTTCTGTGATTACTTAAACATTCTTATGTGGTTCCCATACCATAACATCCAAAACCCGTACCCGACACATACTTCTACATTTCGACCCGTTTACTTCCATTATGATTTCCAAAGCAGTTGACATCCTATAACTTATCACAACAATACATACCTTGATTCCTTCCCTTAACCATAATTTCTTACATAACCCACTGCATATCACAAAAGAAGAAGTGATTCGGAAAGCACTTACCTTATTCGTCCATGTTCTTGCTCGGCTTCTTGCTTTCCTTCGACTCGTTAGTCACCCGTGTTTGAGTCCTTGCTAATGTAAATTCCTATTCTTTCATGCCATCATTTTTATAGCTTGTTAGTATGCATGTTCATTCATATCGATAATTATTTCAAATTCTTAATTGGAATACTTTCATTAGTCATTCATTTACTAACATGCATATGGCACGAAATGATAATTACATTGTTCCACGTTAGTGCAGTTTAACTCCTATTTACACATAGCACATCATTTGCCCAATGCATATCACACAATTACCTCAAATCTTACATTTACGGCAAAAAGTCTAACCATGTCGACTATGCACAGTTTGACTTTCAGAAGTCAACTGCTTATCACATGAACTTTCAACTTAATTTTTTAGATCCTTCTTATTATAGTGGGTTAAACTACAAACGTTATAATCATTTTGTACTCATGAATTGACGTACATGCAAACACATAATCACCTAGTTACACAAACACCCAATTCGATCAAGTTAGTATTTTCATAACTTCCCAACCAATACTCTACCGTATATTTAGCTAACCCGACATCATTCCAACATTACCCCTTTCAAGGATCTCATAGGCTTCACCCTTACTTACAAATCGCTAAAAAAATCAAATAATCCACAAGGTGTGCGTTACATCAATCAAGCATATAACACATTCTTAGAACATACTTCTTCTTAATCACGATTGAATTTCACTTGCACATAGATTTCATTACGAATATATTCTTCATGGTAATTTATTATTAATGCATCACATTCACCTTCTATACACATTCGTTCTTTGTTTACATCAATTCTCTTCTAACAATCTCACTTATGCATTTCATCAAACACTTGTGTGTGTACACCATTTAAAGCAAAATGTACAACTAACTTATGCATGATCTTCCAACATTCATACATAATTCATCAAATATAACTTGAATCAACAAGATTACATACTATACTCATTCTATTTAACAATAATCCATCACATACAACATACACATCAATGATTTAAGCAAGTATTTGACATGGGTGAACACCTATGTCATTATCTTCTCCACTAGAAGTGGGTTTTACTTCTAGTCATTAGTTTACCCAAAATCCTTCATAATCTATGTTTTATATGGTAATTCTAACACACATACATAATCAATTTCATTCAATTTCATGGATTAAACATAAACCCACTTCATACAAGGTTATGAAATCTCGAACTACAACTTACCACATGTCTTTCATTCTTAGATGATTAGGAATCTTCAACCATGCAAGTGTTTTGGCTCAATTCCATCATAAATTTACTGGATTTTGGGTGATTGGGAGAACTCTCTTCTTCTTCTCCATGTGTGTGTCGACACACATATATACACATACTGAAAACACTGAACTTTCTACTTTATATGAATTTTAGACTCAATTTCCCACTTTAGTCCCTCAAGTTTATTATTTGCTTATAATTGTTCCAACTTTCATTTCTTTCTATTTAGCACATATTCTAACTAGGTTAATTAAATAAGTTAGACCACTTCATGTCATATACAAGAAACTTACTAGTAACCAAACATTCGGGTTTTTGGGGCGTTACAATTCTACCTCTCTCAAAGGAGGTTTCATCCTCGAAACCTTTCTCATTTCTAATAGACCAATTCTACTCTTACCTTTTCATCTTTTGATGATGCTTACTACATCATGATACATTCGGAATCTTGGAAAAAGTTTTAATTCGTGCATAAACATAATTGTTCACATTGCCCCTACTTTCTTTAATCAAGCAAAATTACTTTCATATTCATATAAAGTTGTAGTCTTATCCAGAGCTCTTATTAGTGTCATCTTTGCTTGATAATGCTAGTTCCTAGCACACATGATCACTAGCGGTTCATTGGTTCAATTCATTCCAAATGCATACTATTGCTCGTACTGGCCTACGTTTACGGCTTGTTTCTATCTTTCTAATTAAAGCTAATACATTCATACATTTATTAATCAAAATAAATCGATTTATTTCATCCTATTCATATATCATATATGATATTTTCATTTTGTTTACCATGGGCAAATCCCAACATCCTATTATTAACGTTCTTTCTAATTACTTTCATATCCATATCATTACACGATTAACTTCCTTCACACACTACTTACCCTACTAAGCAGTTAAGTAACGCGAGCGCTCCACGCGAGCGTTTAATCAATACCCTAAATTCTTACCTAAAAATTTTTGGAGTGTCACACCCCGACCCGCAGCGGAAAAGGTGATCGGGGCATGATTGGGTTTTCATCAAAGCTCATGACATTTATTATAATGTTTCATATTTATTATTACAATTTAAAGGAGATCATACAATCATAATTACAACATGTTCTATACATCTTTCTAGACTTCATTATTTTCTTCTAAGGCATTTCCTATGTTTTTCCTTGTTTCATCCTGTTCACCTGTATCATGTGTAAAAATGGTTTTTGGATCAACAAAAAGTTGGCGAGTGAATCCTATTAAAAACATTTAAACAAGTTTATTGAATTGATTATAAAATAAAGTGCATAACCACATATGAGTAAATATAGACGTAAACTTATTCACAAATCACTTAATATTAAATAATGCACACACATACAATAATAGATTGTTTTGAGGCACACGTTGTTCAACTCGTCTCCCAGAGGAACTGATGGGCCTAATGAATGAGTTTTGAGGCACGCGTTGTTCTACGAACTGATGGGCCTAATGAATGAGTTTTAAGGCATGCGTTGTTCAACTCGTCTCCCACGAGGAACTGATGGGCCTAACAAATAATTTGCATACAACTTGACAATATGTAATACATAACTACAAACAATATTTACATTCTAAGTTTAAATCATAATATGGTATGGCACGAGTTTGAATAAACGAATTAGTTTAAGTGACACATGATACACCCCAAAACGTGTAATAAAAAGGGGAGTTGTAAGATTCACTCACAGTGGATGCATTTCTTGGATTGATGATGAATGCGCACGAAATTGGATTTAACCACGAGAGAAACTAACCTAGATAATAACATAACGGTTCGGTAAATAAGAGGATTTTATTAATCAATTTTAATAGGATTATTGGATATATTTTTGTGAGTTTAAGGCTATTTTCTAACTTTAAAAACGTTATTTTTAAGTATTTTTAATTGATTTTTAAATAAAATAAATAAATAAAAATAATAAAAAAATGTTGACTTTTTGACCTGACCGTTGACGTTGACCATTATTGTTGACCGTTGACCGGTTCGGTCGTTTGTATGTGTGCGCTGGGTGAGACTTGAACCCGTGACCTCCCGTACGCGTGCACGCAGCTCTACCAACTGAGCTACGTGTCTAACCCGAAATTTGTTTTTAATTATATTTATACACTAATTAAGTTAATCCAAAATCATTTATTTTAAAAAGGATTTAATGGTATCAACTCGGTGCTCTCCACAGGTCTCGAACCCGGGACCTGTGGTTTAGTTTGGCACACAGTCCACCGCTGGACTGTGTGTCTAACTTGGTAAATATTCTGGTTTTTATTATACTTAACATCTTACTGTTGTGGATCCGGTTCAGTTTAAAAAAAAGACATTTTATTACATCGAATGTGCGTGTGTCAAGGATCGAACTCGGGACGTATGCGTATTGTTTGCACACAGTCCACCGCTGGACTGTGTGTCTAACCCGTTTATAATACTGATTTTAATTAATCTTATAACATACACGACTTCGTCTTCTTCGTTCAAAACACAGACATCGGTTAAAGCAACTGTTTCTTGTTTAATTCGTTTAACGATATTATGAGCAATTGAAGGGTGATGAACGAAGAGGGTTTGGGGAAAGAAAGTACCGGAACAGGTCGTCGTTCTCAGAACTCCGGCAAGGATCGCCGGCTCTGTTTTGTGAGCTTCCTCCGTTCGGGTCAATTACCAGTTTTGATTGATTAGTTATGAAAGTGGGGTACTAAACAAGGATTAACAGAAGTTTTGAATGTTCATACCGATTCACAGCGTGAGATTAGAAATTCCAGAAGTTTTCCGGCGAGAGTTGAATATTCCGGCTATGTCGTCTGGGATTGATTCTGATTGTTGGTTTGAAGTTAGTAACAGTCTAACAACGGATTGAAACAGAAAGAGTCGAGGTATTTACGTGTTGATGAAAGTCTCGTTTTCCGGCGACTTGCAGAGATTTTCTGGCGAGTGAAATTGATTGAAGAATCGGTGCGATTTGAGCGAAAAGTTTACCAGAGGCTAGGGTGTGCATTTATAGGGAAGAATCAAGTTGAATTGGGTCTGTTTCTCGTCTCGATTCATTGGTCAGCCGTTTTCCAGCGGTTACGACGGATGTCACGGAACTGGACGTCGGTTATAACCGATGGCGTCGTTAATTCTTACGTTAAGTCAAAAGTAACCGACGATAATTGGCGAAATCGTCGGATTTTCCGGCGTCAGCGGATTTGGGCGCGCTGTTGACTGGATTTGATTTTCCAGTTTTATTATTTGTATTAATTGTTTCAATATGTTATCAAACAACACAAGTGGCGGGGTGGTTGGGCGAGTGTGAGTTAAGTCTTTGTGAACATCTGGCTGACCCGGGTTCGAAACCCGGCTTCAGCATTTTATTTTTATTTCACTATTTTTAATACATTTTCAAATATAAATTTTATATTCTAATATACTTATTAATTATGTATCGTTTAAAATTAATTTGAGCATTGAATACGCAACGAAATTTTTAACTGGTTGTTCGGTTAATAAACGAAGCGGGTTTGGTTAACCCGGTTTTTGACAGATGTTACATGGAGTTATCCTCCTAATGACATAATTTCTTTCTTACATTACCCATTAACGCAATTCATTTAATATACCAAATTTTAACTCATAGTTGCGAGCTAAACATTTTACTAACCTTGGTTTCATTGCTAACCAATGGTCTGTGATCCCAATCGACCTGATTCTTCGTGAGTTTATGCGACACTCGGATTAATTGCATCCATTCATTTATTGAGCTTCCGCCTATGCGCATCCTTTCAACAATGTCTTGTTTAGATGAACATGGCCAACAAGCCTAGCATTAAAGTTAGCATTTTCTGACGGCACTTACCATTAATACATTCCCGTCAAATATTTATTCTTCTTGGTGCTTATGCACCTACCATTCTTTCATAAATTTCTTACATGTATGCTATTACATATTACATATACTATTTCTTTCATTTTACTAATTATTTCATCTACCTTTTGCAGTTTAACTTTTTCAAGGTCAAACTAGCACTTCTACCTCTCGTATATGTATCGAAGTACCAATTTGTACTCTTTCTAATTCAATCATACTTACTAGATATTATTTTAGCTTTTCTTGTGAAAGGTTTCCTTTCTTGTAAATTACATAAGTCATTCGTCCGAATCCTAGCCCATCATTCATTTTGACTTGCTTGGGTCGATTACTAACATACCTCACATGTAGTGCATTCGAAACTTATTTCTTTCAACTAGGTTTCTTGCTTCTACTATAGCTTTCATCGGTTATATTTACTTAATGAATCAATTATGTCATGCTATTTTACTATTACTTGCTTAATAATTATTTACTTAACTTCGTTTGGCTTTTCAAAGGTCCAACTGTAAACTCATTCTTATCTATGTTTTGTCAATTACTCAACCGACCTGTTAGGAGGCGTTTTGCATTCAAGCTCGTGCCTCCTACTTTTCATCAAAATTTTCATTTCACCTTTCCACACAACTTCCTTTATAGTGGTTTATGCTAGAAAACCCTTATATTCCAATTTTACCCTCCGGTAAGACATTAGACCAAATACAGTCGTCCTAAATTGCTAGATACATTCCACTTGGGTTGAATTATAACAAAATTTTGACATATCCCTCTCTAGTTTAGCCATAAGTTCCTACCGAAGATATAACCTTTTATACATACCTGAAGCGAGTCCCAAACCATCGACTCGTTATTCACACCTTGCGGCGATTATTTCTTTCCAATTTGTGGCAAGGCATGCCCATACATTACGCTTACCTATAAGCATAAAACTTGACAAAACAAAATATTAAATATCGGATTCAAAAGGCGTTCACCATTTGACCCACATGACTTGTTTGTCATTTTAACCATTCTTGCATACTAACATATTTGCGCATATATATGTACGTGCAGATTTAAAACATAACTTGAATATTATCTACTTTAAGGAATATTCACTTGTTTGGTCCGAGCTTACAATTCCAAACATTTCCATTCTTATCATACGTCCTTACTGGTTTGGTCCGTAATTACTTACGGATTCGAACTATTTTCATTCTCATCATACGTTATTACTTGTTTGATCCATAATTATCTGCGAATTCAAACATTTTCATTCTTATCATATATTCTTACTTTTTTTATCCGTACTTATCTACGGATTTAAACATTTTCATTCTTGTCATACATTCTTACTTGTTTGATCCGTAATTATCTACGGATTCAAACATTTTCATTCTCATCATACATTCTTACTGTTTGATCCGTACTTGTCTATGGATTCAAACATTTTCATTTTGATTTCATTCTTTTAGGTTACTCTCCATTTCTTGAGTCTTACAATTCCTTTCATCCACATTTCAAACCACTTCCCCATTTTATCGGACATATATGTGATGATTATTATGATCACATGAGGGTCATATGCTTTTTGCGCACTAGCCAGACGCGCAATCCACATACTAGTTTCGTGCCTTCATGTAATCATCACCTTATATCCGAAAAAATGGGTTTTAGTTCGTGCAACGTCTTTTAAACCTTACCAAGACAATATCATTATCTTTTGTTTAATATTTACTCTCACGAAGGAGATCTCCTCTTTTTCTTATAACACCGGTACCCACATATATATATATATATATATATATTAATATTGTGTACCTGAGGTCCATCTGCCTAATTACATGCCTTGGTATTCATCCTAGACCGCATTCTCGGATCATTCTCCTCAGTCCCTTAAGCTTACCTTGCATATACAATTCAGTTAGTTTCTTTATATGAATACATATGCACATGCTTACATTCATTTACACATTTGGATCTTCCTCGAGTCATGGATTGTGCGGGTCTTTTATCACAAGAGCACACGGGTTTGAGTTCAAGTACTTACCTTCTTGTACTTAATTTCACTCAAACCTTGGCTCTGATACCAACTTGAAACACCTAAAAACGTTTTGACCCAAAATGACGCAGCGGAAATACCGACTTAAAAATTCCTTCTTTATTGTCTATATGACCTACTTGAAGGTTCATAAATAAAAAGTTGGACACTTTCTCGAAACGATTTTACAATTTTCATTCTTGATTAATTTGTTAAATGTAGTACATAGATATAAATTATGAGACGGCTCTTCCCGTATAATCCTTGCTCTTTGACTAGATCTTCAACCCTTTTAAATTCCATAATAAAGATAATACTGTGCAACCTGTAATCACCACATACATTTGCAATATTAATATTCGGTGACTTCATTCATAGTATTAAATATTCATTATTAATTAATCACTCCATATTCTTTTCTTTTCATGAAATTCCTTTCGATTCTCTTTCCATGTATGATCTTGCATCCCAAATGTCAATCTTCAAAGGTCATCAATAGTAAACCTGCACTTTCATTTCATTCTTTGAACGATAATTAGTAACGTTGATGCTCATAAATATTGAAGCCGTGTATACATATTTACAAGCCCTTACATACCACTTACATTCTCATGAAATTATAGTAACATATCCATATAATTAAGTCTTACACATACGAACCCATACGCATGCTTACTTCTAATCGTGTCTACCCAGGAATTCCACCATTATCATGTAATTTAGCCACATTCATACATGATTACATACTTATTCACCTCCGACAATCATCACCACTGTTCAGTAAGTCCACGTAACTTCCTATTAGTTATTTTCACTATTCAGGACTCATTGAGGATTTCGGAACAGATATTAGGAGATATGGAACTTGGATGCAAATAACTAATAAAATCAGCATGCCAAGTTTGTGGGATGCGTCGGCGACACCCTTCTATAGCGTCGCCGACGCCACCTAGAATGTCACGTCGGTACACAATTGCGTAGACAGTTAGTTAGTGCATCGGAAGAAGGGGCAGCGACGGCTAAGGAGGCCGTCGACGACGCCCCTTCTGTGTTGTCGACGCTGTTTTTCCTTACTCAAGCTTACACAACCCGTTTCAGATTTCCGTTCTAACCCGAATCGACTCATTATGACCTGTATCATCCCATGACATTCCGTAAGCTTCCTGTATCCTTTTAACACTTAACCCATGTCTCCTTAATCAACTCTATACTTCTATCATACTTACTTGATTCTTTTGATCCGTTCGACTATTCTAAGTTATTTCCAACATAGCTACTGATTACGGCCCCTTATAACAATACTTTCTTTAGTTCTGTGATTACTTAAACATTCTTATGTGGTTCCCATACCATAACATCCAAAATCCATACCGACACATACTTCTACATTTCGACCCGTTTAATTCCATTATGATTTCCAAACGTAGTTGACATCCTATAACTTATCACAACAATACATACCTTGATTCCTTCCCTTAACCATAATTTCTTACACAACCCACTGCATATAACATAACAATATTCGTTTACAAAAGAAGAAGTGATTCCGGAAAGCACTTACCTTATGCGTCCATGTTCTTGTTCGGCTTCTTCCTTTCCTTCGACTCGTTAGTCACCTGTGCTTGAGTCCTTGCTAATGTAAATTCCTATTCTTTAATGCCATCATTTTTATAACTTGTTAGTATGCATATTCATTCATATCGATAATTATTTCAAATTTTTAATTGCAATACTTTCATTAGTCAATCATTTACTAACATGCATATGGCACGAAACGATAATCACATTGTTCCACGTTAGTGCAGTTTAACTCCTATTTATACATAGCACATCATTTGCCCAATGCATATCACACGATTACCTCAAATCTTACATTTACGGCAAAAAGTCTAACCATGTCGACTATGCGCAGTTTGACTTTCAGAAGTCAACTGCTTATCACATGAACTTTCAAATTAATCTTTTACATCCTAGTGGGTTAAACTACAAACATTGTAATCATTTTGTACTCATGTATTGACGTAAATGCAAACACATAATCATCTAGTTACACAAACACCCAATTCGATCAAGTTAGTATTTTCATAACTTCCCAACCAATACTCTACCGTATATTTAGCTAACCCGACATCATTCCAACATTACCCCTTTCAAGGATCTCATAGGCTTCACCCTTACTTACAAATCGCTAAAAAAATCAAATAATCCACAAGGTGTGCGTTACATCAATCAAGCATATAACACATTCTTAGAACATACTTCTTCTTAATCACGATTGAATTTCACTTGCACATAGATTTCATTACGAATATATTCTTCATGGTAATTTATTATTAATGCATCACATTCACCTTCTATACACATTCGTTCTTTGTTTACATCAATTCTCTTCTAACAATCTCACTTATGCATTTCATCAAACACTTGGTGTGTGTACACCATTTAATGCAAAATGTACAACTAACTTATGCATGATCTTCCAACATTCATACATAATTCATCAAATATAACTTGAATCAACAAGATTACATACTATACTCATTCTATTTAACAATAATCCATCACATACAACATACACATCAATGATTTAAGCAAGTATTTGACATGGGTGAACACCTATGTCATTATCTTCTCCACTAGAAGTGGGTTTTACTTCTAGTCATTAGTTTACCCAAAATCCTTCATAATCTATGTTTTATATGGTAATTCTAACACACATACATAATCAATTTCATTCAATTTCATGGATTAAACATAAACCCACTTCATACAAGGTTACGAAATCTCGAACTACAACTTACCACATGTCTTGCATTCTTAGATGATTAGGAATCTTCAACCATGCAAGTGTTTTGGCTCAATTCCATCATAAATTTTCTGGATTTTGGGTGATTGGGAGAACTCTCTTCTTCTTCTCCATGTGTTTGTCGACACACATTTATACACATACTAAAAACACTGAACTTTCTAGTTTATATGAATTTTAGACTCAATTTCCCACTTTAATCCCTCAAGTTTATTATTTGTTTATAATTGTTCCAACTTTCATTTCTTTCTATTTAGCACATATTCTAACTAGGTTAATTAAACTAGTTAGACCACTTCATGTCATATACAAGAAACTTACTAGTAACCAAACATTCGGGTTTTTGGGGCTTTCAAATTTTAAAGCATTTACGGGTTGTCCAATGGACCACCCGTCAGAAAGCATTGCAACACATCTAGTTTCCTAAGTAGCTCTCCACTCAACAAGTCAAAAGCTGTATGGGAAACTTTTCCACGTAGGTGGTCAAATAACGGGTTTTTGTGGTTGTTCATTCTTTTTTTGATGCTTTCTCGAAAGCTCCTACTTATTTCACCGTATTGTGTTTCAACTATATCCTTGACACAACCAACTATACGGTCCAGCGAGCTCTTATCTTGGACGTATCTCTTTAAATTGGCGTGTTGACTCTCAACTATGTTTGTGGTACGCTGACCGAAGTTGCGACTCTGATTAGTCCACGCAAAGACAAACATTTCCTTGTAATCTTTCAGCCAGTTATCATACACGTACATAAAGACCCCTAAAAAGTAAAAATAATTTATTGAATATACATAGGTGAGTCATATGTTATTAAAAAAACTTACTTGAAGGTTTGCACTCCCCAAGTCACTTTTGCAGGTTGTGCAAGTTGTACTCGTATATGGATATTGATGGAGACTCACACAATGTCACCCAGAATGACAGAAATTTTTGCCAGTCTTCTTCTATGAAGGCGCTTTTGCAGTGCTTACACATATTCTGTTGTATGTGAAACCTGTAGAGATACCGAGAGGGTTTGGAAAAACTTTAGCACACGCGTTAATTAGGGTCAGGTCTCTATCGGTTACAATCACACGTGACTCCATATATTCATCCAACATTGACCTGATCCTCTCAAACACCCATACAAAGTTATAACTACGTTCTTTGCAGATAACGGCATGCGCGATACAAAACGAATAGTTGGTGGGCGTCATACCAACTATTTGGACAAATGACATGTTGTATACATTTGTTTTGTATGTGGAATCGATCAGCAAAATGTGCGGGAAACGCACGCCACATTTGACTTGAGTATGGATGAACAAAGAAGATCTCTGTTACGACCTCTGTTTCGTGTTCCTCCCGTGCGTCGTAAATAAATTCGTTTGTAATCAGGATGTTTTTAGTAACTGCATGGGAGTCAGTCCATATCTTTGTTCGGCCATAGTCTTCTGAACTGCGTTTTGTACGTCTTTCTGAACATGGAAACTGTCGGGAAACTGCTTCCTTATCGTTTGAAAATTTCTGCATGGCTCCATGTTCTGAGCTGTCAGCTACTTGATCAATCTATATTCGTTGGGAGTAAAATTCGCACAAACGCGTGGGCCAACAGGTCCTCACAAAGTTCGTAGTTATGTTCAGTCTTTCCCCCTTTTATCCCCCAGGTTTCATAATGGTCTCGCGTAGCTACCATGTAAAACGGGCAACCGTTTTTTTGCTTCCAACTTTTCTAACCGTTGCTGTAGTATGGTGCTCACCACCACAGTTACATTCAAGCCAAACCCTCCCGGTCCTTCCCCCAATTTTATTTGATCGTCGAGTCCCAATAACGAAACCATCCGCCTTTGCCGTTTCCTGTGCCCAGTTTTTTAGTTAATCTAGAGAGTTGAAAACCTATAACATCAATAGCATTATGTTAGATTTTATATTTATTCATCTGTCTAACATAAATAAATAAGTTTGATACCATCTTTGTGAGGTACAGATTGCCTACGCTGGGGGGTGCCTACCACCATAACCTCCACCATCAGGATAATTTTGTTGACCGTACAAAAACTATGTTGCATTGTAACTTTTGTAACCGTCTCCTCCGTATCCATCCGGATAGTGTTGTTGCATGTAAGAATATTCACATTCGTATTTATAATCCGGAAACCCTTGTTGCGCCAGATAACATGGTTCATCAACATGGTATGAGTCATCTACAGGGGACGTTTCATCAACAGGAGGATGCTTGTTCAAATCTAGAAACGGTCTGTTTTGATTTCCTTGTACACTAGACACAACCTCCTCTTGCTCGTTCGAATTGGGAACACTAGTCTCCGCTTAGAAACAGTATCATCATTAGTAAATAATTAAAACAACAAGTAGTTTAACCTAATAACTGTTACCGGAATGGCTTTGGGCACCCATAACTTGCCAGAATACGGCCCAAAGAAATAGTTGTCGTCCCAGTATGATGACATTTCAGCACCTTTAAATGATATCAAATATAAGGCAAAGAAGAAGCAGAGAAGTTCGATGAGGAATTGTCTGAATAATGAGAATACTCTGTATGTCTCTATTTAACAAAGAAATATATGCCTCATCTAGGCCTAGACGCCTCGTATCACTTTACCTACTTTACTCACATGCATGCAGACCACAGTCAAATCAACCTTCAAGACGCCCAGTCTGATGTGACTGATTTGACATTGTACGAGGTCAGAAATATGGTCGAAGAAAAAAACCCTAACGTCCCGTATAGAGCTAGACGACGCGTCTTGAAGGTGTGGAAATAGATACTTGGGTGTGTGAATATGCAGACCCTAATTATATTATTATTATTAATATTACGAGAGAGACATAGGGTTATTTAAAAACCTAAATATTACAAGAATCGTAAGAATAAATAAAAAATTGATACATTTACTTTTTGACTGCTAGCAGGATGATAATCCACAGACTACAAGAAGAGATCTAACTGTCATGAATGAAAATAATGATGATCTAGCTTAAGTTTTGATGCTAGATCATGATTTGTCTTTAAGTACACTTTGATCTTGCCTCTACAAAGCTCCAGATAACTCTTCATAATCATAAAAAAAAACTTTTCACGGTTGTCTTTAGTTTCTTTGCCCTCAATCAACATTATTATACTGTTATACACTTAGTAATTTGAGTTTGTTTTATTTTTTAAAGTCACATTCTTTGGTTTATTTTACTCACATCCTTTTATGTTGTTATAACTATATATATATATATATAGAGAGGGTAGGGATCAAGAGTGAACAAGTATATTAGAGTGAACTTTGCGAACTGATCTAGGCATTGGATTTAATCATCTTGGAATATTAAGTGGTGGCATGATTGTAATTAAATTATATGTTTTTAATTTGATTTTAAAGATAAAGGGTAAATCAGTAATTTTAAAAATACAAAACCCTTTTTTTATTTGGAACCGAACGGTTTCATAGGATACAAATTTTGAAATTGATTGCACGATCCCCTCCCAAAAAGCGCATTAGTCTGTTTGGGAAACACAATCCGTTCCCCTAACACTTCATTCACCGCGTATCCATCCCACAAAATCAAGAAATCGAATACTAGGTGCGGCAGAAATTTGAAGAAAGGAACCGAACAGATCATTATTAGGGCGGCAGTAAACTTGAAGAACGAAACCTAACAGAGCTTTAAGGACAGAGGTATGCTCTAATCTGTTTGTTAAAAATCGTATTCCGTTTGTTAAAATCGTTGTCCGATATGAGGATAATGTAGTCGTTGTACTCGTTTATTAGCATTCCATTGTTAGGTTCCTTAAAATACTCATAAAAGGTATATGATTCTGGTCAGTCGATGTTTGTGCTTTGCTGTAAAGGAATGTAGAGTAATGTAAAGTAATGCAGAATCCCCAAAAAGGTTTTCTTTATGTATAGAATTGATGGCTGGTGTATGATTACTAATGCATTCACGAGTAACTCTAAGGTACAGATGTGTATGTTTTTATTGTTTTTTTGATTCAGGTGCATTTTGAGTGTTTGGTGTACTTTGTCCACCTTGAAGTTGTATAATTCTGGAATTTACGAAATAGGATTATTAAGTTGTAAAACAGGGAGTTTTATTTTGGTAAAGGATTTTTTGCGTGTTAGTAAGTACACATGTGTAGATTATACTTGTGAGTGTTTTTGGGTTTATCTTGACAAACTTGATGATGTTTAACTCTATTATATGTTTAACAGTCTCTTTAGTGAATCTTGAATAACTTGGTGATGTTATGTATGTTGTAATTTAACAGTGTCTTGGATTTGGAAGAGTAATGATTTGATGTTATTTTGCTCAATAAATAAGCTTGGCATTCATGATCGGTTTAGGCAGTAAACTTGTGTTGAAAATCTTTTTTTGTTTGCAGTGTATGTTTGAAGGTTTATGATGTTTATATGCTATATTCATTAGTATTTTGAGTGTATATAACCTAAATTGGGGATGTATAAATCTGATATTCGGGAAAAAGAATTAGTATGTTTTTTGTTATACATGGCGATGACTGTTGGAATCCATTGTATTTATATAACACATTTGTTTTTGTGTGTATTTGGTATTTTATTGTGCCAGTTAAATGTGTATGTTAACTTTAAATGTGTTAGACAATTACATGATATATTTTTTATATCAATATAGTAAACACTGCTAGCACCCTTCCGGAATATTGTTTAGGGTTTTTATTATTTTTTTTGTTGTAATACAGTAATTCTAAAAATATTAGATTAATATGTTGTTTGTTGTATTTGTTATGCGTGATGTTGGTTATGCAGACGATACCAAAGATCTGATAGCAAAATGAAGAAGCGTAAGTTTTTAATCTACTAGTTCTATATGTACTTATATATGTTGATGAGTTTGTATAAATTTTAATCAATATTACCCATTGAGTCTTGAAGGTATTAGAAGCGAAAGAATAGCTCGTATGAGGGCGAGTAGGTTCAGTAACACAATTGACGACCCCATTCAATTTTCTAGACGATAAGCGATTTTCGATAAAGACGCGGAAGGTAAATAGAATTTTGATATGTTGTTTATGAATAGTATGTATTAAAAAAGAAAACATATATCTAACTGTAATGAACATTTACTTGACAACGCATATAATTTAGTTATGATTGGTTTTTTTTCATGTAATTCTTTAAAATAAAATATTTTTTTTTGCTTTTATGTTATTATGCTAGGAAGCATAAGTCCCAAACCGGACCGGGTGAAGGTGAGCCCTAAAGTCGGCAAAATGCATACAGGTGATGTTTGTAGTTGTTCACTGTCACACATGTGTCAATGTTTTTTTTTTATATTGTATTTAAATTCTTGTGTGTGCAGTTGAAGAAGATTATCAAAATTTGAAAATTTCCAGTGGTAAACAAGACACAATGAGAGGAAAAAAAGTGATAATAATAGTGATCATAGTTGGAAGCATGTGGAAATGAAAGGTAGGAAAAAAAGTAAAGCATCCAAAAAAATAAGAAGGAAAAATTGCAAACGGTTCAAGTCCCTTTCCGGAACGACGAAGAAGGTTTGATTGGTTTCTTTATTATAATATATCATATGAAGAATTTGAATGAATTAAATTATAAATAAATTGGACTGGACCAGTTTATTTCAAAAATTAATTAATATGGTTTGGTGTAGATATTAAGGTAGTCAGTTAAATATTGCAAAGCGCAAAAGGGTTCAGAAGACGGAAAGAGCATGAGGATAAAGAAGAAACATGTATGTTTACTAGCAAAAAGTAGTAGTTGGTATTTTCTATAGTATGTTAGGATTTCAGTAGACATGTATCATTTTTTTGGTGCAAGTGTATTACGAAATAGAATTGCTATGTTTTAACGTCGTGTTAATTGAAATGTTTTAGTAGGAGATGATGCACGTAAAGAAGGTAAGTCACCTAAACGTGGAAGAGCACGTCGTAAAATAGCAGTCGATCAAGAAACCGTTGAAGATGAAGGTAAGGTTTTGTTTCTCAATTATACACATTGTACAGTGAAGTTGTGTACTTTATTTTTTTTGCGGTTTATCATTCGTAGGGATTGAGACGATGATACCAAAGGTTTGAAGGGTGACAAGGAGAGTTCCGTAAAGGATGATGATGAAGAAACTTAGGTATTTTTGGGACAAAATTTGTTGTAGATTGTCAGTTAACATTTCCTGTTGTATTTAATCTCCAGTAATATTCTTATTTTACTATAATAATTTATGGTTTATAAATGTTTGCAGATGAAATTTTTAACTACCGCAAAATGGGTATCACGAAAAAAAGAAAAAGGACAGTTTACCGCAGATGAAACGTCGAAACATCGAAGTGGTCTGGCATCGATTAGGGTTAGGACTTCACCAAATAAACTGTATGAAGCTATTAGAGTTATGAAATCATGGCAGAGGCAGATTGTTAGGGATTTAGGCTTTGGAAAGTTGTTGGGGTTGGAGGTTAGTGAGGTTTCGGCTCACATAGGTCATTTGTGGTGGATATGTTAGATACGGTGAATATGAGGATTAATTTGGGAGATAGGCATATCATGGTTTATTAAGATTCAATCCGGAATATACTAGGGGTACCTGCAGGAGATATAAAGGTATAAAAAAAATATAGATGAAAATGGTCATCCAATGAAGGGGAAATGGTTGGCTAGGTTTGAGAAGATACCGGTTACTTTTAAAAATATTGTTGATAAGATTAGGGAAGATTCATATGAAGATAGAGATATGTTCATTCTAGATTTTGTGCTGCTCTTTATATCGACGATGATCGGATGCACCAAAAATGGTAGCGTGATTACAAATGTAATTGTTTAATCAAAAGTTTCAATGACCGTTGGTGTCAATTCGTGGTTGATGTTTAAAAAAATGCAAAGATGATTGGGTAAGATGTGATCCAAATGTGTATTTTCGGGGGCCACTTACCTATCTTGTGGTATGTTTAACAAACCCTTTTACATATTCTACATGTATGCACATGTGTTCCGTAATGTGAATGCACATGTGTACCGTATTATGATTAATAAAAATTCCGTACAATGTTTGTTTATTTATTTATTTTTTTGGGGGGTTTTATAAATATAACTAATTAACTTTTTAATTGTATTAGCTATTGTATTTGGATGCAACCGAATGTCCCGGATTCAATCATGAACGACGTGAAGCGCCACTTAAATTTTGGACGATTGATTTAATGAACCAAAGGAAGAACCAAGAGATTAAAAATGGCGGATTTGGGCTTGGAGAATTGAGGGATTTATATGATGTTGAAGATGATGAGGAAGTGACTGAAGAAAGGGTGGGTGACAAACCGAAAAATCATGATGGGGTAGAAAAGGGTCCGCAAGATTGGTCGTCTGCGGTAAATTATATGTTAACAATTGATGTTATTCTATAATTACAATTTTGTTGCCCAAATGGTATTAAATATATAATTATTCCATTTATTTTATTTTTTCATGGTTATTTTATTTATTTATTTAATTGTTTTTTATTTTTTTTGAACCCGTAGGAGAGTAGTGGAAAAGATTTTATCGATGTTTGATGAAATTGAGATCTATAAAATCAAATTGGAGGCCGGAATAAAGGAGCATACGTCGCGATACCCATCACATGCGCCTGTTATACCAATTCTATCGAGGTATAAAGAATTTTTTAACAAGTCAGCTGTTGAACCTCAGAAGGAAAAGATGGTTTTACAAGTCCAGGATGAAAGAAACTGGTAAATGAAAACTGTAATTTTTTTAAAATACAACATGGGAAGTTTATTTGGAACGTTAATCAAGTCTTTAATATTAAGAAGTTGCAGGTGTGGCTGACCGGAAAGGAAAAGCAAAGAGTCCAAGTGGCACAAATATGCATAGGGATACTCCTATACAACCACACTTTGCTTCTCCGACAACTCAGCTTTTTTGTGAAGTCAGCAAAGGTAATTGAGGATATCATTTCAGGCGCGTATGACACTCAAAGGCTGGATGATATACCTACATTCAGCCTTGGCATGACATAGGACGAGATGGAAAACCAAGAGAATGTGCAAGCCCATGTTGAAAACGAAACACGTGTTAGGGAAGACGTTGGATCTGCTGGGAAAGGCAAAAGAAAGAAGGTAGGATCGAAATATGTGCAATCCCCCTTTTTGACAAGAGCAGTGAGTGTGAATAGCTGGTTAAGCAAGAAGGAAAGTATGTTATGGAAATACTTGTCGACTACTGCTGACGACAGACGTATGTTATAATTACTTCTAAATTTGTTTAGTTTTCCTATTCTAATTTATTATCAAATAATGTTTTTTAATATTATCCTTATTATAGTTTGAAAATAAGCTTGTGTTTTTAATGTTCATACGCAGGATGGCGAAAGCAAAGAAAAAAAGGTAGACGATGTCGCGAACAAATCAAGGAATGCAACAGAAGCGGCAGAGGTCGAAAACTATAAATGCGTAAGTAAACCTAAATTATCCGACTTAAAGTTAATATTGTTTAATAAGACACATGTATTTGTGATAAATCAGGATAAGGTTAACCGCAGTACACATTGTTAGGAATTTGTCTCGTTTAAGTACACTAGTAAATAGGTGATTGGTTATTCGGTACACATGTGTATACTGGTATGACCAGGATTAGTTTTGTTTTAGATAAATTGTTTTTTTTGGTCAGTTAACAAATGGAAAACAAAAGAAGTCTATAACTTTATGTACACTGAATAAGGTACAATAAAAGTAAAAGTAATCAGATTGTGTATTGAATATCTAAAAATACATGTGACCCAAGTGTGCTGAACAAAAAATGTACATAAAAGATGTATGTAACCATATGGGTGCTGAATGCGGTTTAATAATTTGAACCATATGTGTATTGAAAACAGTACACATGTATACTATGGTGACCATCAACTGTTATGTTTTTAGATACAGTTTTTTTTGGAAAGTTCACAAATTGTACTGAAGAAATATGTAAAACAAAGAATGGTGTAACAGTACATGTACTGAGTAAGGTACAATAAATATAAAGTAAGCAGATTGTGTACTGAATATATAAACAAAGAAGTCTATAACCTTTTTGAACATGCGGCTTGTATTTGAAACCGAATCGGGAGTCGGTCTTTACCAATTTCAAATGAAAGACCTTCAACCAAGCCAGTGGGTGAATAGTGTGGTTATAAATTGCTTCGCATCAATGCTAAACCATGAAGAAAGTCAACGACCCGCCAGGGAAAATGTTTTTGGTGGTGCGGATCAAGAAAGAGGATTGAAGCCGCGTTTGTGTTGCCACACAGACTGTTTTGTAAGTGATTCACGATTGAAATAAAACTATTAAATATTTTAATTGAAAATATAAATTATATGCTGATTGTTGTTTTGAGATTATTTACTACTTGTTACAGCCAGATGATACGCTGAATAATAAAGCGTGTGGAGATGTTGATCGGGTAGAAAAGTTTAGAAGTTCGTTGTTCCTCGTTGTGGATAAGAAGACATCGTTGATGAGTTTGTCAACCTATTGCGTAATAAGCTTCCCCATTCTTGATCATGGACATTTTTTCATTGTTAGCTTTGATCTTGTAAGGCCCGCAGTAACGGTGATTGATAATATGTCGGCAATTGAAAGCCCGGTCCAACTCATTAATGACGAAAACTTTTTCAAGAAAAGTACTGCGTACAAAGTTGTAAGAATTTTTATTATGTTTTTTGGTTTTTTGGTTGGTAACTTTAGTTTTCAATAACATTAATTTGGATTTTTTTTATTTTTATTACGTTTTCAGAAGGACATTTTCACCAAGTATTTAAAACTGGTGAATCATCCAAAAGCTATACAGATTGAAAACGCAGTCCCGTCAAATATCGACTTTCCGTGGAAGAGTGTGGGTAACACGGTTGATTGCGGTGTCTTTGTCATGAGGCACATGGAAACATGGTTTGGGGTCACCGAAGGAAAATGGGATTGTGGATTACCTCTAGGTCATGGACAGAAGAAGACAACCTTGACAAAGCTACGCAAGAAATATGCGGTTAAATTGGTGACTTCGAGGGTGAACATCCACCGTGACCGTGTATTGGCTGAAGCAGAGGAGTTTGAAAAAGCCTTTTATTTCCGTTAGTGTAAGGAAGTTGGTACATTTTTGATGGAAAATTTGCGTATCGTTGCGGGCAAAAACAAATTAATTCGTTAGATGTCATGTTTGATATTAATTACATTATATGATTTGCATTCTCATTAGCGATTAGGCATTGCAGTGGCATGTACTAATGACAATTTATGATATTACCAATGGTATTTGTTATTCTGATACGTTTGTGTATTGTCCTTATTAATGCATCTTAAAAAAACCTATGTAGAAAATACATACAGGTATGATTGTAACTGAGCGATACAATGTTTTGAACTAATGCTGGTCAAAACATGTTAAAAAAATGGTCATTGTGTGTATGCTTTTATTTATATGCGGACATACATACGTGTACTGTGTGTACAGTTCGCGAGTACACATGTGAACTATAAGTATGTGTTGTTTGAATGTGATTGTAATACGAATAATTCCACAAATAGAGTATTCTATAGTATAAAGCACTTGTTAATGACTGACTAAATGATGTTTTGTTTCCATAAGATGCTCAACATACAACGTGTACTGTGTGAACTGTACATATGTGTAGTTTTTTATTTGATTGTACACGTGGTATGTTAACTGTACACTTGGTAGACAAAAAGGCCATATTTGTTGACTGGGTTCAGTTATTGGGTAATCTTATTTTCCATTCTTGAAAATGGGCATTTTTATATTGTATATTTTGATCTTGAGACGACATCAATAACAGTAATCGTTTGGAATGTATGTAATTTGAAGTTCAATTGTATAGTATATAAATACTGTGCAATAAAATTTTCTGATAATGGTACACTTTTTATCACCATCCAATTTAAATTTTTATGGAACACATTTCCAATAAATATAAAATATAGTTGGAAGAAACTGTAACCAAAATGTACCAGTTACACCAAAGGAAATATGTTGGAACATCAATCAAAATGTACCAGTTACATTCAGCGAAATATTTTGTTATGCATCATATAATTTAACTCAAATCATATTGTCATCATCTTCGCTCTCGTGCGTTTGAGCTTCACTTCCACTATCGGTGAGGTCATCATACTCGTTTGATTCAACATCCTCTCCCTCACCATCTTCGTCTGTAGACGAATCGTCCTTTGTGATGTTGCCTTTTTTCAATGGGCAATTTCGTTTATCATGCGTTCTCACCCTTCTGCCACAATAGTTGCATTTTCTTCTTTGTTTCTTGCATTGTTTTATTGCTTTCTCTCGAGGACCAATTGGACACTTATGCTTTCCACATCCTTTGTTTCGTATTTTCTTTGGTGCGGTACATGATACCTCTTCTGGTTCGGTATGATCAAGAATTTCCTGGTAAATGACAAACTTTTTTTTAAGTTCCGGATCCGGTTGAACTTCACTAAAAACCTTATCTTTCAACAACTGTACTTGCTCATCTAATTCCTGTAATTTATCAATCCTACCACGAACTCTCTCTCGACACATTTCCATATTCTCAAGTATCCTACGCCAGATTCTTCCACTACGACTCTGATCTACAGATAATCTATTTTCAACGCTATATACACTCGAAGGCAAAGCGTCTCTCCTCCATCTTGGGTGAATATACCGTCCCGGAATCTTATGAACGTTATGGTGCCAAAAAACGCAGAATATATGACGGCATATATATCCGTTTCTAGTAAAACCCATGCATTCACATGAAGCGAAGACGTCTTCTTTGTTGAAGGTGACCTGTAATATGATGATACAAGATGTAGAAGTGAAAGAATTTTCTTCATAATAATGCACACTTGTATGCTAAGATAATAAAAAGACAGTTTACTGAATGTAAAAACCCAACCCTGAACTCGTTTATAACTTCTTTCATGTGGTCTTGGTGTGCGATCACAAAGCTGGTTATACCTTCAGATACACATCGTTCAGAAATATAACCATTTTCCTTGCCGTTGATAATTTCCTTTTGAACATCATAAAAAATTCTCCGTGTGTATATGTCATTTGCATGCCGTTCAATAGGCCAAGATGTTTTGAATTCGGGATTGGTGGTGTCAGTTTTATGCGTTAATTCCCTTTGTTCGTTCCGTATCCTATCAACAGATGTGTCGTAACACAACATGAACTAAACCAAGGTGTTGTGAGGACTAGAATTGGATTTGAACAAGTGGTTTGCACTCTCACACCTGGAAGTGGTCTTCATTAAAGTACACATTTGTATCTCGCGGAAATAAGCCGGTATCCAGTTCGCACGAATCGAATACATCTCGGACAACCAGGAATGGTCCTGTAACCCGTATTCAGCAATAAAATTCTGCCATCTACCCTCAAAAGTTTGTGGTTCAATGTAAACATTCCAAACGAGCTTGTGGAACTTCTGTTTTATTTCCGCATTCCTACTGTCGTTCCCCTTCAACTACATTTTAAAAAAAAAGGGAAAAAATTATATACAAGACATGCTGCTTTAGAAATACACTTATGTACTGATAACAAAAATTTTTGATTGAGATTCAGTACCTTAACTGGCAGTTTTTGAATAATGTGCCACATACACAACATGTGTATTGACTTGTCAAAAACCTTTTCGACAGCTTGTTTCATAGCACAATCTTGATCAGTTAGCACCAGAAGTGGTTGTTTACCATTGTGTGCGTCAAGGAATTTTTGAAGTAGCCATGTATAAGACTCGATAGTCTCATTATGAAGCAACCCTGCACAAAAAATTGTACACCTTCTGTGGTGATCGACCCCAATAAATGATACAAAAATCATATCATACCTGTTTTTACAAAAAAAATCGCATTTAGATTTGTATATTAAAAGAAAAATAATGTGTTCAAAATTTGATGTACTACTCACATATTTGTATGATATGTCGCATCGAAGGCAATAACATCGCCAAATGAGTCATAGTTTGATTTCGATACCTCATCACACCAAACAATTAACTGAAGTTCGGTATCAACAATGTGGGTGTTAAACATGTAGTTTTCCTTGTTTTTGCTACGTTCCTTGAATTTTTCAATTATCATCTGGGCGTCCCTATCCCCGATAAAGTCTCGGATATCGCGCCCACAATATTTGTAGTCGACAACGGTTCCGTGCACATTATGATGACCACTTTTTAAAACAACGTGTACTTTGTGAGACTTGGTAGGTCCTAGGTTTGCGTTTCAGCATTTTGTTATAAACTCTTAGGTAGAAAAGTCAAGCTTCCTCCTCTTCAATGATAGATCAAGATTTTCAGGGGTAGTAAAGCCATGGTTATGTTGCTCTACAAAGTCATATATCTGTACTCAGATTAATTTTTTACACGCACAAATTTAACACATGCCTTGCAGTCTGTGACTTTAACGGACCGTCTTTTTGGTGAACTTGAATTTGCTTGATCAGCCTTACAATCTTTACGTTTCGGTTTGTTGGCTCTTGAACATAAAACGTATCGCCTATTAGTAACAATTTTGTCACCTATTTTTTCCTTCTGCGATGTACCAAGACGGGTTCCAAAACCGGCCAGTTGAGCATACTCTTCATACTTAGATATAACTTCTTCAATAGTACTAAATCTAGATTTAATAAATGGTTTGAATCCGGGAGGGACGGTTGGTGTCCAGTATCTAGTACCATTAGGCGTTTCGTATATATTGCTGGCAACTGATTCTGCAAATGGTTAAGACACAGAAAAATTTAAAACAGTTTATGATGAAAAAAATAAGATTACAACTTTGAATAATGTTAATTATAAATTAGGTAAAGTAGAGAAATTTTTAAACAAGTTTATGCAGTACTTTTCCTCCTCGGTCCTGTATATATTTATACACATGTGTACTGTGATATAAAACATTATAGATTACATAAGTGTACTTAACTCTGACATGTCAACGAATACATCAGAATACAAAATACATGTGCGTACTGTTCTGTAAACAGCTTGACAAATGGTGACGATCAGATACAAAAACACACTTAAATCATAACAGTACATATCTGTACTGTTCTGTAAAATAATTGACAATTAAATAAAACAACACAGTCATATATACCACACGGAAGAACATCATGTATGCATATGATTAATGTCTGGCATATACAACCCGCGTAGATCAGCCAAAACGTACACATGTGTACCTGTTCTGCATCGCTCTAACTACAGCATTCAATTAAACATCCCAAACGCAAAACCAGCAAATAAACTCATAAGTTATAATCTGCACCGATCTTACTACAACAACATAACAACAAACACAACAACGTATAACACTCGTATACAAACATACACTGAGTTATCGCATAAATATGAACTTCCAGGTAAATACGTGAACAAGTATAACATCAAACAAAACTGAACGAGCGAAGAACTCAACAATTAAACAAGAATATAACATTTCTAACAGACCAAATTGACGAAAAATAAAAAAATCCAACGCACCTGGACGATCCAACCTAGTAACAAAAACATTACCGACATTATCACCGTTGACTTCATCATGGTTCACCATTGTCTTGTTCGTATTTGTTATGTGCTCGTCCATATTACAAAAACAAAAAGAACAAGAAGGTGTTCACAATATGCGCCTAAAAAATACACAGTTCAAACTAATTGTCAAAAAATCAAGGAATTAGCAAAAGTTTGAGAAATATGTATATATTAAGCATATGAACGAAATGTGTGAGAATAATGGATTCAACAAACTTTTCGAACAAATCGGAAGAAATCTGTGAAATCTCAAACGTATTTTATCGATTTTTATGTAACTGAAATAACAAATACAAAAGATCCAGTGATAGTTGTTCTGATTTGATTATATATAACTTTCGATTAACATACTGTTAGAACAATTTTGATGCGATCTGGATCATCTATAATTTTCGCAAAACCTTGTTACGTAACTGATGATTGAAAGTAATAGATATGGCATATATGTTTTTGATTTGATCAACTAGACATATTAGGAAACAATGTAACCACCTATTATAAATTTTGTTTAAAAGAAATTGAAAATTAAAATAATATTATTTAATTACCATCCTGTCCTTGACAACTAATAAATAGATCAACGGTCTAGATCAGTTCACTATTAGAAATTTGTTCACAAATGATCCTAATCCTATATATATATATATATATATATATATATATATATATATATATAAGTAACTTAAGACACAATGGTTTTGATCACATCCCTTCAAAAAGCCACAACCCTTTAAACTACTTTTAAGTATATCGCACCCTTTTAAAAAGTCACAACACTTCAAACTACTTTTAATATTTCCCACCCTTACAAAAAGTCACAGCCCTTTATGTACATATAACAACCCTTCATAAATATATATTAAAAGTTACAATCCTTCATACATTCATAAAAAGTCACAACCCTTCATACATACATAAAAAGTTATAACGCTTTAAACTATTTTTATACTTATATCATTTCGTTTAAAAGTCGCGTTAGTTAGATAGTATGTATAAACAGAATTACTAACCTTTTTAAAACCGCATAACCAAAGCTTTTGATGGTTGCCATTTACCACCTATTACATTAAAAATTATATATAACAAAAGGGACTTTTCAAAACCACACCGTTTACAACCTTTTGCACTGACTAAAGCAAATTGTAACTGACAAATGTGTTTTGAAATTATCCCCATCGTTTTAAGTATTCTTCTTATTATTATCCTTAGTCTAGAATATTTTAAAAAACTTTTCCACCTTTTCGTTTCAATTGAAATCAAAACCTTCAATGTTAAGTGTTTATACACACATATATATATATATATATATATATATATATATATATATATATAATATATATATATATATAACATATTATACAACTTACCGATCGGAATTCAAAGTTACTTCCACCGATTAAACCCAAATCCTACAACATCCCTGCGACGCGTTCGTGATCCTTCAATCTCTATTCCAAATCCTCCTTCAAAATCCCTCACAGCCATAACCAAATCATCATTCATGTCGACATCAAAGGTAACTCCATGAATCTGTTAAACCGATTTAATCAGGGGCGGACCTACCTTATTGGTAGGGGTAGTCTCCGTTACCCCTTGGCGCTCCGATGGTAGTGTAAATTTTTGAAAAATTTGACATTTTTTTTGATTTCTTACCCCTTTTCTATAAAACGTTACCCCTACGAAGATTTTCTGGATCCGCCACTGTTTTTCACTTATTGCAAACCGATGGACCATTACTAACAAATCCTTAACTTCTTTTTGTTCTCTTTTCCTATTCTGTTAGTAAAGGTGTATTGGCTTACAATATGTGAAAAGACCAGCCAACAATTAATAGTTAAAATTATTAAAATCCATTATTCCTATAAAAAGACGATTTTTAAGTATTTATCTTCTGTATGTCTTCAACAAACTGCAACTGTGGTTATTCATCAATAGAAGAATGATTTTTTAGGTTAGATTAGTTGCTCTAACCTGGTTATAATACTAAGTTGCTTCAATTGCTTGTATAGTGAGAAAGATTATAATAGAAACCATATCTTGAATAATGGACCAGGGGCGGACCTAGGGTGATAGAAGGGGTAACCTACGTTGCCCCTTAACGCTCTGACGGTAGTGTAAATTTTAGAAAAATTTAACGTTTTTTCGATTTCGTTACCCTTTTCATTAGAACGTTAGCCCTATACGAATTTTCTAGATCCGCCATCAATTTGTTTTTCTTTCTTGAATGGCAATTAGGTTAACAATTAAACTCACTCGCTTAAATTGTTTATCAATACCATTATGCTAAATTCTAAAGATAATCTAAACCACATATTTTCAGTTGTAAAAACTAACATAGAGTACTAAAACTTTAAAAATGAAAAGAACCCCATTATTTGCTACTACTAACATGTCTATTAACTTATAATAAACGAGAATAAACAAATAGTAGCTTATAATAAACGAGAATAAACAAATAACATATTATTTTCCTCTTGGAAGAAAACTATAATTAAAAAATAACCCTTTCAATAAATGATTATAAGCACATGAATTTCTAGAATTTAATGATTAAATGCTTAAGAGCATATTCATTAAATTAATTTGGTTGAAGTTTCCACCTTGGATCTAGAATGAAGACAGAGTCTCACAAGTTATTAAATTGGTTTCTTTTGTGTAGTTTAATACTCAGATTATTGAACCCCTCGTGCGTTTTGGTATCGAAATCTTATTTAACTCAAAATCGTATTAATTCATCAACAATATCAAAATAATGATAAACATAAAATGACATTTTTTTTATATAGAGTTTAAATTTCAATTGAAAACGATGACCATATGCGACAATTTTTTTAAATATTATTGTTCTGAAAACGCTTATAATTAAGCTATCATTGGAATGGTGGGGGGAGGGGGGGGGGGGGAAGAGAGTCACCTTGCCACATCCCCCGAAACTGAGAAACGAGAAGATGAGAGAATACCTTTAATCTATAAACGACAACGGTTTGCCAAGACCTTTGATAATACCTTGTTTATACACCCAATTAAATTAATTAGCCTCAAGTTAGCTTCATTATTTTATTTGGGAGTTAAAGAAATAAAGGAGGAAGAGCACTCGAAACTGATAGAACCATTAGCATGGAAATGGTTTAGCACCCGATAGAAGTCTTCTTCCAACATTTCCTAAAAATCTTTACGGAATTTAAAGTATTCAATCAATCAATCTTTACGATGTCGATCACTTCGGTGACGAGGGATGCACATTATTCAGTGGACACGAGGGGTTGACCCATAGTTATGCATGCTAGCTTCGACTTAGTATACAAAATGCCATGTTGAATTTGAGAAATCTTTTATACGAAGCTATGTAGTCAAATTTGTATACTCGCCAACTTTGTGTTGATTTTATTTTAATATATGTTGCAGGAAATGTATGATGACGCTTGAAGAAAATCTATTTAGGATAGAGTTAGAAACGCACTTAAATTTTTTATTTGTATTTGTTATGTTGTTTATGTTTTAGTTGCAAAATGTTTCATTTGAAGACAATGTAATCCTTTAGTACGAAATGAAACTTGGTTTATTTAAATATTGTCACATTAGCGCGTTATTAAGTCTCGAGCACTCTTGTTTTCGTCTCACTCTGATGTTTCCGTCATCGTTTAGGGTGTGACAGTGGTGGTATATAGTTGTCTTCCAACTGTGAACGATGATAGTGATGTGGTTTTGTAGACGAGTTAATGGGGCCGATTAATCATCTTTGTGCTACCAACACGAACCTTCCTGACTTCATTGATAAGATGATTATAATTTTCTAAATTCAAATCTTATAAACCTAAAGATGTTCTCCCGCCTATCTTTTTCTCAGAGAAACGAATGCATCCGACATGTTAGCTAGGTGTTTGAATGAGTTCCACAACGTTAGTGTTGAGGCATATCATGAAGATTTGTTAGGAATAAGGTTGTCCCATTTTCATCTAACCCTCTAACTCCATCCAAAAAACTCAGTTAAATAAAGGGTATTTTTGTCAATCTATATTTATCTTTTGTTTTTGCCACTTTCATCCAATACCTTTTTACATTTATTTATTCAATTATATATTATATATACACACACGTTTATTTATTTATATTTATATTATTATTAATATACATATACACCATTTTTTCTCTCAGATTAACCCCACCCCACATCTCTCTCTAACTCCACCACCACTACTATTACCTCTACCTCCACGCTCACGCCACCGTCCACCGCCACCATCAGTTACAACCACTACGACCCCGTCACTCCGCCACACACAACCTCCATCTCGTCACTCCACCACATATTGCCTCCATCTCGTCAATCCATCACACACCACCAACACCGCCACCCACCTCCATCTCATATTGGTTTTGATACTCTTTGTTCTATGGCATACAACCGATTTATGGACAGATCCGATGAAACGTAGGTGTTGTAGGTTTCATGGTGGTGTTTTTTGGTTAGATCTACTATTGCAGGGTTTCATGGTGGTGTGGTGGATGAAAGTGGCAAAAACAAAAGATAAATGTGGACTGACAAAAATACCCTTTATTTAACCGATTTTTTTGGATGGAGTTAGAGGGTTGGATGAATATAGCAAAATATAGAAAAGGTCAGGGACCCAGAGGAGAAAAAACTATTTGGATTAAAGTCACATTTTAGTTCAAACCTCAGGGACTAAAATTACAATTTACTCTTAGTTAATTATATAAATAGTTATTTTACTTTACTATTGTTATGTATTTGGAGTTTAATACTATTTGTATAGCCGATGAGTTGTAGCTCAACTGACGATGGAAGGGAAGTGAAGATTCGGGGTTGAAAGCCATAGGTCTTAAATTCGAATCGATCCCAAATGGTTTTTACCGCAGTGGGCATTCGTGTGGTGGGCATTCCGTGGAATTGGAGATGGTGGGCATGGGTACCCAACGTTCTCTGCAACCACAGGCATACCGCCCTTTACCATGGAAAATCGGACTTTTCTTCGTTGGTTGTTCGCCTGTTCAAACAAAATGAAACACTAGGACTGTTTTATCTAAATGACTAAAGGGTAAGTCGATTTCTTTATGAAATTCAACATAATTTAGTGTTATACCACAAACTTGCAGCTTTTCTCTGGCCGTGTTTCTTGTTTTGTTGGTCATCAACCACAATCGGGGATGTATATGGCATTCATAGCAGTAGCTTTTATGAGTTTTCAAAGTTTAATGTTGAATCATAAAACCTTTGGTACTACGATCAAAGTTATGTTATGTGTTATGGGGTTGAGAATGGTGTCACGGGAATGCTGATTTGGAGGGAGGGGTCAGTGACAACACGACGCCCCCGGTACGAGAGAAAGAGAGAGGGGAGGAGGATGTAGGGGATGAAGGACCCGTTCATCATGCAATATAAAGTAGATTTTAAGGAAGTGTAGAAAAGAAATCTGATATGAAGGTAGGGGATAGAGGGGAACACCACCACACTTTAATGGGATACAACCTCTTCACTATCTCCTAAAACCATAACACATAACCTTATGGAGAAATTGCACGAGTAAGAAGCCATTGGGAAGGAATGTTTGGAGGTTTTATTTATTCTTTTTTTAATTAAAAGGGTATAATGATTATTTTATGCGATAATTTTTTTAATGTTAGTAACTGAAAATGAACAAAGATGTTACGAAGCCGACACACCCTTAGACCAAACCTATATTTCCTTAAAGAAAAGACCGAAACCACAATACGACTTTACAAGATGAACCATCATTACAATTAACTCCAAAACAATTTGCTTGACACTCAAGCACTCATTAACCTAATCACATTACATTTTTACAAGTCACTCAACAACATATGTAATAAAAAAAAAACCATCTCCGTCTTAGGTACATCTTTTATATTAGAAGCCAAATTAAATAAATACAATTTTACAAATATTGTAAGTGCAAAAATGTACAACCCAAGAAATAATCAAAACTACGGCTGAATTATTTTCATAATTTCACACCCCTCAATATTATTATAATACACCATCTATAACGTACATATCATTTGCACGTTCACCTCTCTCTCTATATATATATATAAATACACCACCACAAACACCCTCAAACCACCTACTCAAACATTTCAAAATCTCCACCACATCAAATAGATTCAATATATAGCAATGGGAAACAGTTTAAGGTGTTGTTTATCATGTCTCTAGACTTGATCAGAATTGTTCACTTAAACGGTGGTGTCGTTGAAGAGATCACACATCCGATCACCGCGGGTGAGGTTCTAAGCAATTATCCCAACTATGTATTGAGCAAACCGACATCACATGGTGTCGTTAGGCGAATACTGATATTGTCAAGTAATTCTGAGCTCAACAGAGGTGGTATTTATTTTTTGATCCCGGCTTCTTCTGTCCTGGAAAATAACGGGAAAGTTTGGAGAAGGTGGTGAAGATCAAGACGGTGATGGGTGATGCGGTGGTGTTGTGGTGGAGAAGAAAGTTAGGCGGCAGAGAGTTCGCCGGAGTGTTGATGGTGGTGATTGGAGGCCTAGGCTTGAATGCATATGTGAAGAACAATAATTTGTTTTTAGTTTCTTGTGGATAGATTTTAATTTTTTATTCTAGTTTTTAAGAAAAAAGATACACCTTCAAACAAAGTGATATCAAGGACATGTAACTTGTTAATATATGATTAAAAAAAGTTATATGATTGTTTTTAACATTTGAAAAGTGAAGTGATAATTGAACATTTTCAAAAGTTGCTAAGATAAGAGTTTTAGGAATAATATGGTGTTTGATCTCTATGATAGTTATGTGGGTTTAAATCATTATAAGTATAAGGTAGGTAAAATTAGGTGTAATAAAAATTTGTTATTTAAAAAAAGTTATGTAGCATGGTTTTAGTTAAATCGTATATATCGAGGAGCCTAATACACCGTACGTTGGGTTATAATCATACGTTATTTAACATCTTTGATAAAAGTCGTATTGCATATTAGATACGTTGTAAATCAATGCTTTGAACCATTAACATAAAACGTTAATGATTTAATGTCTTGTGCCTTGAATGCTTGCATGATCTAAAAACACATGTTACCATTAATCTTATCAGGGTGTATATCTCATGACCCGATACAAAAATGCACAAAATATATCTTATTGAGTAAACTAGAGATAAAAGGGGGTTGATGGGCAGTGGAGAAGTTTGAGATTTCCGACCGGGAGTCGAAAACGTATATACCTAAAAAAATTTATACGAAACGTACATACATAACACCATTGAGCGAAAAGTTCGGGGTCGGACGCCCCCCGGCCCCTTCAAAGCTACGCCCCTGTTGATGGGGGTATTCAAAGAGTTTACTCTCAAGAACATGTCTTCTGTTTGTAGGTTTTATTGAGCATTTACGGCATGTACTTTAAATACGAACGTTATTTGTCCTTTTTATCATCGTATTGGTAATGCACATCATAATATTTTTTGCCATTGGGTGATGGTGAGTTGTTCTTTTGACCAAAGTTGATTCCGATCAAATTTAGTTCGGATGATGGTTCTACTTCTAGTTGTTGATATATGAGATATTTATTCAAGTGTTGTTAAGTCCAACCCATCTAAGCAGTGGCGGATCTAAAAAACTTTCATAGAGGTAACATTTCAAAAGAAAGGGGTAACGAAATCGAAAAAAACGTCAAATTTTTCCAAAATTTACACTACCGCCGGAACGCCAAAGGGTAGCAAAGGCTACCTCCTACCAATAAGGTAGGTCCGTCCCTGCATCTAAAGGTATGTTGTTGCCCAAATAATATAAAGTCAATCGTTAGTAATGTGCATTGGACATGATCAAAGCAAAAGTAACAAAAGCATACAAAAGTTTTGTGTATTCTATGAAATTGGAAATCATTGGTTGCTAGTTTCTTTTGTCAAATTTAAAGAAAGGTATTTTAATATCAGCTGATAAGTTCTACAATTGTCAAGCATCATTGATTCGTGGAGTTGGATCTAAACATAAACAAAAATAAAATGAATATTAGATTTTAATAATCCCAACTATTTGTCGTTGGCCGTCAACAGTCCCAACTTCAAATATAATCACTGGCAGTCCTAACTATTAACATATTGTCTTCAATGGACCCTAACTAACAGAACCCTAACATCGTTAGTCTCCGGTCGCAGGAAAAACGTTTTTGGCCGGAAAACTCAACATTTTCGTCCGGAACCTCTTTGTAACCTTATTACGGACCTTTAGAAACATTTTTCTAGTAAAAGCCCAAATTATTGAAGTCACCGGAAAACTCATTTTTTTCACTAGAAAACTTCTTTTTGGCTGGAAAACTTAACATATTCGTCCCAAACCTCTTTGTAACCTTAGATCGGACCTTTAGAAACCTTTTTCTGGCAAAAAAACAGTTTCACGGCGACCGGAGACCAACGGTGTTAGGGTTTTGTCAGTCAAGGTCCATTGGTAGCCAATATATCAATGTTGGGACTGCTAGTGGTTATTTTTGAAGTGAGACTGTTGGCGGCAATGGTAAATAGTTTGGATCATTAAAATCCAATATTCCAAAATAAAACTAGTGATATACATGTAAAAACACAAAAAATAAGAGGTTGATTTTTTTTTTTCTAAATCTATAGTTATTAATGGATGATTCAGGTTGTATGTTATCTAACTAGTTAAAATAATTACGTAAAAGGAACCGGGTTGCATTTGTTGAAATGGTCCGGAATCAATCTACTTTTAATTTTATAAAATTTCCTAAATTGTTATTTTTTAATGGATGATTCAGGCTGTATTTTCTAACACCAAATCAATAGAACTCAACTAAGAAAATATAATATATAACTACATTAAATTACTTGTACCTAAGTATAAACTCGTATTCTTAATAAAGCCCTTGGAAGTAGTCAACTAGAGGTGCACAATACCAGGTTTTTTAACACCCAGGTTCAGGTATGGACCCGGGTATAGGTATGATTGGGTATGCTTTTTTTCGGGTATTGGCAACAACAAGTTTGGGTTCGGGTATCGGCATGAAAAACCATACCCGGTGTAAACGGTTCTAGTTACGGGTACTCTATACTTGAGCATCAAAATACCTATTTTCGAGTATAAAAAAAAACTAGTTTCCAAGTATAGATTGGGTTTTTTATTGGGCTGCACATTATTTTTGTTCCGAGTTCATTTTTTTTCATAAAAACTTCAAAATCATATTGTAAATTATAAGTAACTTAAAAGTGCATATATATTAGATTTATATACATAAAATTTCAAAAAACATAGATTTATATATCATGTATGGACCCGAAACCAGTTTTCGGGTATGATCGGGTTTGGATCAGGTCCGGTTCTGGGTACGAGTAATGATCTCAAAATGTATATCCTATCCATACCCAATGTGTAGGGTCGGGTTTGGGTACCCCGCTCCGGATTCTTTTTATTGGGTTCAATTCCGGGTTCGACTTTTTTGCACCAGTACTTGCAAGGAAAAAGGAAAGACAAACAAAAGGAGCCCAAACAAAGGGGAAGGTCCCAAACAAACAAAAGGAGCCCAAAACTATATATTACAAGGCTTTGCCTTTGACAAGAAAATATAGCCCAAAACTCTTGCCAGGATTTATATAAATGAGATATATGAGCACATTTGACTGATAATTGAAAACTCCATGAGTAATATAAACTAAAAACTAAAGACTATAATAACTTATTAAGACATGTCGCACAAACGAACACTTACATTTCTACATGTTTTTGAAAGCAAGTGTGAGATTACATGTTCTAAAAACACGAACACTTTGTGGCAGTAAATCAAGTCTCATCTAAAAGGTTAAAAAAGATTTATACAAAACAAGAAAACAATACATTAGTGTCCATGGTCGTCCCTGAAAATTTAGGGGTCCTCTACAACTAGATTAATGAGCCTTTAAAATGGCATTCAAGAATGCAATCATTAATCGGCCTTTAGCATTTCACCTTTGCCACCACTATCAAAAAGGATTATATTATTTAAATTGGGTTTAAAATTTGAAGTTCGGGTTAGTTGGATTAAATTTAAATGGTCAAAACTAAATAGATTAACGAGTTTAAAAATCATATTGGGCTGTAAATATTATAGGTTTTATATTTTATAAACTTATATAAAAAAATTATCCTCAACTACTTTGCATTTACGCGAAAACTTGAAAAATTCAATAAGAACGTTAAAAAATTGACGTGACTTAATAAAAAAAAACGTTCATGTCCCAGTCGAAAATGTAATGTACCTGGTTGACTAGTTCCCAACCAAACTGGTCTGATCGGTCAGTTTTATGACACATTTTACAAGGAAATCTTAATCTTTAAGTCATACAACTCTAATAGCTTAATCTTTTAAGCAAAACTTACACCTTTATTTTCTCAACTTTACTCGATTTTTGTTTATTTAAATAATAATTACACTTTTGCTACTAGTGGGTATTTTTAAACCAACAACGGTCACAAATTTTTAAACGGCTATAAATTTGTCACACGTTAATACTTTTATAAAAAAATTACACCATAAAAACAAGAATTTTATTCTCTTTAATTTAAGTTGTTATTGCTATAATTTTTTTTTAAATTTTAAATCTTTGATTGAGTATGGTATTTTTTTTATTTTAAAAAATTGATATGTTACATGATTAACAATGTCTAAGCGTGAGCACTAACTGAACCAAAAACAGACGAAACTACTGAAATCAACCGAAAATTGGTTATCAGTTTTTTTGTACCCTCACTTAACTGAAATTGACTGAACCGAACCATTCATATTTTCTAATATTTCTAGCTTATATAGATATATTTCATGTATTTCATGTTTTATACATCCATTTCAAGTATTTCTAGATAAAAACTTTAACCCAAGTTTGGTTATGAACTGAAATTAACTAAACCGAACCAAAAATCGACACTCTAACCGAATAAACCGAACCAATTAACTGAAAATTGATTGGTTAATAAAATAGATTAACAAATGGCGTCGATTTCGGTTTGTGAGGCTAAGAACCGAGTTGCACACTCCCCACCATATATTGTATAGGCACACTTCTAGTATAACCACAATGGATCAAAAACTTCATATTAAATGGTTAAAGATAACCATAATTTGAATTCTTATAAAATAATATAAAAAATTTGTTTTCAAAATAGTTAACTTAACTAAAGCATTTTAGTTATACTGAGTAATAATTTTTGTAACTGTATCTGTCTTTTGATTTGATAATCAGAAATTTAGAACTAAGTTAACTTAAATAAGTAAATGATTCAGTCACTATTGGTATAAAAGCGCTAAGCCCACTGGGCTTAAAAGCACAGAAAAAGGAACAAATACCTTTCCAGCAGAGGTGCTTGTAAACAAGTGCTTTTAACATCATGAATGGGTTGAATATTGGGCCAACAATATGACAAGTGCGGCTTATGATAACAGTTTTTTTTTTCCGTTCAAAGGTACATGTCTTAGATGTCGAAATGTACGCTATAGAGATAGACATTGTCCACCAATGTTGCGGACCTATTGTTGTGATGATAACTTCACCGTCGATGCAGAATACTTGTAGTTCTCTCCTACCAGAGAGAAATGTCAAGATTTATTTATTACTATCATTATCATTAATAATAAAAAAACGTTGAATTTATATTCATGTGCTAATTAATTTGGGTGTAGTAGACCACATTGTATTATATTTGGTTGTATTATGTTATAGCGGGTCTTATTGAGTGTTGCTTTATTGTAATGTGTTATGACGGTTCTCCTTTGATGATATATAGTTGTAATGGGCCATAACGGGTTTTAATGTGTCATATTCGGTTATAATATATTATAATGGGTTAAGGTGTCGTATTCACATTCATTATTTAGCCTTATTCATATAACTTAACTTAAATCATCATCTCATAAATTTTTCTTTCATTTTTATAACCCTCCCAGATTTCCATTCCTTATCTATAAAAATATACGGGTTTACTTTAGTTTTCGTAAAAAATATACGGGTTTACTTTAGTTTTCCTTCAAAAAAAATATGAATTAGGTATGAGGATGAGAAATGGGATGTAGTGTGTTTTCCGATAATTCTATTAGATTTTAAGTTTGAATGAATATAAAGAACGAGATATGAATGCTCAATATAAATGAGCCATATTGGGTTTATGTTGATTTATACATTGTTGTAAAGTGTTATATCTATTATAACGAATCTTAGTAGGTCATGTGTTAACAAATGCCAATGTGGAATATTCATTTGGTAGAGGCATGATTAACATGATGTATTGGATTTGGATAACTTTAATTAATTTTATAAATATGGATAAATTTTTGTTTGATTGGTTTTTTATAATTATGTGACTTGCTCCCTAAGGTTTGATATTAGTTATATTCTTGTATATAAACAACAAATTTCGGATACACATAAGAAAGAGACATTCATCTTTAAATGTTTATATAGTTTCGTTTAAACTCATCCATATGTACTCGTTTATTATCTTAAAGAAAATACAAACAAGCTTGATATCTTAATGTATGAATATGAACATAATTTATTCATTTGAACCTACGTATTCGCCAAGAATTAAAATGAACATGTCATGTTCTTATTTTTTGATTCGTTTACAACCTGTCAAAGGTTATTAAGAAGATTCGAATGAATAATATGAAATTACAAGTTTGACCTTGACTTGCGTGTTCACCAAGCTATCTTTGGCTCATTCAATACCCAAGTTTTCCATTCGTATGTAATTGTACAACGTTGGCAATGACGTAATTATACATAGAATAACACCTCAACACAAACCAACCCTTAAAATTTTGATAAATAATACTCTCTTTATCACAAAGGGTACTTTGCAACAAATCAACCATGTGCGGCACACTTCGTTATCACGTGAGTAGAACTAACTAAATATATGGTTTGTTACAAGTAGCTAAGATAAGGCTGTGTTTCGTGATAGGCAAAGATGTTTTCGTAACAACGTTGATACAACTTGTTAAAAAATTTAAACTCGAAAAAAGAAGAAAAAAAACATTCTCAAATTAGCAGAGGCAAAAACCTTACATTAGCATGTGAACACTATTAAAGTTTATTCCCTTTAATATAACATAATATAGAATATCGCAATTATACAATATGTGAAGATATTGACTTTGTTTTATAATGGTTTTTGTTAGGGTTATCTTATTCTTACATTCTTTATATATCTATGTATATATAAAGAAATAGAACAAAGTGTACTTTTCTTATGATGAGTTTTTTTTTTATCTCAAATAATTGCATATTTTTATACAAGCTTTAAGTCTCCTAGCATGATAAACAAGTTGTCATGTAATTAATAAACATGTTGTATCTAATTAAGTTATAAATAAAAGATCAAACCGTTTATAAGTATACTATGAAAAATTTACAAATATACATATTCTACAAGTTTAATCAATTAACCTTGGCTAAAAGGTGTGGTCATGACTCTCATGATCACCATGCCCTTTTATATACGCATCAAGTAATTCATCATCCAAAATCACTACCCTAAGGGTATGGTCATGACCAAAAACTATCCCCTTTATTATATTAATTTATTTTTTGAAGTGTTAAAATCTAGGAAAATGGATAAACTAGCCTATGGTAATCGTGGTTCAATATACGCCAACCAGCATGAATCATTGACGGAGGTAGTGTAGCCTTCCATTCATGTTCCTATATGACGAATCATGTTCCAACCATTACCCTCACACCCTTCAACCTACATCTATCTAATATAATTTCAACCTACAATCATTTTACAACCTATTTTAACTATCTTGTGATCCTCAACTTGCTTGACGAATTTAGATAAACACATTAATACATTACCCATAAACTATCAAGGTTACATGTTTAAATGTAGATTAAAATTATATTTTTAACATAAATAAATATATAAGTAATGTTGAGAATAATCAAGATCACAAAACTGTCCACCCCTATAATGTTGTTATCTCAACAACTATCACCAACTTATCTGTAATTGTGTAATCGAAATATTATTTTGTTATTAGTTAGTTGGATCATCCATTTGGTTAATATAATACTATCAACACGCTTTGATAACATTATATAACAAGTTAATGACGTCTTGTTAAAGATTATATTTTGTCTACTCGCGTGATAATACTTAACTCGTGACTCGTGTACACTGGGTTCCTTTCAATTAATTTTAAATTGCCAAGCTAAAATGGCTTTTCATCTAATATGATTGTAATCGATCCCATCAAACACAACTAATTTATAAAATTGTAAACAGATTAATGATATTATGCTTATATACACTTAGGGCTATCATAATAGACTCTAAATTGAAAACGCAAAGTAAAAGTTAAATTTGGTTTTTGAAAATCGTGTTAGCATCGCAACCAAAGGTGGAAGTGAAAATCGACGGAAATCATTCAAAAGATTAAATCGGTTGGATTTTTTTGTGGTATAAGCCTCTTGGGCCAGGCCAACCTATGCTGTCGCCTGAGGCCCAAAATTTTTAAAGGATTTGAAAGATTTTTATGAGCTTATATATATATATATATATATATATATATATATATAGTAGAGAGTTCAAATAGAAGAAAAATTTTAAAAATAAAAAGAATAACTTTTAAACCAATAGAAATTTTCATTTACTTTATTTAATGTGTGTATTTAATATTATGAAAAATGGCATATAGATAAATCTATAATTGTCATTAATTAGCTAATTAATTAAACTTGTAACTCATTGTTTTAATATACTTTTTCAAGATGAAACAATTTATGGTGAAGGACAATTTTCAACATGTGTAGAATAAATTTTAATATGTGTAGGATAAATTTTGAAATGTGTAGGCATTTTTACATGTGTTTAGGGTAATTCGATAAATATAAGATATATGTAGGATAAATTTTGAAATGTGTAGGATATAATGTTTTTGTTTTATTAATAAGAGAAGTTATAAACTATTTAATGTTTTACTATTATGTCATTTCTTCTTTTTCTTCTCAAATGAACCATTACCCTATATATATATAGTAAATTATATATTTAATATATGGTACCCATATAATATATATAAATAGTTGGTGTTAGAGTGGAAAAACTATCTCAAAATAATTTATAGGTGTCAAGTTCAAGGCTTGTGCCACCGTCAAGTCTTTATTTATTTTAATTTACTTCCCTTTAGTTACAATTTTGGACCAATTTTTATATGGCCCGCGGCCTAAATTCTTTTGAGGCAAGTTTTCTCAGTTGTTTTGGCAGCCTGTTTGTGATTGTGCTGTGTGAATAAAGTAAACATTTAAAAAAAAGTTTTACGAACTATTTTTGTTTTAATTATTTATTTCTAAACCCATTTAATACAAATATTAGAATCCGAATTGTATATGTTTTATGAATAAATGTATACTCTTTTAATTTGTTTGTGTGAGTTAATTTTTTTTTCTTAGTTTGAAACTCGAAAATAATGTGGATTTTGAGAAAAAATTAAATAAATTTGAATCTTAACTCGAAACCGCTATTCTGAAAATCAAATTCATTGTATATATCCGATTGAAATAACCTGAAAACTAATTCAATGAACACCTTCAAATACAAATTACCGAGTAACATCAAGATAGTCAAGGTTTCAATTGGGATATAGTTTTTTTTACTTCCGTTTTAACAATATATGTTTAGTTGATTGTAAATTTGATAATTAGATTTATATTTAATATAATCCTCCTAATGTATTATTTGATTAATTACATAATTTATCTATTATTGTGTATTTTTTAATCAAATGAGCCCGTGTGAATAGGTAGTATTTTAATATATAACTTTAGGAAAAACAAGTAAAAGAAAAATAAAAATAAATACATTACAAGTTTACAACAAACAAAAAAAGTGGAAATATTTTATCTAAAAGAACAAAAACATGGTAATAAAAAACAAACGAATAATGTTTGAAAGAATCCTACTATTAAATATTTAAAAAAAGACCATATATATATGAATATGAACATATCAAGCCCTTGCAAAAAATCAATCTCAATATAGCAAGGACTCCAAAAAGTTGTCATCTGTTGGTTCATCTTTAGCTTTATGAAACATGTTCTCTGGTTTTTGTTGGGGATGCAAGTGAGTCGATCGATTCGGATTCTCAAACCCGGATAACCCAAAACCTCCTTGGCTATGTAACTTTTCGAGTGTAAATTTGGTTTCTGACAATGATAAATAGGAGCTACAAACCGAATTCATCATAGAGTTGTTAGGATGATGATAAGACAATCCTGACAAATTAGTTGTCATGGAGCTCACATTGTTGCTTGAGTTGGTGGTTTGTGATAATCGCATACCACGAGCCACAGGCACATCATGGTTGTGCCTCCCTTCATAGGTTGTTATCACTGACCTAGTATCATTGGATGCACGTTCCACATGCTTCCTTACTGAACAATTGGGGTGGTGCACTTGTAGTAGCTCCTATAATAGTCACACAAATAAGATAAACTTAGTCTATTTAAGTTTAATCGAGAAAACGAATGAATATAAACACTTAATTGAACAATTTTTTTATTCGTGTACGTACATTAGGACAAACTAGTGAGGGGTGATCCAATTTTTAATGGAAACGTAGACGCAGTAGTAAATGTTAATGGCAAGAGTTCGTTTGATATTGGTTCGACTCATTAAGATACCGACACTTATCGAAAGAGAAACAAAGAAAAGTCATGATACGACCAAAAAATACCGAGATGTGTTTACATCGATCGAAACAATAAAAACGAATATCAATTTTGGTATTGACGTTGTTCGGTCAGTATTAGACTGTTCATTTTGTTTCATGTACAACACCAGTTCGATTAAAACTTAAAAAAAAAGAAAAAAAATAGAAAAGAAAAATGGAAATGAAAAAAAAAATTACAAAAGACAAATTACAAAATGACAAAATCAATTTAGCTAAAAGGTTCATAAATTATATATATAATAATATAAATAGATTGGAAAAACAGTCTATCATAAATAATATTAAAGTTAAAATATACTGAATATCTATGTCCATTTAGATATAAAATACCGTTAATATTAGTACTTAAACAAATATACATGAACAAATGATTTAGCTATAGTTTGTTTAATAAATAGACGAACTTTTTGTCAATTCTTAAAAAAATTGTATGATGTTCGATTCATTTAAAATCATATATATAATATATATATATATATATTATACTAAAAAAAGAACTTAGTTTTACCTTGGATTAGGATTCCCTTTGACCACCTTTTGACCATATTTTCTCCATCTATATCCATCATCAAGTATATCAATCTCACTTACAGTCTGAATCACAACTCTTGGCTCTCTTACAGTCCTGCTTCCCTCCATTGATATCCCTTCATCTTCAATCTCCATCTTCCTATTAATTCAACAACAAAATAAGTAAAAAAAAAATCAAATCAAAACACACACTTATCCACCTCAATATTGCTTGAACAAGATGAACTCACAATCTTTTACCCTGTTCTCCATCTTCACCAAACTCATCATCTCCGATCGAAACCGATGAATTCTCAGGCGTCCCAACAAATCCCCATTGCCCAGAACCAAAAGATTGATCTGGGAAATCATTAAACTGATGAACTAGAAATGAACTATCCGAAACAGAGGACGAACATGATCGTTTATTATATTGCGGTTTCGGATGATTATGTTTCCCCTTGTAAACAATCTCTGTAACATTCCCATCTGCAGATGTTTCCACTTTCTTCCTCATTGAACAATTTTCATGTGTGCACTTGTAATAACTCCTTGAATTTTCACTAGCTTTCACTTGCTTTTGCCCGTATTTTCGCCAATTATACCCGTCATTTAACTTATTGTGTGATGATTGATTGTTGTAATTGTTTACATCACCGGTGTAGTTCGATTTCGATTGCGAGCTCTGTTTATGAACAGGGCAATCTGTTTTCTCTAAATTTCCATAATTTTCAAATCTTGGTTGTTGATAGATTTCCTGCAACTTTTAAATCCAATCATTGGTGATTTGTTGAATAATTAAGAAACCCAGAAGAATTTAAAGTTATTATGTAAATTCTTGTGATAAAAATTGTTGCTTGATGAAGAAATTGGGAGGAAAACTTACTGTTGAGTGATCTGATTGGGTTTGAAATTGGAAATTTGTGAAATTGTTTTGTTCTTTTTTTATATCTTGTTCTTGATTTTGATTGTTGGGTGTCCGATTGAAGGCATCAAATGGGAAAGAGCCAGTTGTTGGAGATGGTAAAATCTACAAGAAATTAGTAAAAAAAAAGTTAGATAGTCTGTTTTAATTTATGATTTAAATTGTGACATGTTTTTTATTTTTGTTATTTTTAAGAAAATACCATTTGTTTTACACTTTTACTGAGCCAAATCCGGTTTGTATATTGTATCTGATTTGGCTCAGAAACAGTTTAACCGGATGTATTGGACGGTTCAACTGGTACAACCAGCCACGTTATAGAGATCGCAGAGAAATAGAAATACTTACATGGGAAGAAGATAGGAGAACAGGGGAGTCAAGGAGGGAAGAAAAGAAGGAGGAAGGTGAGGAAATTAGAAGTGAAGGGGGATGGATTGATTTGAATTTAGAGGCAGTTGCGGTTTTCGGTCCGGTGACGGTAGCTCCGGCTGCGGTGGATGGCGGAGGTGGAGGTGGTGGTGAATCAAAGGTGCTACCAGAAGAAGACATGGGAAGATTTTTTAGAGGGAGGAGTATGAGAAAATGAGAAGTTTGATGGTTTATGTACGGAGGGAAGAAAAGTCAAATGGTTGAAGAGTGCCTAATCTACAAGAATTTACTTGGAATTTTACCTTGATCCCATCTCTTAAATGATATAATTCAGTGTATTAAAAGAATTTATTATTATTATTTTCTTTGCAAAAACCAATAAAAGAAACTTGATTAAAAGAATCATGCTCTCATATATTCTACAAGACCCTGCATATTATGAATGTGTACAAGTCAAGTCTCTACGAAAAGTAACTTCAATATAGCAAGAATTACAAAAGCTTGTCATCTTTATCTTCGGGAAACATTTGTTGATTCATGTAAGGACGTCCTGCGGGCCCAAAATCTCTTTGGCTCGGTAACGGTACTTGTGTAGAACCTCCATGGCTCGTTGCTTGATTAAGACCTCCGTAGCTTGGTCCATGTGTAGAACCTCCATGGCTCGATGCTTGATTAGAACTTCCATGGCTCGGTCCATGTGTAAAACCTCCATGGCTCGATGCTCGATTAAACTCTATATGGCTCGGTCCAGGTGTAAAATCTCCTTGTCCCGGTCCATGTGTTAAACCTTCATGGCTCGATGATTGATTAAAACTTACATGGCTCGGTCCATGTGTAAAATCTCCTTGGCTTGGTACTTGTGTAAAACCTCCATGGCTCTGTCCATATGTAAAACCTCCTAGGCCCGGCCCATGTGTGGAACCTCCTCGGGCCGGCCCATGTGTAGAACCTCCTCGGCCTGGCCCATGTGTAGACCCTCCTCCGGCCGGCCAATGTGTAGAACCTCCTCGCCCAGCCCATGTGTAGACCCTCCTCCGGCTGGCCAATGTGTAGAACCTCCTCGGCCCGGCCCATGTGTAGAACCTCCTCGGCCGGCCCATGTGTAGACTCTCCTCCGGCCGGCCAATGTGTAGAACCTCCTCGGCCCGGCACATACGTAAAACCTCCTCGCGTGGCCCATGTGTTAAACCTTCTTGTCCGGGCCCATGTGTTAAACCTCCTCGGCCAGGCCCATGTGTTAAACCTCCTTGGACCCCTTGTATGGACGCTGTATATGTTGGTAAATTGGAGCCATAGATCATAGAGTTTGGCAGATAAAAAGGCACGGGCGGATAAAAAGGAGCGGGTGGAATGAATGGTGGGGGCGGATAAAACGGCATGGTGCTGACATAGTTGAGTGAGTTGGCGGGCTGCGATGAGGGATGACCGGCAGCCTCCGGTTTAGGATGGTTGTGTTTCCATGTATAGGTTGTTAACACAAAATTTGTATCATCAGGTGCTCTCTCCACTTTCTTTTTCGCTGGACAACCACGGGTCTTGCACTCAAAGTAGGTCCTGTAAGATTACAAAAATTCTAATGCTTAGTATATATATTCAATGCTTAGTATTTCAATAAAATTTTAATGTAAAATAAAAACAATTTTTTGTATACCTTGGATTAGGACTCTGTTGGAGCATTCTTGTACCTTTATTTTTCCATTCGTATCCATCATCAGGTGCATTAATATCACTTTTTGTTCGAATCACAATTGTGTTCTCTTCATATTTCCTGTTCAACAATTTAACACAAAATAAATAAAAATCGGACAAGGGGGCAGGTTCGTTTATAAACAGTTAAAACAGAACCGTCCAAACCAAAGCAAGTCGGCCAGTTTGACCGTTTGAGGTCCAAGTGGTTTGGTTTGGTTCGGTTCGATATGTATTAAAACATAGAACCCGTAAAACAAGTCAACCCATCAACTCGACAAGTTAACCCAAACGGGGCTACCCGACATTTGAATCGTGTAATTTGAACAAGAGGAGTTAACTCACAATCTTTTAGCGGATGAAGAAGACGATGGTTCATTAGTTGGAGGATATGATTGGGTGGCTTGTTCTTGATTTTGATTGTAATTCTGTATGTTCTGTTCTTGATTTTGATTGTAATTCTGTATGTTCTGTTCTTGATTTTGATGATCGGGCGAATCGAGGTCATCTAATGTGTAAGATTCAGTGATTGGAATCGGTAAAATCTGCAAGAAAGAAACTAGTAAGAACTCCATTAATGGTGGATTAGTGATTGCAGAGAATCAGAAATACTTACGAGGGAGAAGAGCCAACGCTGGGGTTGTTCAGTTCAGTGACATTAGCTCCGGTGGCGGTGGATGGTGGTGGTGGGGGCGGCTGTGGAGGACCTGGTGGTGGTAGTGGTGGGTCTGCTGGTGATTTAGAAGTCATATCTGAAGAAGACACGAGTTTGGTGGGGTTGGTTGGTAGGATACAGTTATATTTTCAGTTAACTGTCTCCTTATGTTATAACTGCCTATCAAATGGGAGTTGTAAATAGTTTAAAACTCTTGTCATATTTATAAGTTTATAATCGAGTTGTCTATTAAGTTTTTAATAGGAGTTGTTATGTTTAACAACACAAGTAAGCCCATCAACCCGATTATTTAAACAGATCGACCCGTTTACAAACCACTCAACCCGTTTATTACAGCACGCTAATCATTTTATGACCTTTTTATTAACACATTCTAAGTAGAATCTCTTTGACTCATTTATATAAATTGGCTAAACAGATCTCATTCAGGTTGTTACATGATTTTTGTGTGTGTGGTTCACAGTTGGTGTCCTTGATACGAACATATATATATAGGTTGTATTCGGGTTAGACGATTCTACGTAAAAAACCGACACAATTACTAGTAGGGGTGTTCATGACCTGGTTTATAAAGCTTTTAAGTTAAATTAAACCAGACCGTTAGTAACAATGTTAGATCACTGTAAACACAACCAAATTGTTGATATATAATCCGAATAAAACCTAATTGTTACTATTAGTTTGACTTGTATTTGGTTTTACAATTTAAACTTATTGAGCCATGTACTAAAAGTTGGCATTAAATTATAAAAGCAGCAATAACTATGGCAATTAGAACTGATTTTATAAGATCCTATAGCTATTTATATGCTTTAAAAGATACCTTTTTCTTTAGTTTTTTTGGAACCGCAAACTTCATTAAACGACTAGCAAGGCGCTAGAAAAAACATACAAATTAAACTTACACCAATCTCTCCAAGGCACAACTTTGAAAGGCGAAAATAGGGCTAACTCCATAGTTTTCAAGATGGGATCCGATCTATTACTGAAAACTCAATTGTTTCTTGTCTTACAAATCACCAACAAGTAACACTTCTCTTCCTGATCCAAATTGAAATGCTTGTGCAACTCGATTAAATGACGATCCAAAAAGGCGAAAATAGGGCCAACTCCACACCAGTTGCTCACTTTGTTCCAAATAACCGAAGCAAAGTGACACGAGGTTAGAAGGTGTTCGCTTGTCTCGTCCTCATCTTCATATAATCTAAACACCGTCTGAGCCCACATTGATCTGTCTTCTATTCAAAGCCATGAATGTTGGAATCTGATCCATTTCCGCCTTCAACATAAACACATTCACTTTCTTCAGGATCCAAGAGTTCCACTCCATGACAAAATGTTGAGCCATACCCGACGCTTTGCATAACAAGACCTTTTTCTTTAGTTGATTATCCCTTTTCAGCTCTAGAAAGTTTTTAAACACATCATCTCAAACCAAACTAGTAACCGGTTTTACAGTTTATACCGAGTTATAAACACCCTTACTAGTCAATCCAAGATAGGTATATATTAAATATACTACGTATAACATAATATCAAAACTACCTTGAATTAACATGCTTATTACAAATTGTATGTCCATACTATTAAACTTTTTTTTTACATTTTTGATATCATGGTTAACTTAAAAACCTCAACATATTGAATTTATATTGTTCAGCATGTTGTTTACGTATGATAAAGCTGAGTTTTATGGGAATTGTTTCACAAGTTAAATAAATAACTAAAACTAGTCTTTAAACCCACTGCACTGCGGTGCAGAAGTGTAAAACCGTGATACAAACGTTGCGAGCAGAGGGTCGTAAAATAATGCTAAGTAGCAACAGAAAAAGACCAAAACTTGGAAAAGGCATAATAAAAACATGAATTTCTAAGACTAAGTGATTCACGTGACGTAAAACATAGACAAAATTTTGAATTTATAGCAACACGTATAGAAAGTTAAGGGGGTAAAACAAACAAAAAAAACCATGAGGAACCAAATGTGACTACCATACACCGTGTAAAGTAGCAACTGAACGACGACTAAATTTGAAAAAAAATTATATAACAAAAAATTATTAAAAAAATAAATTCATTTAACGTTTGTGCCAAAGTTATTAAAAACGAAGTTTTATTATAAAAATAAAAAATCTTAAAATTTACTATGAAAAAAAAAACCCACAAAAGACAAATGTATGAAAGACTAACAACTTCAGACTTCAAACACAACATCTAACAACTTCAGTACAGCAAGAATTACAAAAGTTTGCTAATCTCTGGGTGGGTTCATCTCTTTTATCTTCAGAAAACATTTGTTGATGATTCATTTAAGGACGTCGTGCGGACCCAAAATCTGGTGGCGGATTATCCGGCTTGGTGCTAGATGAGTTGGCGGGTTGCGATGATGACCGACCGTGGTCTTGACCACTACCAGCCACGGGCACAGGATGGTTGTGCTTCCGTTCATAGGTTGTTATCCGGACGTTATATCATTGGGCGCACGCTCCACTTGCTTTTTCACTGGACAATCAGGGCTGGTGCACTTAAAGTATGTCCTGTAGAAATTACAATGTTTTTAATATTTTAGTAAATATATTATATAAATTTATAATACTAATACGGAAACAGTTTTTGATACCTTGGATTAGGATTCCCTTGGACATTTTTTGTACAATACTTTTTCCATATGTATCCATCATCAAGTATGTCAATACCACTTTTAATCTGAATGGTAATTGTGTCAACTTTAATTTGTCCTCTCTCAATCTTCCTATACAACCAAAATGTAAAAAAAAAAAAATAATTACACAAGACCGGAGGGTTTTTATCAGGGAGTTCATAAACAATAAAAACAATCGAACCTTCCAAAACTCAGCAAGTCGGCTGGTTTGAGGCCCAAATGTTTTGGTTCATGATTTGGTTTTGATGGTTTATTAGTTTTCGTCCGGCTTGAAACTTGGAATCAACTATGTAACTGTCGTATAACTATTACTAATTTATATAATTTTTTTACTTTTTGTGATCATTATAAATGATAACCATAAACCTTTGTGATCATTTTAAATTTCAACCATAAACTATTTTTTTGAAAAAAAAAATTGAAATATTGGTTCGAACAGCCAAAACCGTATTATTAAGCCATCTAACTGGTAAAACTAGCCGGTCCAGCCGACCCACCAACTCAACCAGTTTGTATTGTCACACCCCACAAACTGACCCAACCCGACCCGACAGTGATTTTACATTTGAATCTTGAATACACTTATAGTTTGAACAAGAGGAGTTAACTCACTGTCTTTTATTACTCTGAGACTCATCTGCAATAACCGGAATCAGATCAACGTCATCATCACTGACCCGAATCGGATTTTCTTGAGTTTGGCCAGAACCACTAGATGGACCTTGGAAAACATTAAGTTGCTGATCCAAAGCCGAAGAAGAAGGCGATCGTATAGTAGGTCGTGGTTTTGCATGATCATGTTTACCAAAATAAATGATCCGTGTAATATCACCACCAGAAGATGTTTCCACCGTCTTCTTTACCTTACATAATGCATACAGGCACTTGTAATAAAATCTTTTATGACCAGATTTCACTTCTCTGTCCCTAGATTTCTTCCACTTATACCCATCATCATCAATCTTCAATTCGCAATTGCCGCTGTGAACATCACCTGAGTTCTGAACTGGATGCCCCAGTTCGATGGCTTCAAATGGGTAAAGTTGTGTAATTCTCTATGTGCGGTTCTAGATTTTGATAGTCGGGTTCCCAATCCCAATCGAGGTCATCGAATGCGAAAGAATCGCTAAAAGATTGTAAAGGATCAGAAATACTTACGTGGGAAGAAGGGAAGAGATCGGCGGAGGAGGAGCCGGTGGGGATAGGGTAGGAGGAAGGTGGGAATGCGGTATTCGGTCCGGTGGAAGTAGTTCCGGCGGTGGTGGATGGTGGAGGGGACGGTGGTGGTGATGGTGATGATGGTGAATTGGAAGTCATGTTTGAATTTTGGAGGGGTTGTTCAGTTTACTGTTTGTTATAACTAATTGGATCAAGTTGGGGTTATATTTATAACTGATTGGATTGTAATAAAACTACGTCGTTTAACCCGTTTACTAACACAAGTCAGCCCAGCCCATTATCATCTTTAATTAAACACGTATATTATAAATCTTGAATCAAACATGCTTATTACAAATTCTATGTCACAACTAAAATAAATAATTTAACATAGCTGAAATAATATTATCATTATAATTATAAATCTCAACATATTACATCTATATTAACTATAATACAATTATGAAACTTTGTGAATTGTTTTCACTTTTTGGTTTTTCTTTTCTTTTTTTACTTTTTATCTTTTTTTATGTTTTATTATACTTTTAACTCTCCACTTTTAGAATTGATACTTATAATCTTAACTTTTTAAAAACTTTGTAATCGAGTTTTACGCGTTTATATTTATGTACATGTCCGTATAAATTCAAATTAATTTACGTTTCGACGTAAATTTTTCCCGCAAATAAGTGGGGTCAAATATAATATGTTTTTATGCTTATTATTGTATACGTTTTGACGTATTTTTTTTCCAGAAACGAGTCGGGTCAAATATAATACGTTTTCATGCTTATTTTTATGTATGTTTTCAATTGTTCTATGTTTTTACACAAATTTTGTTCGGAAACGACTCAATTCAAATAATATACGTTTTCATTAGACGGTATAAATCCGAGTTACTTTACGTTTCGACACCGCCTTAACGCGCCGTACCATTCTTTAACTTAAATAATATTATTTTCTTACGTGCTTATTTTTATGCACATGTCAGTATAATTTCAAATTCATTTACGTTTAGACGTAAATTTTTATAAAAGTAGTTTTTAAGAAAGCGTGTACGTTTTCATGTTCAAATAATTTAAAATCAGCCCGTACCATTGTCTAATTTAAATTTATTTTGATGGCTTTTAGTGGATGTAAAACATGTGTAGATATGCTTTTGAGCATATTTCTTTCGATTGCTATACTGAACCAATTAGATATCGGTCGAAATTCCACAGCGTAGCGCGGTAATCTTACTAGTTTTTTAACATATAATAAACCGGAGTTCTATGGGAATTATTTCACAACTTAACTAAATAATTGAAATATGATAAGGATATAAAATAAAAAAATCAAATACATAGAAGGGATAAATGAAGATTATGAATGAATGAACGAACAAAGTTCATCTATATTACAAGAAAGTTAGTTGTGCAACCGATTTACAAAATTTTACATGTACATAATTTTTTTTTTATTAAGAATGGTATGTGTTGCGTGGATGCGCTTCTGAAGCAGGTTGCTGCAGATAGATCTTTGTTGGATCACCCGGATCAACGTATCTGTTCAAATCAAATTAAACAATGATCCATTAAGAGATGAAACCCAACCCAAACCAGACCCGCTCATAAGTAAACGGGTCAAAAATGTCGCATTAAGTTATAACGAATTGTGAATCCAATAATGATACTTACGCGCAGTTCATCATTTCATCAACTGGGGTATGGGCTGCTCTTAAAGGATCAACAAGGGTTGCATTTCCAGAATCAAATTGTTGATTATATTGTCTAACCAATTTTATCAAGTTGAAAAATAAGGGCACAAATGTTCCACAACCTCCTTGTTTGAACAAAATCTTGAAAGAGTGAGAAGGGTACATTGCCCTGTTCTGATCATATGGTAATACCTGCAATTCAACATGATCCCATAAGTTAGACCTTTTGTACAAAATGAAATGGGTCGGGTTGAATTGGATTGACCCAGACCACTTTTTGTGCAAAATATCATAAAAAGGTATCTTTTGATCTGTTCAACCCATTTGACCCGTTTCCCTTTTAGCTTCTTTTCAAACCCTTATGACCCATTATAGATACAACAAAACCCAAATTGACCCGCTCTTAGGTAGATGGGTTGAAACCGAAATTGCAACCTCTAGCTTATATATGTTACGGTCTACTTACGGGCTCCACGCATCCAGAAATATTGTTGCAGTGAAAGACTGGTTGATGAAACTTTTCGTCATGCACATAAAGCTGCAAGAGTAAACAAAATATCAGAAAACGGGACAACAAACATGATCATGTTACCAACATTAAACATGTTCACTAAAACTTGGAGGTTTAGGAGCCATATAAAATTTGTTTTTGAGCATAAAAAAACTTAAAAGGTAGTAAAATAACCAACATTCAAGTAATAAGTTGAAAGATTCTTCGTACCAGAGGCATGTCAAAAGCAGTAAATATCTGTGTAGGTTTATCAGCAACCAACACAATGCGGACATTCGACAAAAAGACCCTGCCCTTTGCTTTCACAGTTCCTCCATTAGCCCTGAAAATTTATCATAAAGTAACATTGAGTCTGGTTGAATCATTCATAAGTTGATAAGATGATCATTCAAGTAGCACCATTGTTAACTAAATTTAGTTCTTCTGGATTATATAATAAGTAGGTTATGTGATACAGTTTCACGTGCAATCAAATGGCCCAAAGGTTCTAGAAACAAAGTTGTTTAATTAAAATTCAGTCAAAAACTCCTCATACATATTCAACTAAGACCGCTATATATACCGGACCCTAACAACCTTAGAGATAGACATAAATAAAGGAAATATACGATAATTAATAAAAGAGTAATAATTAAGGAATTAAATATTATTCAAATCTTGAGATAATCTTCAACCTGGATCCTATTCTGGATGGTCACCCGCATCATTATGTATTTAGCATGATTAAATTTATGATTAGCGAATTAAAAATGAAAACCTAGTGAACAACCAATCATCAAACCCGAGATAATAAGCAATACGAAGAGTCCTAACAGCCTAATAAAAACAAATTGATCAATATTTAGGATTAAGGAAGGAGCAAAAGAAGATGAAAATGAAGAAAAAGAGGATACTGACCCATGGATGTTGTTAATTTCGAATTCGATTCCATCTCTGATCAACACAAACATCTCGTTGACGAATGCAACCGGCATACCGTTACCGTAAAGATGCGGGTTTAGGGCCATAACCAACTCCTTCCAATAACGGAATGAGAAATATTGTAATTGTAATTCTTACAGTCAATCAGAATTATCAAGAAAGGAATGAAGAAATCCGCTAGTGATTATTGAATTCTGCTCCATCCAAAATGTACCATATTTCAGAAATTACAGGATGAAGATTTTAAGAGAAAAATCGGAAGCCACGTAAGCTAAACAATAATCGGTTCACTCGGATTTAATTGTAAAGAAGGTAATCTCCCAATTTCATTAACAACTGAGCTATAAATAGCTGAAAACATAAAAACAGAAATCGAAACTGACTCTAAACGTTCACCACTATCTAAACCATGATCGCTTACAAACCAGGACAAACATGACGACTCGATCAACACCTAACTGAGAGTAAATAAAACAAACACGTGTAACGTGGGCCAAACCCATTATTCAACTGGACTGAAATAGAAAAACTCATTACACATCCTTCCCTAAAGTGAAGATGGGCTCACACTTCAGTTTACACTTCAATCTCACAAACTCCCAACATTCTTCGCATCTTCTCAAACACTTCAAGCTTCACAGGTTTGGTCATTAAGTCTGCTATTTGATTTGCCATAGAACAGAACTTCAGATGAACCTTGCCTTCATTCACCAAATCTCTCAAATAATGGAAATGTACGTCAATATGCTTGGTTCGTCTATGCATCACTGGATTCTTTGAAAGTTTAATGGTAGAGCTATTATCACACTGTATGTCAATCATTCCCAAAGACTCACCAATGATTTCCTCCAACAATCCCTTTAACCAAACACAATGACAAGCACAAATGGTTGCCGCTACATACTCAGCTTCTGTAGATAAAGTGTGACAATTTCTTGCTTCTTGGAACTCTTGCATATGGCTTCATGACTCAGAATGCAAGCATAACCTGAAGTGCATTTTCTTTCTTCCGTATTTCTTGCATAATCACTGTCGGTAAACACCTGCAATCCTCCTCCCTTCGTGCCATCATCCAAAGTTAAAAGTTTCTTTTACGTACCTCAGAACTCTCTTTGCTAGTAAGAAGTAACAGATGTTCTTCTCGTGGGTCAGACATGAATCTGGATATGAAACTCACCGACTACATTAAATCCGACATTATAACGGTGAGGTACATGAGACTCCCAACTAAACTTGTATATTCTGTCTCGATTCACCTTTCTTCCCACGCCTGCTTTTGTCACATTAGTTCCAGGCACGATTGGATTTTTCACTCCATTGCTTTCCCACATATGAAATCGATTCAAAATGTCTCTTGCATACTTCTGTTGAGACACACAAATGCCATTTTTTCCTTGATTTACCTCAACTCCAAGGAAGTATTTCATATTTCCCAAGTTCGTCATCTCAAATTCTTTCATCATAGAATTTTTAAACTCTTCACACGTATTTGCTACTCCCTGTGTAAATTAGATCGTCAACATCGAGGCTGACAATTACCACCCCTTCTGCTAGTTTCTTAATGAAAAGAGTGTGGTCATAACTTTTTACGAACCCAACCTTTAGATGTCACACCCTGACCCGCAGCGGAAATGGTAGTCAGGGCATGATTGAGTTTTCATCAAAGCTCATGACATTTACTATAATAAAGTTTCATATTTATTATTTTCAATTTAAAGGAAAAATTACAACAATCATACAAGCACAACAATATTCATGAACTCTTTATATTTCTTCTAAGGCAATTTCCTATGTGTTCTTGCTTCAACCTGTCCACCTATATCATATGTAAAAATAGGGTTTGGGGTCAACAAAAGTTGACGAGTGAATCTCATTTAAACATTTGAAAGAATTAGTTATATTGGTTATTTAAATAAAAATGTGCATAAACCAAGTATGAGTATACGCGTATGTAAATTTAACCATAAACCACATAATATCAATCAATGCACACACAAGCATACAAACGATGAACAATGAGATCAAGGCTTAATCAAACGTAGCCGATCTAATGAGCCACCTGATGCTCAACTCGTATCCCACGAGGAACTGATGGACCTTAAATGAATGATTGCACGCAACTTGACAAAAATGTAAACACACAATACAACATATAACATTACATAACATGTAAGATCATATAATGGTAATAGCACAATTGTTTGAATAAACGAAATATGTAAACGACACATGATACACCCTAAAACATGAATAAAAAGGGGAATTTGTAAGGATTCACTCACAGTGGGTGCGTTTCCTTGATTTGACGACGAACGCGCACGAGTTTGGAATTTAACCACGAGAGAAAACTAGCCTAAATAATAACGTAATAATTGAATAAATAAGTAAAAGTTAATATTTTAATTAATACTTTTTATTAGATTTTTAGTGTCACACCCCGACCCGCAGCGGAAAAGGTGATCGGGGCATGATTGGGTTATCATCAAAGCTCATGACATTTATTAAGCGTTTCATATTCATTAATACAAATTAAATGGAAGTTTACAATAAATGTTACAACATGATCTAACTAACAATCTAAACTTCTTTGTTCTCTTCTAAGGCATATCCTACGTTTTCCTTGCTTCAACCTGTACACCTGTATCATGTGTAAAAGGGTTTTTGGATCAACATAATGTTGGCGAGTGAATCCTATGGAAAACATTTGAACAAATTTATTTAAATTGATTATGAAATATGTGCACAACCAAACATGAGTAAAATTAGATGTAAACTTAATCAACAATCATAAGATATTAAGTGAGACACACATGAACAATAATGGAACATTTAGAGGCACGCGATGCTCAACTCGTCTCTCACGAGGAACTGAGGGGCCTAATGAATGAATTGCATAAACCTGATAATATAAATGACACAACTACAAATAATATAAACTCAATGATACACACATGAACAAAATGAAACATTTAGAGGCACGCGATGCTCAACTCGTCTCTCACGAGGAGCTGAGGGGCCTAATGATTGAGTTTCATATAATTTGACAAAAGGAAATAAGTAATCACAACAATATAAACAATCTAAGTTTAGGTCATGATGTGGTATGGCATAAGTTTAAATAAATAAGTTATTTATTTTCATAACACATGACACACCCCAAAACGTGTAATTTAAAAGGGGGAGTTGTAAGATTCACTCACAGTGGGTGCGTTCAGTTGATGACGTTGAATGCACGCGAAGTGGTTTTAACCACGAGTGAGATTTAACCTAGATAAATCGCATTATGGTTTGGTAAGTAAACGGATTTTATTAATCTATTTTAGTAGGATTGTTGGGTGTATTTTTGTGAGTTTGAGGCTATTTTCTAACCTTAAAAATGTTATTTTTTAAGTATTTTTAATTGATTTTTAATTAAAATAATTAAATAAAAAAATAAAAAAATAATAAAAAAATTGATTTTTTTCTGACCGTTGACCTGACCGTTGACCGGTTCGAGTTGTGTATACAAGTGCGCTGAGTGAGGCTCGAACCCGAGACCTCCCGTACGCGTGCACGCAGCTCTACCAACTGAGCTACGTGTCTAACCCGTTATATATCTGATTTTAATTATATATATATATTAATTAGTTTAAACCGAAAATCATTTTATTTTAAAAACAGTTTAAATCAATTCGGACGTGCACTCCACAGGTCTCGAACCCGGGACCTGTGGCTTAAACTAACACACAGTCCACCGCTGGACTGTGTGTTTAACATGTTATATAACTCGATTTTTATTATACTTAAATACAAATTAGTTATTTCCTTTTCTGCCTTATTTAAAAAGAATAGATAATTGTCCGAGTCGGTGCAGGAGACCGGACTCGAACTCGTGACCTGCGATATAAACAAACACACAGTCCACCGCTGGACTGTGTGTCTGACTTGGTTATTATTCTGGTTATTAATATACTTAACATATACCAGTGGCGACTCCGGTTCAGTTTAACAAAAAAATGATTTTTATTAAGGCAGCGTGTGTGAAACCGGATTCGAACTCGAGACGTTAGTGTTTATTGTGCACACAGTCCACCGCTGGACTGTGTGTCTAACCCGAGTAATAAGTTGATTTTAATTATACTTATAAACTACCGAAACATCGTCTTCCTCGTTGAGATTTAATCAGAATCGGTAACAGTCTGGTTCGAAGTTTTTAAAACATGTTATTTAGTGTTTTCCAGTTCATTATGGTGAGATAAAGGTGAAAAGAAAAGGAAAATAAACGAAAAGGTATACCGACTGGACCCTCTGTTTTCCGGCAGAAACTCCGATGACAGCAATCAACTCCGGCGTCAGGTGTCTTGCAGCAGCAAGTCTCCGGAAAGCTTGGAAAAAGTATGGGTATCTCCGGTATAAGCTTCAGAGGCTCAGTGAGGCTCGGAAATGGGGAAACCGGTTTTCCGGCGACGAACAGTTTAATTCCGGCGAGTGGAATTACGCCGAGAAAAGGTGTGGTTTTAAGCAAAAAAGTTTGCAGTGGGTTGTGGGTGAATTTATAGGGTAAATCGTCGAAGAACCTAGTCTGATTTCCGACTGGATTCATCGATTTAAATTTCTCCGGTGGTTATAATTTTGGTCGCGGACTCAGACGTCGGTTATTACCGATGTCTTGTTAATGGTTTACGTTATAACGTAAATCGTCGTTAAGACTCGCGAGATTTCCGGGATTTCCGACGACTGAACTATTGAGCGCCGGTTTTGAATTCGTAACGTTACTTTATGAATTAAATGATTCTAATATTCACCAAACAATACAAGTGGCGCAGTGGTTTGTGTGTTAAGCGATAAGTCTGATGTTGAACCGGTACAGACCCGGGTTCGAAACCCGGCAGAGTACTTTTATTTTTATTTTGCGATTTTCAACAGTTTTTCAAAAACTAAATATATATTCCCGTATAATAATCGATTACGTATCGTTTAAAAATATTTTGGGCATTTAATTCGCAACGAAATTTTTGACTGACTGTTCGGTTGATAAACGGAGCGGGTTTGGTAAATTCGTTTTTGACGGATGTTACATTTAGGTTATTTTTGTGGTATTTAATGGAGTTTTTAAACCTAAGAAATGTTGTTTTTAAGTATTTTTAATTAAAATATTAAAGAAAAATAATTATATAAAAAAAGTTGGATCTTGTCACCGGTTTTTGTATGGAATTGGCAGCGTGTGCGACGTTTGAACTCGTGACCTCCCGTATGCGTGCATGCAGCTCTACCAACTGAGCTACGTGTCTAACCCGAAATAATCTCTGATTTAATTAACCTTATATACAAGTTAGGTTATTACAGAAATTATTTAATTAAAAAGATTTTAAAAACCTTTGAACCGGCGCCCAAAGTATGCCTCGAACCCGTGATCTTAGCTTTGCTTTGCACCCAGCCCAACCAACTGGGCTGGGTGTCTAACCCGATGACTCTAGTAATTTAATTATATTTATTAACTAAAGATGCTCTGAATGCTTTTGTTTAAAAAATGGTTTTTATTCAGAAAACCAGACATATGCATGATTCAAACCCGGGACGTGTGTAATGTGTTTGCACACGGTCCACCGCTGGACTGTGTGTCTAACCCGATTTTAATTACATTTATACATTGATAAAACTTCATCTTCTTCATATAAATAAAACCCATAAACTTGAACCCGCCTGAGGACTTAGTTAATCAGATTTGATTAACTGATTTAAACGACCAAATACATTCAATAGATAACAGGAAGTTTTAGGATTTAAACGAATTGAAGAATCGATACCGTTTTGAAAATTCCAGCGATAATTGATGATTCCGGCGATGTTGAACTCGAACAGAAGGTTGAACAGATGATTTAGTTTGTAAATTTTGAGCGATTTTAGACGAAATGCTGGATTGATATTTATAGTGCTCAAAACAGTTTTGAATCTTATAGTTTCAAATCTAGATTTTTAAAGTTTATGATTACAATTGCGGTTTCAGTCAAATTGGCTTCAATTTTCGGTTATAATTACGCTTAGTTATAGTGATTGATTGTGAGTATTATGGTTGTCGTCGGTTACAAGTCTGTAAGCTTTGACTTGCAGGTTGATGTTTTGTTTCGTATAAAAATAAATAAATTTCCAGTTATTCACATGTGTGTGTGCGGTGCAGTGGTGTAGACTGGGTGTGAGTTCGTGGGAGACCCGGGTTTGAACCCGGTTGCCTCCTATAAATATATATTTTTTGGCTTCATTATTTAATATTATTATTTTATTATTTTAGTTTTTTATTTATTAACCATAAAAAGTAATCAACACCAACTTATAAATAAATGAGTAATAAAACATTTAATAAATACTTGAATCTTAAACGGAGCGGGTTTTGAAACCCATTTTACATGAATGTTACTTCAGAAACTACCCTTCAATTCAATTGAACCAAGCTCGAGGAGCTTGCTTTAATCCGTACAGTGCCCTTTTCAATTTGCACACCTTGTGTTCTTCACCTTTCTTTGTAAAACCTTGTGGTTGATGTATAAAAACTGTTTCCTTTAGTTCTAGAAAGCACACTTGACGTCTAGTTGATAAATGACCCACCCCTTTGAGCTGGCATGGCTAAGATGCTTCGAACCGTATCCAAGCGTGATACATGTGCATAAATCTCATCATAATCAATGCCTTTTCTCTAAGAATATCCCTTCACCACCAACCTAGCTTTGTATTTGTCAACTTCTCCGTTTTCATTCAACTTCGTTTTATATAGCCATTTTACACCAATCGGCTTGACTCTTTTAGGAAGATCAACTAACTCCCATGTTTCGTTCTTCATGATGGACTTCATCTCACTCACCATAGCCTTTACCCACTTTGTCTCCTTAAGAGCATCTTTAAATGTAACAGGATCATCAAGTGTACTAAACATAGCAAAATCCACCTCATCCTCGGATATTCCTTCCCACTTACATAATCGTTCAGCCAACCAGGTGTCTTTATATTTTTTTCTCAATGATTCAGCTCTCTCTATCTCTCTCTCTCTTTGATGTGGGTGACCTTCTTGATGGTCAATAGGTTGTGAAGTAATTGAGTGAGAGTTATTGCAAGGATCTGAACCCCACTCCCTTCACCACTTGTTTCTTCAGAGTATTACCTTGAACAGGGAAGGAGTTAGGTAACAGTGGATCTGTCACATCACCCTATAACCACATGCTCTCTTTCTTGTTTAAGCTCCCCATTCCATTCACTTTCTTCAAAAAATCACATCCTTACTTATAATAATCTTCTTTTAAGTGGTGTCGTACATTCTATATGCTTTTGACTCCTTACCAATTCCTAAGAAGACACATTTGACACTTTTGTTGTCTAGCTTAGTCCTTAGTTGTCAAGGAATCAACACATAACCGATACACCAAAATATCTTAAAATAACTCACATTTGGCTTATTTCCATACCATTTTTCTTTAGGGACCATATTCATTACAGATGTTGTTGTTGCACATCTGTTTAATATATGGTTTGTACCTTCTGACCAAAAGGCATGCCTCTTTCAATCAACAAACACCTCACCATATCCATGAGAGTTCTATTACGACGCTATGCCACTCCATTTTGTTGTGGAGTGTATGCAGAGGTAAGTTGTCTTTTAATTCCAAGGTTTTCACAAAATACATTGAACTGTTTTGAAGTAAATTCACCTCCACGATCACTTCTTAAACACTTTATTTTCAACTCCGTTCATTTTCAACCATTACCTTAAATTTCTTAAAATACTCCAAACTTTCACTTTTCCTTTCAAGGAAATACACCCAGCCCTTACGTGAGAAATCATCAATGAGAACCATAAAGTACCTTTTCCCACTTCGAGATCAGTGTCATTAAGTCATTTTAAGCATTATAATCTGTTACTAACCAGAAATATATGCCCAGATTCATTACTTGAAATATAGTTAACAGGATAGCTAGTATGATGTCACAATAATAAACTATAAAACTGAACCACGTAGATTTTACATACCTTTTAAATATTAATTTTTCAAAAATACCTCCTCAAAATACAACCATGGCTGCTTCACTGGTATTTCGTCAATATATTTTCTTGATTTGAGATTACTTTAGCTGACGATTGGTATAAGATGTTTCTGTGGTGTAGACATATCACGTTTGCTTTACACACAAAAGGTCTCCGATTCGATCCCGGGGTTGACGTTTTTTTTCCTGTTACAAAAAAAGGCTAATGCACCAACTTGAATTAACAACAGAAGCAGAAAAACAAACTGCTAAACAAAAATATGCAGACATCTGAACTTATGTGATTGCATACAGATTTTAAATATTTATTTTGAAACTTAGGTTTAGACAAAGACGTCGGAGAAGTCGATTAAACACATATTTGGACCATTTATCGATTTGTGGGTGTTGTTTATGTATGGTTCTAAAGGAACGATAACCATTGCTAAGCTCGGCTATACATAGAAGTCGGAAGTTCATTAAAGAAAGAGATTAGTTTTATAAAGATGATGATGACATGGTGATCCTCCAAAAAGAAGAATAAAGTTGATGGTGATTTCGATGACAAATTAGGAGTGATGAAAAATCTCATTGAGGATTGAGGTCTAGACATGATGACGGTATTCATGATGTGATCCTTAGCATTGGTCCTCATGATGTCGATGGAAACACAACGATGAACTCAGGAAAACGAAAGAAGGAGCAAACGAAAAATAAAAAAATTTGGACCATTCCATGATCCGTGAACCCAGTGTAACGATAGGGCAATCACAACAGTGTCGAATGAAACATAACGATGAATTACGAGACGAGAAGAGGAAGAAGAAAAAAATTTGGACCATTTCTCGATTTGTGCGTGTCATCCTTGCGCAGGGGCCATGCTAATCTTCTCTGTATCGTTCCAATTTTATCGGATGTCCCCGAAGGGACGAAATTTGTTGCTCAGCCTGGGTTATACATACTAGTCCAAACTTCATCTCTGGGCCGATGTGGGACGAACTGCTTTCAAACATCTTGTAATACACACTAATTCATTGTATAGTTTCTTTATTCACATTTACCTTTTGGGTTTTATTTTATCTTTTTGTTTATATTTTATATCATTTTTCTAACATAAACATTCATTTATAAATCGAACAGTTGTTTGCAAGTCTCATAAAAGATAAACAAATTATTTATATACTCTTAAAAGAAAAGGTAGGTCGCTACAGTGCCACCGACAAATTACAATTTTACCCTTCGTCTAAAATTACGGTATCACCCTTCGTTTCAGCTTTTATTTATTTATTTTTTTTTCCTGTGTACGATACATATCAGGGATTCAAACAAACACCGTCTTCACAAGGCGTTGTTTTGCCGGACAATTTTTGTCTCTGTCTTCACGCACTGCATAGCATCACAGTCCACACCAAGTGTCATACCCACTTCATCGTTGCTAAGACAATCCCTAATACGGCAGAAATGTCGTTAATAGCCGGAAAAAATAAAAACTGTAGCTGGAAAATCGGAAAAGTGGTCGGAAGCTTACCGTTAAACCCTACCCGACACAAAACGGGTCGAGAAAACCACATGCAACGCTAGATAGGGACTTCGGTGACCTTAAAACGCCGGAAATAGTCTACTACGCAGTCGCTGATGCAAACCCAGATGCAGTTATCATTCATCGTTTAGCTAATATTTTGGGTCCACGGACGATTGTAAACACGGGGCCCACCTCCGCCTCCTGCAAACGATGGTTTCGTCATCGTCTTCGTCTGCCTTAGCTGTGAACCACCATGGAGGTCGTATTTTGCATTTTATTTTTGCTTGAAAACAGGTCAGTTGGTAGGGCTGTGTGCAACAGGAAACAAGGGCGCGGGTTCGAGTCCGGTCGGTTACATGTTTATGAAATTATCAAATCTTTTAAAAAAATCAGAATATAGTTCAACTTAATATGTGTATATATGTAATTAAAAACGGGTATATTCCGGTTAGACACGTAGCTCAGTTGGTAGAGTTGTGTGCATGTATACGAGAGGTCACGCGTTCGAGTCCCACACGATGCCAAAAACCATTCGAATTAAACTGCTTCGACTCGTTGAAGGGTATATTTTTTTATTAACCTTTTTCTTTATTTTTCTCCAAAATCTATAAAAATATATAATAAAATAAGTCCTTTTTAAGTATAAAAATTAGTAATAAATACTATAAAATTATCTAAAAAGTCTAGTATTTTTCATTTAAAAATACTAATTTTAAACAGAATAAATATATTTACCAAATTATTGCGTGAATATTTAGGTTAGTTTTCTCGTCGGTTGGAATCTTTAAATCGTGCGCGCTCATTATCAAATCAAGAACGCACCCACTGTGAGTGAATTCATATCACTTCCCCTTTATATTCATGATTTTGGGGTGTATCATGTGTCGTTTCATTTTTTATAATTTATTCAACACTCGTGCTATTACCATTACATGAACTAACGTGCTATGTGATTTTTGGTTTATTGTTATATGTGGTTATACTTTCTCATTTCAGTCAAGCTTTCACATTAAGCCCATCAGTTCCTTGTTGGATACAGGTAGAGCATCGCGTTGCCTAATTAGATCGGCTCCGTTTGATTGAGCCTTGATCTCACAGCACATCGCTTATCGTGCTCACATATACATTGTTGGTTGATTATGTGGTTTGTGGATTGATTACATATACGTTGCTTATATTTTGTTTATGCACATTTTAATAAATAAATAAACATGTCAAGTCTTTTTAATGGTTAAATGAGATTCACTCGCCAACTTTTGTTGACCAAAAACTCTATTTTTACACATAATACGGGTGATTAGGTTGAAGCGAGGAACGCCTTAGAAGAAAAATAAAGCGTTATTTGCAAGTCTTGTTTAGGACATTTGGTGTTTGTATGGTTTGTGTGTTGATTGGAATATTTCTTTTTAATTTGAAATAATAAATAAACTTTTATAATAGTAAATGTCATGAGTTTCGATGAAAACCCAATCATGCCCCGACTACAATATCCGCTGCGGGTCAGGGTGTGGACAGGTGATGTTGGGATTGGGGTATAATGGGAGGAAGAGAGAGAATGGAAAGATAAGCATCTGATTTATTTTCAAACTATTTCAAAATAGCCAACTGACACGGCTCTACGAGCCGTTTCAATATGCTGAAACGGCTTAAAAATCCTTTCAAGTCAACCTAGCCATGATTGTCACGTGTCCGGTTGAGCCTTTTCAGTGTGGCTTAAGCCTTTTCAGTGTAGCAGCTTGGCTTAGCTTAAGATCTTTCAACACGGCTTGAGATCTTTCAGTTCAGCATATTAAAACGGCTCATAGAAACATGTCAGGTGACTATTTGGAAAGACCATTCCTTAGCTGTTTTTGTGATTATCTCTTTTTAATTTGGTATTCTAGTTGACTATTATTTTAATAAGTATGATCGATACCCCAGTGTAAGTGTACTAAAGCAAATAGTATTCAGTGAAACTTATAGTATTACTTTATTAAAACCACCAAGTATAATAAAGCTTGCAATCTGACATGAATATTCAGTGTAGCTTGATTAAAGGGTGTTTAGTCTGAAATTCAACTAGTTCACCATAACAAGAAGAAAGTAAACCGAAAAATGTGGTGTCAACCCATCTGGTTGGCCCTTTATTTTTAAATAAAATATTTAGGATAGATTGTGTAAAAGTTTCAAGTGGTGAGTGTTTTATGCTAAAACAAAATGTTAAACAATGGCGCGTGAATAAAGTTTTGGGATAGTACTAAAAAACACTTGAATTGACTTCACTCTTCAAGTCTGTGCCTCACTTGATCTGTGCTTCTCGATTCGACTTCCCTTCGTATGTATGTCTTCACATACAATTTAAAAAGCAGGAACATAAAAAGGAACACTAGTCTTTGTTTTCGCATACAACTTTTGATTATCAAGCCTTGAAGAATTAATTTATGATAATATGTTCGGTATATCAAATAACAAAAATGCTAAAGGGAAACTAGTCAAACGGGTTAATGTATACAACGTACTAAATGTTTTTAATCAACAAAAGTAAAACAAAAATCATAAATGTACTTTTTTTTAATCATAATACACTTGCACACACCGTACCCAATGCCATAGCCTTACAACCCATACTTAAAATGACATGTTTTGAATGTAACCTGACTCGCCAATTTTCACCCCTCCAGTACAAAGTTTGTTTGCCATTTTTTTTTCATTTTGTTTTTAAGGTTGACAAAGGTGGGAGGATCATTTCTTTGTGAGCCTGGGCCATTAACACTTTGTACCTTATTTTAAATTTCTTGTTCCCTAATGGGTCAAATCGAGTAATCTTTTTCGTACAAATCAAGTCGGCTTGCAGTCACTTACTTTTTTTATTTATAATAACTATACATTAAAAATAATTACGATACAATGTAATCTTTTATATAAATAAAGTGTGTAGATACACTTTGGTCTACTTTGGACACATTTAAGCCAGTAGACTTTTTTTCGTTTAGTAATCTACTTTCAACCCATTTAAGTCAGTAGACTTAATTTTTTTAGAATAGAAAATTTATTAGAAAAAATCAGTAGCAGGACGCGAATACGTTATAAACGGAAGTCGTCGTTTGTGTCAGCTGGCTATTTGTGGACTTGAGTCTTGACCCTTTATTTATATACAAGTTTCTTCAGGGTAGATTGTGTTAACAAATTTTAAGCTGAAAAAAAATTTTAAAAAATGCTAAGAATCACTCTCCATAATTCGAAGAATCGAACTGGTGTGATGACCCAACATCACAATGAGCGCAGTTTCTCCATTGCAAAAGAATGATGCACCAGCCGGGAATCGAACCCGTGATAGGGCAATCACAACAGTGTCGAATGAAACATAACGATGAATTACGTACCAAACGAGAAGAGGGCAGTGACAACAGTGTCGAATGAAACATAACGATGAATTACGAAACGAGAAAAGGAAGAAAAAAAAATTTGGACCATTTCTCGATTTGTGCGTGTCATCCTTGCGCAGGGGCCATGCTAATCTTCTCTGTATCGTTCCAATTTTATCGGATGTCCCCAAAGGGACAGCAGCAATTGCTTAGCCCAGTTATACATACTAGCCATAACTTCATCTGTGGGCCGATGTGGGAGGAACCCTCAGAACAAAGACTTCATAAAGCATTAAAATTTATTTAAAACCTATAAAACTGAAATAAAGCAAACAGTATTCAATGTAATTACCCATAAAATTTTGAAAACAAAAGGACAACAAGAGTATTGATGGATCAACACCCAACATGTTTTGACTGAACTTTGACCTGATCCTTTTAGCGCAATTGCCTAACTCAACGGTTCAGAAATCACATGTTTTTCTCATAATCAAATCCAAAATTCTTACAAACCAATGTAGAAAAGACATGTTTAAATTCTGCAAATAGCACAATTAAAAAAATGGGTCAAATCATAATCCTAATATATGTTGAAATTGATCCACCGTGTTACACTGACCTACAAACACTTCTGGGCAGCTTTGACCCGTTACACGCAACCAATGCAATATATAACTACATAATTTCTAACATAATGGTTTAATGCTCAAAACTATAGCATAATATCATCTATGCTACTAATTTCTTGGTCACCAAAACATCATGATTTGGGATTACTATGGTTACTAGATTTACAAGATTTGTTATTGTTAAGACATAAATATGCAATCATCTTTGTCGTGTGATGAACTCCTATCAGGGTTTGTTCGTTATTCCTTATTTCCTCATCTGTCTTGAATTTTCTTTAAACATTAAGGGCCCTTAACATGCACGTGTCTTAAACGCTTCAAATTTAGCGTCATCTAGATTGTTTGATGTTGTATACAAGACATACGTCCATCACATAAAAGCAAGATAATCATAATAGACACACAATATAGTCATTATAACAAGACAACAGCAGCAATAACAAATACTAGCCTAGTACCCGACCCAACCCGCCTTGCTTTCAAAACAAACAATAATATTATTTTGATGTAAACTGACTTTTCATAAACATTAATTATATTACCTTCAAAGATACCTTCAAACAATATACGGAAAAGTCAGACCATGTGAAACGTTAATCATCTAACATTATCAAATAAATAGGATAAAAATCCTTAAAATATACCTAGAAAGAACTATTGAAAAAAAAAAGTGAATGCTCAGATGTTTTGAAGAATCGAACAGTTGTGATGACCCAACATCACAACGAGCGCAGTTTCTTCATTGCAAAAATAGATGCACCAGCCGGGAATCGAACCCGGGTCTGTACCGTGGCAAGGTACTATTCTACCACTAGACCACTGGTGCTTGATGTTTACTAAGCAGAAAATCTTTTATATTAATATTAAGAAGTACATAAACTATTGCAGAAGCAACTTGCAATGTTGTAGATTTTTATGTATTCATGGTTTACATTGGACTAGCACACTTTTGAATATAGCACATAAAACAATAATCTACTTAAGTTTCTTACATCTGGGTTATCTTTACTAGTTGCATTTGGGATATTTAGGGATGATAATTGATCAGTGTTGTTTTATTTGTTTTAAATATTACATTCTATAACAAAAGAACAAATAAGGTCAATAATGTTTCAACTGCTGTGGATTATTATAAATTTATTACAGCTTTATAGGTATTAGGTTATCTGACTTGGCATCTTATACTCCAAAATGCGATTAGTATTTGTTCTTTCTATAAGTATACAAGGTACCTCGCTACATTTCTTTTATCAACACATGTGTATCGTATATTTTTTTGTTACATACACATACGCATCATATAATTTTTTGTTTCATACACATGTGCATGCCTTCATATTTTTTTTATAAAATACACGCATACATATAATAATAGTAAAATACTTCTATCTATATGAAATATGGAACGAAACCACAAGGAAAAATAACTGAGTCTTTTGGGGGAATGTTGGAGAAGAAACGGTCATTTTTTTACATTTGTATCTATATTTACAAAACATATATATTTGAATTCTTTTATTATTGATGTGAATTGCATGCAAATACCAAAAGGTTTGTAGGCTAGCGTTTTCAATGTGTACATAATGGTATTCCTCTCCAAGTGGTTAACGGTTCTAATTCCATGGTGGATAAAGATATAGGTTTAGGAATATGATTAGGATGGTGTGCGTTAAAAAAATAAAACATTACTTGCATATCACATTATGCCTTTTCATTTGAACTTGCAAACCTTTCTTTGGAATCCCTAAGAGACGTCCGGCTTTCTACGGATGAGAAGTCAATGATGAAGCATGTTTTCTCTGAGGTAGCATTGGTAAAGGTGGAAGACAACTGGAAAAGGTAAAATACGAGCGACGAAAACTCAATTTCCATCAAATGTTTGCCCTTGCCAAAGACCTAACCGAAGAAATTGTAGTGGACCGATCAAATGTATGCCCTTGGTAAAGACCAAACCAACCGTTATTCTGAAAATCACTTTTACATGCACATATAAAAAAAGGTTGAAGAAATATTACTTTATATACCTACTTGCACCACTAAACAGTAAAGGTATTTGGTCTTATGGTGACTAATCCTTAGACTTTTGCCTTCTAAAGTTGCTTGCCATTCCTCTAACCTCGCTTTCAAGCTTTCTTTAGTCTCCACAAGTAACATAATATCATATTCAAAAAATATACACCACATATCTGCCTCCTGAATCGACTTTGACAACTCATCTAGAATAACCGTCAAAAGAAACAGACTCAACGCAGACCTTTTTTATAATGCTAAAAAGAAAACTACCCCCTTGCTCTAATATCCATCGGTGACCAACAAACCTACATTCGAAACATATACCACTATACCATGTTGTTATGTTAAGTAACAATGATAGTGAAACTGTTGTCACCTTGACAAAAGGAATTTTACAATCACCATTATTAATGCCACTGTGTACTTAGTTTTTTTAAGTCAATGAGAGTACCTTATCTGGAAGGGAAGCTAATACTCATTCAGGTAGTGTTAGTAACCTTGCCGTTTACTATCTTTCTTTATTATGTGCCCCTTTCTAGGTATTACAAGAATGTATCCATAAGGAGGACTTTCTTATGGGGTGGGTCAGATGGGATTAAAAAAATCATGGGTGGCGTGGGAGAGGATCGTTAAGTCGAAATACCAAGGTGGATTAGGTATCGGCAATATAAAGGCGACAAATATGACCTAGATTTGTTAAATGGTTACGAATATACAAGACTTGCCCTAATGCTCTATGAGTTCGTTTTATCAACAAATCTCATAAAGGTAGAAGTAACTTGGGTAACTTCCCATTGAAAAAAAAAACATTAAACGGTGCGTGGAAAAATATAATGAAGACATGTGCAGATCTGACAACCTTAGATATAGACCTCTCTGTTATGTTTAAATACTCTTTGGAAATGGAAACACAACTTTATTTTTGGAATATAGTTGGATTGGATGTGGTTGTCGAGCGGGTTCCAAGTAGTTTTCGGGGTGCAAATTGTTAGGTATTAAGTGGCGCATCGAATGAACACATATGCATAAACGATAAAAACATGAAGCAGAGAAAATAATATATGATAAGCACAACTCAAGAATTTTACGTGGTTCGGTCTAAGTGAGGGACCTATATACACGGGCTGCAACTAGGTTATGTTATTAAACTCAAAGGCAGCAAACATTACAATACATGACATGATATATATAGAGAACAATTAGGGTTTTAGGCTTGGTAAACAAAAATCCCAAATCAGACATTCTAGACACCCAATTAGAACAAGCCCCAATAACAAAGACTTCAAACCCAACAATCTCTCACTTGAAGGCCATTTCTATAAAAACCAAGTCCATCAACAAGCGCATAGTAATCCAGTCTTCAATTATTAGTAATCTCAAAGAAGTTTTCTAGGTCTCCAGCTCCCAAGAACAAACCAAGACTTCAATCCATCCACCTAGTTGTAGCAACTATTCTCATCAGCTAGCTACCTGGTAGCTGAAATGCCAAAGAACAAACCAAGACTTCAATCCATCCACTTTGTGGTCTACTTGGAAAATAGGTAATGATAAGATTTTCAACAATCATGAGAAGACCCCGGAGAAAATCGTGGAAGAGAACAAGGCAACCTCGTTAGCTTGGGTTAAAAAGAGAGTAACACTCAATAATCTTACTTGGAATGATTGGTGTATTTTTAGCTTTCTGTTGTAACGTGTAGCTTGTAATTTTCCCATTCTAGCAGGGGTGTTTAGAATTCAATTCAAATTTGAAAAAATCAAAATTCGACTCGATTTAAATTCGATTATGAAGGTTTGAGTTTTAGTTGATTCATATTCGAGTCCAGTAATCAAATACGAATTTATGATTTTCAATTCGAGTCGAAATTCGAATTCGGTTTATACAAAAAAAATTAATACACACACACATATATAGGGCGTTTATCATACAATTACTCTAATCGTACATTACGTATGATACAAACCTCAGCCGTCAGATTACTGCGTGATTAAACATGAAGTGAAGCGGTGGCAGGATCGTAAATATTCAGTGCCGAAGGTTAAAATTGTCCATTACATTCTCAAATTCATGGCTATATTCATCTTTCCAAAATCAAAAACCCGAAAATATATCCAAAAATCTCACAGAAGTTTTATAGTCGTCTCCCAAAACGAAATTGATCCTTGAAATCACGCCAATGACGATTATAACATTTGGGGGTAATCAGTTCGTCGTTTTGATTGATCCTGTTGTATTTATTTTTTCCGATAACGAACCAATATTTACCTTATGATCAATTGCATCTACAAGGGAAAGAAGGAGCAAAAAGAGCAACAAGCGGGTTCAACCGAAGCACATCAATCAGGTTTTTCTATATCCCCATACTTAGGGTTTGAGTTTACAACTTGCAGATGATCTGTGACAACATGCGGGTTTTGGGTTTTTGCAGTTTATGTTTTGTTTGATTTGAGATTCATATATTTTGATAACTTGTGGCCAACAAATTTGTTAAATAGAGGTTCAATTAGTTTATAGTTTGCGGTTGTGGTATTTGATGCTGAATTTTGAACTGGCGTATGCTCGATGACAACTTGCAGCCCTTTATTTTAGGGGTTTTTGGTACAAAGTTATATAAAACTTGCGGTTATTGTTGTGTATAACTCGTAACTTGGTTTTGAAAGTATGAAATTTATGGATGTAGGGGTTCCTGATGATGATGATGATGATGATGATGATGATGATGATGATGATGATGATGATGATGATATGATGATGATTTTGAACGCTTATGAAACAGTTGAAAATAAAAAAAAACATGAGAAAACGCCAAGTATAAGAGAAGTTGAAGATGATGATGATGATTTTGAACTACCAATTAAAGTTTTGAAAACTAAAAAGGCTGAAAACACAAGAAAGAGGGCCAATAACAGAAATGTTGATGATAATGATGATTTTGAAGAGCACGTTAAAAAGTTGAAAGTGCAAAAAGAAAAGAAGCATAAGGATCCTGTCAAACAAAAGAAGACGATGGAACAACCAGAACCACCTAGGATGCAACCTAGACCTTTCTATGAATATCACCACGAGGCATTATTGCTAAGGTGTAGTTCTTCTGCTTTCGTATATACCATAAGGAAGTTTACTGGAGCACAAATAGTGGATGTTAAAAGCATGGATTTTGGTTCTGGATATTAAGGTTAATTACATATCTATACATTTGGGATTTTGGCTTCTACGAATAACACGAGATTCAATATATGATGTGTTTGGTATTCCGAAGGGACCTAATCCGGTAGTTGAAAAAAATAAGACTCGAAAAGGTGCAATAGTTGAAAAAATACTGCTACGGATGGTGTGGAGTCACCTATAGATGAGTTTGAAAAACCAGTGGCCCACAAACAGGATTACTCATGGATTGGTTGCCAAAATAATGAGACGACAACAAAATGGCGACAGTCTATTCAAGTTGAATTTTCTAGCTTATTGGAACACATTATTTGTAGAGATTACAAAATCAACTACAATAAAATAGAGTTCTTTGCTTGCAATTGACAAAGAAGAAGACATAGCAAAACTAGATTGGTGTTTGTACGTCTTAGAATCTCTTAGACGAACCAGACAAGGTTGGAAAAAGGTGGATTTACAATATAATGGACTTGTTGCCTTTCTCACAGTATGTTTCTTAAAGAATCTTTAAACATAAAGAAAAGACACAGATTGCTACTATCATTTTAACTTTCTGTATACGGTTATGTGCAGCTTTTATACACCCATGAGTATAACAAAAGGCACCTCATTTTTCGAGATGTTGTTGTCAAATTGCCTATTATAAAGTATATCACATCTCTTATGATGATTTCATGGAAGAGAATATATACAACAATGGGCCGCTGACAGATGTTGAAGATGACAATGCCGATCAAAGAGATGAATAGAATGAAGAGCAACCATATGGGGATCATGAAGAGTGTGAAGCAGTAGATCAGCAGAATCAACAGACTTCGACATTGTTGGAAGACCTTTTTGGTAACAACATTCCATACACGAGGCTGCAGCAGTACAAGAAAACAACCCATTAACCAAAAGGACATATTCGCCAGTAACAGAAGAATTCACAATACCACCGGTGGATACCACAAAGGTCGAAAGAAGACAGAACGCAGTTGAGAAAGATTCTATTGATGAGTGTTACATACCATCTACTTCTAATTTGTTTGAGGAAAACCATGAAATTAATGACATGTCAGAGTTGAATCTAGTTATGGGCATTGGGACACAAACGCAAAAACTCATAGAGTATTGCAGCACCCCACTTCAGCTAACCAGGGTCAGCTATGACGATGCTGCACGTGAAGCCTCCAACAAAAATAAGAAGGTTACAAACTTTTAAAAATAATCACGCATGCTATGAATGATAAAAAAATGCCAGTTAATAAAAAAAATTTCAAAAGTTGCAATTTTAAGATAATGCTGCATGTTATATATGTAGAACACGCCTGTTATTAAAAAAAGTTCAAAACTTGCAGGTATTGTTGAAAACCATGGAGAACAACATAAAGAATTACAATGATCTTGTTACAGGAATGAACAAGATCGTTTTAGACGCTAAAGCAAAGTACTTTTGGAATCTAGAGATTATGAAAATGTGTAAAAGGTGGGATGATACAGTAAGAATATCGTATCAACGACTGATCATGAAACTTGGTTGTAGCCAAGGATGCAGAAGATGTCGATAAACTTCAAGAGTTAAGTGTAAATAATGATGCAGAAAGGGTGGAAATTTCACAAGTGACATCCCACGACAAAGCAGCATCTGACACACCCGAACCTCGTTTGCATACAGATGAAGCGATCACAAATGAAAACATAGAAGGTACAAAAGGTATACCAATTTGTGTAATTCTTTAAATAAAGAAAAGTATTTGAAGTTAAATGATGACAAGATGTTATAAATCTCTAAGGTTGTGACGCTGATGAAAATATCATAAACGATGATGGGGGTACTTCGGGCACATACATAGCAAAATTGCAAACCATAGGAGAAGGTGGATACGGACAACCTGACCAAACGAGAGTAGGTAACTGATCTTATTCCATACTTTTATTCATAACTTATAATAAAACGGTATGATGCTTAGGTGAATACACCAAACAAGAGAAAATATGTATAAGTCTGTTGGTTTAGAAAAATACCGCAAGTTCACTTAAAAATTGAAAACTAATGCTTTGAACCTTATCCCGCATGTGCATTATATAACATGCGCCCTTATCCGATTAAAATAAAAACTTCATGTTGTCTTATATAACATATAACTAGTGCAAATAATGGATAGATCTACACATATTTTATACAAATAAGAAACCCATCACAATGAATGTAACTAATCTTATTCCAAACCATAGGAAGGTGTACACGGACAACCTGACCAAATGAGAGACATTTGTTTTGCATGGTTTCAAACTATAGATGTTGGCGTATACAAAGAAGTTGATTCACAAGGTAAAAAATACTAACCTTTTGAGAATTACTATAATAATAACCATCTTCTTACTTGTATATGAAAATAAGGTTTTTGAAAACACAAACAGGGATACAAGCTGGTACAGATGTGGAACAAGACATGGAACAAGTGGTCGATTTGGCAGAGTCCACACAACCAAACCCACACACACAAAATACAGTCACCGAGTCCATGTTGAAAGGACTACAAAAAATAAACCTTGACGTCTATGGTAACAAAATACCACCAAATATTTCCAACGAAGTGACGGAAGCGGAAATGCAGTCAGTGGAATTGCTTTTAAAATTGGCACCCATCCTACAAACTTCAACGGCGAATAATCAAAAACCGCCCTGTGACCCCTACTGAAAAAAAGTTGGATGAAATAGTGAGAACGCATATAAAAAGAGTGAGGGATCAGAACGAAAAGCGGATGGCAGAAATAGGTGATGCATACCGATCACCTTACTACAACAAGATAGTCATTTTATATGAGTCACTCGTAGACCATGACAAAACTATAATCACATACATGTTAGCTCCCATCCCAGAACTTAAGTAAGTACAACTTTTACTTATAATATCAACTTATTTAATTTAAATACTTATAAATATTCATTTTGGATTTAAACATAGCTCAATGGTTTACAAATCAAGCAGTGGAGTGGAAACGTGCAAAATAGTTTTTGAAAGCTTTCATCCATCACAAATATGTAGCTTCAAATGGTATAGACGTTTTTTAGATGTGTTGAACTTTGAAGAGAAAAAAAGGGACAAAAAGTCATCGCCATATAGGCTGTTCTTAACCAGTACAATGATTGTAAGTAAATTACGCATGTGGTTGTATATAATCCAGCATGTTAATTACATACACTGTATAATAATTGATAGTAAGTTAATTACGCATGTTATTGTAAGGATATGTGTAAATTACGTCTGTTGATGATATACTCATGTTAATCACCCATTTGTAAAATTTATTTCTTTTTACATTTACTACTTGCAACCAAACGCAATGTACGGGCCTAACTACAATAATGATGAACGGTTGAGAGTGTTTGGATCAAATATAGATGAAGTACTGTTAAAATATGAGGTAAAAAAATTGAAACAGTGGATCTTATCTTCATTCCTATAATACAAGTGAATCATTTCTTCTGCATATGCTTCCACCTGAAAACCAGCGACATCGAGTTGGTTGATAACTCGAGAATTAAATAAGCATTTTCTAAACGATACAAAGGGCTTGAACAGCTGGTAAATCTCCAAAAGCTCTAAAAACTCTAGTTTAGAAACCAAAACACTTTATACTACATCGACTATCTACTAATATAATGTGTTATATGATTCTAGAGAAAGGTTTAACACATGATAGGAAAAGTACGACAAACAGAAGGGATAAAAAACTTTGAAACGGAAAAAATAGAAAGAAAAGAGATGGAATGGAGAACTCTTCACAACGGGGTTGACTGTGGTGTATTCACAATGAGACATATGGAAACGTACAAGGGCAAATCACCATGGAATACAGGGTTCGTGAACGAAAATAAAAGGACATTCAAGATTCACAGCTTCAGTTCCTGAGGTACCGCTATCTTAGTAAGATTATATTGTCCGACTACAATCTTATAAGAAAAGAAGTCTATGACGCAGCAAAGGCATTTGAGAAGAATCCAGGCAACATGAATATATTGCACGGTCTGGATAAGAAAATCAGTGAAAGATTAGATAGATGCTTTAGGCGTTAAATGTTTAAACAATGATCTTTGTTATGACCTTTTATAACATATTTTGAAATGTTTTGATCATCAATATACTATGTTCGTTGAATACATTCCAAAACACAAAAATATAGGTTTACACACATACATAAAACAAACACACATGTTTAAACTACTCAGATGATAAAACAAACACACATGGTTAAACCACTCAGAGGAAAGACTGTAAAAACTTGATCTTAGTATCCATAGAGCATCTTAAAACGGCTATTGCATCCGCAAGCTCCTTTAATTACTGTTTTCGTCCATGTGGTTTGTCAAAAATCAATATTTCAGTCCATTAGTTTAAAAATTGCGATTTCAGTCCCTGTGGTTTCACTTTCGTAACCATTTCAGTCCCTGTGGTTTCACTATCTTAACCACTTCAATCCATTTATTCTGTAAGTACAGGGACTGAAATGGTTGCAAGGTGGACTGAAATGGTTACGAAAGTGAAACCACTGGGACTGAAATCGCAATTTTTAAACTAATGGACCGAAATAGTGATTTTTGACAAACCACGGGGACGAAAACAGTAATTAACTCTTACACAAAAGTTATTTGATATAACTTAAAAAATAAAAGTCGTGTTTTATATCAATTAAAAATCATAAAAATCAACAACGATACCAGTATTAATGTTGGTTACTCGATACTGACTCAGTTCGTCACCATACCATTATTTTGAATACAATTTCGTTTTAAACAAAATTTGTATCAGAAGGTCGGTAAAAACTTTAATACAACCGCGTATTTAGTTTTTATAAAAAACTAACGAACCAAAGTTATAAGACCAGACGGTGTGGCTCAGCGCCCATGCCCCCTCACCGTTGTTGGCGCCCCTCCCCTATTTCCAGGGCGCTATGAGGGATATCCATCGTATCGTCAGCCACATAACAGGCGTCACGAGCTAAAATCAAGGAAGATGGGTCAAAGATGACCGTTTCCCGTCATATGTTAAAAAAACTTAAAATTTTTATTTTATATATACATATATTACACAAACCAATCACAAACTTCATTCACTAAAACCCATAAATTCTCTCCAATCATTTTATAAAAATGTCATCCGACTCTTCGTCCGATTCATCCGGCTCTTCATCAGAGGTAAGGATCGACGATATGTTTATCGCAGTAACTCAGGAGGCGATTCACTATTTGCGAGAAGATTCCGAGTCGTCTACAACACGTAGTAGACAAGCGCCTCTTGGACGAGATCGATTAGGTGCTCATGACCATTTAATAAATGATTATTTTTGTATTACAAGAAAAAACATGAGTCAACAAGAAAAGTTGCCGAGCGAGCTTTTGGTGTATTAAAAAGAGATGATCTATCATTGCCCAACAATCGAGGATACTTGAAAAGAGTAAAATGAGAAACATCATGTATATGTGCATCATCTTGCGTAACACGATATTGGAGGGCTCAAACAGAGCCTTTTGTGTCGAGTGTGATGAAGGTAACCAACCGAAGAACCCACTACTAACCTACGCTTGGAAAAAAGGTTGTTCGAGCGAGGATACGTGACAGGGACACACACCATAGCCTTTGAGCTGATCTGACCGAGCACCTATGGTTCAATCGTGGACAGGGAGACGATGACGAGTGAAGATTTAGTTTTAAGTTTAAAATTTAAGTAATTTTTTTAGGTTTGTATTTTTAAGTAACTTTGTATTTTTTTTTAAGTGACATTTTACTTTGTTTGTATTAAAATTATGTTTGTTATATTTTATTTAGATTTAAATAAAAAAAATTTAAATTAAATTAAATTATATTAAATTAAAAAAATAATTAGGTAATAATGATATGACTTTAAATTATTGCAAAGATGTTAAAGGAAGAGGGGTTGAAAGCCCCCTATATGACGTGGCGCTGGAGTGGAGGTATAAACACCACCCAGCCTAAGAAATAAGTAAAACTAATGGGTCAAATACGTATATTATTTGTAGTATAAGTTGTGTAATTGAAACTAAAAAATTTAGAAAATAGAAAGGAAGTTAAGACAACTGTTAAATAAAAGTTTGAAAAAAGTTAAGAAGACTCTTCATGAAGTTAATATAAATTTTATTTGAAAAAGAGTTGTATTCAAAATAACGGTAAGATGACGAACCAAGTCGGTATAAATATTTACAATGATTTATTACACAAAAGTTGTTGATGTAACTCAAAAAAATAAAGTCGTTTTACATCTATTTAAAACCATAAAAACGAATATCGATACCGGTTCGGATAACCCCAATACCGGGTGTTGTCAACTTAGTTTATCATCATACCACTATATAGAATACAATCCCGTTTTAAATAAAACTTATATCGGAATATCGAGATTTTTTAACGCAATTGCGTATTTAGGTATTATAAGAAAAAGTTCTCTGGTTCGATCCCGGGCAGGAACAGTTATTTACTTTTTTGGTGTTGTAAGCTAATAGTTGACCGGTTAAGAAATTGTGAAACAGTTGTTTATATTTTGGTGTTGTAAGCAAATAGTTGACCGGTTAAGAAATTGTGAAATAATTTCATAAAAAACATCACATATGATTGAAATTAATGAACCTAATAACCGACCACATTCCTAAGGACAACCTCCATATAACTAACAGACTCAATTTCCCAGTTATAACTTGCAGCCACAAGGTTATTTAAGTACAGATTAGATATAGATTTTGAAATTAAAGTTTCGATGAAGACAACGACCGGATAAGTCGATTGAAAACAAATTTGGAACCATTTATCAATTTGTGTTTGTTATCCTTGTGCATGGCCATGCTAATCTTCTCTGTATCACTCCGAAGGGATGATAACCATTGCTCAGCTCGGCTATACATAGAAGTCAGAAAATCATTAAAGAAAGAGATGAACTTTATGAAGATGATGATGAGATGGTGATCCTCCACTAAAAAAACAGATAAAGTTGATGGTGGCTTAGATGGTAGTGATGAAAGATTCTGATGAGGATTGAGGTTTAAATATAATGTCATTATTCTTGATGTGAAACTTAAGTAAATGATGAAAATTTAATTAAAATGCTTGATTTTTACACACGTGTAAAAATAGGCCACTCACAACAGTGTCGATGAAGTATGAAACTGAAAACAAATTGGAAAAAAATTGGACCATTTCTCGATTTGTGTGTGTCATCCTTACGCAGGGGCCGTGCTAATCTTCTCTGCATCATTCCCATTTTATCGGTCATCTATGGGCGACAAACTGAATCGTCAAAATGTGTCATATAATTCTGTCTCACAGTTCTGTTGAAAAGTGGTAATTCTAATAGTTGGTTATTCTTAAACATTTCCATTCCATTTCAGTTCTGTTAGTTTGTTATTAGTTGTTATTGTTTGTTGCGTTGTTATTGTTTTAATATTGTAGGGTCGGTTTTGTGGGCTTGTGAGTGTGGGCCTATTTGGACGGGATTGTGGGCTTATCTGGTTGTTGCAACTGATAGCTAAGTGGTTGAGATATTGTTGAGATAAGTTCTATATAATGCTCATTACTTCACTTTACCTAACTTCAATTATTGCTCTCATCTGGTGACTTCTCTCATCTTCTTGGCGATTAGGGTTTTCTTATTGTGTTGTATGTACAGATTATGTTGTTGATAATCTGTTGATGAGAGAAGTTGAGAGTAATTGTTCAGTATTGTTCTTTGTATTCCAGTTGAATCATTTGAATAAATAAGCTTTTGGTTTGGGTACATTTTGTTCTTGATACATGTTCATATTCTGACATGGTATCAGAGCCTTTGAGTGCTCCTAAGAGTTAATCGGTGACTGTTCATCTCTGATTGTGATTCCGCTGTGGTGCTGTCTTGGAGTGCGTGCCGATCAAGATCTTGAAACCCTAATCTAGGGTTTCTCTCGCTGTAATCTGGGTGAACTATTGGTTTGCCGATTGAAGTTCTTGGGGCTGCATATCTCTTGTGAAGGAATTGGGGAAGCTGTCGCTCCAGTTATGAGTTTAGTTTCTTGAAAAACTGTAAAACTCAGACTGGATTTTGGATAAACCCTGACTTGGGTTTTGTTTATCCTGGTGAGGTCTTTCCTTTTCTTTTGTTTTCTGTCTTGCATATAGGCATTCTGTTGCCGGACTAGTTGGGCCGGTTTGTTGATTGGGGATACAGAGAGGGTTCACCCTGTTGCATGTTACTTGCTTGTTTGTTTCCTCTTCTTGATTTACTTTCTGTGCATTGTTGTATTTTGTCTGATTAAGAGTTAGGTTACAGTTCCTGTGCAAAGGCTTGGGTAGGCACCTTAGTGACGAACCTACTATCTGGTCCCTGGTACAGTTTCGCAGTGTAGGTTGTGGTTCTTGGTTATCTTTCTTGATCTGTGTTTCTAGCTTGATCCGTGTCTTGCTTGATTGTTTGATTATCTGCTGTAAGTATGGCTGATATGTTGAATTTGTTTGGTGAAACTATGATAAGTAAACTTGAACCTGATAATCCGCTTTATCTGCATGCAAGTGATTCTACTACCTTGACTGTAATTAGTGTAAAGTTGAAAGGGACTGAGAATTATACAATTTGGGCAAATGCTATGAGTTTAGCTTTAAGAGTGAAAAATAAAATTGGTTTTATTGATGGTACTTATGAAAAACCACAGGATAATCCTGTGCTTGAGACCCAATGGGAGAGGTGTAATTCTGTGGTGCTTACCTGGATTCTTAACTCTGTGTCCGAAGAACTTTATTTAGGTCATGTGTATTCTCAATCTGCAGTTGAAGTATGGAATGATCTTAAGGATACTTATGATAAAATTGACGGGTCAATTGTGTTTGACTTATATCAAAAAATTAATTCATTCAAACAAACTGGTTTGTCCGTTGCTGAATATTATCATAGGTTGAATATAATGTGGAAACAACTTGATCAAATTCTGCAAATTCCTACTTGTACTTGTAATGCCTTTACGCAGTTTAATAACTTTTCTCATTTGATTAAACTAATGCAGTTCTTGATGGGTTTAGATAATGCTTATCATGTTGTTAGAACTAATCTTCTTATTAGAGAACCCCTTCCTAGTTTAAAAGAAGCCTTCTCAATTGTGTCCAGAGAAGAATCTCATCAGAATTCCAATGTGTTTGTTTCAAATGATCGAACAGTTGGGTTATCTGCCAAGACTAACTCTGTTACTGAAATAAAAAGAAAGTTTTGAAAAATCAAAATGTAAAATGTACTAATTGTAACAAAACTGGACATACAATTGAAAAATGTTTTGAGATAATTGGTTATCCCTCTTGAATGAAACCACCAAGAGGTAATCAATTAAGGAAATGTGGTTCTAGTAACAATGCTAGTCTTGATGAGTCAAATGTGCCTATTACTTCTTTAACTTCTGATCAGTTGTCTAAGTTGTTAAGTCTGGTCAAGGATAAGAATTCTGATTTTGTGCAGATAGTAATGTGTCAGGTAGGTTGTTTTGTTCAACAGTGTTTTGTAGTCCTGCTTATTCTTTTGGCTATAGTGTGGGGAAAGGTTCTGGTTGGATTGTAGACTCGGGAGCTAATAATCATATGGTAAAATCAGAAACAAATTTAACTAATTTTGTTGATGTTTCCAGTCTCAAAATACAAGTAAAACATCCTAATGGGACTAATGCATATGTAACCAAGATAGGATCTTTTAAATTAGCTGAAGGTGTGGTTTTACATGATGTGTTTGTGGTTCCTGAGTATTGTGTTAACCTAATCTCTGTACATAAGCTAGCCAAAGATAATAAGTTGTTTGTTGGGTTTGATGAACATAAATGTTATATACAGGACTTGTTAACAAAGAAAGTCCTGGTGATTGGTAGGCAACTTGAAGGACTGTATATGTGTGGTAATGCTTGTGCTTCAAATATTTCTGATACATCTACTTATGAATTATGGCATTCCAGATTGGGGCATCCTGCTGATCAAGCTATTAAGATGTTTAAAGATTCTTTAAACATGCCAACCGAGATTGATCATGGGCCATGTGATGTGTGTCACAGGGCTAAGCAGCACAGGGAAACGTTTCCATTAAGTGAACATAAGAGCTCTGAGTTGGGAGAACTTGTTCACTTGGATGTGTGGGGCCCCTATAGGGTTGTTAGTAGAGAAGATCATAAATATTTTTTTACTATAGTTGATGACTATTCCAGGGCTGTGTGGGTGTGTCTTATGAATAATAAAACTCAAGTTTATGATAACATTAAAAACTTTATCAATATAGTTTACACCAAGTTTAAGAAACAAGTGAAGTGTTTCAAGAGTGATAATGGGACGGAATTTGTAAATAGTCAAATGAAACATTTGTGTAGCCAGCTTGGAATAGTCCATCAGACTTCATGTGTTTTTACACCTCAACAAAATGGGATTGTTGAAAGAAAATACAGGCATTTACTAAATGTGACTAGAGCCTTGTTGTTTCAAAGTAATTTACCTGTTAAGTTTTGGCATGAGTGTGTATTAACTGTTGCATATCTTATTAATAGGATTCGTTCTTCTGTGCTAGCTGGAAAGTCTCCCTATGAGTTAGTATATGGATTTAAACCCTTCTTAAATCATTTAAGAGTGTTTGGATGCTTATGTTTTTGTACAGTTTTAAATGAAACTGATAAACTTTAAAAGTAGAGCTGAAAAATGTGTTTTTATTGGATATTCTCTTGATAAAAAAGGGTAACTGACTTGAAAACTATAATATTTGCTAGAGATGTAAAATTTTACGAATCGTCTTTCCATTTAAGGAACAAACAGTGTTTGAGAATTATGATTCGAATCCAATTAAAACCATTAATACTTTAAATTTTTTTTGATTTGTATGAAAACTCAGAGTCCAAACCTTTTCAATACGTGGAGGATCCCTATGATGATAGAAGGGGTCCAGGTGAGACTGATGTGAGAACACAGGATGTTCAGCAGTCAGTGACACTTGATACACTAGTGTTACGGCTGATTCTCAGCAAACAAATGAGGTTCAAGGTCATCTGACAGGGTTGAATCCGTGAGTATCACAAATGAAGTCCAAATTCCTTCTGAGGGTGACACGGACGGCTCTGGAAATTCTGTTTTGCCTAGAAGATCCACTAGAACTTCTACTTTTCCAAGAAAATTAAATGATTTTGTAGTGGAGGAAGGGTTAAATATGGAATTGAAAAGGTGGTAAATATATCTAAAATGTCGAATGATAACAAATGCTTTGCTTCTATGCTTTCTAAATCTGTTGAACCTAGTAATTTTAAAGATGCGGTTCAAGATCCTAATGGGTTTCAGCAATGAATGATGAGATTCAAGCGTTGCATCGAAACAATACTTGGGATGATAGGCCTAAAAACAGAAGTATTGTAGGGTGTAAATGGATTTTTAAAATCAGATATAAATCTAACGGTGAGATTGATAGGTATAAAGCAAGGCTTGTAGCTAAAGGGTTTAGTCAAAAAGAAGGTATTGATTATGAAGAAACCTTCTCTCCTATTTTTAAGTTAGTAAGAGTGAGATGCGTTATAGCTTTAGCAGTTCAAAATAATTAGAATTTGTTTCAATTAGATGTTAATAAGCATTTTTATATGGTGAATTGCATGAAGAAGTATATATGGCATTACCTGAGGGATATCAGCTAGATGATACGTCCAAAGTATGTAAATTATAATAAATCATTATACGGGCTAAAACAGGCCCCTAGGATGTTGAATGAAAAACTTGTCAGTGTTCTAATGGATGCTGGGTTTGAACAAAGTAAATGTGACACATCTTTATTTGTTAAAAGTATCAGTGATGTGTTCATTGTTCTTTTGGTGTATGTTGATGACATAGTAATAACTGGTAATTCTGTATATGAGATTGAAAAAATAAAGAAAGTTTAAAAACTAAATTTTTAAATAAAGATTTAGGGGTGTTACAATATTTTCTTGGTATTGAAGTGTTAACTTGTGAAAAGGGGCTTTGTTTATCTCAGAGAAAATATTGCACTAATTTAAATGAATATGGCATGCTAGGTTGCAAACCTGTTAGTGACCTATAGAACAAAGTCATATTGTTAATGCAATACTTAATAATAATTATGGTTCTTTGAATAGTATAACTGGTTATAACAGTTAGTAGGCAAGCTTATATATCTATCTCACACAAGGCCTGATATTGCATATGCATTCATGTTTTAAGTCAGTTTATGCATAGTCCCACCGAGGGACATTAAACTTGCTTTTCATTTACTTAGTATCTTAAATCTGTCCAGGAAAAGGGTTGTTATTTAGTAAAAACATTCTTTTAATCTAAATTTTTTACTGACTCTGACTGGGCAAAGTGTTTAGTGTCCAAAAAATCTGTTATAGGGTTTTGTATATTTCTGGGAAATTCATTGGTGTCATGGAAAAGTAAGAAACAAACGAATGTGTCTAGGTCTTTAGCTAAGGCTGAATACAGGTCAATATGTGCTGCTGCATGTGAGGCTGTGTGGTTGAAAAATTTACTCAGTGAGTTAAAAATTGATATAGAAGTTCCTATTAAATTGTTTTGTGATAATAGTGCTGCAATTTACAATTGCAGCCAATCCAGTTTTTCATGATAGAACCAAACATTTTGAGTTAGACTTGTTTTTCTTAAGAGATTTAGTTTATAAAGGCGTTTTAAGATGTGTTGGCATAAAATTGAAAAACAAGTTGCTGTTGTATTTACAAAGGGTGTTTTTGTAAAGGATCATGTTAAGTTGTGTACTGTAACTAAAGTTGTTTGATATGTTTCAATAATGGAATTGTGGGGGGTGTTGAAAAGTGTTAATTCTAATAGTTGGTTATTCTTAAACAATTCCATTCCATTTCAGTTCAGTTAGTTTGTTATTAGTTGTTATTGTTTGTTCGTTGTTATTGTTTTAATATTACAGGGTCGGTTTTGTGGGCTTGTGAGTGTGGGCCTATTTGGACGAGATTGTGGGCTTATCTGGTTGTTGCAACTGACAGCTAAGTGGTTGAGATATTGTTGAGATAAGTTCTATATAATGCTCACTACTTCACTTTACCTAACTTCAATTATTGCTCTCATCTGGTGACTTCTCTCATCTTCTTGGCGATTAGGGTTTTCTTATTGTGTTGTCTGTACAGATTATGTTGTTGATAATCTGATGATGAGAGAAGTTGAGAGTAATTGTTCAGTAGTGTTCTTTGTATTCCAGTTGATCATTTGAATAAATAAGCTTTTGGTTTGGGTACATTTTGTTCTTGATACATGTTCATATTCTGACAAGTTCTTTCTTTTATTCATCTTATATATTCATACCTTTTTTGTTCCTGGTAATCTATTTATGCATTTTTTTCTGTATCATAGTTTCGAGGACGGCCTCAACTGTTAAAGTATTAGATTTGAAGTCAAAAGTCACATGTGTACTTCTTCATATCACATCTTTGATTTGTTTCCATTTTACAATAATTGATGAATTAAAGTTTTCCTTTTGGGATGAGCATAAAAGGGGATTATGGAGCTTATACAGAGCAAATTAATGTAGTTGAGTTTTCTTGTATGATCATATGCTTTGTTAGTAATTGAATTCGAATTGACCATATTCTCTTTTGAGTATGATTATTATGAATTATTTTCTAAGTCATTGTTTAAGCTCCAGCTTGTAACTGATGCATCATTTTGAGCATGATGCGGCCACATATAATCTGGTAAAATTGCGGCGCAATGCATTTTGTGAAACATGAAATAGTATAGTGTTTTTTTGGGTAAACGTAACAAGAGTGTTACATGGGTCGTGTTTGTGGATTAATGGGTTGAATCTAACATGTTTTCAGAAACTTTACATGAACCAACACATGATGCTAATCCAAATATTATTTTAAGCCTATTAATACTCTAAAATTGCAAATTTGCAAATACAAATACACTATGTATAAAACTATTACCCTTAAACTAAAAACCAGGATAAGCATTTCATATTTTACTTTTAAAGTTTGGTATAAATAATAATTGTTTGTTTGGTTTAACATATAAATGATATAAGTAACACATTTAAGGAAACTTTATAAACTCATTGACCCGTTTAGCTAAATATGTTGATGAGTTCCACCCGAAACTAATCTAGACCCGTTTAGACTAATCTAAAAACCCACAAATTTTATGTTAGAACCATGATGAAAAATTCAAACTATGCATGTACAAAAATATGAAAAGTAATCTTCTTTACTTAATTTCATATGAACAACATTCCCCAAGTGACAAACAAAAAGAATGCTCAGATTCGTTTCATAATTCGAAGGATCGAACAACTGTGATGACCCGACATCACAATTTGAGCGTAATTTCTTCATTGCAAAAGAATGATGCACCAGCCGGGAATCGAACCCAGGTCTGTACAGTGGCAGGGTACTATTCTACCACTAGACCACTGGTGCTAAATGCTCACTAAGCAGAAAATCTTTTAAATCAATATTAAGAAGTAAATAAACTATTGCACAAGCAACTTGCAATCTTGTAGATTTTGGTGTATTGATGGTTTACTTCGGACTTGCACACTTTTGAATGTGGCACATAAAAGCAATAATCTATTTAAGTTTCTTGCATTTGGCTTATCTTTATTAGTTGTATTTGGACTACTTATGATAGTTGATAAGTATTGTTTTATTTGTTTTAGAAAGTACATCTATAGCAAAAGAATAAGGTGAATTATGTTTCAACTTCTGTAGACTCTTATTTATCTGACTTAGCATCCTATGCTCCACAACATGATCAGTATTTGTTCTTTACATGGTTGTACAAAGTACACGATGCATCACGTCGCTTGAAAAAAAAAAACCACTAACTATCGACAACCATAAATTTGTGAGATAAACAACTGAGGGACTGTTTTAAAACTAATGTGTTTTTGCACCTTGCATTATTGTTGGAAACAAAGCAATTCTAAATTATACAAGGTACCTCGTTGCATTTCATTTACCCAACACATATATATATATATATATATATATATATATATATATTGTTGCATACACTGATACACATTGCAAGTGCAGCCTTCATATTTTTTTAAAAATGCACACATGCATACATTTGTATCTATATGTGCAAAACATATATATTTTAATTTTTTTTATTAATAATATGAATTGCATGCAAATACCAAAGGTTTTTAGGCTAGCGGTTTCAATGTTTGTACACAATGGTATTCCTCCCCAAGTGGTTGATGGTCCTGCTTCTATGATGAACAAAGGTGTAGATTTAGGAATATGATTAGGATGGTGTGTCTGAGTTAGGCATTAAAAAATAAAACATGACATGGATATCACATTCTGCCTTTTCATTTGAACTTGTAATCCTTTCTTTTGAATCCCTAAGTGTCACATCCCAACCGATGGCGGAAACATCGGAGTGAGACGACAAAGAGATTGCTCATTGCTCACAACGCTAATAATGACAGTATTTAATTTAAAATCAAAATTTCATTTCAAGAATAATTGTCAAAATACAACATTGAAACAAATACAACAATTAAACAAACAAAATACAACAAAATTGATACAACAACATTAACCTAAACGTCTAAATGTGTGTATCTAAGTCCTTGCTATTTGATTTCATAGCATCCTCTTCATCAACCTGTAACATGTTTTAAAATACAATTCAATGCAAAAGTAAAGGCGAGTACACAAGTTTAAGCATAGCATACGTATACGAATAAAGTTTAAACAAATCCTCATGGCAACTATGATTCTACAAAGCATCTACAAGCAGCAATACTACTAGTCAAACCCTTAACGCAATCACGATGTTTTAACATGGCCTCAAGATTACACGATAGAGGGGGATGCGTTACTTCCTAAAGCGCTTATACATGTCAAACGAAGGCTTAAAACAAGTTAATGATTAAAGTATCACATAAAGAATGTCCAAGATATAAGCATCACGTAAGCGTATCAAGTATTCATGTGTATAGGATTGTTTGTGCATTTCATAAAGTTTAAGTGTTGTGGTTTTGGTATAAGTAAACATGTTACACCCAAAATGTTGAGTGTACTCACGGTTTTGCAAAAGCTTCCCTTGTTACTTCCATGAAGGGCTTGGAGGAACACCGAGTTATCCTTCATGAGGAGAACATAGGTTGGTAAGTATTCGAACGATAACGGAGGATTTAGGAATTTAAATATACTAAAGTATGTTATACGAGAAAATAATCATCTAGACTTAATACTCGTTTTTGACACTATAAGACCCATTCGGGTTGATGTGTTTTCATGGGTTAGGTTACCCATTAGAATCGTAACGAGAGATTAAGTACGTAGGTGATGTAACCTAGTACCATGACGGATAATCATTTGATTACCATCAAGAGTTCGGTTAGTAAATATATACATATATTATATAGCGTACATAATAAGTAAATTATAAACATCATGGAAGTTCATAGAAGTCATGCATGGAGGTAGGAGGATAACCTTCCTTTTTAAAACCTCTTTCGTATAGTTCACCAAGGCACAAGTCGTCACAAGGACGACAAGGATGGTCATGAGTAAGTTTAAACAAAAAGTAAAAGACAAAAGTAATCGAAAACATCAAGTGAGTGGTGGATCGAAGGTAAGATAGCCAAGGTTCCAAGTGATCACACTCTACCAACTCAAGTCTTGTTTCGAAACAAACTTGGAAGGATACAACACTTGTGGGTAAAACCCTATTAAAACAAGAAGGTTCTTACACTTTGGACCTTAAATAGGGTGATATTCCTAGTTGGTTTTCCATAGAAAACCTATGGAAGTATTCCCAAAGGTGTTTCAAGTGTGAAGAAGAAGAAAAGTATCAAAGGAGGGAAAAGTGTGAGTTAAAACTCACTTTTGAAACCTTGAATCTTTAGAAGAAGAGAGAGCTTTAGAGAGAAGAGAAGAGATGATTGAGGTGTGAAAGAGTGTGGGAGGAGGTGGTATTTATAGTTGAGGCTGGGGGTTGAGTTAGGTGAATATTAAATGCAAGAAACACAATCCAACAAACACACTTTTGCCTAATCCATGAGCTAAAACAACTTTCTCCGGATTATGTTATTTTTAGTCCTTGAACTTAGTTTATCTTTCATTTCGTGGTAAAACTTGATATTTTCGCATGTTTTCAAGTGTATAATGTATATGTAAGTATATTTTAGCTATCAAATATGAACGTATGAGTATTTGCACGTATAACAAGTATCGGTTTGTATGTAAACACGTATTTAACAATTAAATGCATGTAAGACAAGTATGTATCAATTTTATACGACCAAAGTCTCGGATTATAAGATTGGGAAATGAAATACGAATGCGATACGAATACAAGTTTCCATAAATAGAAATACAATTACACTTTCTAATTAAGGAAAGAACGAAAAACGAGGCGTTACACTAAGAGACGTCCGACTTTCGACAGATGAGAAGTCAGTGATGCAGCATGTTTTCTTTGAAGTAACGTGGGTAAGGTGGAAGACAACTGTAAAAGGTAAAATACGAGCAGAAAAAGAACAACTGATTGTTCAGACTCGTAACAAGGTAAGTAGCCACTCTCAGTATCCATCAAATGTGTGCCCTTGCCAAAGACCTAACCAAAGAAGTTGTAGATGACCAATCAAATGCATGCATTTGTCAAAGACCAAACAGTCGTTATTCTAGAATTCATTTGCACCACTAAAATCACAGTAAATTTGTTAGGGTGACCAATCGTTAGACCTTTGCCCTCTAAAGCTGCCCGCCATTCCTCTAATCTCGCTTCATGCTTTGTTTAGTATCCGCAACTAACACAAGATCATATGCAATATATATATATGCACACACACACACTGCGGAAATGCCCCTGAATCAACTTTGACAACTCATCTAGAACAATCGCATAAAGAAACGGACTAAAAGCAAACCCTTGGTCTAATATTAAAAAAATACCCCCCCCCCCCCCGGGTCTAATATCCACCAGTGACCCAACAAACCCACATCCGAAGCGTATACCACCTGAATAAGATGACCATGCAACTTCTTCATTAGAATAACTCTTGCCATGTTGACCCAACTAATCCTAAAGCAATCGTTGGATTTATAGTTACACTTTTAATATCTGTTGAACCTTCAATAACCTAAATAGATTTTGTGGAAATTATAGGTTTGACAAAGGGGGACTTTTAATATCGGTTAATGTTGACCCAACTATTTATTCCGTGCCCCTTCGCAGGTCTTACAAGAACTTATCCATAAGGAGGACTTTTTTATGGTGCAGATGGATGGGATCAAATAAATTCATGAATGGCGTGGGAGAGGTTCGTTAAGCTGAAAGATCAAGGTGGATTGGGTATCGACAACATAAAAAATGGTTACAAACATACAAGACTTGCCCGAATGCTCTATGGTTTCGTTTCATAAAAATAAATAAATAAAAACGCTCTCATAAAGGTAGAACTAACACGGGTAACTTCCCATTGAACAAAAAACATTAACCGGTGTGTGGAAAAATATAATGAAGACATGTGAAGATCTGAAAACCTTAAATGGAGACCTTTCTGATATGTTTAAATACTCTTTGGAAATGGAATGACAACTTTATTTTTGGAAGATAGTTGGCTTGAACGCGGGTTATTAAAAGAGTGCATGAACTAACTAGAATTTTCGTTCTAGTCCGCGTAACACAAGTCAACCTGGCAGACTCTTGTTACGCATTTTTTTAAACATCATAATCTGTTACTAATAAAAAAAAGTGGTTAGATTCATTCTTGAAATATAATTAACAGAATAGCTAGTATGAATTCACAATAATAAACGGTAAAATTGAAACACATAGATTTACACACCTATAAATATTAATTTTTGATGAATACCTCCTCAAAATGATACCATGGCTGCTTCTCTGGTGATTCGTCAAAATGCATAGTTGAAAATGTCATGATTTGAGATTACTTGTTGTAGTGGTTATCACGTTTGCTTTACACGCAAAAGGTCTCCGGTTCGATCCCGGGCAGGAACATTTAACGTACTATTTTTTTAATTTTTGTTGAAAAAAAAGCTAACAGTTAACAGATTCTATTTTCCAGTTATAACTTGCAGCCACAAGGTTATTTAAGTACAGATTAGATATAGATTTTGGAGATTTCATTTTAAAATTTGAAATTAAAGTTTCAGTGAAGACAACAGCTGGAACTTTAAAACCTTTTAAATGTGAAATTACTTTTACTTTTACAGCCATGCTAAACTTCTTTGTATCACTCCGAAGGGACGATAATCATTGCTCAGCTCGGCTATACATAGAAGTCGGAAGTTCATTAAAGAAAGAGATTAGCTTTTATGAAGATGATGATGATGAGATGGTTATCTTCCACTAAAAAACAGATAAAGTATGATGGGGTCTTTAGATGAGACCCAATTAGTTAGTGATTGAAAAGATTCTGTTGAGGATTGAGGTTTAAATATGATGCCATTATTTATGATGTGTTCCTTAGGAGAAAAATAAAGAATTTCAGGGTGATTCATTGGTTCTCATGATGTAAGTTTAGAAACTTTAGCAAATGATGAAAAATCAATTAAAATGCTCAATCCATGACCCGTGTAAAAGTAAGCGGCTGACAAGAGCGCCGATGAAAATGATTGGGAAAAAATTTGGATTTCTCGACTTGTGACCGACTTATGTCATTTACACTGGCCCCCAAGTTCGTCTTCTGGCCGATGTGGGAGAATTGTTTTCAAACAGCACGTAAAAGTAACTGATTCACTATTATGGCTTCGTTGTTCCCATTTTTCCTTTTTGGGCTCTATTTTTTACACTTCATTATATCATAGTTGTTTACTGGTTTATCACATTTTTTCTAATTGAACACCGTTCATTTTTATATCAGCACAGTTATATTCGTGCCTCATAATAGCCTGATTATTATTGTAACTTAGATGATAATACAAGTGATACAAAATTAGTTCAATTAAGTTTATTCGGACAATGTTTAGCTACAACCTACAATAAGTAAAATACAGTTTACATTTTTTGGGTATGTTAAATTCTCAAATTAAACATTTAGACCACAATCATAATCATTAATTTTTTTGAATTCTTATCTTATTTTAAACTCAAAGATATAAAAACTAGAGAATAAACATAATCAGGTACTTCTGCTTGCTCCCTTTCAAGCCGGCCCGTCAACCCACAAACCAGCAAGTTGTAAACTACCTGGGCTCATTGCAGCTCGATACAGGATTCCGAGCCGAGCTAGCTTGTATATTTTCAAGCTCAATGCGACTAACTATTAATCCTTTACGGCCAGAAAAAAGTACCATCCACAATAGTAAAAAAATTGCATACCAAACACATGAAAACTGTAAATATATATATAACTTCATATTATAAAGGACACCACCACCACCACGCAATTGAGCCATACATTGGCGATCTTACACATACTATATGAGCATAATAACCAAGGAATAAAGCCGATATATCCTACTTTCATTAAATCTCTAGAACTGTAGGGAACTAAAACGGGAAAATAAACATATATGTTGCCAAGATCAACTACCTCCCAAGACTTTGTTGTTTGTCTGCGCAGGTTCATCTTTAACATCACTTGTACCTTAGGGTACAAGTCGTGCAAGCACATTCTGCCATTCTGGATGGATGCTAGAAGTATTAACAGCTTCAGGTAGCATCGTCTGTTCTTCCATCGGGTCACAATTCAGATCCCATTCTTGACCTTTGTTGTTACTACTCTCAACCTTCATTTCCGGTCCAGGCCCAAATCCAAGCCCAACACCGGATCCAGTCCCATTGATAACCGGAACAGGTGATTTCTGAACCATTTCACTGGACTTTGAGATTTCTTGTTCTGCCAGCCGTTTTTTCTTGCGTAGCATTAACGTTTTGAAACGTCGCCTGACTGTTGCGCACACGTTGCAAATGCAATTCGGTTTGTGTTTGCCTTTTCCGCTTGGTGGTTGAATGCAGACGATGCAACTGCAGCCTGGCCGGTGGCGAGGGTGTCTTGTGGTGGGGCCCGCTAACGATTCGTTATGTTCACTACCGTTTTCTCCTAATACTGCCATTGTGGCTAACGCATCCAAGCCCGTGGGCCCTACTTGTTTGGTCTCCGTATTTTCTTCGAGTTTTTGTTTCTTAGATTCTGCAAAGATAAAAGCTAAATCAAAAAGGTTTGATGATGAAAGGATTGTAATTTTAAATTCAAAATAAAGGATTTTGTACCCTTGCTGAATTTAAGACCCTGTACAAATGCTTCACGCCTTTCTCCTCTGGATGCGAACACGAACACCTGGCATATAACCATGCACAAAATCAAACATCAGAAACCATTTATTCATCCCGTTTCTAGAGTTTTTCATGGGTCCCACCTCTAATAATCCTAGTAACATGGAAATGGGTCCAATTAGGGTTGCAAAGGAACCAAACGTTTGGCGGGAGGTTCGTTTGAACGAATATTTGTGTTCGTTCATTTATGTTCGTGAATGACGGTAACGTGTTCGTTTGTGTTTGATAGCTCATTAGTGTTTTCAGTTTTTACATTTTATTTAAATACTTCAAAATACCGACAAATAAAATATTTAATGTCGTATTATATATTCCATTCATGAACACTTCTTTGTGTTAATTTGTTTCAATTTGTGTTCATGAACATTAGTTTCTGCTCATTTGTGTTCATCAACGATCGCTGCCTAAAATTAACAAACAAACACGAACATAAAATCTCATTCGGTAAGTGTTCATGAACAATTTGTGAGCACATATTTCTTAACAAACGAACACAAACAATTGTTCGTGCTCATTCGGTCCGTTTGCAGCCCTAGGTCCAATACAAATAAACAAACAAAATACCTGTTTGGATCCGAAACATTATCAGAGCATGTCCACTTGGAAGGAACGAGAACATCTGAAGGTAACTTCCGCCATTTGGAGCAACTATCGCATTGAACCCATTGTTCTTGTAACCTAAAGAATGGTATAATTGTGAGAAAAACAAAGATTTTGTTCGAAGAAATGCATAGCATGGACCCAACAAGAAGTTTTCTAACACAGTTATGTGTCCTCTTGAGACAAGTCAACGTGCTTATAAGCAAGTTTGACTTCAATCACAACGAAAAGGGTCCTCACGAACTCAATGTCTTGAGTCTTACAAATGATAAAACTGAAGTTATGATATGGTTAAACAATTTACAAGAAAAGAAATAATATTAAAGAGATAAAATGTGAACAAACTAATCATATGTTCTTTTCAAAAAAAAAGTATGCATGTTTGACTGTGGAGTCGACCGTAAGACCTTCAACTTGGGTTACTACCAATTAATTCATACGAATTCCTTTTAATAGTCTTCAACATTCATAAATATATATTTTTTTAAAAGATGTATAGAAGAATCCTTACTGGGCTGCATTAGTTGTGAACATGGTCTTCTTGCCAAAAACCGGCGGTTCCTGAATAAAACCACACACGATAAACCCAAAGTATATATTATAAATTTGACCCATTTACTTAAAAATAGGTCCATTCAACTTATTTTTTCTTTTCCTTATTACTCTAAAGGATCAAAAGGGTAATGCAAAAAGAAAATGAGTCAAACGGGTCGAGTGTCTCCTGGATTGTGCGCATAAACATCCTAAATCAATTTAATCAAGAAAGATTATCCATGAAATAATACAAACTCCTGTTAGGATATTTAAACCACTAATTGTTTATAAAAATAAAAAATAAAACTTTTTGAACAGGAAATGTTTTAGGTCAGCCAAAACCGATTCGTATAAAAACTATCCGTATTGGCTTGAACTCGTTTGACCCGTTAATCAACTCTACTAACACGTCGACCCATATTTACGCCATATGCTTACATCATATTCTTCCAATTCACAATTCTCTATCATGACAACAGTCGGTTTGGAAACAGGTGGGCGGAGATATTCTTGCGCTTCTTCCCAAGTAAACTTGAGCTCCAAGGCGTCTTCACTGTGCATGTGCAGTCTCTTGCTTTTCGACCCGATGTTTCGCGTCTTTTTTTTCTCAGATGACTGCACTGAATCCCAGTTACTGGTGTCTTCTTGCTTCATATTCTTTGCCAAAAATGGAACTTTAATAAGCGAAAGTGAACTAAAAAGACCAAAAATATAACGAAAAGAAAACAAAGGCCCTACTGTTGGCAAGTTTCCGTTGTCGGTACAAGTAAGAGCTCCACCGTTAACGGGGTTAGGAAGCGCAGGTGCGTCTGCAAGAACCGTTGCCTTTCGACACCCTATTACAAGTTTATCTTCTGGATCTAATCGACTAAATATCACTGCACAAATATAAATAAAATGACAAATTTAAAGAAAAGATGAAGTCAAATAATGAAATACAAGGTAAGCTCATCAACTACTTGCAAATCAAATATTACAAGAAAGACAAAAGATTAACAAAAAAATGTGTAGTAGACGACGTAATCTTGGTTTTAAAATGCGTGATGCGCTCCAGTGTGTTTTGATCCCAAAAGCCGATGCGCGATGCGCAATACATGATGTGCGCGCATCACGTATGCGAGGCGTTTGTTATTTAAAAAATTATTTATAGATAGTATTTTAACTAGTTAACTTTAAACACTAAAATTTAGATATTAAAGTAAATAAATACAAAATATAGCTCTAGTACCATCAAAGAAGTTAAATATAACCAAAGAAGTTAAATATAACCAAAGTAAGCGTTAAACTCTTATGTGTACAAGTAGTCTATGCAGAAGGTACAGGTAATCTATGTAAGAACTCACTTAACAGCTTCAACAGCTCATTGTACAAACTTGTTAAGCACATTGTACGATTTTACTCTATAGTGGTTGGTTTCAGGAAAATGTGCACATCATGCGAACGCATCAGAAGCGCATTATGCGATTTAGAGCGCATCATGTAATCGCACCACATCGCATCACCTGATGCGATCTCATCAGCGCATGGCGCATTATGCGTGCATTTTAAAACCAAGCGCGTAATGCTAACTATTGGTGAAAATGATGATCAATTAACTGAGGAAACGATCGATACGGGTTCAGTTTTATCTCTTAACAGATCATACATGTATATTCAAAGAAAATGGGTTGATCAACACACACATATATATTTATGGATAAATGATGTTGCGGTCGAACCAGATCCATCCTGTACAAAATTACACAACACTAACTTTACCTACAAAAATAATCTTATTTGCGTAACGACAGCCATAGATACCTCAGTGGTGATGAAAGGATACCTGTGTCGCCCGCTTGCAACTGCATGTTCTGTATGCACGGGGTGACACCTTCTAGAACATACATGCGGCTGTTATTATTGGGCCAAAATCTGAACTGAAACGTCCATTCTTTCCCTTTTATATCCCGGATCTTTAGCGGTACGCCTTCTGATTGATTAATGGGCGGGAAATACGCCTGCACCAATATTTGATTATCCGAGATTTAGAGCCCATGATAAACTGATAGAAATAAGTAAAACAAGAAGAAAGTCAAAGTCAACCCACTTCGGCACATGCTTTAGGCAGGACTAAACGACCGATTCGACCCGCATCACTTGCACTCAGAATCTTCTCAAATAGTGGAGTAAGGGTGCAGTTGGAGTTTAAGCTAAACGACAACGTTAAGGTGAACAGAACACACGTATTTTCTAAAAGTATGTGAACAAAAGTATTTATAAATGTTTACGTATACTAGTGGCGGATAAAATTGGGTGGGTCGAAAGGTCAAATTGAATGGATTAATATTCGTTGTGTTTTATCTCAAATGGCCAATTTAATTATTTTGAGTAAAATGCCGTTTTCTTCCGCATCTGGATCAAAGAGGTCTATAATCTTGTCATTTCATCCGGCTCGTTAACTCCATTCATTTCTCTCTGTTAAGTTATGGGTATTTCCGTCTTTTTCGTCAACTTAAAGGGCAATTTGGTCTTTTTCACTTTATGCATACTCGCTGGAGATGTATAAAAAAGACTGAATTATCCTTTAAGTTAACAAGAAGACGGAAATACCCCTGATTGACGGAGAAAAATGAATGGAGTTAACGAGCCGGATGAAAATGACAAGATTTTGCGGAGAAAAACAAACCTTTGGACGAAAGTCGCAAAACTGGCCAAACCTCAAGGGACGAAAATGCATTTTACTCTAATTTTTTTATTGGCTAAACTGGTAAAACGAGTCAAGTCATTTTTATTGGCAAAACCAAATACCCAACCAGCCAGACCCACTCATCTTGCCACATTTACGTATATTTATGTGTACATGCATGCAAATATAGAATATAACAAAGGATACTCTCCGTGTATTTGCGACAATTCTTGGTCGGTCATCTTTGGCCAATATCTCGGAAGCAATTGAGTGCGGCCTCGACCTTCACCTGGAGGTCTGCCAACTCGGTTATCCGGTCCTAACGACATCCCTTTGTTTGACTTTGACCGTATTTTCAACTGCTTCAGAACCACCTGGTGTGACTTTTGCTCTGTTTTCAATGAAGGAATGTTTTCATGTGCAACGCCATTAGACATTGGGAGTACGGAAAAGCCCAAAGATAGTTGAGCCGGTGGTTCAAAAAGCGAGTTTGACCCAGAATTTGGTTTGTTGTTATTGGGTTCCGTAGATAAAGGTAATTGGTTTGAAAAGATTGTGGATAATGGTGACAAGCTTTTGAAACTAGAGCCAGTATCTTTAGAAGAATTTGAAGATGTGAATTGATGTTTCTCTAATCCGTCGGTTAATGGTGTAATGTTATTTGTTCGGTTGGTAAATACGGAGGGAAGCCAACTGCCAGCAAACCGAGAGAAGCCATTTGGAATCTCGTTAATCGGCTGAAATAATTGATACATCCAAAAATGAGATTCACAATTAGGAAATATAGAAAGAAAGCGTAAATGAGAAAAATATAAGTTTTGTGACAGCCAGAGAGAAAAAATGGCATGACACAAGAAGTTATTTTTGTAAGCTTAGATTACGGTTTTGTGTCTTATCTAAAGCTGAATGCATGATATTTTTTTCGTGGTAAAGGACATAGTACCTGTTTTAAGGGTTGGGCCCTTATGCAATTTATACATGATATTCCTCCGGAATCAAGGCATTCATGAAGATATTTTGAAACAACACATCCACAATGAACAGGCTGCAATGGAAAATTAGTAATTAAAATGAACAAAAAGAAAAAAATGGTGACCTAAAATTAGCAGGATAAAAAGTTACCTTATCACAATATTTGCATTCTCTCCAACCCGGTTCATTGAGGTGGAATCGTTCACAGTAGCGTACATGATCATATTCAGTTCTGCACTCCACAGAAATTATACAAAAACTAATTAAAACCAAAACAGATATCAAAAAAGAAATAAGATGTTTTGTGAAAGAAAAAAATAGCACAGAAAAGATGTCATGATACGAAAAAAAAATGGTGGCATATTTTGCATTATTGTAAATCCTGATACAAATGGACTCAATAAGGAGTTTCACATGATTTGCACTGTTCATAATTGTAGCTTCTGCAACAAAGATGGTACATTTGATTGAAGATTTTGCCTACCTGCAGAACATATCACTCGCACACACCGTATAAGTTCAACGACGCAAAAACAGACCATGTTACATAGAGGGGGTAATTTCATCACATTCATTTACGAATGGGTAACTTGGGGTTATGTTTTATCTCGAACAAGTCAAATGGGTCAAAGCGAAAAAAATAGCTAAAAGGGGGAATGGGTCAAATGGGTAAAAATAGGTCCCGAAGTGTATTTCTGATACATATTACATACAGCCTCCAAAATTTTATCCAGAATGCTACTATATTGTTGTTAATGACTGATTTTTATAATCATCTTTAACCATCTATTATTTATAAATAAATACATAAAAAAATTTGGACACGAAAGTAATATAGAACAGCCCGACTTGCCCATGTTGCCGCCTTAGTATTAAATGTGAGCATAGTTGTTAATGGCGGATAACGACGAATAACAATACGGTCCCTATATGCTACATAGCGAATAGCGATAAATAGCAGGCGTTATTTTATAAATAGTGATACACTAGAAAAGAATTTTTATTTAAATTTATGTGTATTATATCAAAATACCCTAGTAAGGTGGGGTTCGGCTACAAAGTCCATTTTTCCTACAAAGTGTACAAAGTCATAAAACATCATAATTTCAGCCATAAAACACACTCAAAACCCACAAATAACAAAGTGAAGATCACTAAAACACAATATCCGAACCATAACAGTCCATAAAAACTTCAAACACACTATCGTAGAACTATGAATATAAAACACAACATGATAATCGACATAAAACACATCAATGTTACTCATTCGATAATCAAAGCCTTATCATCCAAAACACAACACAAAACCCACAAATATGGTGTTTTAGTAATCTTCACTTTGTTATTTGTGGGTTTTGAGTGTGTTTTATGGTTGACATGATAGTGTTTTATGACTTTTTACACTTTGTAGGAATAAAAAGACTTTGTAGCCAACTCCCACCCTACCCTAGTATATATGCTATTTTACATGTATATTCAACAAAAACCTAAAATCCAGCTATTTTATAGCTATATTTAATTGCTATTCATATTTAAAAAAGATGAAATCCTGCTATTTATGGCTACATACCTTGTAGCGACCCTCGACCTATACGCTACGCTATTCGCTATAGCGTCTGCTATTGACAACTATGCATGTGAGTGTGTGATCTAAGTCCTATTGCGACGGGTATTAATAGAATGTTAATCATCACCGGGGCAAGGTATGTCGGATGCCTAAAAATCCCATTTCATTGTATAACTTAAAACCTACAAAATCTAACTTTCCTAATACAGCAGATGTAAATCATGCTTCTTGATAGTATCCTACGCATCCTCAAATTTCACTAAAACATACATTTCGTTCAATTGTATCTCATGCATTAAAAGTTAGAAGTTGTGTATTTTGCCAAAAATAGTCTCTAGAGCAAAAGGATCCATAATAACCAAGAAAATATAAGAAAAGGTCAACCTACGGTTAGAAATTATGAATATATAATGCTAAATATCAACAAGACCATACTCTTGGTCAAAATAATTTGTTTTAAGGGCATCACTCTAAGTAGTTAAATCATTTAGTTTTTTTTTTTTGCCACAACCAACCTTCGTTCTTGCAAAAGAGCCAAAAAATACTATTACTTTTCAAATACAGATTATTTTAGACAAATCATATGAATATGTAGGTACAAAAGCAACCATCTCAGGCTTTGGGTTTTGTTCAATTTGCTCATCCTTGTGGGAATCTTTTTTTTTCTTTTTGCATATAAAAACAAATTGTATATGTTTTGCAAAAAAAAAAAAACAACCTTCTCGTTACTTTGACGTCTTTTATCATATAAGGCTTTTTTTTCTCATTGTAGTAGTATCTATTCAAAGGTTCATTTACAAAGCAAAACAATGGAAATATCATACCAACCAAAGAAAAAATAGCAAAACGTCACCTTCACATAAACATTATAACGGTATGAAGATACTTATCCGCAAGACTATTATGTCTTAGCTTTTCCGCCATCAATACAGGCAGTTAAATTTATCGAGTGATGTTTAGCTTTTCCGCCACAAACCAACCGTCATTCTTGTCAATACCCCATAAACAAAACAGCATGTTTTGCAAATATAATGTAGGCACAAAGACGATCAATCACGCTTGGTCAATACCTTATTTTCGTAAAATAAACATATAGCTTGCAAAAATGAGTATTTTTTGACAAATTATGAGGACACAAATATATCACTGTTGTCTGCAATTACGCTTAATTTGCGACAGATTGTGAACATACATATATATATATATATATCAACACGAAAACGACACGGTTTATTTAAAACAAACAGCAATCTTGGAACAACAATGGGGATTCTAAACTCCAATATCTGAATTCCTACATAAGTATATAACCTCATGAACATAAACCAACACCTGCACATCAAAACAATGAAGGGTAAAATGGGAACAAAAAGATCCATACCCACAAGCAGAACAGAGTGTAGCAACACCACCGACTTTCATGGGCCACCCTCTCTTCCATTGAGCAGTAGTCGTAGCCCCACACAATTCATTCATGCAAATCTTCACCGGCAACAACGACATTTCACCCCCAAATCTCTCCAATCAAACCCCTACACATGCAAGCAGAAAACCCCAAATCAAAACCCTAACAAAAATCCCCAATTTCCTTCACAATTACCAGATCACAACCCAACAATCAAATATTCAAACCCATCAAAATTCCAACTTTAAACAACACAAATCGAAGTCAATAATTGAAGTCAAAATTACGCATGCACACATACTTATACAATGGTAACGGATTCTGTTACCTAGTTGGTGACGGCAGTTGACGGCGGCGGACGGCGGTTTGACGATAGATTGAAGTGGTGTTGAAAAACGAAGAAGAGAGAGAAAGAGAAAGCATGCATGCACGATGCTAAAAGGGTTTGGGGTAATCTTGTTGATCAGATGAAGGGTCTTGTATGTAAAGTTATTGAATTTATAATTGGGGTTTGTTGTTGTAAGGATCTTTATATTATTTTCGACACGCTACGAGGATTTCGGGGATTCTTATGAAATATTTCTTTTATTCTTCGTGTTTGGTTTCTTATATATATTGACTTAATATAGACAGACTTTGAAATTTTTGTTATGGCTATTCACATATCTTAAAAGTTATTTTGACACTTTTATATGTATACCATATGTATAGGTGTATATAAGGAGTATCACATGTTAGGGAATATCTTGTACAATTAGTATACATTTATATGAGTCATGTTTTTCAAGGAAATGTCAGTTTTGTGATCAGTATGCGTTTATATGACATGTATACATGTCAAGTAAAGCCAACCTTCTCGTGTGACTTGAATGTATACGAGTCGTATACTTGTATATGACTCGTATATAAGTTGTACATATGACAATGTACACTATGTTCTTATACTTATTTGAAAGATGATTTTCAAGTGACGATTGTTATGAAAAAAAATTATGTGTTGACGGAGCTACATACATAAGTTTGTTTTCTTATGAAAATGTTCAAAGAGAATGATTTTGTGATAATTTTGTTTGTAGCTACCAACAATAAGTTTATGCGTGGCTAAGTTGTTACTGTGATTTGGTTTTATGGTTTGGGTTATTGGACATTTAAAAATTATAACTTTTTACTAGTGTTGGATATGACATTATAGCATGTTAAATTATTAAACAGCATGTGCGAACTTTAGAGATATAATAATAGAACACGAGGTGGGACTTAGAAGAAAGTTTTAGAATTTTATAGCGTTGTAACATATTATAGAAAGTGGTGGGTATTTAGCAAACAACTAAGATCCGTAAACCCAAATACATGAACTCATGTCACCAACCCAAACTTTCATGTTTGATTGATTTTAAACTAAAACATAATTGCAGTGTAAGAAGACCGAAGAATGTTTGAAAGTGGTAGTTTTAGACTTTTAGATCATTTGAATGAATATGTCTTGATGATTTTATGATATGTAATTAGTGGTAGTTTGGTATGCATAGAATGTGATGCATTTTGAAAAATGAACCGATTTGCAATATGGGTTTTAATCATTGGTTGCTGAAATATCATTGCATGTTGTGACAAAGGTCAATCTTATGGACGGCATAGATGAGGTGTTTAATTGTTGTGTGTGATTAATTGGGAATAAAGAAATTACGTCAACATGGCCGGCTCAAGGGTTTACAAGAGGTGTTAGTGGTTGTGGCATATGGTATGGCAATTTCCTTTTCTTTTTTTTTTTGTTATTTTTTATTTAAATGTTATTGTTATTGTAAACCATTTTAAACATTTTAACTCTAAGTTTAATAAACATCCACTCCAGGTACCAATCGTTTTACCTTTGAATAAGCAGTGAGGACAAAGATCGTAATTTCTCATACACAAGGATCAAATCCATAAACACCTATACCATAAAGGATCAAATCCATAAAACACCTATACCATAAAAGTATTGTATAATTCTTTCTCAAAATATATAAGCACACATATAAAAATAGTAAATGTATACATATATTGATTAAGAGTTTAGTGTTGTATTTAGGTTATCGATGTAAACTTTATACCATTTATTTTGTTGATAAGAAGACATGCTAAACCAATGAGTGTTATGATTAAATGATCCTTCTTACAAACAACTACCAGTATATTGAAAATAAACTTTAAGATTATCTAGGGATGAACACTAACATTACCTAGGGATGAATAAATATAAAACTTAATAAATAGTAACATTACCTAGAGATTAGCAAATGATACTGGTACTGGTATCGAACTGACACCGGTATCGAATCTACCAAACCTGATATATTTTTGGTACCGACTTTTTACATTTTCGGTATCGGGATTTACCGGTTTTTCCATTAAATACTGGTACGTGTGTAACATTCGTCGAAAAATGGGTTTCCAAACCCGCTTCGTATTAATCAAATATTCAGTTATAATTTTTCGTTGCGTATTTATTGCTCAAATAAATTTTAAACAATACATAATTAATAAATATATTAGAATTTAAAAACCATAATTTATAAATAAGAATAAATAGTGAGAAAAAAATAAAATGGGACGCCGGTTTCGAACCCGGGTCACCCACAAACCCAAACACACAACACACCACTCCGCCACACACTGCTGTTGTGATAATCAAGGAAACAAATAAGACTTATAATAAAACCCGAAAATCAAAACCGGACATCAGCGAGCCAGAACTCGCAATCACCGGAAAATCCGGCAATCCGCGATTTTGGCCAAATCCTTTTAATTGAAAAGCACAATTTAATCCCGATGTCGGTTATAACTGTTGCCGGCAGTCAAATTCCGTCATAACCGACGAAAATCTTCAATCGCGAACCTTGACTCAATTCAAACCCAATTCAGCCTGTTTCCACTATAAATACCCACTTGAACACTCTGGAAATCCTTTTGCTCAGAACCACGATCGTTTCCGAAGCTTTATTCATCCCAAAACACGTCGCCGGAGATATTTTGCATTCGCCGGACTTTCACCGGAAAACAGAGGCTTACTTCAAATCGGTAAAATTCTCGACTCTTTTGTTTGTAATCAATTATTCGGCATGTCTTAACTTTAATCATTCAACCAGAATCTGTTTCAGACTACGCCGCCGGAAAAACCCACACTCACCGAATATCACTGAAAATCCGAAGTCTCACTGTCGATCGGTATAATCAACTAAACCTTTTGATATCTCTTGCTCAGTAACTTAATTTCATAACACAAGGATCTAAACTGTCAAACAATTCACTCAGCCGAGAGTCATAAATCAGAGCCGACGACTCTTGCCGGAAATTTGAAGTAAACGCTCTGTTTTGGTACATTCTATTCCTTAATTTCGTTATCTATTTCATTCCAACCAATTATAAGTTTTGATGATCGATTTAAACAAAACAGTCGGATTTCACTGTTCTGTGTTCTTATAAACGAAGAAGATGAAGTCGCAAATAAGTATTAGTATAATTAAAATCAGAAAACTAAACGGTTAGACACACAGTCCAGCGGTGGACAGTATGCAATTATAACGTTCAAGTCCCGAGTTCGATTCGTGTACGTATCCGGTTCCAGCAATAAGAAAACATTTTTTTTCTTTCTTTTAAGTTTAACAGAACACCTCTCAGATAGTACCTAAGTTTAATATAAATCTTAATTTAAATGGGTTAGACACCCAGCCCAGTTGGTTGGGCTGGGTGCCAATCAAAGCAATGGTCACGGGTTCGACGCGGGTTATACGCACCGGTTCTGCCCAGATTTTAAAACCCTTTTAAAATAACTAATTTCTGAAATATTCTAGTTAGTGTATAAATATAATTAAATCTGAGTTTATTTCGGTTAGACACGTAGCTCAGTTGGTAGAGCTGCGTGCACGCATACGAGAGGTCCCGAGTTCGAACCTCACTCAGCGCATATAAAAACACAGTCCGACCGATCAACGGTCAACGGTCAAACGGTCAACTTTTTTTTATTTTCTTTTTTATTTATTTAATTGAAAAATCATTTAAAATACTTAAAAATAAGATTTTTAAAGTTAGAAAATTTCCTTAAACTCACAAAAATAAATCTAAAAATCTCATTAAGAGTACTAATTAAAAATATTAATCTCAAATAAAATCCATTTATTTACCGAATCATTTCGTTATTATTTTAGGTTAGTTTTTCCCTCGTCGATCAAATCCTAAAATTCGTGCGCATCCAACGTCATCAAAGAACGCACCCAATGTGAGTGAACCTCTATCAATTCCCCGTTTTAATCATGTTTTGGGGTGTATCATGTGTCGTTTAATCCTTTATTATATTTAAACATTTGTGCATACATCATATCCGTGATCAAATGTGTATCAATTGTTGTGTGGATTATATGTAGTTTGGATTTATCATTTTCAGTGCACGCATTTCATTAGGCCCATCAGTTCCCCGTGGGAGACGGGTTGAGCATCAGGTGTCTCATAAGATCGGCTCCGTTTGATTGAGCCTTGATCTCACATTCATCATCATTCATATCATATACTCATCCAAAGTGGTTTGTGTTTGTTTACTTATATATGTTTGCTCACATGTGATTATTGCACAAATTTTCCATATTAAATAAAACAAGAAATTAATAACAATGTTTCATCAAGGTTCACTCGCCAACTTTTGTTGACCCAAAATATCCCCCGTTTTACACATGATACAGGTGATCCAGCTGATGCAAGAAACACATAGGAGGCCTAGAAGAATAAACCAGTTTAAGCTTTGGATTATTTACATAGTTTCATTTCCTTGTATTTGTATGAATTTTGATTTGGATATTTAAGTTGTAATTTGAATTTAATAAATATGAAATATTTTAGTAAACATCATGAGCTTTGGTGATAACCCAATTATGCCCCGACTCTTATTCCGCTGCGGGTCGGGGTGTGACATCGTGCCAGTACCGAGCCATATTGGGTATATTAGGTAGCGGTAGCAGTACCGGTACCCACTTTTGGGATTTTTGGTACTGGTTTTGGTACCTGTTGGTACCGAGCTCATCCCTAACATCACCTTTGAGCTCATGCCACGTAACAACACAAGTAATTGCACCATTTTGATTTCATTTCATACACGTGGTAAGTAAATTATATTTCGCTTGAATGAGGTTTTATGTACACAACTTCTTTTATCTTTCTTTTTTGTCTTTTTTTTTGTAATGCATGAATTGTAGCATGTAAAATTAACTTGGATACTAAATTATTGATGAGCAAATGGTATCAAATCCTGTAATAAAACAGTATCGTATTGGTATCAATTTTACTATACCAAATCATTTTCGTTACTAATTTGGTACCCACCTTTTGGTGTTTTCAAAATCGTACTTTTGCTTCGACACTGGTCTGGCTTCATATACCATACTATATTGTACCTAGCATTTTTGGTGCCGGTACCTAATTTCACTTATTTTCGGGATCGGTACTTTCGGCGTCGTTACCGGTAGCAAGCTCATTTACCACGTCAGTACCGTAATAACTAACAACTGAACTGAAAACAACCGAATTTTCAATGTGTAGGACCTGTGGGTCATACTATTATATATAAGATTATTTAAAATCAATTTTTATGACAGAATGACTATCGTTACTACGTCATTTTTATGTATGTTTTGATATTCGGTATCTACTTGCCATTGTCGGCATGCGTTTTGCAGACATTGGATCCCCACCGCAACGCGCGCGGCCGAAAATCAACTAGTTTCTTTGAATATATGTATTACATTAATATCCCGAACGCTTAATATATGTCGTCATGAATGTAACAATCATATATGCCACGTTTGATCCTACATTTAATCACTAAGTGGTGGCAGATATACACGTGTATAAAATTCACTATATCCTACATTTAATCACGAAGTGGGACGGATATACACGTGTATAAAATTCACTATAAAAGATTGATCCTATATTTAATCACGAAGTGGTAACAGATATACACGTGTATAAAATTCACTATAAAGCCGTGTTGATCCTTCTTATATAGTCATGATATATTATGTATACATATGTAAACTTTAGTTGAGGCATATGTCATGTTACTTGGAACACTACCCATATATCAGTTTTAATCATAGTTTATACATTACCTGACAAATTAAGGTTATGCTAATAACGTAGGGTGCTCGAGTCCCGCGCATTGGTGTTACGTAACAATTATGTATGTAGAGTTACATGTCAAGTCTCGCTAAATTACATTTTAAGAAGTTATATTATATATATTTTGAATTTTCGTTCACACTTGAGTTTAGGCAAGTCATGATATGAGTTTTATTTTCCACTTTCTGGAGGTATTTTTTTTTCTTTTGACAATGTTTATTTCTTTTGATAAAACCTCGCCAGACAAACAAGCTTAACCATTTCATTTTGGGTTGATATAGGCACTTTAAATATTAAGATGGGTAAGATGAGTCCAAACAAAATTAGTCACTAGAATTAGGATAGGTTGTTAAGTGTTGTATAAAAAAAATGTAGTAGGTCAGAATGGATATAAGATAAAACCTATGTGGGTCAGGATGGTTAAAATCACTTAACTAAGTAATAGGATGAGTTTTAAGATATGTATTTAAAATAATTTGTGGGTCGAGATGGGTATTACGTTGGATAGGTGGGTAAGCGTAAACCCCAGATGAGCATCAATCAACAATTAGAGTACATCTCCATACTTCTCGTAGATTTTAACCTTCACAGCTGTGACTTCACGAATCGCCCCATAGGACTCTCCTATCATTGTTCGTTTTAATTTAAAAAATTAAAACAAAAATAAAAAAAATATTAAAATTAAAAAGAATAAAAAACAATCCAAAAAAAGTTAATAAAATAAAAACATCAATATTAAAATTAAAATAATAAAATCAAAATTTTCCCAAAAAAAACCAAAAAATTTGAAGAAAAAAAATAAAAAGTAACTAAAAAATATAAAATTAAAAAATCTAAGAATAAAAAAATAAAATTTTAAAAAACAAAAAATAAGAAATATAAAGATAAAATTGTTCCCAAAAAATAGAAAAAAATTAAACAAAAATAAAAAAGAAAAACTAAAAAAATAATATATAAAACTAAAGAAAAAAATCCAAAAAAATTAAAAATTAAAAATAAAAATATTTATAAATATATATCAAAATTTACAAAATAAAAATATTCCAACAATTTAAAAAAAAAACAAAAAAAGTTAAAAATTAAAAAAATAATAAATTTAATAAATCAGCAAAAAAATAAAGTTTTAGAGAAAAGGGATAACTTATAACAACTAATTAACTTTCTAAAAAGAAACCTCTATTTATTTTAACAATGGAAAGAGAATTTGTGTTTTACAAGAGTGGCTAGTGTTGGAGAAAATGTGTTCAAATGTATATTTTTTTAATTTTTTTTGTGTTTTAAATTTTCTCTTATATTTAATACATACATATATATATATATATATATATATATATATATATATATATATATTTATTTATTTATTTGAACCTTTTCAAACTTTAAGATTTAATTTTTATTTTTTTAAAATTTAATGATTTTTTATTTCCTAAATAATTTAGAATTTTTTTTATTTTTTATTTTTTTCTTAATTATTTTTATTTTTAAATGTTGATTAATGGATTTTTCTAATTATTTTAGATTCAAGTTTCATATTTTTTAAAAGTTTTTTTACAAATGTATATTTTATTTTATTTGTTGTTAATTTTTAAAATTTTTTGTTTTGAATTTTTGTATTTTTTATGATTTTTGTAGATTAAAATTTTTCAATTTTCTTTTAATTTTTCTGATTTTTTATTTTTAAAATATTTTTATTTTTTATTTTTTAGAATTTTTACTGATTTTTCATATTTTTTAAAATTTTGATTTTTCTATTTTTTCAGGATTTTTAAAGTTTTTTTTTGATTTTTTTGTTTTTTAGATTTAAGTTTTCATTTTTCTTGTAATTTTTAGTTTTTTTCATAATTTTTTGATTTTTTTTAATTTTGAATATTTTTTATTTTTATTTTTTATCGAAACCCATCTTAACCCAAATCTATCTTAACCCAAACCCATTCTTACTTTTTTATTAATAAACTTATCCCAACTCAAACAAATCTTAACCCAAACGTATCCTAACCCTTACTAAACTTGCTCAACCCATTGAGTTGCACTGATCGAATTTTTTTGTATACCTGGTTCCGGGTATGGAACCGGGTTCGGGTACGACCAGGTTCTAAAAATTCGGGTATTGATAATACTCGGGTCGGGTCGGGTCCGTCCGGGTTTTAAATAGAAAATGCATACCCTATATACCCGGGTTCGGGTAGGGTCCGGGTCAGATTTTCTAATACACGAGGTTCATAAACCTTATTTATGGGTTTGGGTAGAGTTCGGGTATGCCTCGGGTAGGGTTCAGGTATTGATTGGGTTTCACATAAAACATACAAATAAGAAAAAAGTGACTCAATTTGTATAAATTCCTAGATGCCCCTTGTCTATGTTTCAATGTTGCAACCACAATACACCACTATTACTTGATTGAATCGATTAGCAAATGGGTACATAATCTTTCTTGCATTAAACAAGAGACCATTACAGTTTATACCAGAACTTGAGCTTTCAACTTCAGTTGCAATTTAATTAATCTATAAAGCAAGTTACACTTTAGAGACATTGAAGGTCACTAATTCACTATGCCCAACTCAACGATTATAATCTAAAATTCATCAAAACATATAAAAAAAAAAAAATAAACATGTGAACAATTTGCTTTCATTCTCAACCTTTTCATGTTCATTAAAATAATTTAACAACAATACTCACTAGCAGTTTATTAACCTCCGAATTCATACAAAGTTCTTCCTTGCCTCTTCAAAGCATAGAAAACATCGAACCGGGTATAGGAAACCCGGTTACAGGTATTTGGAAACCTGGTTCCGGGCATGCTTAAAAACCGGGTACAAAAAATCCCAGTTACGGGTTCGGGTTCAGACGCAAATATGTATACCGGATCATACCCTATGGGTAGGGTCAGGTTCGGGTTCGGATATAAAAACCCGGGTTTTATAATGCCTGGTTCTTGGTTCTTTTCGGGTCCGGGTTCGGGTTTTTTGTGCACCACTACGAACCCACCCATTTTCCAACCCATAGATAAAACCATAGACAAATATTCACATATCTTGAAACAAAATATATTTTGATAAAACTTATATCATATGGTTTTTCATGTTCATTTGTTTAGCTTTAATTGAACAAGCGAACAATTAGAAACATGTAACAAAAAGGAATTTTCTTGTTCATGTACGTATTTTAAAAAATGAATGTGTACGTATTTGTTTATGCCCGTTCGTTAATATTATAATTAAACAAAAACATATGTAGGTGAACGAGTACAAGTTAATGTAATGAAACAAAATATATGAAGAAAATCAAGCTTGTGTTCGCTCGCTCAGTATGTCGGTTTTCCAAGTCTTGATTTTGTAATTTTTCTAGGATGATGGGTTGGTGTACAATAAGTCGGTTGGTGTTAAATATGAATTAATATGTAAACAAACGTAAAGAGTAATTTGTGTCCTTTATGTATTACCAAAATTATGAAACATACCTTTTTAAAAAATAACTCAAGATTATGTCTAAAATTACTATGTTATGTAACAGTTTATACCCTTTAAGGCTTACTGAGTTAAGAAACTCAATTAATCTCGATTTAACTAAGGGTAATTTCGTCCATTCACATGCTATTGACTCAAAAACCCATTTATACCTATTTGACCAAAATCCCACCCTTTTTCTCTCTCTCTCTCTCTCTCTAAACTCTATCCTTATCTCTCTCACACACAACACACAAACACCATTGATAATGGATCAACTAAAGATGATCATGTAACTATTTGTTTGTTAAATGTGATTCTGTTTTATTCTGAATAGGAGCAGGGCGACAATCATAAAATCAAATCTGAAACTCATTTTACTCTGCACTCCCCGTCGTTGTCTTCTTTGTTCACAATAGAAAACAGAAGACGCCATCTGCACCGCCAGCCCGTCCTTGTTTCTCCACCGTTTACAGGTTGCGACAGTCTACCACAAGGTTCGACTTCAACTTTCTATTACCGTTTACTTGTTTGGTGAATGATTAATTCTTGTATTTTGGTTAATTTTGTTTTTGTGTATGGGTGCTAAAGTTCTTGTACAAGTAGTTTTTTAAATATACCATGACGCAGATGTACCAATGGATATAAAATTCTTGTACAACATGTTTCATAATTTTGGTAATACGTATAGGACATGAAGTATAATTTACATGAAGGTAAGTAATTTGTTAATATGTAAATGCCCGAATGATACATGGATTCATTTTGTTTGTCTAAACAAATGAACAAAAAATTGTGTTAATATTCGTTTGTTAAGTTAATGAACATAATATTTGTTTGCTTGTTTATAAATAAACAGACATGTACGAACTTCTTGCCAAATAATTCATTGAATGTTCAGTTCTTTTACATGGCTATACACAAAGCAATCAATGCCGATAGCCTAAATTCAAATGACTACATGATGATGCTAAAGGTCACAACAAAGCCATGTTTTATGACCACTTGGCTACCTAAATCACAAGCCTCATTGCAGCTCTTCATATGATTTTTCATCTAAGATATACATTATTGTCACGTTAATAAATTAATTTTCTAAACCTTATCTATTTCACGATGACGACCATGGTAGTATGCCAGTGTCCATACTTTTGTTTTAACTTTCTCTATGGCTTGATTATGTTGTTTAACACTTAATGGTCGTCATTTTAGAGTGACGTTTTTATTGTTTTTGTATGTCTTTTTTTTCTTCTTGTTGTTTGTTATACTAATAACTATATTATAAACCTGTGTATTATAACAGATTGTACAAAGGAAACTTATATAATTTATAAATTTGTAAATACTTCTTGTGACTAAAATTAAATAATATAATAGTAAAAAAAAAATGAAAAGCTACAGTTGTAATTCACAAATCTCTAAATACTTTTTGTACGCATTAAAAAATAAATATTTGTCAACTTTTAACCCGTTCATAAGCAAACACCTCAAATTGGAACCTCTAACATTCTATATAATAATTAATCATAATGTTTTAAAACTGAATTACAGAAGAACATACGCACAAAGAATTGCACACGATGTCAATTGGAAGGTATCCCCAGAGTAATTATTGCATCCGCCATTGTTGAATTTCATGAGGAGCAATATTTTAATTCAGGGGTTAACAGTTAACCAAAAAGCAAAGTATCAATGTGTCACAAAATTATATAAAAAATGTATTGAAAGTAAATTATGCTGCGCATTAGAATTATATAAAAAGCAAATTCGAATGAAGAAGAAATTAGCAAGAACACACCAATATATTTACACGATGTATATATAGAGAACGGGAGTGAACCTGATTCACATCGACAATGAAGTTTATAGAATGTTGAGTTGGTATCATAATAGATTTGTTGGAAATTATGATAAAGAATTTAGTGATTAAAGCAAAATGGATGAGAGATCATAAGCTTTAATTGTGTGTTGGAACTTTAATGTGTGGGAAGTTGTGTTTGTCCCACATTGGTGGAGAGATAAATCTTTTGTTGATTTATATATATAATTCTCTACACAAATGTATTCTTATGTGACAAGTCACAGCCAGTGGCAGCCAGGAGGTGCGAAGCACCCGACACTGGCCAGGGACCGGGATGAGGGCGATGGGCGCGATGGCGCACTTTGCACTTTTTAGATGTGACTTGAACCAGTGGTCTAGTGACTGTTTACATTCCCTAATCAAGTGAATTAAGTTCTCAGAATTCAATTGAGACTTAATTTTTTATTGAATTATGTATTCAATTCTGACTTGTGGAATTCTAAACAGATTATATACAAAGCTTGATGCTTTTCTCAGAATTCAATTGAGACTTAATTTTTTATTGAATTATGTATTCAATTCTGACTTGTGGAATTCTAAACAGATTATATACAAAGCTTGGTGCTTTGTTCAGGAAATACAGAAGAGAAATCATATGGTTCATACAACACACACATCAAACGTTTTTCCTAACTTTGCATCCCTAAGAACACTTGTTTCAGGTATTCTTTCAGGTGCTTGACTATCCCGGCAGTACAGTCTGCTCTGGCTATTGTACCCTGGAAAACAGACGGGTTCACCTGGGTGGTCAGAAATATGTTTTAAGGAAACGTGATCTTAACGTGCCTCAGTCACCTTTGTTTATTTTTTCTTTATGTCTTTGTATTTGTTTCTCAGTTCAACTTTGTTTTGTATTTTGATTTTGTATACTTCAGTTTATGTTTATGTAATGTAACCCGAATTTGATTAATTAAATTGTTATTCTATTTTATTTTGTGAGCGGTTGTCCTACAAGATTTACATATCACATATTATTCACTTAATTTTCATATAATTTTCCAAAGTTTGGCGTACAAAGTTAAAATTCCAGTAATACTATAGATAGACATCTAAATCATCTAGATGACTAATTTAAATTTAAGGTTTTCAGTCACATGGTCACCCTTTTAATTTGTGAAGATCTAAACACTTAAATATGGATAAGAATCACAAATAGAATGTTGCATATTTGATTTTTACAATGGTGTATAGAATGGAAAGGGGGTTTTAGTCATCCCAAGTGTAGTTTTAATGCTTACAACCTCTAAAAGTGTAAAAAGAGAATTTTATGGACAAAATATTGCAGTGATCTTTTTTTGTAAATGATATTAAAACGTAAACTACTTAAGAACATTTGAAAATTCGACAATATAATGTTTTTGAGTCAATCTAACCCATATTGAAAATACCCAGTTCCAGTCCAAGCTTATTTTGACCCATTATCCAACTATCCCGTTTTGCTACATGTACATGATCTATACACAAGTAGCAAAGCTCGTATTGTACAACTAGAGTCTCACCGAATCGACATAATTCATTAGCAAGCATAAAAAGAAGCTATTCGACTTCATGATCTAAATTTGCATTTAGATGTACCTGAAAACCAAAACAAACATTAAATATGAATAACCTTGTACCAAATTCATTAGATCAAATACGCTAAAGAGTAATAAACCCTATAAATAAGCTACAACAAACCATCCATGTTGGAAACTAGTATTCCTAATTCAAATACAAAATCTCAAATTGATATCCAAAATTTATAGGAAGAAACATAAGTTATTTGAGGGCAAGTCTGTTGCTTTATTAGTTAAGGGAAGCATGTTATCACAAATATACAAAACCAGAGAATCTCTTGGTTGATACAATGTAATTAACAACCAAGCAAGAACATAAGAGCCAAGCAATGACTCTCAAGGAGCCAACTTATAACTCATAGTAAGAACATCAGTTATAACTTCTAACAACTTTAATAAAAACATTTATCTAACTGGATCACCAACTAAAACTAACTTATTAGAAAATAGGCCACACTGAACAACAAAAAATAAAAACTCATAAATCATAAAGGCTCAGTTCAAACATCGATGACGAAGTTTAAAGAATGTGAGTTGAGTTGGTATCATAATAAATTTACATAATACATGTTATTTATCTAATTTTCCAAAGTTCACATACAAAAATAAAATCCCAAAAGTGCTATGGATGTACTTCTAAATCACCTATATCACTAGTTTAAATTTAAGTTTTTCAAGCACATGGTCATCCTTTTATTTGTGAAGCTGCTAAGGCTCGCCAAAGAGAGAAATTAAGAGGCTCATCATTTGATTATCAAGGGTTTGAAGGTCCGACTAGTTCAATCGTAAATGGATAATCGCCATTCATTTCTCAGTAACTTAGGGTATTTCAAATGAAATGTGAATTGAGAAGTTCAAATGTGAGTTCAAACAATGTAAATTTATAATTACTGGAATATAGCCATTGGAACATAGGAATATATTTGTTGAAAATGTTAACTAATTTATAATTTTTAAGTTATTATTTTTGTATTATATCAATATCTATTTTAAAATAAATGAATAAATTTTATGTAAATTGAATATGAACAAAAAAAGTCTATGAAATGAGTGAATGGGGTTTTAAACCACACCATAATAGTTAAAAGGTTGACTAGTTAAATTGTACAAGTGAAATAATAATTAACTGATATGTTCAAGATTACAACTAATTAGTTGAGTAATGATTAACCAGTCTACGCAAATCAAGAATCAGCAACAATTTTATTTTTTTTAAACATTTAACCTTTTTTTAGCCTCTTCCATTTTTATTGAATAAATTGATACTTAAAAAAGATTTTTTCTTTTCAAAATATTATCTTAAAGAGATTTTTCCACAGTATTAAAAATGTGGCTTATATAAAACAGATAAATGAATAACCACCAAAGTAAATAACGTGACAAGCAAAAACAACCTATTTGTATTAGATAATTTATCAAAGAATATAAATTTAAATTATAATTTCAATTAAATATAGCTTATTCGTAGTACTCTCTACTTGAGTGACAGTGTTGTCTGAAATTATCAAGTTTTAAACAAAAAAAAATACCATTATTCTATTAAATAACAAATATATAGCCCCTGTTTCTGAGCAACTCTGCTAGCCTAGAGCTTTGTACCTGGTTCCTTCTAACATTCACGGTGTATAACATAGTTCTAATACTTAATGGTCTAATAGTAGTAGTTAATGAAGTATTATAACATTATTTTTTTTAATTATTTGCCATGATACACATTTCACTGGCTTCATTAAATGTTAAGTCACACCCCTCACGCCTTTACGTTGTTAGCTCACTCACAAATGTATAATATGGTGTTCTAGTAAGACTAAAGGGTTATATTTTTTTTAAGAGATAAAATGTCTGCAATTTGTAGACCACAACTGCAGACATCTGTAGAAGAAGAGGTGTTTCAAACCTCTACATTCTGCAAGAAAAAGGTTGTCTGTTTTTTTAACATTTGTAGACTTCTAAAGGCTGTTTTTTTTTAACATATTAGACTTCTAAAATAAACCGGTGGTGGTGGGTAGTGGTGTTTAACCCTCTGCAGATCTTAGAAAATCTTAGAAGCGGCTGGGCCAAGTTTGTAAGAAGAGCTCGCGTAGACGTTTTTTTAATGAAACATCTTCGGATAAATAAACAATCAGCAGATTTCAACGTCTACGCACAAACAAAAAAGACACCGCAAATCTTTTTTAGAAAAACAAACACTACCTAAATTAACATCTTTACTTTCCTCTCACATCCATGATATGCAACACAAGTCCTTATTGCTCTTCAAAAGGTGACTACAACGCAATTTGTTGTCGTTTCCTGCCAACCTATTGTAAATTCTATGAAGTTTTAGTTAAAAAAAAACCAAAAAAAAAAAACAATATTAGATCTAGAGATGGGCAAAATCGGGTATTATTATTACCCGGAACCGGTTCCAACCCGGAACCGATTCTGCTTGGATGTCATTGGAACCGGGTATGGTGTGGAACCGGGTCCGGTTCCTACCCGGGTTCACAGCCAAGAATATGGAACCGTGTAGAACCGGGTACGGGTATTATGGAACCGGGTATGGTGTGGAACCGGTTCCTGATAGTGTTCAGAACCGGTTCCTGACAGTAAAAATCTAACTTTTACTGTTCAGAACCGGTTCTGAACAGTAAAAACCTGACTTTACTGTGCAGAACCGGTTCCTGACAGTAAAATCTGACTTTACTGTTCAGAACCGGTTCCTGATAAAATGTTACCGGTGGAACCGGTTCCTGATTAAAAAATCGTTTTTTTTTTGTATATAAACCCCTTCCTACTTACCGGTTCCTGATAAATGTTATTGTTGGTGTTTTAATAAAGTTTGTGTAACAATAATCGATTAAAATTAAAAACCCCTTCTATTGTGTTTTTTTACATCTATTTTTGGAACGCTACTATTGTGTTTTTTATGTTTGAATTTTATTATTAGTTACATTGATAAATAAAAATATTAACAATAATCAATTAAAATTAAAAAACAAATTAATCGGTTACAATATAAAAAAAAATTAACCGGTTACAAAAAAAAAAAAAAAAAAATTACTCAGAACCGGTTCTAGTAAGATTTTATTTCTTTGATCGTTTACTAGCGGCAGGTGCAACACTTTCCGACGAGTTTCTCTTAGGTACGGGTACCTCGGTACAATCGTCGTCCGAATCGTTAGTCTCCACTTCTTCGTCCTCCTCTTCGTCAACAATTTTATGCTCTAACTCAACTTCATCTTCTAGACTAGTTTTATGTTGAACACGATCAACGGCATCCAAATGGTCCTTTAAGCATATTGCCATCTCTAGCGATTCCGGAGTTAGTCTTGTTCTTCTAATTGACAAAACCCTGCCACTAAGAGAAAACACACTTTCCGAAGCTACCGTGGAAGCTTGGACCGTTAGTATATCACGAGCCATGGTGGCTAGAATCGGGTATTCGGATTCTTTCGATTTCCACCATGCCAAAACATCAAATTTCCTATACTCCTCGGTGGTCATAGTAAACGAATACTGATTTTTTTTTATATCTCCCAAGTTCACTTGTTGGTTCACTACCCCTTTGTTGTCTAGCGGTCTCGTCTCTAACGACATTCAACATGGTTATAAGTGGATCCCCGCTTGTTTCATCGTTAGAGGCCGTGGACCGAGACTCAAACAAATTTGTATGATTTTTTTCACCATATTTTTTTAAATAATGATCATAAAGTTTGGCCATACACTCATCGAATATTTTTTTTTGTTTTTTCTTTTAAAGTTGGATCCTCCTCATGCATATCCAACTTGTCATAAATTTCATCAATTAAAGCTTCAACACCCGGTACGTTTAAAGCTGGATTTAAAGCAGCGGCACATAGAAAAACGGGTGGTAGTTCTAAAAAATATTTTTAAAATTTTTGAATCATTGGTCTCGTCATATTCCTTAACATGTCACTAGAATTTTCAAACTTTTTAAAATTAGTTGTTATCAAATACAATTGGTCCACAACTTTAGAACTAGTAGGATAATAAATACCGGAAATCAAAGTCGTTGTAGTTTTAAAAACTTGTAAAAAAGTACTTAGGTTATTAATATTTTCCCAAGCCGTGTCGGGAAAGGGGACGACAAGGTACTCATCACTTAAAGTTGTATGAAAAGATTTTAAAGTGCCCATTTGCTTTATAGCCATTTCAAACATATGACAAGTTGAATTCCAACGAGTCGGTATATCCCAATTCGGTCCAATAATTTTTTGGTTGACATCTTTACAAAGTTTTTTATATTCTTGATATCTTTCTTTTCCACTTTTGAAAACATCTTGGAGCATAGCTCTAAATGCTATAATAAAATCCGATACAAATTGATCTTTTAAACCGGTTTGCACTACTAAGTTAATAATATGTGCAACACATCGTGTGTGAAAAAAAACACCATCAAGTATTGGTTTGTACTTCAACTTTAATTTTTCAATCGCCGTTGTGTTGTTTGAAGCGTTATCAAAGGATATTGAAAAAATTTTATCTTCTAAACCATATTTAATTATTGTGCCATTTATAATTTTATAAATATTTTCTCCCGTATGAGGAGAAGGAAACTCGTCAAACGCAATCGTACGCTTCATCATTTGCCATGTATCGGATCAACCCAATGAGCGGTGACACATATGTACGATTCCGGTAAACCATGTGGAGCCGACCACACATCACTAGTTAGGTTTACACTAGTTTTTAAATTCTAAAAAAAAACAATTAAATCTTTTTTTGCATTTTCCCATAAACTTAAACAAAGACGTTTTAAAGTGCGATGACTTACATGTTTATAGCGAGGTTGTAGCGTCTCCCGAATAAGATTTGTAAGATCGGGGTCGTCGAAGTGTCCAAACGGCAACGCTTTTTGTATCACCAACTTCGCCATCCGATCGCGAGCTAATTTTTGCTCATAACGAAAAATGGTACCATCTTTGGAAAGTGGAACTTGACCGGATGTCATTTCCTTTAAAACTTTGCAATACTTATTAATATGCTTCGTTAACGTTGAGTTTGATTCCTTTGCTAATAACGATCCACAATGTTTACATTGAGCTTTTTGCGAGCCGTCACTCATCTCGACCAACTCCCAATTGCTCCAAACTTCCTTACTGCGATTATGAGACAATGTTCCAACCACATATGGAACCGAATGTTCTTGAGGAACATTGTTAACGGATTGGGAATTTGCGTTTTTTGAACTCTTTGAGGCCATTTGTTGATTAGAATGTGAAAAAGAACAAGAAGGAAATGTAACAAGAAGGATAGATATGAGAAATTGTGTGTTAAACAATAGATTTCAAAAAAATATATATAGAATCGGTTCTAACGGTCAGGAACCGGTTCCAACGGTCAGGAACCGGTTCCAACGGTAACTTTTTTAACGGCTATAACCGGTTCCAACGGTAACATTTTTAACGGATATAACCGGTTCCAACGGTAATATACAACGGTCAGGAACCGGTTCCACGTAGGAACCGGGTACGGGTAGGAACCGGGTACGGTTAGGAACCGGTTCCTACCCGATTCAAATGGTAAAATTGTGGAACCGAGTTGGAACCAACGGGTATTTTGAACCCGGAACCGGTTCTACTTACTGTCGGGTAGGAACTGGAACCGGTTCCACCGGTTCGGGTTCGGAACCGGTTTTTATGCCCATCTCTAATTAGATCTATTAAATTTGGGCCAACAACAGCAATAAACGTGAGCCCAGTTCTAAAATCTCGGCCCATATACCAAATCCTAAAAATACCAAATCATCCCCACCACAAACCCTAGATTCAAGGCAGCAATACCAAAACCAGAAGCAGCAGCAGCAGCGGCGGCGGCAGCCCTATCTCCTCGTTGAAAAACCGTTACAAAATGGTTTGTTAGATCCATAATTTCGTTAATTGCATCCTTCATCCATCTATTCCGTCAATTTCGTTAACCTAATTTCTCTATTTGCAGACTTTCAAGCGAAGAAACGGTGGACGGAACAAGCACGGTCGCGGTCACGTCAAGTTCATCCGCTGCTCTAACTGTGGAAAGTGCTGCCCTAAGGTAATCTAATAATATTGTTTGTTTTTCAATATATGTGACATTGTAGCAATGATTTGGTTATGTTATGTAGTGTGTGAATGATTTAAGATGTGAATTGATTAGTTTAGTTCTAGATTTGTTTATGGAATTAGAATGTTTGTTTTGATGTATTGGAGTGATTTGGTTGTGATATTTTCTAGGTTAAAGTTTAAAGGCTGAATTAAGTATTGTTGGTTATAATGTCTAGCACTTTATAGGGTGTGTTTGATGATTGATTGATTGTATGTTTTTTTGTTTTTACAATATTGAATTATAAGGTTGATGTGTTTTTTATATTTGTTATACTTTAGTACCTTCATTGTTGAGAATCGATTTTTCAAATTTGAGATTGATAACTCTCGGCTTTTTACTGCAAGGTTCGAAAGTTGTTTTTTGGTTTTCTTGTAAATTTAATTAAGCAACTGTTGTTTTTGTTGTCTCTATTTATTTAGTTTGAATTTTGTAAATTGCATTTTGATATAAGGGTGTGCACTGTTTGGTTCAGCTGGCTTTGATGAAAAAAAAATAATGTCGTTATTAACAGTTTTATGAAACAGCAAACCAAAACTGGCCTAAAGAGTTTGGTTTGAGTCTTTTTTTCTTTTAAAGCGTTAGTTTTGATTAAAGTTTCTTACCCTGGTAAAGGTGGTACATGAATTTTATACATACTACATAGACATATTTGCATATTTTAAAAATGAAAAATACTTGAAAAAGAAATGTTAAACTTCAGGTTTTAAGATGCAAACTGTCAGTTGAACCATCAACACACGTTTTTAGTTGTAAACAATTTATCGAACTGTATAGTTTTTAAACAAGCTGAATCATTCAAGTTGCTTCGGTTTGGATTGTTTGGTTTGGTTTCAAAGGTTCATGACCATCCCCATTTCGGGCTGAAACAAACGTTGTTAATGCTAACCTGATCAGTTAAGTGTACGGTATGCACTAGATTCTGTGTGTAATAATTTTGGCGTTTCTGTATTATGATGTTAAGTCAAACAGTGCTTTTTTACTTTTAGTGAACAACACATTCTGTTTTTTTAACATTACTGTTTCTTATTGTTCAGGACAAGGCTATTAAGAGATTTAATGTGAGGAACATAGTGGAACAAGCAGCTGTTAGGGATGTTCAAGAAGCTTGTGCATTTGATCGTAAGTCGTGCATGTGGTCTATGTTATTTAGTTCAACTGCTTTACATAACAATAAATTATTTATTTTGACTAATGTATCTCATATGCTTTAGAGTACACGCTTCCCAAGTTGTACTTGAAGGTGCAATATTGTGTTTCTTGCGCAATTCACTCGAAGGTTGTTAGGGTCCGCTCAAGGACTGATAGAAGGAACCGTGAGCCACCAAAGCGTTTTTCTCGCCCAAGGGTATGTTTTCTCTACGTTCAGTTAATTTTGTGTCTATTTTTCAAACACATGTTAAAGCATTATATATAATATAGTTGTTACTTATTGTTGACTGGTTATTATGGTTATGACTCGTGATGTTCTTAGTTTGTCTAACCTAAGATTATGATAAATCTTTAAATGAACATTATATGTGATTTAAAAACTCTTTTGATATAGCGGTTAATTTCTGTTTGTGGTTAATCTGATGTTTTAAATTTTGTGTTTCTTGATTCTGATATTATTATTATGTTTGCGCTTTTAGGATGATGCTCCCAAGCCAGGTCAAGCCCCTCGTGCTGGTGGTGCAGGTGGTCCCCCTCCTGTGCGTACTTAAGTTTTATCTTGATTAATGTACTTGGAGGTTTGTTTTGATTCGGTAACTATCGTGTTTTTTATATTATGAATTAGATTTTGTTCCAGATTCTTGTTCAATTTCTTTTTTTATGCTCAGAATAACTTGGGACACTTATTACACAATTGATTTTCATTTTCTTTGTTTACAAGCTATTTTCGTTTAAGAAATGTATGCCCCTTGCAACGACGGGCTGGGGTAGTTTGACATTTGGTGTCGTTTCTAAACCAGACCAACATTTATGGTGTAAGTGTAGTACACATTAACGGGTCGTATTCTTTTAAAATAAATTTATTACAGTTTTATATGATAAACACAGTTTTAAAGCTCGGGCATGGTTATTTTTTTTTAGGATAGAATTTGTTAGAATCAAGTAATTTTTAGTACTTGTCAATTTTTATTATAGTTTTATTTGATAAACACGCTTATGTGTTTTCTTATTTTAAAAAACATACTTGTTTAAGCTCGCTAGTTAGAACTCATTAAATAAGCTTGTTTCTGTTTGATCGTGGGCCCTGCTAAATTCAAGCTTTTAGTTAGCAGATCTTAGGTGGGTTAAATTAAGCTTGACTTGTTTACACACCTAATTTATAGTTGTGTAATCGAATAATGATGGTGATAAGGTGGTTTACTGGTTTTATCTAAGACGGGTTGATTGAGCAAAAATGGGTTGTTGATGATGGCAGTTGATGTTATGTTGACTATATATGGTGATGAATGGGGATTGGTTCAATATTTTTGTTTTGGTAACAAGTTATACTAATAGTTATATAATATATAAATTTAAGTTATGAAATATGAGCAAAATGTTTGTTGTGATGGCAGTGATTTATTATAATGAGAATGGATGTTCATTTGTTGAAATAACTAATTATAAAAATTTAATAGAAATGACCAAGTGCACATAATGTATAATGGTGTTGTTTCTCTAGCTATTCAGGGTTTGTCTCATGGTGGATAAAGTGTGCTCATAATTGTGTACTTTTTGTAAATTGACATATACTTAATTGTGTACTTTTTGTTATTTACGTAGACTTTGAGGCCGTTTGAGTTGACTATTTTAAATAAATAAAAATAAAATGGAAATCGACATAAGCTTTGTAAGAGTAAAAATCGGTACAAGCTACAAAAGGAAATTATGAAGTTCAATGCGTACTTAGTTGTAAGGTCTGATCTATGCATTAGAAAACTCAACTGTTAAGTTGATCTACAAAAGGTATAAGTTTTTTTTTTGGCTTCTTTATAAAACTTTTATATATGGGTTCCTTATAAAACTTTTCTTTTACTATGAAATCAACTTTATTACTATATGGGTTCTTTAGGGGTAGGGGCACTCCACTAGTGATGGTATTCTATCACTCACAATATCCAATCAAGTTCCGCCACTTATCGAGCTTTATTGTGATGAATTTTAGTGGAAATGTCCATCACTCACCGTACCCAACAGTTTTTCTTACAATCCAACAATTTCCCTCAAATTAACACAAATCAACACTAGTGACCAACGTGCTCAAATCCACGAGTGATGAGAAGCAATGGTGGTGGTGTATCACATGTTATAAGTCGTGATAGTGGCCACCCGACCCCTTATAGAACTTTTATATATGGGTTCCTTGTAAAACTTTATTTTACTATGAAATCAATTTTATTACTATACCTTTCAATAGTTAAAACTCTCATTTTTTAATTATCAGAAAAAAAATCATGAAATCAACTTTATTACTATACCTTTCAATAGTTAAAACTCTCATTTTTTAATTATCAAAAATAAAAATAAAAATTCAATAGGTATAAATAAGAATTTAACGTATTTTTAACTTCATGATTGTACATCTAAGCCTAGCAAGACATTCGTATGCACATTTTAAGCGTAGTGGTGTATTCATTTGAAAAGATCCTCTTAATACGCATAATATTTCATATTTACTATGATAACATGTGATATAAGTTTTTGGGATGAAATGAAATTACTATACATAGACTATATTAGCTTCTTAGTGTCATCTTTTTAGCACAATTAAAGTGTTTATAGTATTTAACTCACTAAGTCAATCCAAGCAAGATGGATTCACCCAAAAAGATCTGTGATCTTATGGTCACGAGAATATCCCATGCATGATTGACATGCATTTAAATAATAAATAATATAAACAATATTCCATTAAAAATAATAAAACTTCAAAAATACTGAAACATTTGTCTCAACCATACATAATAATTAAATAATATTCCAACTGAAAACAACATTTAACAACCCCAAAAAGGTTATGCCATTTGACATTATTCTATATCTCTTTTCAATGATTTTTTTTTCTTCATATTATTCGGTAATGAGAAACGATAATTCGTAATTGAGAAACGAGTACATGCATCAATCGATCTGTGTTTCGATTGTTTAAGTGTCACTGTTCTTAGGTTTAAGGCTTGATACAAAGCTACAATCGAGTTGGGTGGTCTCACTAGAAGCATTCCTCTCTATTCCTAAAGAGTACAGTAAGAGTGTCAGACTCTACTATAGTTTTGTTATTGATTGAATTTACTGAGTCTACCAATGATAATGAACAATGATAATGAATGATTTTTCCGTTTAGTTTTTCTGAGAGAACTTATTGGAAAAGTTAAAATATAAAGTTTGGATCTTAGTTTTATCATTCTCAACTTACAAGATCAATGTGTATGTTTAGTAAACCACGAACTAATTAAATCAAAGATTTTGTAAGTTTCTGTTTGACAACTATTATAAGCAACAAAATATCATTCATTTCATATTCTAGTTCTTTACATCAAACACATGCTTTTAAATCTTGGCTTCTAAATAATTTAAAGATTAATATGAGTAAATAAAGAATATGAGGGTGATATAAGGCTTTATACTAACTCATTTCATAACTAATATTCTATCATAGTATCTCTCTTACATGGCACACACCTTTGTTACTCCGAGTCCTCGAACTAGAGTTCTCTCTAGTGATGTAGAACATCGTTTGCGCATTATGTAAACGTTTGTAAGCATAAACGTTAGTGATGGAAAAAGTTATTATATTTAAAGATTTGTTTCGATTGAATTTGGGATGTTGTTTGTGACCGGTACTATTCTTGTTAAAATATATCCTTGTATTTATTTTTTGTTTATATAGTATGTACAATGTTTCAACGAAGGTCAATTTCTACATCATTTTGTGGTGTTGCACATTTGGTCTTTATGTAGGGAAGACAGTAACCGATTGAACTTAGTTTCTTTGATGGACGACATCGGAACAACAACTGATTATGCAAATTTTGACCTATATAGAATTAATGCGGTAAAATATCGGTATATCGTCAAGGATTACAAATATTTGAGATAACGGTATCAGGGTGGGATACGTAATTAATATTATCTAAATTTAATATAATAGCAATTTAAAAACCAACAATTCAGTATAACTCTCCTAGCTTTAACAAATTAACTTTCAACTTGCAAAACACTATAATTTTAGCAAGTAGAAATTCCTAAGACTTAAAAACACTAATAGCAGCAATGAAGAAGACAAACGATGAATGACAGAACTACAAAGAAAATTATTCATATCAAGAAAATCGTGAATCTACATCATGAACAAGTTAACAACCGTGAACAAACATGTTTACATTCTCTTGATCTCAACCTTTCGTCCATTTCCTATTCTTTCTTTAAAAATAAAATTTTAATGTATGCATATTTACTTTTGAGTAAGAAAATTCTTCTACCATTAGATAAGGATTACTTTATTTGTTGTTGTTTGAATTAGGTACTTTATTTGTTAGAATTATGTTTGGTTAAGGTATGTGTGTGTACATATGACTTTTTAAGGTGTGCATATCTGGAGACATCATTCTTTAAAGGTATGGTCATTTATGTTTGGACATCTGCAAGCATCATTCTTTTAAGATATGTGCACATGTGTAGTGGGCACATCCCACTTTAATACTACTTCCAAATTCAAATGATCAACTTGAATTCACATTGAGTTGATTCATGTGTCCCAAGAATAGGACCTCACGTTATAATTACTCACATTTGATTTTTTTTCATAAAGTTTCTCCCTCCTTAAAGTCTCCCAACACTTCTTGCAAATGCCGCTCTTTGCTTTCGAGTAGACCAAGATACCGTCAGTGAAAATAATCACCGATTTCGAGTACACCAAGATACCGTCACTGAAAATAATCACCGAACTATTAATGATTTGTCGTTATTCGTGATTCATAAGATCCATAAAGCTTGTAATATCACACATTTGTATGGTGTGTGCTAGCAAGTTGTTAACCTTTGTAATTCAGCTTTGAGACTTGACAAACTCTTTCTTCAATCATCCAAGAAGCTCAAGAAGCTAAAATATTCTAGAAAGTAATACCCACAAACATTTGTGGTGTTTGGTGTTTTTATTTTCCACAGAGAAAATGAATAATACTCTCAAACTATCTAATTTACCCCCCCCCCCCCCCCCCCCCCAAAAAAAAAAAAAAAAAAAAAAACCCCACCAATATCCGAAAGTCACCTATTCTCTCTTGCATTATTCCATATAAGATTAGTGAACTAAAAAACATAGTGATAAAGTTGGCAAAAACACCAAGATTTTTTTTGCCACCCAGGAGCCCAAGATGCCTATCAAAAGACATGAATACTCAATTAGAGGGGACTACCTTATTGGTAGGGGTAGCCTCCGCTACCCCTTGGCGCTCCAACGGTAGTGTAAATTTTTGAAAAACTTGACATTTTTTTGATTTCGTTACCTCTTTTCTATAAAACGTTACTCCTACGAAGATTTTCCGGATTCGCCACTACTCAAGTACCTATGTGCACTCTTTTGTTTTAAATATTAGATGACTTTTGTATATACTTTATAAACCAAACATGGAATATAAAGTGTCGAAATTACTAAAAAAATCAGGTGGATTCGAGGGTATTGATCCCAAAACCTGAATTTGACAAAGTGCAATATTTCAAGAATGATATTTATAAATTTATTTCAAACATATTTATATTGATTCCAACACATTTAATATGCAAAAGACTAAAAACATACAGTACAATGTGATATCAGTCAGGTTGTGTTTGCCTGTTGGGCATACTAAAGGAAAAGATATGTCTTGGGCCCAGGCTAAACCTTTGCAAGCTTAGGACTAAACCCATATCTAAACTATAAAACAATCAACTGGCCTTTATAAACTACCTGTGGATACCACTCGCCACGTGGTAATTTACCAGTATGGAGGAAACAAATAGTACAAGGTGAAGGTGACATGCAACCGATCACCATCCACTAGCGCTATACCAGGTGATCTCCACTATCATGAATGAGACATGAGGTACAAGTGGTCAATCACATGACGCCATTTCATACCCTCTTAAACCTCCACTAGCGATTGACAACATACGAGACAACAGGTACATCCAGAAAGCGACGTGTGACTAATCATGGCCCGTGGACCCCCTCCCACATCTAAGGTCACTAATTGTCATAATAGAGGGAACCAAATGGATATTCATTGACAATGACGTTGTGTCCAATTTTTTCTCCAACCTCTCTGATATAAACATCACACTTCTCTAAGGAGAAATCCATCTTACATTCATCGCTCTCTCTCTACACTTATACTATCTCTCTCTCTCTCCCTGAAGATCCATATTATTCTCACACGCGTAGGGTGGTTACGAGAAGAACCCCCACCTCTACTTCTTATAGTGAGGCTCACGGTGTTTCTAGTTTTGCAAAATTACTAAAGAATTAGAGCTTGTGAAGATCAGACCATTCTAAACCCGGTTGAGCATTAGGCCTAATCCCTTTGTATTCAATTTGTGTTTCTTCACTAAACAAACGAATTATAATAAGCATGATCATATAAACTACCACTTTGGAAAGAGAGTTAACACAAACTTGCATAAATATAAAAAAATGTCAATTTGGATACATAGCCAGTTTAGCAAAGCCTGTCACTTGATACACATGTTCTTCACATAATACTAATAAGTATGCTTAGTAGCATTGACATAAGGGATATGTGTATGATTTTTGGATATATTTGAAGTACTTTTTCACTCGTGTATTCAAACTTTATATTTATAAACACAATATAACACTATCACTCTTTACAACACGTTAGGGCAAGTGCACCCATCGTTGGCGTAGTGTAGTGATGGTAAGATACCAAGGTCATTCGAGGACACAAGAGCTTTTAATACCGGATTATCGTCAACGTCTAATCAACCCAAACTTTGAGAAAAGGTTTTAATAGATAAACTAAATAAGTAAAAGAAAGTAGTAAAAGAAACAAATAAACAAGATAAAATCAATTGGTTCCGACTTATCTTTTATGCATCCTTTGATTATTTCCGCACTTTGGGTTTTTTAAGAGATTATCTTAGTTAATGTAACGCTCCGCATTTTTGGACTTTCCTTATTTAGAAAGTGTATTCGTATTTCTATTTTTGGAAACTTGTAATTGCATTCGTATCTTTCAATTTCCACTCTTGTACTCTGAGATTATTATCATAAGGGAAACTCATTTTATACTTATACATGTTACATACTTAAGTTATACTTTTCAATTCTTAATACATGATTACATGCAAGAAACTCATACTTAAATGCTCGAATACTAAACTTTTATGCACTACTATACTCATACATCATTCATGCATGCTTAAAACGCTTAAAAACCAGAAAATCGTACGAAAACAACTCCAAACAGTCAACCTCCCACGAAGCATGACTCCAACTCGTACGAAGTGGCCCGTTTTTCCTATAAATACGACCCTTCACCCACGGTTCCAACCTTCCAAAATCTCATTCTCACCCCCGAATTTCTTGATTTTCAGCAGAACCCTTTCCTGCTAAGTGAGTCTAGTTCACTAACACCTTGAAACTCATCTTCTTCTCTGTACCAAGTGTTGTAAGCTGACCTAATTCATCATCCCTATAGGATTGGATTAGTGCTCTAGCTAGTGAGAACGTTGGGAGCTTTAGCTACCCGAATTAAGTTCCGCACCTCACTTGAACAATTTTACCTTATGTTAATTCGTGACCAACCGGGTTATATTACAACCTTGTGCTTTGGTGAATCATATAATGAGGTGCTCGCACCCCCATGCTTGACTTCTATGATATAATTGAAAATTTTGATGAACTGTATTTATATTTTACTTACCACTAATCCAGACATAATATTGATCACTATCTGACCTAGTGTTATGGCTCGGATTATCCTGCCCCGTTACCACAAACTCCGTTCACAGAGATCAGTATGGAACTGGATACGAAACGGGCTAACACATTCCAAAACTGTCACCTCACACGAGGTGTACAACCAACTCGTACGAGGTGCAAGTCCACTCGTACGAGGTAACAGACAACTTATACGAGTTGCAAGTCAACTCGCATGAGGAGGTCAACCCACTTCGTACGAAGTGGTATTTTTCCCTTTTTCATTTCGTACCTTCTGTCTCGTAATTCTGACCAATCGTTCCACTCAGATTACTCACGTCCTCCTGTTTACCCTTTATAGGGTAACTCCGTGTTGCATCACCTAATCACTTGTCCATCCATGACTTGCTTAACAAGATTGCGAAATTGTGAGCATACTTGAACCCATTTAATGCTTTAACACCTTTGGGTGAAATACATGTACATTATGCAAAATTACACAAACATGCTTATACTCAATGCAGGAATAATCTTTATACATGCTCCTATGCTAACCTTGAAATCACACATGCTTATACTCGTTATGCTTTTACTCAATCATTAGCTTTGATCAAGCCTTCCTTAACATGTATAACGCTATAAGAGTAACGCACCACCTAGTAAACTTGGGGTCATGTTAAGTTATACACATCTGGTCCTTTCATGTAATGAATGGATTATGCTTGCGGGAAACTTTGGGCTGAATAGTATACCTATGCATAATAGTTTATTGTGTGTTAGCCTCAAGAATAGATAAGTACGCATGAAAATTTGTTTAAACGTTTATACTAAGCTATTATTCAAACTTGTATGCTCGCCAATGCCTTGTGTATTAACTATACTTTAACATGTATTGTAGGATGAGGTTGATGATAACTACGGGTGGAAACGAATAGGACGACTTAGATACACATCTAGAATTGTAACATTAAAGTTGTTATATTTGAACATGATGTTGTATCCAGAATTTGTACTTGTACTTGTTGTTTCAATGAAATGAAATTTTGTTATATAAGTTATTATCACATTTTAGCGTTATGAAGTCTCGAGCAATTTCTTTCGTCCCACCCTGATGTTTCTGCCATTGGTTGAGGTGTGACAGTTAAAGTGGCATGTCCCTCTTTGAAGGCAACGCTACCCTCAGCCATATTGGTCTGCGTCAGCAGGGATACAGTCCCTCAAGCTCAGAATATTGAAAGATAATTAAGTAAGTTATTAATGCAAAATGTGGCATGTCCTTCTTTTGGAGGCAACACTACCCTCGGCTATATTGGTCTGAGTCAGCACAGATACAATCCTACAAAGTCGGGTTAAAGTTTTAATAGTAGTTTATTTATAAGGGATTCAAGCCGTTCTTACTTACCCCAATTTGATGCTATCTTTCCCGAGGGAAGTTCTAATAAGCTTGAATTAACTCCTCGCAGGATCTATACACTGAACGAGGCAAGAACCTTACCCAAACCACCCTTCTAATCCCTTTCCAGGCAGTTAACGCGCTTTATATAGACCATAAAGACACGAATGATTGAATCAACAAAACATGAATGAATGATAAGATAAAGCTCACTTTCAATATAAAAAAACTAGTTATTAAAGTCATTAATACAAACCCAATTAAAAAGTTAACCAAAGGTTGGAAATCAAAAGTAATACATAAAAGATTTTATCTTCACCAAGTGATGTAAGAGATTAGCCAAACATGTCCATAGTTTGACAAAGACTCTAACGATCAATCTTAGATCCCAAGACTACTACACACTCTAAACGCTAATGATTGTGGGGGATGATGATGGTGGAATTTGTGAGAGAAATGGTTTGCCAAGGGATGGATTGAAATGAAACCAAGCACTCCTATTTATAGATGAAAACAAATTGTTCCCGTGTCTTCCTTCTTCTTTGTCTTTATTTAATGAGCTTGTCAGATTAGATGCCACACGGCCCCGTGTGTCAACGGCAAGGCCCCGTGGCCATTGTACTTTCTGTACTATCCAAGATTCGTAAATCTGGAGTTAACCACGACCCGTGTTCTTTAGACACGGTCCCGTGTCTTTTTGTCTGCTTCTGTTTGTCTTTTCTTCTCTGGAATCTTGAAGGGACACGACCCCATGCCGACCAGGCACGGCTCCGTGCTGGACTTCTGATTCGTTGTTTTTGGCTTTGGGGTGAAGCTCGGAGGGTTGGTATAGTGTATCATTTTTTCTTCTTATGTATTTATGTTGTTTTTTGTCGTTAATTTGTTCCTTTTATAAATTTACGCTCTTTTAATCCTGAAAATCAAAAGTACGCAAAGAACGTACTTTTTCCAATATTAGTACTAAAAAGGGTTGATTTTATACCATATTTGATACAAATTATATTTTTCATTTGGCGTATATCAGCACAATTTATCGTTACTCTTTCTTATATTCATTGTTTAATTTTTGTACACAAAATTAATCATTGCTTTGTGGCATTCATGCCTAAGAGCAAATGTGTTTGAAATGGTAATGATGTTAGCATGTGTGATAACTGCATGTCCATACACAACTCTGCCCAAGCCCTTTGTATGAACCGAAGTGCTTATAATATTAACTCACCTAAAGATGCAAAGGTAGACCATGCCACAGACCATGAGGTTTTTGTTTGTTTTTAATATTGTTTTTGATATACTCCTTATGTCACACCCCGACCCGTAGCGGAAAAGGTGATCGGGGCATGATTGGGTTATCATCAAAGCTCATGACATTTATTTTAACGTTTCATATTCATTAATACAATTTAATGGAAATTTACAAACATAATTACATCATGACCTAAACATCAATCTAAGCTTCTTTGTTTTCTTCTAAGGCATTTCCTATGTTTTCCTTGCTTCATCCTGTTCACCTGTATCATGTGTAAAAAGGGTTTTTGGATCAACAAAAAGTTGGCGAGTGAATCCTATGGAAAACATTTGAACAAGTTTATTTAATTGATTATAAAATAAAGTGCACAACCACACATGAGTAAAAATAGATGTAAACTCATTCACCAATCAATTTAATATTAAACATTACACACATGAACAATAATGGATCATTTAGAGGCACGCGTTGCTCAACTCGTCTCTCACGAGGAACTGATGGGCCTATTGAATGAATTGAATAAACATGACAATATGAAATACATAACTACAAACAATAAAAACTCAATAATACACACACGAACAATAATGGATTTGTTTTAAGGCACATGTTGCTCAACTCATCTCACACGAGGAACTGATGGGCCTAACGAATGAATTGCATATAAAATAGACAAAATGAAATACATAACTACAAGCAATGTATACAATCTAAGTTTAGATCACAATATGGAATGGCACAAGTTTAAATAAACGAGTTAATTTTATGACACATGACACACCCCAAAACGTGTAATTAAAAAGGGGAGTTGTAAGATTCACTCACAGTGGGTGCGTTCGGTTGATGATGTTGAATGCAAGCGAAGTGGTTTTAACCACGAGTGAAATTAACCTAGATAATGGCATAATGTTTCGGTAAGTAAACGGATTTTATTAATCCATTTTAGTAGGATTGTTGGGTGTATTTTTGTGAGTTTAAGGCTATTTTCTAACCTTAAATGTTATTTTAAGTATTTTTAATTGATTTTTAAATAAAATAAATAAATAAAAATAATAAAAAAAGTTGACTTTTTTTACCGTTGACCGTTGACCATTGACCTTGACTGTTTGACCAGTTCGTATGCGTGTAAGTGTGCGCTGGGTGAGGCTCGAACCCGAGACCTCCCGTACGCGTGCACGCAGCTCTACCAACTGAGCTACGTGTCTAACCCGAAATATTTCTGTTTTTAATTATATTTATATATTAATAGATTAATCCGAAAATCAACTTATTTCTAAAAAGATTTTAATCAATGACTCGGTGCGCTCCACAGGTCTCGAACCCGGGACCTGTGGGTTGAGTTAACACACAGTCCACCGCTGGACTGTGTGTCTAACTTGTTAAATAATCCGATTTATATTATACTTATGAACAAACTTCATTATTTCATTTCTGCCTTATTTTAAAAAGTTAGATAATTGTCCGAATCGGTGCAGTAGACCGGACTCGAACTCGTGACCTGTGTTTAAACATTCACACAGTCCACCGCTGGACTGTGTGTCTATCTTGGTTATTATTCCGGTTATTATTAAACTTAACATGTATAGCGGTGACTCCGGTTCAGTTAACAAAAAAAGACATTTTTATTAAGGCAAGCATGCGTGGGACAAGATTCGAACTCGAGACGTTTACGTGTTTAATGTGCACACAGTCCACCGTTGGACTGTGTGTCTAACCCGAGTTATTTCTTGATTTAAATTAAACTTATATGTTACCGAAACTTCGTCTTCTTCGTCAGTTTTAACCAGAAACAATGACTGACTAGTTCGAAGTTTTAATCATGTTCGTTAGTGTTTTGAGGTTAATTACAGGTGAGATATATATAAAAAGAATGAAAGATTTAAGCGTAAGGTATACCGACTGGACTTCTCTGTTTCTCCGGCAGAACTCCGGTGACAGCAAAAGATTCCGGCGTCGTGTGTCTTGCGGCAGAGAATCTTCAGCAAGCTTGAAAAGGATATGGGTGACTTCGGTATAAGCTCAGGCGGTTCAGTAAGGCTCAGAAGTGAAGGGCTCGGTTTTCCGGCGAGGTACAGAAGTTTTCCGGCGAATGGATTTACGTCGGGTAAAGGTGGGGTTTTGAGCGAAAAAGCTTGCAGAGGTTCGAGGAGTATTTATAGGGCAGGAATCGAGATCAATAGAGTCGGATTTCAGGCTTGATTCAAAGTCATTACGTTTTCTGGCGGTTATAGCTTGTGTCGCGGGTTCAGGCGTCGGTTATAACCGATGCAGTGTTTAAGGTTTACGTTATAACTAAAGTAACCGTCCAATCTCGCGAGATCGCCGGGATTTCCGACGACTGCATTTGGGCGCGCCGATTTTGAATTCGAGAATTATAATATGTATTAATTGTTTCCATTAATTAACAAGGAATACAAGTGGCACAGTGGTTGAGTGTGTGGGTGTTAAGTCGTTGACCCGGCTGACTGACCCGGGTTCGAAACCCGGCAGTGCCATTTTATTTTTAATTCATTATTTTTAACCATTTTTCAAAAACAAATTATATATTTCAATATAATAATTAATTATGTATCGTTTAAAATTAATTTGGGCATTAAATACGCCACGAAATTTTAAACTAATTGTTCGGTTAATAAACGGAGCGGGTTTGGTAAAATCCGTTTTTTGACGGATGTTACAGTATCCCCTGCTTTTTAGAAATTTCGCCCCGAAATTTAAGTAGTGATATATTTTGACTAAAAATGATTGTGTTTAGTTTTGACAGTTACATACTTAGAAAAAGTGTAAGAGTTTAAATTTTGTTTGAGGCGGTAACGTCCCTTGTAAGGGTTAAGTACCCTATTACAGGAATCGCTTTTCGTTGCCTACTGTAGAAGTATTGATAAGCAGAGTTGATTCGCTAAATATGATATCATGCATAAGAGTTTTGATATGTTTGGAAGGATATGGTTATATCCTAAAGCAAAACTTCTAATACTACAACCTACATGGAACTTCTCGTAACCGTCTAACAATACCTCTGATCCTTTGACAAGAATACTTATATATAGGAAGTACCAGCGGCGTATCCACCATATTCTTGTCAAATTTTCATTGGTTTTATTAGTAAGTTATGATTGGTTCTATGACTATAGAACATAAATAAACACAACAACTAATGTACCAAGAAATTACTACATCCTACATAGAACTTCTCATAACCGTCTGACAATGCCTCTGATCCTTTGACAAGAATACTTATATATAGGAAGTACCAGCGGCGTATCCACCATATTCTTGTCAAACTTTCATTGGTTTTATCAGTAAGTTATGATTGGTCCTATGATGTAACTCTAGAACATAAATAACACAACAACCAATATTTGAAACCCCCATTCTGATAGCATATATGTTTGAATGGTGACAGTTCCTCTCTCGTTTGTTATAATGGAGAGGTTAGTTTTTGTAGAAATAGAACACAATCCAATTTCTTTAAATGGCAAGATGATATGAATGTAACACAAATTTCAACCAAGGCAATACTAAATCCTACATGGAACTTCTCGTAACCGCCTGATAATGCCTCTAATCCTTTGGCAAGAATACTTATATATAGGAAGTACCAGCGGCGTATCCACCATATTCTTGTCAAATTTTCGTTGGTTTTATCCGCAAGTTATAATTTGTTACCAAGAAACTACTAAATCCTACATAGAACTTCTCATAACCGTCTGACAATGCCTCTGATCCTTTGACAAGAATACTTATATATAGGAAGTACCAGCGGCGTATCCACCATATTCTCGTCAAATTTTCATTGGTTTTATCAGTGAATTATGATTAGTCCTATGTGACTCTACAACCAACACAACAAACACAAAATACTGATAATGAAAAATGTCTGTGCGATCAAGGCTCAATCAAACGGAGCCGATCGTATTGCATGTACTGAAAATGAAAATGTCTGTGCGATCAAGGCTCAATCAAACGGAGCCGATCGTATTGCATGTACTGAAAATAATAAATTTAATCTAAACAATAATCACACATACAGCTTATACATGGAACCTCTCATAACCGCCTGATAATACCTCCGATCCTTTGACAAGAATACTTATATATAGGAAGTACCAGCGGCGTATCCACCATATTCTTGTCAAATTTTCATTGACTTTATCCGCAAGTTATGATTAGTTCTATGTGACTCTACAACAAACACAACAACCACAAGATACTGATAATGAAAAATGTCTGTGCGATCAAGGCTCAATCAAACGGAGCCGATCGTATTGTATGTACTGAAAATGAAAAATGTCTGTGCGATCAAGGCTCAATCAAACGGAGCCGATCGTATTGCATGTACTGAAAACAATAATCACTCAAACAATTTATACATGGAACCTCTCATAACCGCCTGATAATGCCTCCGAACCTTTGACAAGAATACTTATATATAGGAAGTACCAGCGGCGTATTCACCATATTCTCGTCAAATTCTCATTGACTTTATCCGCAAGTTATAATTAGTTCTATGTGACTCTACAACAAACACAACAACCACAAGATACTGATAATGAAAATGTCTGTGCGATCAAGGCTCAATCAAACGGAGCCGATCGTATTGCATGTACTGAAAATAAAAATGTCTGTGCGATCAAGGCTCAATCAAACGGAGCCGATCGTATTGCATGTACTGAAAATAATAAACAATAATCACTCAGACAGTTTACACATGGGACCTCTCATAAACGCCAGATAATGCTTCTGATCCTTTGGCAAGAATACTTATATATAGGAAGTACCAGCGGCGTATCCACCATATTCTTGTTAAAGTTTCATTGGCTTTATCCTTAAGTTATGATTGGTTCTATGTGATTCTAAAACATAAAGAAAAACATAAAACTAAACGATTGGAGTTGAATCTGGATTTTCGGTGAAGAGGACTAGTTGGGTATCTTTGTTTGGGCCGTCATTATCTTCGACAGGATTGGCGTTGATGTTGAAGACTCTTCCTCTTGCTGGTGGCCTAGCGGTTGGGTTTTCTTGGTTTACTTGGTTAACTGGGTTTGATTGGGCTTGAGCGTTTATGATGTTAACCAATCGAGGGCACGTTTTTCTAAAGTGGGTAGGGTCGCCACAATTGAAACAAGCTCGAACACATGGGAACATGGGGTATTGGGGTTGTTGATAGGTTTGGACCATGTTTTGAGTAGGGGAAGAGATTTGGTTTTGAAAGGTGCGACAAACCTTGCTCAAATGACCATAGCGTCCACAAGTTGCACATAGTCGACAAGGTAAGGTAAGGGGATGGTGATAAAAACAGTTGTTGCATCGAGGGTGAGGTCCAAGATATGGTTTCTTATTTGGGTAAGTTGAGTTGGGTGCCACTTGGGTGATTGGGATAGCTTGGATGGGTATGGCGTGTGAAATTGGTTGATTACGTTGGGTAGTAGCGAAAAGTTGCCCGTCTCTTTTTCTCTTAAAATTGGGTTGAGAAGGGGATTCGGTTTGGGTGTAGTCGGAGGTTTCAGTCGATGCTTTATCCTTCTTCTTCTTCTCCTCCTTGAAGTCTTTGTTCCGGATTCGGTTCTCGGTGAGCTCTGTAGCTAACTCCATTGCCGCTTCCAAGGTTGCAGGCGTGGTACTTATTACAGAGTCTTGAATCTTCGACGGAAGACCACGAATGTAGTGCTCGATCAAACGGTAGAGGGGAGTGAACATGTTGGGAACCATTTGATGTAACTCGAGGAATCTTTTTTTGTACGTGATGTGGTCGCCTTCCTTTTGCTTCAACAAATAGAACTCGTCTTCTAATTTCTTGATTTCGCTCCTTGGGCAAAATCGTCTGGTCATGATTTCCTTCAATTCGTTCCAAGTTAAGGTCATAGCATCGTCGACGCCTCGTTTGGCCTTCTCTGTATTCCACCAAGTAAGTGCTATCCCATATAATCGACCGGTAGCATATCGCACTTTGCGATCGTCAGGGCAATCGCAATTTAGAAAAGTGTTCTCCATTTCTTCAAACCAATGGAGGAGGGCGGTGACACCTTCAGTCCCTTTGTATTTTGGAGGGTCGCATGATTTGAAATGCTTGTAGGTGCATTTAGTGATATTTGAGGGAGAGTTGATAACGTTTTGGTTTGCTTGATTGACAGGATTATCGGTGAGTGCTTGTTGAACTTGGATTACAATGTTGGGTATTACGGCAGCCATTTGTTGAGCGATTAGGGCAGCCATACGCTCGCGGGCTTTTCCTGCTCTCATCTTCCTACGGGCGAGGTTAGAAGACATCTACAAGGAATACATGTCAAGAGTATGAGTTGGATGCTTTTGGGATCATGGGTCGCACTTAGGAATGAACATTCATAAAATAATTATAGAAAAATAAATCTACTACATCCATAGGATGTCTTGGGCTTTGCTCGTCATTAGGCCCTACATGCCGCCATACTTCACCTTCGTAATCATGTGGGCCCCCATGAATACCGGGTTTTTCATATGGTTCGCATGTGTTAGCCTGGTTACGTACACTAAAACCCGGAGAAAATCGAGAAATATGTATATAACGTATGAGATTCGGAATGTCCAGGTGTAGACACGGTGACACCTCAAAGTGGGGTTAGTTCGAACGACGTTTGGTGTGGCATGCTTTGGCCTAATAGGTCCTTCGTACTCTCATCGTTAGTCCCCAGGTAGGCAAACTAGCCCGTTATATTGGATTTATACGAATGCCAACCTAGACAGGACGTTCCGACTACCGGTACTTGTACCCTTCCAGTTACTACATGCCCGTCGCAGAACTTACTTTGATGAGATTTGAAAATTGTAACAAAATCTTTGAATAACAAGAGTATGAAAATGATTTGGATATATGAACATTGAAATATGTATAATGAATGTGTATATAAGTATGTATGTTTGACTGTAAGTATAAACAAATATGAAACAAATAAATATCATAAGTTTGTATGTAACCACCTAAACAATTAAAATTTAGGCAAACTATAGTATAGGCTCTAAGGGTCTAATAACCTATCCTATATCCCTATAGTCATGGCTCTGATACCAATCTGTCACACCCCGACCCGCAACGGAAAAGGTGATCGGGGCATGATTGGGTTATCATCAAAGCTCATGACATTTATTTTAACGTTTCATATTCATTAATAGAATTTAATGGAAATTTACAAACATAATTACATCATGACCTAAACATCAATCTAAGCTTCTTTGTTTTCTTCTAAGGCATTTCCTATGTTTTCCTTGCTTCATCCTGTTCACCTGTATCATGTGTAAAAAGGGTTTTTGGATCAACAAAAAGTTGGCGAGTGAATCCTATGGAAAACATTTGAACAAGTTTATTTAATTGATTATAAAATAAAGTGCACAACCACACATGAGTAAAAATAGATGTAAACTCATTCACCAATCAATTTAATATTAAACATTACACACATGAACAATAATGGGTCATTTAGAGGCACGCGTTGCTCAACTCGTCTCTCACGAGGAACTGATGGGCCTAATGAATGAATTGCATAAACTTGACAATATGAAATACATAACTACAAACAATAAAAACTCAATAATACACACACGAACAATAATGGATTTGTTTTAAGGCACGTGTTGCTCAACTCATCTCACACGAGGAACTGATGGGCCTAACGAATGAATTGCATATAAAATAGACAAAATGAAATACATAACTACAAGCAATGTATACAATCTAAGTTTAGATCACAATATGGAATGGCACAAGTTTAAATAAACGAGTTAATTTTATTACACATGACACACCCCAAAACGTGTAATTAAAAAGGGGAGTTGTAAGATTCACTCACAGTGGTGCGTTCGGTTGATGATGTTGAATGCACGCGAAGTGGTTTTAACCACGAGTGAAATTAACCTAGACAATGGCATAATGTTTCGGTAAGTAAACGGATTTTATTAATCCATTTTAGTAGGATTGTTGGGTGTATTTTTGTGAGTTTAAGGCTATTTTCTAACCTTAAAAATGTTATTTTTAAGTATTTTTAATTGATTTTTAAATAAAATAAATAAATAAAAATAATAAAAAAGTTGACTTTTTTTACCGTTGACCGTTGACCGTTGACCATTGACCTTGACTGTTTGACCGGTTCGTATGCGTGCAAGTGTGCGCTGCCCGAGACCTCCCGTACGCGTGCACGCAGCTCTACCAACTGAGCTACGTGTCTAACCCGAAATATTTCTGTTTTAATTATATTTATATATTAATTAGATTAATCAGAAAATCAACTTATTTCTAAAAAGATTTTAATCAGTGACTCGGTGCGCTCCACAGGTCTCGAACCCGGGACCTGTGGGTTGAGTTAACACACAGTCCACCGCTGGACTGTGTGTCTAACTTGTTAAATAATCCGATTTATATTATACTTATGAACAAACTTCATTATTTCATTTCTGCCTTATTTTAAAAAGTTAGATAATTGTCCGAATCGCTGCAGTAGACCGGACTCGAACTCGTGATGTGTGTTTAAACATTCACACAGTCCACCGCTGGACTATGTGTCTATCTTGGTTATTATTAAACTTAACATGTACAGCGGTGACTCCGGTTCGGTTAACAAAAAAAGACATTTTTATTAAGGCAAGCATGCGTGGGACAAGATTCGAACTCGAGACGTTTACGTGTTTAATGTGCACATACTCCACCGTTGGACTGTGTGTCTAACCCGAGTTATTTCTTGATTTAAATTAAACTTATATGTTACCAAAACTTCGTCTTCTTCGTCAGTTTTAACCAGAAACGATGACTGACTGGTTCGAAGTTTTAATCATGTTCGTTAGTGATTTGAGGTTAATTACAGGTGAGATATATATAAAAAGAATGAAAGATTTAAGCGTAAGGTATACCGACTGGACTTCTCTGTTTCTCCGGCAGAACTCCGGTGACAGCAAAAGATTCCGACGTCGTGTGTCTTGCGGCAGAGAATCTTCAGCAAGCTTGAAATGGATATGGGTGACTTCGGTATAAGCTCAGGCGGTTCAGTAAGGCTCAGAAGTGAAGGGCTCGGTTTTCCGGCGAGGTACATAAGTTTTCCGGCGAATGGATTTACGTCGGGTAAAGGTGGGGTTTTGAGCGAAAAAGCTTGCAGAGGTTCGAGGAGGTATTTATAGGGCAGGAATCGAGATGAATAGAGTCGGATTTCAGGCTTGATTCAAAGTCATTACGTTTTCCGGCGGTTATAGCTTGTGTCGCGGGTTCAGGCGTCGGTTATAACTGATGCAGTGTTTAAGGTTTACGTTATAACTGAAGTAACCGTCCAATCTCGCGAGATCGCCGGGATTTCCGACGACTGCATTTGGGCGCGCCGATTTTGAATTCGAGAATTATAATATGTATTAATTGTTTCCATTAATTAACAAGGAATACAAGTGGCGCAGTGGTTGAGTGTGTGGGTGTTAAGTCGTTGACCCGGCTGATTGACCCGGGTTCGAAACCCGGCAGTGCCATTTTATTTTTAATTCATTATTTTTAACCATTTTTCAAAAACAAATTATATATTCCAATATAATAATTAATTATGTATCGTTTAAAATTAATTTGGGCATTAAATACGCCACGAAATTTTAAACTGATTGTTCGGTTAATAAATGGAGCGGGTTTGGTAAAATCGGTTTTTTGACGGATGTTACACCTTAGACAACAAATAAATAGCTCGCCCGTGAGATCAACTTGGTGGTCCCTAATAAGTTTGTGTTTGAGAGATAAGTTAGGCAAAAAGAGCTAGTCGATTCGATTGACATAACAGCTTGATCAATGGACAAACCAATGATCACAAAATGCAAAATCTAAAGCAAAACTTTAAGTATTATGTGTATTTTACCCAAAGTTTGGACAACCGCCACCCATCCCACACCTGCCATTGCCACTGCTCACCATCACCATCACTTACCCCACACCATTTGCTACCGCCACCACCTACCCCACACCACCACAAACACAATAGTTCGAGATGAACGAAGTGACTATTAGTGCGTATTCTTTTAACCAACAACGGAAACTTTTCTATATGTGTTTACTGGCTTTGTTTATTCGGTTATGAAGGATTTTCGTGGTTTTTGTGGAATTTATTGATTTGGAAGTGGGTTTTGTTGAATTTGGTGTTTTGGAAGTGGCTTTTGTAGGATTTATTATTTCGGAAGTGGGTTTTGTGGAATTTGTAGTTTTTTATGTGGGTTTGGTGAGATTTGAAGGTTTCAAGGTGGAATTAAGCTTATTCATGATGGGTTTTTGTTCAATCTTTTAGATGTTGGTTGAATTTGAGGTAGTAGGGTGTTGGGAATTCTATGTATCCGTTTAATTTATAAAATACAATCTTATAATAATAATAATAATAGTAATAACAACAACTCTTTATTATTCATTAAGATGCAGAAGAGTGATAAAACATAAACACGAATAAAACTCCAACGGGCGATCCAATTACGGTCTATTCTGATAATTATATAAATATATACAACCATAGCGGGTTAAGGTTACACCTTGACTAAATCGAAGATTCGCACGATGGATGCAACAAACGGCTCCGCCAGTAAGCAAATCATAAAATCTCCAAGATCACCACATGAACCCACACGCGAGATGAATCTGATCTGAATAATAAAAGAATTAATTTTCGTCGTTAATTTAGCAACTTTAACAGGTGAGAAAGATTAAAAAGAAATTTTTGGACAATGAATTACCAAGTGGTTATAGAACCATTGGGAAGGCTCTTTAGACATGTCTTTGCTCGATTTGTTAATGAAAATGAGAACCTGCGGAGTCTAATTACTGGTCAACGCTTTGACCTTTGTTTTATAAAATAAAACGACCCTCTTAAATTATTATCAAACAAATATCACTCCACGATTCCGTCGAATAGCAATTATTCTCCGCTAATATTAAAATTCTAGTCAAAATCATTTATAACCTTTTAATTTATTATCAAAATAATAAATTATTACTCGGTTAACTCTTTAAACGACACCATGTATTTCCACTAAATTATTGATTCATAAACAATTAATATCTTAAGTATTTTAGCAAATTCTCATTTTCATAATTAATATTTGCTATTGTGATTAATAATATCTAACATTAAATATTAATCTTTGTTCTTCGTCCAAAGTGTAACTCTTTGGATTGTACATTAATAGCAACGTTAAATAATCAATAATTGGACATCTAAATCTAACATAGTGGTAGCGGGTTTGGGTTTTGATGTGATGAGTTTGGTCTTGTTCTTGTTTTGGTTGGTTGTTCCAAGTGAAGATTTGGGATTTTATATGTAACACCCTGTAAAAATCGTGTCCAATAATATAGTGACACGTGTTGTATTTTAAATATAGTCTATTAAAGACCAATAAGGACTAAAGGCGTCAACATGCTCAAGTTGAGCCTCTGAGTGACGAACCGATGTCAACATGCATAAATAACAGCCTCTGAGTGACTGATATGTCAACATGCTTAAATCATTAGCCTCTGAGTGACTGATACGTCAACATGCTTGAAACTTGGCCTCTGAGTGACTGATATGTCAACATGCCCAGCCTCTGAGTGACATCGGAATCAACATGCTTGTAATAAGCCTCTGAGTGATCCTTTGTGAAGTCCTAACTCTCATACGTGCCATTTGTTGGACGAGAGAGTTCCATTTTGTAAATATGTGAAAGTTGGATAATGGAGGGATTAAAAGTGTCAACATGTTAATTTATATCTCTGAGTGACCTTTAACGAACCGAGAAATCGACAATGTCCGGGCATAATCCCGGGTATGCCAAGTATTGGCTACGGAGGGCTAAAAGTGCCAAAAAGGTGTTTAAAAAGGTTTTTAGGAGCTTTATAAAGTTCAGGGGTCAAAAGTGTCAATTTTTGAAACTGGCCATGGTCGCGGGCGGCGAGAGACCAGGCCTGGGTCTCTCGCGGGGCGCGAAAAAGGCTCTGCTGCAAGAAAGTTTTGTTTGGTCTCCAAGCAAAACTCCAAAACCATTAATTCGAAACCATGGCTTCTCTAAACTGCTATGCCACGTTTTGGGACACTTGTAAGCTTCTTCGTACACCCTTAAACACCTGGCTTCACCTCCTTTGAGTTCTCCAACTATAAATAGGTGTTCTTGCAACTTGCACCTTTCTAAAACATAACTCTTCTCCCTCCTCTGGAAGTTCCTAGCTGAAAGGAGGATCCAACTTAGTTCTCTTGCATTGTAGGAACCACTTGTAAGTGTTCCTTGCTCTTGCATTTTCGTTTATAGGCTTTTATAGCCAAAAGTCAAGCATTTTCGTAAAACGCTTTGACTTTCGGTTAAGACCATTATGGTCCAGCCATTGTTCAAAATGAACATGGCTAAGTGATCGTAATAAGGTAGGTGTTAGTCCCTATAAAGGGCACCTCCTGAAGATCACGTTTGCTAGACCAATTGACGGGTCAAAGTTATGTAAATAAAAAGTCAAACAGACCATTTTTTGGAAAAATAATAAATTGATCTTATATATGTTATGAAACCTGTTTTGACACTTAAACAAGTTGGTAATAATTATTAGATGTTGTATGAACATGTTCGGCTCGTCAATTTCAGTTCGAGGGTCGGTTCGCAATCGAAAGTCGCGAAGTTTGACTTCAGCTTTGACTTTCGATTCTGACCCGATTTAGATTAATTACCTACTGATCTAAAGTTGCATTATAATCGTAATATAATATAGCATAACCCTCTGAGGTTATATTACATGATCATAATCAGAATCTAAGTTCATGCGCAAGTTCCATAATTATGCCATTTTGACCAAAATGCCCTTTTTTTCATAAAACAAGGTTTTAAATGGTAATAAACTTGAAAATAAGTTTCTACTGATGTAATATTATAAGTAGGATTATTTGGGATGTTAAACCAAGTTGTAAACTGAGTTTCCAAGCAGGTCTTTAAACTATGTCGATAAATGACGGTTTTAGTCCTTGTGACTCATAAAATGATTTTTAATCAATATTTTCTTGGTAAATCATTTACCTACTAATATGTTATATTAAACAAATATTTTAAACATTTTAATCTGACTCAAATGTCAGTTTTCGTAAACATCACTTAAAAACGTCATTTTACGATATAAGCGCCGTTTTGGCGCATAGTATGGTTTTAAACCATATTATTGACCAAAACTTGATACCTACTGATTTTAAAACTTATTTTAGACATATTTACAGTAGGTACATGTTATAAACTCAGAATCCCAAATAATTTATAAAACTATGTATAAAATTACCAAAATGCCCCTATAAAGCATAATTTCGTTTTAAAACCTTAACGGACATACAAGTTGATATCCTACTGATGTCTTAACTTATTTAAAGTATAATGGCATATAGAACTTGTCCATAACTTATCCGGTTACCTGATATCGCTAATATGCGCATAGTTACATGTATGTAACTATTTTGCGGAAATTAACCGAAACGGGTTTAACATTGTCATTTATGATTCAAAATCCAGAATGTATATAGTTTACCCATATTATACAAGTCAAGGTACTTGTTAGGTTTGAACTGTATTCTATCCAATCATCGCTTAATCTAGCGTCATACGTTTTGATCAAGTACACTAGTCGGTCTAAGTCTATGACTTAAATAAGACCGTCAGTATTTAATTGGTTAGTTTATGCCATAATCCAGACTAGAGACTTGTCGGTAAATGCTATCTGCACTTAGTGTAACATTTGTCGAAAACGGGTTTTATCAAACCCGCTCCGTTTGTAATCGAATATTCAATTATAAATGTTTGTTGCCTATTTATGCTTATTTTTATTTTTTAATGATACATAATTAATAAACAAACTAAACCATAAAAGTTATAATTGATAAAAAATATAAATAAAACAATTAAAAATGAAATGGGGCTGCCGGGACTCAAACCCGGGTCAGCCGGGTTGTAACTCCAAAGATTTAACACTCACACGCATAACCACTCCGCCACTTGTTTGTTTTCTGTCAACTCTAGGAAACAAATAAGTCTTATTTACAAACCTAGATAAATCGGTTGCGCCAACTGAAAAACTGAAATCGGCTATTCAACCGTCTAAACGTTTGAATCGCTATTTCAGGTTTATAACCGATGCACCGACAATTCTAATCAATTCAGACTTGAATTGACTTGAATTCAGATGATGATGGGTTTTATAACCGAAGCTATCCAATAATCCGAATTACTGTAATCAAAGATCTTCTTCACGACTCAGAAACATTCCACAAACCTCCAATTACATTTCCGCACACTTTACAGTCCACCGGAGAAAGTTTATTTTGCTCGCCGGAAAATTCTGCAAGTTCGCCAGAAAACCGTATTCTTCATCAAAACGGCAAGTCTTTCAATACCGTCGTAGTCTAACAATTGTTAAGCTATTTCTAACTCAAACCTTTAAATTGAAATCGAATTCAGACACTGTTATCAGATAATTCTAGTTCGCCGGAAAATTTCTGGAAATCTTTATCTTCGTCTGTGAAACGGTAAGGACCTTCAAACACACGTTTGTTTAGCACTTCAATTTCATGATTAGCTAATCAAAACGATTAATTGATTTGCTCAGTTAAAGTTCTTAAAAACAGAGACCGACGCCTTGCCGGAACTCTGTAATAAATCGTTCACCGGTATGTTTACCTCTAATTATCATCTCTGCTATCTCATATTAGTCTGTGCAATGTTTAACAATCGAATTAACAAGATTTAATGGTGTAATCTGCTGTCGGTAAAATCCAACGAAGAAGATGAACTGTGATAACATTATAAGTATAATTAAAATTGGTATTTTAAACGAGTTAGACACACAGTCCAGCGGTGGACTGTGTGCAAATAATACGCACACGTCACGAGTTCGATCCCTGATACACGCACGCTCTATGTAATAAAATGCCTTTTTGTTTAAAGCTGAACCGGGTTAACTCCGTTAGTTGTTAAGTATAATAAAATTTGTATATTAACCAAGTTAGACACACAGTCCAGCGGTGGACTGTGTGTAACGTTAAAGCACAGGTCCCGGGTTCGAGACCTGTTAGTGGCACCGGTTCGACGAATTAAAATGTTTTTGAAAATAAAAGAATTTTGGATAAATTGAATTAATATATCAGTATAATTAAAAACATAATTATTTCGGGTTAGACACGTAGCTCAGTTGGTAGAGCTGCGTGCACGCGTACGGGAGGTCTCGGGTTCGAGCCTCACCCAGCGCATTTCAGTCACACAATAAACCGGTCAAATAGTCAAAGTCAAAAAGTCAACGGTCAACCCAAAAAGTCAACATATTTTTATATTTTTAATTATTTAATTTAATTTAAAAATCAATTAAAAATACTTAAAAATAATGTTTTTAAAGATATGAAATAGCCTTAAACTCGTAAAAATATATCTAAAAATTCTATTAAAATCCTTAATAAAATCCACTCATTTACTATATTTTCCGTTATTATTTAGGTTAGTTAATTCTCGTTGTTCCGCTCTTCCAACTCGTGCACATCTCACCATCTCCAATCAAACGCACCCAATGTGAGTGAATCTTTACAAATTCCCCGTTTTAATCACGTTTTTGGGGTGTATCATGTGTCTTGCTATATATTATATTTAAATCATTGTGCATACATCATATCATGAACATGTGTATTCAGCTTGTTTCAACTGTTTGTGTAGTTATTGTTAGATTCAATTTATTATTTTCAGTACATGCAATTTCATAGGCCGCCGCTCCCCATTACATTATGAGCGTTGAGCAAGTTCCCATTACATTATGAGCGTGAACCTGGCGTGCCAACATACGATCGGCTCCGTTTGATTGAGCCTTGATCGCACATACATTTATCATTTTCAGTACATGCAATACGATCGGCTCCGTTTGATTGAGCCTTGATCGCACAGTTTCATTTTTATGTTATTTATCGTATGATGTTGGTATGTTAATGTATGCTATCATATGTTACTGTATTGTGATTGCAATTGCTACTGCCTGATTATTTACATTTGCTCATTTATGATTATGCACAATTTTTCATTGATAAACTAACAAGAAAATCAATAATAAATGTTTGTCTAACAAGGTTCACTCGCCAACTTATGTTGACCCAAAAACCCCCATTTTTACACATGATACAGGTGAACCAGCTGCAGCCAGAAACACATAGGATTGGACTAGAAGAATAAAATGATTTAGAGCTTGTAATTATTTTGTTTGGTTATTTTCTTTGTATTGTATGGACATGTTTGGATTATTTGGAATGTAATTTTGACTTTAATAAATATGAAACATATTAGTAAATATCATGAGCTTTGGTGATAACCCAATTATGCCCCGACTCTTATTCCGCTGCAGGTCGGGGTGTGACAGATTGGTATCAGAGCCATGACTATAGGGATATAGGATAGGTTATTAGACCCTTAGAGCCTATACTATAGTTGATTAGAAATTTTTAAGATTTTTGTGTGTTACATGCCAAGTTTCATGATGTTTATATGTTTTATGTTAAATGTTACATTCAATGTTATGCAAGCATGTTCATAAGTATATATTATCATATAATGCCTATCATGAATCATATTCTCATAACATATCATATCCATGAAAGCACACACCACATCATGATTGCTTTTACAATGATTTTTGTGTTTTCAAATCTCATCAAAGTGAGTTCTCATGACGGGCATGTAGTAACTGGAAGGGTACCAGTACCGGTAGTCGGAACGTCCTGTCTAGGCTGGCATTCGTATAAATCCAAAATAAAGGACCAGTTTGCCTACCTGGGGACTAACGATGAGAGTACGAAGTACCTATTAGGCCAAAGCATGCTATACCAAACGTCATGTGAGCTAACCCCACTTTGAGTTGTCATTGTGTCTACACCTGGACACATTCCGACCATACATCTCGTGAACATATTTTGTGGTTTGCATTCGGGTGATGCGAGTGTTAAATCGCCAATACTAATGTGAATCCTACCAAGCCAATAGTCATGGGGGCCCACATGACTATACAGGTGAAGGTATGGGGACATTTGAGGCCCAACATGAGCAAACCCAAGACATCCTATGGATGTAGTTGCATTATTGATATTTATGTTATTTTCATTTTTCTTAAAGACACATGACACCTAAAAAGACTCCATAAACTCACAATCTTCTTATGTATGTTCCTGTAGATGTTGTCCAGACAACAACGAGGGGGTAAAAGATCAGGAAGGTCTCACGAACGCTTGGCCACACAAATCGCGAAACAAATGGCCACGATACTGCTTGACATTGTGGTTCAAGTACAACAAGCTCTCGCCACAAATCCCACTAATCCTCCCCAACAGAATGACCAGAACATCGGCAACCCTCCTACCAGCAAGTGCTCATACAAACATTTCAAGTCTTGTGATCCTCCTAAATTTGAAGGGACCGAAGGCGTCACTGCTCTCCTCCATTGGTTTGAGGAAATGGAAAACACCTTCCTCAACTGCGATTGTCCTGAGGATCGCAAGGTTCGATACGCCACCGGAAGACTATTTGCGGTCGCTCTCACCTGGTGGAATACTGAAAAAGGGAAGAGGGGAATTGATGATGCAATGGCCTTAACTTGGGAGGAATTAAGGGAAATTATGACTAGGCGTTTCTGTCCTAGGAGTGAAATTAAAAAGTTGGAGGACGAATTTCATTCTTTAAAGCAGAAGGAGGGAGATCACACCACCTATAACAAGAGGTTCCTAGAGTTGAACCAAATGGTTCCTAATTTGTTTACCCCAACTTATCGTTTGATCGAGCATTATATTCGAGGACTTCCCTCGAAAATTCAAGATTCAGTTCTCAGCATTTCACCGGTAACACTTGAAACTGCTATGGAGCTAGCGACTGAACTGACCGAGAATCGAATTCGCAACGGGAAGTTTAAAGAAGAGAAAAAGAAAGCCCCTGTGGAGGGTCAAACTTCAAAGCATTCCATCTCCTCCTCTTAGTTTGCTAACAAGAGGAAGCGCAACACCAGAAACTTCGCCGTTACACAAACCAACCTCCCTATTCCTGCTGCACCCATTACCCAGGTTGCCCCTTCACCTGCACCATACAAAAGACCATACTCTGGCCCATTACCAAAATGCAACCGTTGCCAATATCACCATTCTCCTGATTATCCTTGCCAACATTGCACCGGCTGTGGTCGCGCAGGTCATACTGTTCAAACCTGCCGCATGCCTCAGCGAATGAACCGCCACCAACCTTCAACCCAAACCCACCAACAAATAATGGGTCAAGCCCAACAACCCCTACTATTACCACCCACCCAACATTTAGCCCAAACATATTACCAACCCAATTATCCTATGGTTCAACCTATGCGGGCTTGCTACAATTGCGGAGACCCAAGCCATTTCAGAAACACGTGTCCAAGGTTGGTAAACATTATTCATGCTCAGGCCCAAGCCAACCAGGTGAATCAAGCAAACCAAGCTCCTCCACCTGCAAGAGGAAGAGCTTTCAATATCAACGCTAATCAGGCTAGGGCTGACGGCAATGTGGTTAACGGTACGTTCCTTATAAATGGTAGATATGCATCCATGTTGTTTGATACTGGGGCGGATAAAAGTTTTGTGTCCTTAGAATTTGAACCTATCCTAAACCAAAATCGTGATAAGCTCGTGGAATCCATAACAGTAGAAGTTGCAGACGGGAAACCGGTCTCATTAAACTCTATTATACGCAACTGTACACTCACCTTAAACGACCACGACTTCTCAGTTGACCTTATTCCTATGAAGCTGGGAAGTTTTGATATCATAATTGGTATGGACTGGCTCAGTCAACATCAGGCAGAAGTTGTATGTCGCGAAAAGTTTATACGTATTCCTCTTTCAAACGGTCAGACTCTTTGAATCTTTGGAGAAACCTCGTCGAAAGGGCTCAGCTTAATGTCTTGTCTTCAAGCCCAAAACTATCTTCGCAAGAATTATGTCGCATTTTTAGCTCATATCATCAAAAAGGGAACCATGGAGAAGAAACTTGAAGACATTCCAGTAGTAAAAGATTTCCCGCGAGTTTTTCCTGACGACATTTCAGGACTTCCTCCAGTTAGAGAAGTCGAATTCCGTATTGATCTTATACCTGGTGCTACACCAGTTGCAAAGTCTCCTTTTAGGTTAGCCCCCTCTGAAATGCAAGAGCTAGCCAGTCAATTACAAGAGTTGACTGACAAGGGATTCATACGTCCTAGCTCATCGCCTTGGGGTGCACCTGTCCTTTTTGTAAAGAAGAAAGATGGATCGTTTCGTATGTGCATCGACTACAGAGAGCTCAACAAATTAACAATCAAGAATCGCTATCCTTTACCCCGCATTGATGATCTTCTTGACCAACTTCAAGGTGCCAGCTACTTTTCCAAAATCGATCTTCGATCTGGTTATCATCAACTTAGAGTACAAGAAGAAGACGTCCCAAAGACCGCATTCCGAACTCGTTATGGTCATTATGAATTCATGGTCATGCCATTTGGTTTAACCAACGCTCCAGCAGTCTTCATGGACCTAATGAACAGAGTCTGCAAACCTTATCTTGATCGATTTGTTATAGTCTTCATCGACGACATTCTTATTTATTCAAAGTCTAAGTCTGATCATGAGCGTCATCTTCGGCTCATCCTTACACTTCTAGAGAATGAAAAGCTTTACGCCAAATTCTCCAAATGCAAATTCTGGTTAAAAGAGGTGCAATTCCTCGGACATGTAGTCAATGACAAGGGAATACATGTCGACCCCTCAAAGATCAAAACGGTACAAGAATGGCAAGCGCCATGTGCACCAACTGAAGTAAGATCTTTTCTTGGTTTGGCTGGTTATTATCGTCGTTTCATTTCAAACTTCTCACGCATTGCTGTACCACTCACGGCTTTAACTCATAAGGGAAAACCTTTCATATGGGGACCCAAGCAAGAAGAAGCCTTCCAAACCCTTAAACAAAAACTCTGTGATGCACCAATCCTCACTCTTCCTGAAGGTTGTGATGATTTTGTGGTCTATTGCGACACGTCAGGGCAAGGATTAGGCTGCGTTCTAATGCAAAGAGGAAAAGTTATAGCTTATGCTTCAAGACAACTCAAGACGCATGAGAAGAACTACACCACCCATGACCTAGAACTTGGAGCCGTTGTGTTCGCTCTTAAGATATGGAGACATTATCTCTATGGTACTAAGTGTGAAATATACACTGACCACAAGAGTCTTCAACATATCTTCAATCAAAAGGAGTTAAACATGAGGCAACGAAGATGGGTCGAACTTCTAAATGACTACGACTGTGAAATTCGGTACCACCCTGGCAAAGCAAATGTGGTGGCTGATGCACTTAGTCGAAAGGGGTATGCGAACTCCATTCGTCTTCTATGTTCGCAAATCATAACTTACATTAAAGATCAAATTCGAGAAGCCCAACATGTTTCAGTAACGGAAGATGATGTACGAAAGGAGATGTCCTGTGGAGCTGAACTTAAAATTGAAACTAAATCTGACGGTATTCTGTACTACCTAGATCGTATCTGGATTCCTGACCACAACAATCTTCGTGAAATCCTTATGAATGAAGATCACAAAACGCGATACTCTATACACCCAGGAGCCGATAAGATGTATCAAGACCTACGATATACCTATTGGTGGCCTGGAATGAAAAAGGATATTGCTGTTTTTTGTTTCTAAGTGCCTTACATGTTCCAAGGTGAAAGCTATACACCAAAGACCCTCAGGACTTCTTGTTCAACCTGAAATACCTGTATGGAAGTGGGAAAATATAACCATGGACTTCATTACCGGGTTACCTCGCACTTCTGGTGGGTATGACACTATATGGGTAATAATTGACCGACTTACAAAATCAGCTCACTTTATTCCTATCCGCGAAGATTTCAAGAACGAAAAGCTAGCTCGTATTTATATCAGCGAAATCGTAAGCCGACATGGGGTACCGTTAAGTATTATTTCTGATCGTGATGGTCGTTTCACTTCACGAACATGGCAAGCAGTACAAGCCGCTATGGGTACGCGATTAGATCTCAGTACCGCCTATCACCCTCAAACTGATGGTCAATCTGAACGCACCATACAAACTCTTGAAGATATGCTTCGAGCATGTGTCATAGACTTCAAGGGAAATTGGGACGCTCATCTCCCATTAGTTGAATTTTCGTACAACAACAGCTATCATTCAAGCATCAGCATGGCACCTTTTGAAGCCTTATATGGTCGTAAGTGCCGATCTCCAGTATGTTGGCACGAAATTGGGGAAGCTCAAATCACTGGTCCGGAATTGATTCAAGAAACCACAGACAAGATCCATCAAATTCGAAACAATATTCTAGCGGCCCAAAGTCGTCAAAAGAGTTATGCAGACAAACGACGGAAGCCTTTAGAGTTTAACATTGGTGATCATGTACTTCTAAAAGTATCACCGTGGAAGGGAGTAGTTCGTTTTGGTCAAAAAGGCAAGCTAGCACCACGTTACGTAGGACCTTTCAAGATACTCGAAAGAGTAGGTCCTGTAGCATACAAGCTTGATCTACCAGAAGAACTCAACAGGATTCATCCCACATTCCACGTATCAAACTTAAAAAAGTGCCTCGCTGATGAAAACCTTCACATTCCGCTAGAAGATATCCAGATTAATGAATCTATGCATTTTATTGAAAGACCAGTAGAGATCATGGACTTCGAAGAAAAACGTCTGCGACGAAGTCGCATTCCAATTGTTAGGGTACGCTGGGAGTCGAAACGGGGACCTGAGTTTACTTGGGAACGTGAAGACTCAATGCGTGAAAAATACCCGCATCTTTTTCCTACTACTTCTACTACTTAAATTTCGGGACGAAATTCCTAAAAGTAGGGGATACTGAAACATTTGTCGAAAACGGGTTTTATCAGACCCACTCCGTTTGTAATCGAATATTCAGTTATAAATGTTTGTTGCCTATTTATGCTTATTTTAATTTTTAATGATACATAATTAATAAACAAACTAAACCATAAAAGTTATAATTGATAAAAAATATAAATAAAACAATTAAAAATGAAATGGGGCTGCCGGGACTTGAACCCGGGTCAGCCGGGTTGTAACTCCAAAGATTTAACACTCACACGCATAACCACTCCGCCACTTGTTTGTTTTCTGTCAACTCTAGGAAACAAATAAGTCTTATTTACAAACCTAGATAAATCAGTTGCGCCAACTGAAAAACTGAAATCGGCTATTCAACCGTCTAAACGTTTGAATAATCACGATTTCAGGTTTATAACCGATGCACCAACAATTCTAATCAATTTAGACTTGAATTGACTTGAATTCGGATGATGATGGGTTCTATAACCGAAGCTATCCAATAATCCGAATTACTGTAATCAAAGATCTTCTTCACGACTCAGAAACATTCCACAAACCTCCAATTACATTTCCGCACACTTTACAGTCCACCGGAGAAGTTTATTTTGCTCGCCGGAAAATTCTGCAAGTTCGCCGGAAAACCGTATTCTTCATCAAAACGGTAAGTCTTTCAATACCGTCGTAGTCTAACAATTGTTAAGCTATTTCTAACTCAAACCTTTAAATTGAAATCGAATTAAGACACTGTTATCAGATAATTCCAGTTCGCCGGAAAATTTCTGGAAATCTTTATCTTCGTCTGTGAAACGGTAAGGACCTTCAAACACACTGTTAACGTTTGTTTAGCAATTCAATTTCATGATTAGCTAATCAAAACGATTAATTGATTTGCTCAGTTAAAGTTCTTAAAAACAGAGACCGACGCCTTGCCGGAACTCTGTAATAAATCGTTCACCGGTATGTTTACCTCTAATTATCATCTCTGCTATCTCATATTAGTCTGTGCAATGTTTAACAATCGAATTAACAAGATTTAATGGTGTAATCTGCTGTCGGTAAAATCCAACGAAGAAGATGAACTGTGATAACATTATAAGTATAATTAAAATTGGTATTTTAAACGAGTTAGACACACAGTCCAGCGGTGGACTGTGTGCAAATAATACGCACACGTCACGAGTTCGATCCCTGATACACGCACCCTCTATGTAATAAAATGCCTTTTTGTTTAAAGCTGAACCGGGTTAACTCCGTTAGTTGTTAAGTATAATAAAATTTGTATATTAACCAAGTTAGACACACAGTCCAGCGGTGGACTGTGTGTAACGTTAAAGCACAGGTCCCGGGTTCGAGACCTGTTAGTGGCACCGGTTCGACGAATTAAAATGTTTTTGAAAATAAAAGAATTTTGGATAAATTGAATTAATATATAAGTATAATTAAAAACATAATTATTTCGGGTTAGACAAGTAGCTCAGTTGGTAGAGCTGCGTGCACGCGTACGGAATGTCTCGGGTTCGAGCCTCACCCAGCGCATTTCAGTCACACAATAAACCGGTCAAATAGTCAAAGTCAAAAAGTCAACGGTCAACCCAAAAGTCAACATATTTTTATATTTTTAATTATTTAATTTAATTTAAAAATCAATTAAAAATACTTAAAAATAATGTTTTTAAAGATAGGAAATAGCCTTAAACTCGTAAAAATATATCTAAAAATTCTATTAAAATCCTTAATAAAATCCACTCATTTACTATATTTTCCGTTATTATTTAGGTTAGTTAATTCTCGTTGTTCCGCTCTTCCAACTCGTGCACATCTCACCATCTCCAATCAAACGCACCCAATGTGAGTGAATCTTTACAAATTCCCCGTTTTAATCACGTTTTTGGGGTGTATCATGTGTCTTGCTATATATTATATTTAAATCATTGTGCATACATCATATCATGAACATGTGTATTCAGCTTGTTTCAACTGTTTGTGTAGTTATTGTTAGATTCAATTTATTATTTTCAGTACATGCAATTTCATAGGCCGCCGCTCCCCATTACATTATGAGCGTTGAGCAAGTTCCCCATTACATTATGAGCGTGAACCTGACGTGCCAACATACGATCGGCTCCGTTTGATTGAGCCTTGATCGCACATACATTTATCATTTTCAGTACATGCAATACGATCGGCTCCGTTTGATTGAGCCTTGATCGCACAGTTTTCATTCATGTTATTTATCGTATGATGTTGGTATGTTAATGTATGCTATCATATGTTACTGTATTGTGATTGCAATTGCTACTGCCTGATTATTTACATTTGCTCATTTATGATTATGCACAATTTTTCATTGATAAACTAACAAGAAAATCAATAATAAATGTTTGTCTAACAAGGTTCACTCGCCAACTTATGTTGACCCAAAAACCCCCATTTTTACACATGATACAGGTGAACCAGCTGCAGCCAGAAACACATAAGATTGGACTAGAAGAATTAAATGATTTAGAGCTTGGAATTATTTTGTTTGGTTATTTTCTTTGTATTGTATGGACATGTTTGGATTATTTGGAATGTAATTTTGACTTTAATAAATATGAAACATATTAGTAAATATCATGAGCTTTGGTGATAACCCAATTATGCCCCGACTCTTATTCCGCTGCGGGTCGGGGTGTGACACTTAGTCCTTTTTGTATACGGCTGAGTTATTAAAAATTTAAAGAATACTAGCTCAGGTAAATACTCTCGACTTATTTCCCCTATACGGGCTTGGGTTACGGTAAATTACCGCTTGGTCGGAAATGGGATTAATCGAACGACGGTTCAGAATAGAGATCCGCATATTCTGTTTTAATCAGTTTTGTTTGATAAATTAAACATGGGGGTTAACTACCGTGTCCTGGATATCCTCGGCTCATTACAATCGAAATGGCCACGACCTTACCGCGGGTGTAGGCATACACCCGATAGACGCTCAATTATGCATTCCTACAAGGTTGGGAGAAATTGACTCGTTCGTGAGTCCAAAGTGGTGTGTACGTTAATTGTGTCTCGGTTTTCGTGCCGAGCCCCGTATGTATGACAAACATGTAAATCTGTTAACAAGGTTAGACGGTCAATTAGCCCAAGTTATAAAAAGATTTTGTGCTGATACGCACTTAAAACATTTTTGGAATGTTTTCAAAACGAGTCGGTTGGGTGTATTTACCAGCGAAAGCTGACGTATTTTCAAAAGACTAATCTGCAGGTACAATACGAAAATAGGCCGGAAGTGCTCGGTAGTAATAGAGGATCTTGCAAATCCTAAATCTATCCAATGTCTGTTTTATATTCTTTCCATGTACAATTTATGATCCGCTTGTGGATCTTCTATTACGAGCCTGTATATTATTTTGTATTTTCGAAAATTCGGTTTGTAATAGTAATTTTACTCCAAGACTTTCGATGTGCCGTGTTTAATTGACTATGATGATTATCAACTGACGTCACGATACTCCCCACCCGGGCCCACCGGTGTATGGATTTCGGGGTTGGAAATCCATGGTGTGACATTATAGGAGGTTTTAGGTGTTGTTTGAAGTAGGGGCGGTTGCAAGGTAATGTGGTTGCAGGCTGAGGCGATGAGTATCACACCCCAACCGATGGCGGAAACATCGGAGTGAAACGAAAAAGAGATTACTCGAGACTTCATAACGCTAATTTGCCACAAGTATATAATAGTCAAGATGTCATTCCATTACTAAAATCAAGTACAATGTTTCGAAGCAAAATACAACAATTTGACAAAAGGATAAATACAACAACAAGTACAAAAATTAAGATGAGTTTAAGTTTAAATGAATTCACATGGCATAATAGTTAACTAGAACTAACATAGCATGCAACTATAAATATCAATCCAAAGATTCCCGCTAGCGTAATTTAATCATAGCAATGAATAGACTGTTTTGTTTACTTAACATGATCTCAAGAATACGGGCGGTGCGTTAATCTTATAGCACTATATATGTTAAGGGAGGCTTGTACGAAGTTAATGACAAGTATAAAGCATTACGAATTCTAGCATATACGAGTTTCAAGTATAACGTATTAAGCATGTATATTGGATTGTTTTTTGTGATTTAAGCATAAAGTATGTGATTGTGTGCTTTTGATAACATATACGTATTGCACCCAAAAGTGTTAAAAGTAAAACGGGAGTCGAGTGCACCCACGGTTTTGCAAAGCGTTCCTAGCAATCTGTGAGTCGTTAAGTTTGGAGGATGGAACACCGAAGTTACCTTACATGGGGGAACGAAGGTTTGTGAGTATTCGAAGTTGGTGGAGAGCTTGGAATTGGAATTTCTAAGTTTATAAATGTATGCATACAAAAATAATTATCTAGTCTTAAACACTCGTTTTTAACACTATTTTTTCATGTGATTTCATGGTTGAAACTTGCCATTAGAATCGTAACGAGAAGTTTAGAACATAGATAATCCCTATTTCATGATATATAACCATGATTCGGTTAACATCACAAATTCGGTTATGTATATATTCATATATAGTATATTTATATAGTTACGTCCATCATATATTATCATAGAATTCATATAAGTCATGCATGGAGGTAGGATGATAAACATTCATTAAACCTCATTGTCTGGATTCATCAAAGCACAAAGTTTACTAACTTAGTCGCTAAACCTGGTTGGTCGTGAATAAGAAGAATGGCAAGTAAACTAATCTACTAACATACTAAGTAGCCAAACAAGGACAACCCGAGCGTGTCATACCCAACATGGCGAATGTTGGAAGCGAGGCGGGGTTAACTTACTTTAGGACTAGCAAACTACTTAGTGATTATGAAAAATAAATCATCAAGTGAGGTGGTGGAATGAAGTTAGGATAGCCCAAGCTTCCAAGTTTCACACCTTTATCAAATCACAAGTCTTGACATATGAACTATGGTAGACTTGGATGATTCCATCACTTGTGGGTTGTCTAAACCCTATCAAAACAGAAAGTTTATGAGGTTCTTGGACCTCTAAATTTATGAGAATAGAGATAAGCTATGTGCAAGATTCTTAGAAAACGTTAACTGAAAACAAGTATAAGTAAAGTTCTTTTTCAAAACAGAAAGTTGTACCTCAAAATGGTGATATTCCACCTTAGTTTACCATGGTAAACTTGTGGAAATACTCCTAGAGATGTTCCAAGCTTTGTATAGGAAGAAGAGATGAAGAAAAGTGAGTTTGAACTCACTTTAGAACTTAGATAATTCTGCCCAAAAATCAGAATTTGTGGATGATTCTAGAGTGTTTTGAGAGTGATTAAGTGTTTGAAAAGTAAAAAAGAGGTGTAGGAGGCTCCTATTTATAATGGAGTTGATTAGGGTTAGAGTTAAATGAGTTAGGAGGTGATTCGTGGAAAAAAGGGGTTTGAATTCGCGTTTTTGAACATTTCAGCCGCCCACCGCCGTAGGCTACGGCCAGGAAATTTTATTTGGCATCTTAAGGGATATATATATGTGTGTGTGAATAACAAGAATGTATATGAGCATGATTCCGAATATAATTTAATCGTCAAGTATATTTCGGTTTCATAAATAACGCATGTATTCGAGATTGATTAAAATCATGTATTTATGCATAAACAAGTGTGAATAAAGATGTATTTCCATTATGATCGAAGTTTTGGATTACAAGATTGGAAAATGAAATACGAATACGACGCGATTACAAGTTTCTAAAAATAGAAATACGATTACAACTTTCTAAATAAGGAAGGTGCAGAAATGAAGCGTTACAACGACGGTGGTGGTGGCGGTGAGATGGTGTTAATAGTGATGGCGGTGGCAGTAGGTGGTGGGGTGGGGTCGATGGTGGTGTTAAGTGGGAGAGAGAGTGAAAGAGGTGAGAAAGAGAGAATGCGTGTGTGTGTATATATATATATAACAATTTATTCTTTATACGTATTGTTTTTAAAGTATTTTTATTTATAAAAATAGTTGGATATTTAAGTTATCAACATAATTAGTCCCTTGAAAGGTGAAATGACAAAAATGCCCTCACATGACTAGATTTAACATAATAATAATAACTGGATTAGGGTCAATGGCATAATGTGCAAGATTTTGAAACATTAGATACAAAACTTGTCAATTTTAGAGGCAAAAGTCACCACCAGAAATTCTATATAAAGATAAAAGATAAAACTTACAATTTATTCGCGGGTTTAAATATAATATTTAAGTCACATGATTACTTTTTATTAAAGTAAAGTTAAATTTGCGTCCATGTGGCATAGGAAAAAATGGAAACTTCCATTCATGTGGTTTGAAAAGCGCTAACATTCTGAGTCCCTGAGATATTTTCTATTAGAATATTCCGTTATGTTGGTAACAATAAACACCGTAGGAGGGGCAAAACAGACAATTTTTGCATTCAACAAAACCCCAACAACCATCCCAGCTTCCAAATAATAACCACCACCTCTGTCCATCATTCAACCATCAACACTCCACCCTAACACCACCGCAACACCACCCTTCACCTTCAACTAACCACCACCACTCACAAATTGCTTTCGACAACCACTCAACAACCAACGTAGCACCATCCTTCACTACAACCGTCACCATCCTGCAAAAAAATTTGAAAAATATAAAATTTCATTTTCTCGATCTTTAAGAAAGCATCCCAATAGCATGAACACATTGCAATAACACATAATGTTTGCATGTACACTTGTTGCAAAAAGATCTCTGAAAAATATCACTTCCATGCTTATCAGTCTCAGATTGTGTTCCCAATTCACTAAGGAAGACGTCCGCATTAACGAGCCCTTTCAGAACCAAAACCCTAGTTACGGGTGATTTATTTTAGATGATAATGGATCTTCAAACAATCATAATCCTCAAGATCACTAAACGAGATGTATTCTTCAGCTTCAATAGAAACACCGGGCCCATCGTATCATCTAGCTCTGAATTCTCATGGATCCAGTTGTCCTCATTGTCACCAAAATCCTTGCTCCATAAAGTAAAAGATGAAACCACCCTTTAATCTGATGCATCCTTTGTTGATGTTAGCCCATCATCTTGGTGACATTCCGGCATTGGTTTTGATCGTTATGCTAATTGCTGATGAGATTGAATCAAAATTAAGTTGAATCGAACCCTAGAATTTGGGGGTTTTTAAAATAAAGGTTAAATGTGAGAGAATGAGATGGATTGCTTAGTCGTGAAAGGGATATGGGAGGAAATGTGGATTCAAAGTTTTGATTTGGGGTTTTAATGGCATATTGGAATGTATGATTTAGGGTTTCGCAAAGAGTGATAGGAAAAAGACTACTAGAATTTGTCATAAACCATAGGGACAAAGGAAACATGTTATAAACCATAGGGATGCAGACTGAAATAAAATAAGGGTAATATAGTCATTTCAATGTACAAGACTAATGGTGTGTGCTCAGAGACTCAAAGTGTGGCGTTTTTCAAACCACATTGACGCGTATTTCCATTTTTGCAAAAGAGGGACTCAAGTTGATTTTTACCTCAAACCACATGGACGTAAATTACAGTTTACTATTTATATTATCATAAAAATATGTAAAGTATAACTGAATATGCATACTTCAAGAATCCCATTAAAAATGATGGCAAAAATCATAGACATGTAAGCATATTGCTAAGTACAAATACTATTGTTAATAATGCTTACATTCTCACATTTTCTTCCTTTTTTTTCAAATAAAAAAACGTTTTGTTTTCCTCTTATCAAATAACATGCTTCTCATTGATTTAATCATCCTAAAATTGAAGTTGAAACAACACAACACAAGCGATAATACATCATTGATGCTGAAGGGGTACAATCCTAAATCTTGCGCCGGTCATACTAGTTAACCTCAGGTCGTGCGTGAGGCCATACCTAAAATAGAACAAATCTAATAGTTTTGTCTACAATAGTGTTGACCTCCCAGACCTTGCGCCGGCTACAAAGGTTTACCCCAAGTCGCGCACGAGGCCAGGACCAAGACAAAGTCAATTTTGACACTTAGTTCCTTTTACGAGTGATCTAGCTTCCTTGACCTTGCGCCAACCTCACGGGTTTGTCTTGGGTCGTGCGCGAGGATAAGAAGCGCAAGACAACGACAGACAATACAGAAAGTATGATTAGCAGAGAAATGGACCAATAGGCGCTCAACAGGTTGTAAGCTATCGTGTTGTACGATGAGCAATCGTGCAGGGGACAAGAAGTGAACAAGGACACGTATGTGGCACCAATCAGCGTGCGCCGACCACTGCTCTATGATCTCCACCTAAGTGCTGATGACAGACCAGACAATAAGGACAACCGTTAGGACACGTGGATCCATTTAGCGTGCGCTAGCTACGCCCTCGCTTGGAATCACCAACGGTCATCATAGGGGAGGCAGAATGGATATTCCTTGTTGTCGATCTCAGGCCCAAGGCCCATCAGCCCATCTTCTTCACAATTCACCTCAGCTATAAATAAAGAACTTCGACTATAGGTTTAAGTATCACTCTCTCACTTATGCCTGACAAAACAAGCCAATCCATTCCATTTTGAGTTGATAAGGTGTTTCAAATTTTTAGATGGGTTAAAATGGGACAAAAAAAATTAGTCACTAGGTTATGATTAGTTGTGAAGTGTTAGATAAAAAAAGTGAGTTGGTCAGGATAGGTATGAGATAAAATCCATACGGGTCAGAATGGGTTAAAATCAGTTAATCAAGTAAAAAAAACTCAAATAATTTTAAATGGATAGATCAGCATCCGGATCGATCCATACTAAAAAATATAATAAAAGAACTGAAAAAAATCAACAAATTCTAAAAAATATAAAATATCTAAAAAATAAAATAAATTCAAAAGATTCAAAAAATCAAAAAATCATTTTTTTAAAAGTCAAAAATTATATAAAAAAATAAAAAAATTCAAAATAAGTTAAAAAAATTCTTAAAAATATAAACATTTTTTAAAAAAATCTCAAAAAACTCTAAAATATTAAAAAATCAATAATTCTAAATAAACTCTAAAAATTAAAAAAATCAAAAAATTCTAAAAGACTCTTAAAACCACAAAATTCTAAAAAATCAAAGAAAAATTCTAAAAAAATATTCTGAAAAACAAAAAAAAAACGAATTCTAATAAAAAATTTAAAAATAAAAAAATTATAAAAAAATCAAAATGTTTAAAAAAAACTCAAAAAAATTATAAAAAAGTAAAAAAATTAAAAAAACAAAAATTCAAATTAATTTTTAGAATATCTTTATTTTTTGATTTTTAGAGTTTGTTTTTGATGTTTTTTGTTTTTAGAGTTTCTTTAGACTTTTGATTTTTTTTTAAAATTTTTTAGTTTTTTAGATTTTTTCAATTGTTTTTAGATTTTTTTTAGAATTTTTTGATTTTTTAGAATTTTGATTTTTTGAAATTTTTTGATTTTTTTATATTTTTCAGAATATTTTTAGTTTTTGATTTTTTTGATTTTCTAGGGTTTTTTTATTTCGTAGAAATATTTTGAGTATTTTTATTTTTGTTAATTTTTAGAATTTTTTAAATATTTTTTTTATTTTTTAAGTTTTTTAAATATTTTTATTTTTTGTTTTTTTAGCTTTAGCCTATCATGACTAAAACCTATCTTGACCTAAACATATCTTAACACAAACCCATACTGACCTTTTTATTAATAAACTCATCCTAACTCATTATTCAAACTTGCCCAAACCACCATTTTGCAACCGGTACTCTCACTTAATACACACACTTTTATCATAAAACAAGTTATTATTATTACTACATCGGAGGGTGGTTACAAGGAGAATCCTCATATTCTCCTCCTTGTAACGATTTTCACAGCGTGTTGATTTTTTGCAGGATTATCACAGCTGTTTTACAAGTTTAGAAGAAGATTAAACTTATTTGGACGATACACAAACCACAAATTAATTTCTTGATTAACTTGGTGTTTCTTTATGCCAATTTTTAGTAGCGAACAAAACTTTCATAACATCAAATATATAATGTACTGTACTGACAACTATTATTAATTAACAAGTTTTAAAGTCAACTGATCAAGACATGCAAGAAAAAAAAATATTCAACAAAACACACACAATTAATGTAAGTTATTAAACGACCCACAATTTCATAAGAGCACGCATCAATTTATCCAACTTGAACAAGATTCCTATTAAAAGGCGTTCGCGATCTCCTTTTTTATCAACTTGAATAATCACTTTATCTCAAACAGATTTGAATCAATCAATTTGCTTTAATCTTAACGATCCAATCAATTCCAACAATTAATGGACAACCTAACATAATTCAAACCACTCAGATCGAATCGACTTTCGATCTTGATCATGATCTTACCCTTCGACGATTTTGTCTATATCTGACACATTTTGTTGGTTAAAAATCGTAAGAAACGCAGGTAACCCATAAGATAAAATAAACTGTAATTCCCTTTTTAACTCTTTAACGACTAAAAGTCCGACTACCTAATGGTAACACAATGACAAAAGGTGATCCCCTACACCCGCGATCACATACAACACTGGATACCACTAGTTCATCATCTCCAGTTTTGGTGAAAATCCGTTACCGGAAGATCCACCGCAATAAAAAGCGGTTGAGACGGATTCGAATGATAACCAATTTTATAAACTATAATTTTATTTCCAAAAAATATTAATCAACCAGTACTTGACACATATTGTAACTTACCAAGATCGAAAACACATGCTGTTTGCTAATTCTTCTTCCATTATTATCCCCTCGCTTCCATCGCGTCGCGTCTCGTCTCGTCTGGTATTTTCTTCACAATCGATACACCAACACGATTACACATAACAACCCATACATACACCATCTGTATCTCTATACACCTGTGTCAGAGGAACCGACGAACAACAACAATAGATCCAGTGGGTAACCGTCTCAATAGATAAGCACAATTCTCTCTGGATTCAATCTCCATAAACTCTACAAACATTACCCCCAATTTTACTAACACCCACTTCAATTTCAGCTTCAATTCTTTAATCATGTGCTCTATGTCACCTTACAAGACCTAATTCGTGCGAATTTTAGAGATTTTGACTGATTCTTTAAAGGGTTTTGCGTTACTAAATATATACCATTTGGGTTTTTTGAGGGTTTGGGATTGATGGGCGATCTTGGTATGGAAGAGGATCGCCCGTTTCTGCCGTCTTTTACTGCTCCATTGTGTAACCCGGATCCGAATTCTATTCGGGCCGAGACTTGGGCCTTAGCTGAAGACCCGGCCCGGGAGGTGTTGAATTGCATATACCCGACTTTGGATTCTGAAGAGAAAAGGAAAGATGTGATTGAATATGTGCAGAAGCTCATCAGATTTCATCTCAGATTAGAGGTTGATTCAACTCAATTTTATTAATTTATTTGTTTCTTGTATTATTCATGTTGGTTTTTAAAAAGCCCCCTTTAGGTCTTAGTTGCAAAAGTATGATATGCTATTGAACTTATATAACTCTGTTATTCAGTTATGATGGTTTTAGGTCAAATTAATCGATTTTAGAAGTAGGAATAGTTGTTGGTGCTTTCTTGTTGTATTGATTATATGTGTAGTCTCAAAAATATGATGATGGGTTGTATTGATTATATGTGTAGTCCCAAAAATATGTTTAGGATATCATTGATTCTAAATTAATGAATTTGAATATGTGGAAGGATCTATTATTTAGGGTTTGTATTTGGCCGGGCTTCGAACATTCGTTGCGAACTTGTAAGATTAAACCCTATTACATATTTCAAGATTTAGTCAGTATAGTTCTTATCTGTTTTCTTGTTGGTTGATGTATTCTAGTCTTTTGGTACATCACACGTCTTCTTTTAGTTTTGGATCATATGTGATGTTGGGAATTTATACAATAAATGGATTTAGATAAAAAGATGTGTTCACAGTTCATAGTTATGTGCTAAAATAATTAAATTTAAGTGTTTTTCTTGCCAATTCAAATATTCATTATGATGTGTATATACTGAAATATATTTTTTAACTAAATTACTGTAGGTATTCCCATATGGTTCGGTGCCACTCAAGACTTATCTCCCTGATGGAGACATTGATCTAACGATCCTTAGCAGTCCTAACTTAAGTTCTTCGTGTTCTTCAGGAAGAAGAGAAGTATGGTAATTCTGAGTTTGAATTAAAGGATACCCAATTCATCGATGCTGAGGTTATCATCATAACACCACTTTCGTTTTTCATAAGAAAATGTTTATTATTCTGTGAAAATTATTAGACCATATTAGGTTGCACCTATCACTATACGCTACTTCAGTGTTATGGATGAAAAGTGTCTCCACAATATTTTTCAGTAGATGTGGTGGTTTCTACACAGTTGTTTAGATTGCGTTGTGTTTTATCTCAAACGGGTCAATTTAGAAAACTATCAAGTCAAGTGGAGAAGGGGTTAAACAGGTTGAGGGTCCCCTAAAGTCTTCTTTAATTATTTTTAAGCGTAAAGGTTTAGATTGTTATTGTAACTGTAATCGTAACTAGCATATTCATTTTTTGTAAAGAAATGGATAAAACAAGTGTTTGCGGGTCAACCCAACCTGAGAAATGGTCCGTTACAACCTAAAACTGTTTTGACCATGTGCCTGACCTGCGCATCTTGCCAACTTGATTCTTCAGGTTTATTAATGTGTAAACTATGATACTCTAGGTGATTTTTAACATAAAGTATCATAACCATCCTCCTTTCTTAATATCACTAGTTTTTGATTTTTTGTGCGGCAGGTGAAGCTTGTGAAATGTCTCGTTCAAGATATCGTCATAGATATATCGTTTAATCAGTTGGGTGGACTTTGTACTCTCTGTTTTCTTGAACATGTAAGCTCTTAATCACTATGGTAAATAAGTCATTTAGCACATTTTTATTATTTTCATTACAGAGGAATCATAATTTTTTATTATTCTTCATTCATTCGCGTTGATGATAGGTGGATCGCCTTGCTGGCAAAGATCATCTGTTCAAGCGGAGCATCATTCTTATAAAAGCATGGTGCTATTACGAAAGCCGAATACTTGGTGCTCATCACGGCTTAATATCTACTTACGCATTGGAAACATTAGTCCTTTACATTTTTCATGTTTACCATGCTTCCTTAAATGGCCCCTTAGAGGTAACATCTCTTCGCCTCGCCAGACGATATTATCGCTTCAACTGATGATCGTTTTTCGCCCCGTTTTTAGGTTCTTTACAGATTTTTGGATTATTATGCCAAGTTTGACTGGGATAACTATTGCATCAGTTTGGATGGTCCGGTTTGCAAATCTTCCCTTTCTAGCTTAGCTGGTAAGAAATTTTGGATTATTATGTCGATCCGACCTAAATCATTGTAAAAGTTTATCCATTTTTTTACTATAACTCATCCTGCCCACATTGCGACCCGCCTAAAGATAATAGAAAAATGCGAGGTTGCAATTTTGACCCATTCACTTATGAATTGATTAACACTAGAATTTTGACCCATGCTACGCTCTGCAGCGGCAACGTCGCGTTTGTGACTTCGGTACACGTGTAACGATGATGAAATTAACGTGTAGCGCGTGCACATGACATTACACGTTTTTGACTTTGTTACACACGTTACGTTCGTGACATTATTGTCATTAGACATAGATAAAAAAGAGTATGTCTCGGACGTTGCAGTGTAAAGTCGTAAAAGTAATTTAGACAGTGGTGTAAAGTCCTAAAAGTAATTTAGACATTAACGTAGTCAGGCATAGATAAAAAAAGTACAATAATGTGTCGCATGTTGTGGTGTAAAGTCGTAAAAGTAATTTAAACATAAGGAGGTGTCAGGTTATTCAATAGAAAAGGTTGGAGGGTCAAAGTTGTCAATTACCAAAAGTTAGAAGTGAATGTGTAACTTAATTAAAGATGTGGGTTAATAGTGTTTCATGTCAAAAGTTTGAGTGTGTAACCTAATAAAAATTGTCAAAAAGTATTTTTTTTGTAATCTTAGTTGACACATTAACTATGCAGTGGAAACCCTCGGAAATCAAGGAACTGATGTCTTATTGGGTGCCGAATTTCGAAAAAACTGTATGGATATGTTCATAGTGCCTTCTAAGGGAACCGAGACGGATCTTCGAGCTTTTACCCTCAAGAATCTCAACATAATTGATCCGTTGAAGGAAAACAACAATCTTGGACGAAGTGTCCACAAAGGTATACACTATTTTCGTTCTATAAGTTATAAAAAGCACAATAAGGTTATAAATAGGTTTTTCATTTTCCAAATATACCCTCTTTTTGTAATATCGTAGGAAATTATTTCCGGATACGGAGTGCATTTCGATACGGGGCCTGTAGACTCGGTAAAATTCTGCAACAACCAAACAACAATATTAAAGACGATATCAAGATGTTCTTTCGAAACACCTTACAGAGACATAAACCCAAATGCGGGCCCGATTCCAACTTAATCTTTGCTGCTAATGGGTTCGGAACTTTGGCTATTTCATCCCGTACCGAACCCTATTACGAGGATGATTTGTATTCAAGATTCTCAAACGGCGATTTTGACGACTATATGACTGACCATAACGCCTCTCCGTTGACCGAGTCAAACCTAGAGAAAGAACCCAACCCTGTTGTTGAGAAAACAGGCCTTGAGCTATTGATGGAAAACGGAGGGTCTGAGTTAGTGGATGGAGATACGATTTGCTTGTGTATCAATAAGGGCAATAACGACAATTCGTCTGATAGTGTTGTGGAAACCGAAATAGTGAACCCGTTTTCCGATCTCACGGGTGACTATGACGCGCACATACGGAATCTGTTATACGGTCAAGGGTGTCACGGTTATGCAATGTCTACGACTGTGGTTCGGGCCAGCCCTAGTCCGCCTAGTTCACCATACGGAAATAACAACTCGTGGGACACGTGTCACACGTCTGCAGCTGCTCATTCATGGTCCGACCCGTTCAAAAAGAATTTGGCTTCTCACGTGAACGGAAACGGTGTAGTGATTGGCCATCCGAAGCATATCAACGGGTCTAACCGCAATGCGTTGCGTGGGACCGGGCCGTACGTTCCTTCAGCGGTATGTTTTTATCAAATTCTAAAGAATAAAATGCCATTTTTGTCCCTGAAGTTTGACCAGTTTTGTGACTTTCGTCCAAAGGTTTGTTTTTCTGCATTTAGATCTAAAGGTTTGAAATTTTGCCATTTTCACCCGGCTTGTTAACTCCATCAATTTTCTCCATTTAGATCTAAAAACTGGTTACCTTTACACGAAAGTCGCAAAACTGGCCAAACCTCAAGGACGAAAATGGCATTTTACTCAATTCTAAATATATTCTATGAATTTTAATTTGCTAAATTGACAAGAAAATAACATGTTGCAGAGCTCCAATACAAGCGAGGATAGAGATAGACCACCGACAAGGGGTAGAGGAAGGGGGCGAGGACACCGATCACGGGTTGGTTCCGGTGAGCCGAAGTTGGTCCTTGAATCGAACCATGCAACACAAAGCCCGCTTGAATGGTCCCCGAGACAAGCCCGTGTTAATGCTAATGTATCTAACCAAACACACCATCACCCCCACCACCCTAGCCAGGTTAACTTGACCGGCAACGGTTTTTCAAACCAAGCCAGGAAACTTGAATTTGGATCTTTTAGATCCATGACCGAGAACGAGAACCCACCGAATACGGAGGCTTCTCAGCCTTATGTGCAAAGCCCGAAAGGAAATGCACATGGCAGAAAACAGGGGAGGTAATTCGAATTTACTGGTTTTCATTTTCGTTTTACGTCTTCCTTTCACGTTAAGGTGGCAAAATGGGTAGATCGAGTAAAGGGTCAAACTGTTTCAGTTCAAAACAGGTAATGTATATGTGGGTCAAAATGGGTCAGGTCAGGTTGGCCCAGCAACACCTTTGTAAACAATGAAAGAGTAAAGTACACGAATGGGCCCTATGGTTTTCCAAATTTTGGATTTGGTCGCCAACTTTTTCCAAAAGTACATGGACGGTTCCTGTGGTTTGCACTTTGTAATGCATTTAGTCCCCAACCAACAAATCTATAGGTTTTAGCATGTCCAAGTTAGGAACTAAAATGCTTTACAAAGTGCAAACCACAAGGACCATCCATGTACTTTTGGAAAAGGTGACGACTAAATGTGTTACAAAGTGCAAATCACAGGACTGTTTGTGTACTTTTGAAAAGCTAGGGACCAAATACAAAATTTTTGTAAACCATAGGGATCATCCGTGCACTTTACTCAAAATTAAAATACCCTATAACTTGTTAGTGTCGAATAAGATTACAATAATCGTATTATTTCAGTAGTAATCCAATATTTTTTTAATAAAATGATTTGATAGATTTTTTATGTATTAAAAAAACATGGGGAAGGACGACCGTCAGCTATAATTTTTTGTTTGGCCCGTTAGAGATAAAATAGGTCCCAGATTCCAGACGGGTTGATCCTAAACACTTTTGGATAAAGTAATTAGTATGTCAAATATGGTTACAAATTTATGTACGCAACAATAAATTAATTTTTAAATTAAATGACATGGGATGATCTGTACACTAAGATCAAACTTTAACTGACTTTCCTCATTTCGCCTGTTGGAGGTAAAACAGAGTCTCTAAATTTGTAAAATAAACGGGGAGAAATTGCCACCTCTATTTTTGACGTGTGTATATAATTTTTTTGTGGGCGTTCAGGAGCAAAGAGAATCCATTTCACCTCAAGAATGAAGACGAATTCCCCCCGCTGTCAGCCTGAAATTCGTGATGAATGTGTATAAAAAAGAGTTAATCCGAAAAACGGGATATAATCTTTGAATGCTAGTATGCCAGATATAACCTTTGTTAGGGAGGGAATTAAACCTTTTTTTGCTAGTTTGACTTGGACGTTTCTCTATCAAGAAACAGATCTTTTGGGATTTTGGTTTGTTGTGATATACTGTAGAGAAAACACAACGTTAAAAACGGTTGAGAAAGTTAAGAAAACAGACCTTTTGTTCACATGATGTTTGCATATGTTTTCTAGTGTTCTTATTTTGTTTTGATTTCTTTTTAGTCACTTGGGTCTGTAAATCTGGTTTAGTCACATGAATCTTAGTGTATAAAAAAGTTGTGCTTTGTTTGGATATAGGCGTCGATAAGCCATACAGAATCTGCCAACCTAAAGAATCTCTGTTATAAATTTTGGATGATCTTTTGTATCGAATTTTAACCCATCATTGTAATGGGATGGACGCATCTTTACAACAGCAAAATGATGTAAAACCTCTGTGTGGACCGTTGACTGTTGTCACTTGTCCCTTGACCCGGAAAAGGGCGTCACCATTGATCCATTACTTCTCTTAAATGCATCGTTATGATGGGGTTAGACGCAATGTTTAGTGAACATGTCAAAAGAACGTCAACTTTTGTAAATAGCTAAACGCATATCACCTTAGTTAACGGGCATAAAGTTATCGTTCTGTGATACTTTTTTTTACTTGAAAATTTTCATAATTATACATTATTTATTGAAAACTCGTGTTTTAAGGAAACATGCAAATTTTCAAGTTTAGAGGGGGTATAGACACTTCACACTTTTTTGTTCTAGAAAAACTGAAGTATATATAAAAGTCATATGAGATTAAAAAACTGATTGTTATAAATGTAGATATTTTAGGCCTAACCCAATATATATGAGCTTTTAAGGTTTTAGATTTACACTTTAGACTTGAGTTCGTGTACGGTATCTTAACTTCACGAACATTGCTTTTGTCATGTTTTTATGACGCTAATGCTAAAGCATGTTGATGATAGTTATTGAACTAGTTTAACTGATATAAATATCTCACAAGGCACATCTTGACTTATATGCAAATGCTAATGTTATTTTTGCCATACAGATCTAACAATACACCAGAATTTACAACATTGCAAGTTGCTCCTGCAACAGTTTATTTACTTGTTAATAGTAATTTATGTAGTTTTCAGCCTACTGAACATGGAGCACAAGTGGTCTAATGGTAGAATAGTACCCTGCCATGGTACAGACCTGGGGTTCGATTCCCGGCTGGTGCTTCCTCTTGTAATTCTTTTTTTTGAGTAATTATTTGTTTTTATGAAAATAAATATATATTGGTTAAATATCTGCTTTTGATATTATTTTGTACATGACTACATGCTTACACTCTGGTGGTATGAATTTTCCATATGCTTACTACATTCAAGTGATCTCATTACCTAACTAAATAAAGATAATTGACAATGGGTGAATAACCAAACAACTAATTAGCAAAATGCTATATAAGTTACATTTGTGCAGTTTAAAGAACCTAGAGTAATGTGTTCTATCATAATATCAATTTTATATTTAAATTGTAAATAGAGCACATTACCCTAGGTTCTTTAAACTGAACAAATGATATACTCATAAAAAAAAAGAACAAAAAAAGACCTATATGATATACTCATCAAGTAAAAATCACGTACATACTCTCTAAGTATGTGATGATTGATTGACGTTAATTTCATAAATACATTAATTTTTAGTAGGTTTATAAAAGTTAACATTTAATATTTGAATTGCCAGACTTTTTAAACAAAATAGGAAGTCAGGAAACCTATAATAATTACATATAACTCCTAAATAGCAAAATCGTTTATTGTGGTTGGCATATGTTTCACTCTTAAAACATCATACAAGGTAAAAAAAAAAAACTAGTTTAAAAGCATGTCGAAAAGACCAAAACAACCTATTGCAGCTATGAAATTTCTATTTTAGACAATGCAACTTTTATACGAAATATAACTTTTTTTATATATCAATATTAGGAAGAAGTTTTGTTTATTTTGATTTAAAACTAAACCATTACAAATGATTTAATTATCAAATCGGCACGATACATAAAAAATCAAATATTCAATTCTCTATTAGTGGATTAACACGCGTTTAAAGTTATAATCATACAAAATTAAATAGAGATGTAAATGATTTAGATTTATGCTTGTTTATGTTCGAACTTGCCTTGTTTCAAACTCTATATCAAAACTTGAGCTTTGCTAGTGACTATACATGTTCTAAACTCCATATGGGCTTGTGTTCAAGTCATTTATTATTTGTTAAAATATTATATATACATATATGTATTATTTAGTTATCATTATCATAATTATATACAAAATAATATTTTTATATAAATATAAATTATTATTTATATAAACAATATATGTGTGGATACTCGCGAGCCTGATATAACTCGGTATATAAAGTTTGGCCCAGACTTCTTTATTAAATAAACTTCAATATACGTGGGAGCTTGGGCTCGAATTCATATAAGCTCGAATTCATATAAATACTGATCAATCCAGATGTGATCAACATCAAGCACCAGTGGTCTAGTGGTAGAATAGTACCCTGCCACGGTACAGACCCGGGTTCGATTCCCGGCTGGTGCATCATTCTTTTGCAATGAAGAAACTGCGCTCCTTGTGATGTTGGGTCATCACACCTGTTTGATTCTTCGACATAATTCAAGCGCATCTGAGCATTCTTTTTGTTTTTTTAACCAAATGTATTCTGCCCTAGAAAAACATTGGTTATGATATGCTTTTGAAAACTTGAAAGTCACTTGTGTGTCACCGTTTATCTTTGAATCTTTATGCATAGTATACATACTTCGGGTGTAAGGTTGGACTATATGTTCACTCGTGCAGCTGTAGAACCCTAAATTCGTAGACAAGATACATGAAAACCGAGTCAACTAACATATGGATGATAGTATGATCATTTCATGGCTTCTCCATTTTGTCATCTGATTATATGCTAGCGGGATAGCTTCTGGATTATTTGGGAGGCGTATGAACAACGACGGAGCTTGAACAAAAATTCAGTCGGGGCCAGATTTTAAAATTCAAATCGGTATGGGTCGGACTCTAAGAAATAAGTCATAAAAAACATCACTCAAAGAATGTGCATGAAGCACCAGTGGTCTAGTGGTAGAATAGTACCCTGCCACGGTACAGACCCGGGTTCGATTCCCGGCTGGTGCATCTATTTTTGCAATGAAGAACTTGCGCTCATTCTGATGCTGGGTCATCACAACTGTTCGAATTTTCGAATTATGGAGCGCATCTGAGCTATTTTTTATTTTCTCCTTCTTACAAGTGAGTTTAATAATTTTTTCTCAAGTATTCCTGTTATTTCTTCTCATTTTTATTTATAAGTCTGTTTAAGAATATCTTTTTAAATGATGAATCTTAAGGTCATGTATCAATATTCTTTTAATTTTAGTTACACTTTTATTTAACATCACCATCACATTTGTTGGAATTTAAACAATATACTTATTTTATATATGATCTAATTAAAAATATTTTCTTTATTATTTTGGTTTACATGTATCAATATTTATAATTTTAACTAACTTAAATGTTGTTTTAGATTTTTGAAGGAAAAGTTCTTTTAACCTTTGTCATCTGTGAGACTAAAACTTAATACCTCCTGCATTTTTAGTTAACTTAATTATTAATACATGTAAGTTTGTTAGAATTTATACAATATTTAAAACGTTTCCAAATTTATCATAGTCTTATTGCGATTTATTATGTATTCGTATATTAAATTAATAATATAAATATTACCAAATGCACTGTCCGTTGAACATTTTTAAAAGGTGACTCCAATATAATAAATAATGAATCTGTCATCAACTATTAACAAACATCGACCAATGAAACAGTCGAATTTAAATGTAGTGAACTATTTACTATATATGGTTACTAGTGTAAGTACCCGTGTGTTACATGAGTCACTCAAAGTAAATTATATAATATATAAGAGTTTAAGTACTCGTGTGTATCCGTGTGTTACATATGTTGTGAAAGTTAACTACTATGGTCACTCTAATAATCCTTGTATTAAGATCTTTAAATGAGAAGCTAAAGAGCATATTCTAATTGCTAAGAAGTTAAAAGAGTCCAAACACAAGTTTGATGCATTAATGAACCATAAGCTTCTATCATGTTTGGGGACAGGAGAAACGGAATAAAAGCATGATGTTTTAAAAGCATGATTGTCAAATTCAAGGAGAGAATGTAAAAGAATTGGAATCATAAAACGGTAAACGTTTGCTATTAGATAAATGGCATGAAATACAAAATGATTGTTTATTGGAATGACAAGGAAAACCAAACTTTCTAGTTAAAACATCTAAAGCTTGACTGCCAGGGTGTCCGAGACGATCATGCCATGGTAATGCGTTAGAAGCAAGGAAACAAGCTTGAGGCGAAAGAATGGGTGGAGTAACCGGGTAAAGGTCGCCCATGCTATTGTGGCGGGAAAGGAGTCGTCCAGTTGTGAGATCCTTCACGGAAAAACCAAACGGGTCAAATTCAACGGAAACATTGTTATCCCGTGTAAAACGTCGGACAGACAATAGGTTTTTAATTATGTGGGGACTGTAAAGCATGTTGGGTAGGATATAGGTTCGGTCATGTATTGGTAGGAATCCTGTGCCCGAGCCCTTGATTGGTAAACATTGCCTGTTGCCGACTAAAAGTTTAGTGTTAACAGGAAAAGAGTCAGGGATACGAATCATACCTTGGTTTTCTGTCACATGACGCTCCGCACCGGTGTCCATGAACTTAGTAGGGTCAGTGTATGAAAGCTGCATAGTGTTAAAAGTAGCGCTTAAGTCGGACAGGCTCAATGCGTCATAACCGAGTGGTGCCGTGAACTGCTGTGTTGGACCTGAAAAACCAGTGTAGTGGGCGGCCAGGTTTTGTTGTTGATTGGGCCGCCAAGTGGATTGGGTCGGATAAGGACAAGGTGGCGTGTTCCACCAAGCCCACTGTGGGTAAGTCGGGGGACCGGATTGGTTCTGGAATTGCCACGAGGACCCCGTAGGGTTGCCACGGTAGCCTCGTCCCCGGTTGTTGCCACGGCCCCTGTAGTTGCTGTTGCGTCCTCGTCCGCGGCCCCTGGTGCTGTACTGAATGGGATTGTTGGTCGGCGATTGCTGTTGATGGTTCGGCAGTGCTTGTTGGGATTGCCGCTGCTGGTCCGATGGTTGATTAGTGGTTGTTTGGGCAATGAGGACAGAAGATGGAGAGGCCTGCTGTCGAGCCTGTTGCCTGATAACTTCATCTTGTAACATTGTTCGTGCAAGATCCCAATCGGCTTGTTGGGAATTAATGAGTGAAGCAGTAGTATCGAACTCTTGTGACAAACCACGAACAAGCTGCAGAACCAGACGTGATTCTGTCACCGGTTTATCGACATCTGATAATTGATCACAAGTTACTTCAATTGTTTGCAATAATCATCAACTGAGCTGCAGGCGGCAAGAGTCAAGTTCACGAACCGGGTTTCCAAAGCTGCAGCCTTGTGTCACGGAGTTAATCCTTCAACCCACGTGCGACTCTTCGTCACCGTGCTAAGATCAGCCTTTGACCCAACTAGCTAACTCGATTCTATGACTTGAAACAAGGGAACAAAGATAGTGAACAAAGAGAACACTTATATTGCTTTGAGAACTCTTACAAAGTATGCTTTGATACAAGTTTGGAGGTGTTGTGCAAATGAGCCAACATCACCTATTTATACTACTTGCTAAGTATCTAGATGTTCCTAATCTAGAGATAAAATATTACAAATATCTAAGATATTTACATGGATTAGTCTAGAATGATTAAGGAAAATATTTTGGATATTTTCCTAAGAAATCTCTAGACTTGAAGATATTTTGGGGCCTTGATTCCAGATTTTTCTAAGGAAAAATCTGTCATGATGAATTCTTGATGCTGGTAGAATTTTTCGGAATCCTGTCGGTTGCGATCTGAGTAGTTGGGCGAGTTGTGACATTCTCCCCCACCTATTCCGTCGACGTCCTCGTCAAGCCTGCATGATACTTCTTGATCTCGTCTCTGAACTGCCATAGTGAATCCTCTGTTTCCCAACTTGCTTCACTATCCGGTAAGTTCTTCCACTTGATCAAGTACTCCTTGTAGCTTGGTACTCCTCGACGTCGAATGGTACGGTCAGATACGATCTCGGCAACCTCGCTATCGAATGATGTTACAACTGCTATTGGTGCCGTTTAGACACTCCACGATTTAAGTCTTCCTTGTCGGCATGGTAAGGCTTGAGATAACTCACATGGAAGACAGGATGGATCTTTAGCTTGGGCGGTAATTGTAGTCGGTAAAATACTTTGCCAACACGTGCAATTACTGGAAAGGGTCCTTCATATTTCCTTACGAGTCCCTTGTGTACGCCCTTAGTGACTTGAATTGTTGTGGCAAGAGTTTCACCATGACTTGGTCCCCGACTTGAACTTCCACATGTCGCCTCTTGTTGTCCGCCCACTTCTTCATCTTTTTGGCCGCCTTGTCAAGGGAAGTACGGGCCAAGTCTGCTTGTTTGTGCCATTCTTTTAGACTTTTGAAAGCAGCTGGGCTATTACCATCATAAGATGCGGCCAAGGCATTGGGGGTCAATGGTTGACGTCCCGTTACGATCTTGAAAGGGCTTTTTCCTGTTGCTTCGCTTCGTTGCATATTATAAGAAAATTCTGCAACGTCTAATAACTTAGCCCAATCACGTTGGTTAGCACTTACATAGTGTCGGAGGTATAACTCGAGCAATGCATTGATCCTTTCCGTCTGCCCATCGGTTTGAGGATGAAAGCTTGTCGAAAAGTTGAGTTCCGTCCCCATGATCTTAAATAGTTCAGACCAGAATCGTCTCGTGAAGCGTGGATCTCGATCACTGACAATGGTTTGTGGTATGCCCCAATACTTTACCACGCGTTTAAAGAAAAGCCTTGCTGTCTCTGCCGCGGTCACATGCCTGGTGCGGGAATGAATGTCCCATACTTGGAAAACCTGTCCACACTACAATGATGCTTCCGAACCTTCTGACTTTGGCAAGCAAGTGATGAAATCTACTGAAATGCTTTCCCAAGGGCCATATGGGGTTGGCAGGGGTTCCAACAAACCTCCTGGTTGGCGTTGCTCGATCTTATCTTGCTGGCAAACCAGACAAGTGTGCACGTATGCTTCAACATCGGCTGCCATACGTGGCCAATAAAATGTTCCTCCGATCAGTGCTAATGTCCGTTTGATTCCTGGATACCAGTCCACTTAGAATCATGGCATTCCTTCATCACGGATCGCCTAAGGTTGCCCAACTTGGTATATAGAGTCGGTCTACTTTTGTGAATAAGAGATCCCCTTTTAACCAAAATCGTGTCGTCTTTCCATCGCGAGCTAAGGCGACAAGATGTTTGGCAAATGGATCTTGGTTTAAGCCTTCCTTGATCTGGTCTTGGATATCGAATGTTGGGCGTGTAATGGCAGCAAGCTCGGCCTTGCGACTTAGTGCATCAGCCACAACGTTTGCTTTCTCGGGCTTGTACTCCAAGACATAATCAAACTCAGCAAGGAAATCTTGCCACCTAGCTTGCTTGGGACTTAACTTCTTTTGAGTTTGAAAATAGCTAGTGGCAACATTGTCAGTTTTAATAACGAACCTTGACCCAAGAAGATAGTGCCTCCAGGTGCGCAGGCAATGCACAATTGCTGTCATCTCTTTCTCCTGCACCGTATATTTCTTCTCGGTGTCATTGAGCTTTCTGCTTTCAAACGCGATCGGGTGGCCTTCTTGCATAAGTACTCCACCGATTGGAAGTCCGATGCGTCCGTGTGTAACTCAAAGGGTTTAGTGACGTCGAAGAGGGCTAGGACAGGCTCCGACATTATCTCCCTTTTCAATCCTTCAAAAGCTGCCTGACAACGTTGGTCCCATCCCAAGCTTTGTTTTTCTTGAGCAAATTGGTTAGTGGTGCAGCTTTTGCGGAATAGCCCTTGATGAAACGACAGTAGTAATTCACCAAGTCAAGAAATGAACGTAGTTCTGGTACCTTGGTCGGTGGTTCCCATGCTTGGATTGCTTTGACTTTGGTGTCGTCCATCATAAGGCAGCCCTCCTTGATCTTGTGGCCTAAGAATTCAACCTCTTCCTGGGCGAACGAGCATTTCTCTAGATTGACGTAGAGCTCGTTCTCTCGTAACACTTGAAAAACTTGTCGCAAATGCTTCACATGTTCCTTTAGCGTGGGCTGTAGACGACGATGTCGTCTAGGTATGCCACCACGAATTTGTCGAGGAAGGGGTGGAAGAGTTTGTTCATGAGGGTACAGAATGTTGCTGGCGCATTTGTAAGACCGAAAGGCATTACCAAGAATTTGTACGATCCATACCTTGTGATGCACGTTGTTTTTGCCTCATCCCTTCAAGCAATTCTTACTTGATAGTAACCTGAACGCAAATCCAGCTTTGAAAAGTACCTAGCATTCCCCAATTGATCAAACAAATCAGTGATAAGGGGAATTGGATACTTGTTCTTGACCGTGATCTTGTTAAGTGCCCGGTAATCATGCACATTCGCAGGGACCCGTCTTTCTTCTTTTGGAATTATACAGGGGCACCGTATGGGGCCTTTGAGGGCGAATATAGCCAGCATCCAACAACTCCTTAAGTTGTTTGCATAGCTCTTCCAGTTCCGATGGTGGCATGCGGTACGGGGCCTTGGCTGGTGGTTTAGAACCTGGTTCCAGCTTGATTTCGTGGTCAACTTCTCTTCGGGGTGGGAGCTTTTTAGGTAATTCAGCTGGCATGACATCCTTGAATTCTTCTAGTACATTTATAATATCTATCGGTACAACTTCCCTGGGCTTTTCCTCGTCGATCTTTGCTACCGCCAAGTAGCACGGCTCCTTCTTATTGTATCCCTTCTTGAACTGTATGGCTGAAAGAGTCTTTGATCCGTTCTTTGACCCATGCTCCGTGCGCACCATACAAGTCTTCCCCTCGTCCAGGATACATAAAGAGTTAACAAACGACATAGGGAAAGCCCGTACCTTATCGAAGAATTCCATGCCAAGTACAACCTTGAAATCGTCCATCTCTACGACAGAGAAGTTGATAAGTCCGGCCCATTCACCAATACGAACATGTACGTCCTTGGCCTCCCCAAGAATTGGTTTGGCATTAGTATTGACGGTCTTCATTGCTCCCATCCCTTTAGCAAATTTTACACCAAGTCGCCTTGCTTCTTCTATAGACATGAAATTGTGAGAAGCTCCCGTGTCGACAAGGGCCCGAACTTGGTTTCCCGAAATATTAGCTTGGACAAACTGTAGCCCTTTGTTAGGTGAGGACGTGTTTCGACCATGTCCTTGATTGCGGTTAATATTTGCATCGATCCCATACAAACATCTTCTTCCTCGTGACAACCTTCGGCTTGGGCAATCATGGCATGTAAACTTGCTCTTTTTGGGCAGTCTCGAGCATAATGTGATTCGTCACATATGAAGCACTTATTATCTTTGCTCATAGGCTTCTTGTCCCGTGCCTTCCATGTGGTGGGGACTTACGTGTAGTGCTTTCTCTATTTTGGGCTGATTTTCTCCCCCACCTTTCTCGTGGCTACCTTTGCGGTCCTTGCTCCTAGATTCCCTTCGGCTGTAATCGGTTAAGCCCTCGGCTGTAGCGATTGCCGAAGAGAGATCTTGGACGCCGCGTCTTTCTAGTTCAGTTTTGGCCCATGTTTGTAAGCCATTGAGAAAGTAGAAAGAGAGAGTCTTTATCGGACATATCCGGAATTTCAAGGACAAGGGTAGTAAACTCTTTAATATAGTCCTTGATGGTGCCGGTTTGCTTCAATTTTCGAAACCGGCTCCTAGCTTCATTTTCTGCGCTCTCCGAATAGAACTGCTTTTTGATTTCTCTAATGAAATCAGCCCAAGTGCTAAGGATACACGTACCTTTTTCCATCAAACATATTTACGTCGCCACCATAGGCCTGCGGCTTCCTTCAAGTATAGCAAGACCGTCTTGATTTTTGTAGCGTCATCGATTACATTTACACCTTCGAAGTAACGCTCCATCTCCCATAGGAATCTGTCAACATCCTTCACTTCCCGTTTGCCAATGAAGGGTGTTGGTTTTGGTACTTCGATCCTTGGTGCAAAGCTAACAACGCTTCTGCTGGCTGACACCATGGTCCTGCTATATTCGTTTACCTTGGTCTCTAGGCCAAGAAGGCTACGATGCATGTCTATTGATAAGTCATCCATATCTTTGCAAAGTCTCAAAACTTCCTTTTCTGTAGCCTCCTTGATGGCTTCGTTTACTTTCAGCTGGAACTCAGCCTGAAACAACTCCATTGCCGCCTTCAATCCATTTCGAAGGTCGCCGAAGCTTGTCTCTAACTCGTCCAAACGTTGAAACGCGCCATCTACTTGAGCTCCAAGCCCGGTTATCGCGGTCTCCATTTCAGCAACCCGTCTCTCTAAGGTCTTATCCTTAGTTGCACCGTGATGTTTCCTTCCTCCATGGGCTATTTCCTCCCGTCCGCGAATCTCGTCTCCAACAGCAATATTGATTCCGACTCCTTTGTTGCTCGAATCAGCCATTTCCCAGCGAATCGACGTGCTCTGATACCACTTGTCACAGAGTTAATCCTTCAACCCACGTGCGGCTCTTAGTCACCGTGCTAAGATCAGCCTTTGACCCAACTAGCTAACTCGATTCTATGACTTGAAACAAGGGAACAAAGATAGTGAACAAAGAGAACACTTATATTGCTTTGAGAACTTTTACAAAGTATGCTTTGATACAAGTTTGGAGGTGTTGTGCAAATGAGCCAACATCACCTATTTATACTACTTGCTAAGTATCTAGATTGTTCCTAATCTAGAGATAAAATATTACAAATATCTAAGATATTTACATGGATTAGTCTAGAATGATTAAGAAAAATATCTTGGATATTTTCCTAAGAAATCTCTAGACTTGAAGATATTTTGGGGGCTTGATTCCAGATTTTTCTAAGGAAAAAGCTGCCTTTTATCCAGATTTTTGCCATGATGAATTCTTGATGCTGGTAGAATTTTCCGGAATCCTGTCGGTTGCGATCTGAGTAATTGGGCGAGTTGTGACACTTGGCTCTCTTATTGCTTAAAAATTATTTCTCGAGCCTCAACCAAGTCGTGCGGGCAGAGGCTTCGGTGTCGAGAATATGTCCGAGCCAATCATCACTGACAGTGCCGTAAATCCACTGGGACACCAAAGCGTCCACTTCTTTCCAGGCTGAATAGGTCGGGTCTGTAGATTCGGGTGTGTTGGTGGTGCCATCGATGTGATTAAGAACACGATAGGCAACTGCATGAAACTTAAAGAGTTTGACCCAGGATGAGTAGGTTACAGAGGTGCCATCGAGCGTGCAGATTTTGGATTGGATATTGGTGACCGAATACGCCGGGTGTAGGGCCGTCGAGGATTTCTGGTCGGAGGACTGTTCGTCCGGTTTGGTCATGGTGACCGTTGTGCGAAAAAAAATAGAGGGAAAAAAAAGAAGAAGATGGTGTATCTCAGAACCGAAGTTCTGATACTATAAAAGCGTTTATGGTTTAGAATTCTTGATGATCTTTATTGATTTACAATACCCTTTATATAGGGAGAATACAATCAGTTAATAAGGAAACGATATAAAAAAATATGCACAATAAAATAAAAGATCATAATCTATTCCTAAAATAATATTCTGCTATAAATATTCTTCGGCTAAGAATTCAGAGCATGAGTAGTATGTAAATGCTTATAACAGTGGCATCGAATAAAAGATTCTCATATTGGAGTGCATAACATGTTGGAGTTTCATGCTAAACAAATTAACATTTGTAGACAACATAACTGAAAGCACTAATATTACTGAGATGGTGATTCTCATCGCGCCTTAGCGATCCAGGCCGACTTGACCGGAGTAAACGTGTGACTGACATTTACCCCCAATTAGAATCTTCCTCACCCATACGCAGTCATTTTCGTTTTCTCAGGTGTTCTTGCACTTGCATAGTCTAAAAAAACATTAGCAGGTTTGGAAAACTATCAAAGTCTTTTAACTTATAAAACCCAAGATATGATTCAACCCGAACCCGCTTTGAGCTGTTACCCAACCCACTTGACCCACCCAAGCAAGAATCATTACATCCATGTGAAGATGACGGTTACCAATTGCGAGTCCTTAAGTGCTGCCAGAGCAAATTCCCAGCCGTTGGATCAAAATCTTTGGCTTGCAAAAAAAGCATATATTCAAGTCATGACATCAACTGACTTATTACATCATAATGCAACTTATTTCAACTTTCTATGTGCAAATATTAAACTCATAATAGTTAATAAACCGAAACTCAATGGATTCCCATGAACTCGTCCTTTGTGGAGGTTCGACATATAGATGGCATATTCTGCTTACAAACCACCCAGAGATGCATACAAGTTAATAACTTACATCTACAAAATATTAGAAAATGCTAAAACTAATATTAAACTGGAAAGAAAGTCACGAAGATGCACACACAATACAAGATCCTGGCTGCATCCGTGTAAGGTCACCATCAGATGAACATTTTAGTCTCAAAGAACATAAATATGTTTCTGCATTATCATAAAATGGCAAGTAGACATAACTTCAGTGAATGTAAGATCATCTCCGTCATCCAAAGATTCTTCATCAGAACCAAGAGCTTCCGAGAGCTTTGATATCTATGTTCATCTGTGTTGCGTTGATCATTCTCGATAAGGAGCTTCGACATCAATAATCAGTATTGTGAACGACCACATCCCACTCATTCAAATGACTTGCAGCTATGGTAATTTTATGATTGGGAACATAGTTGTTAAACTGAATCCTAATAAGGTAACGTGGACGGAACTAATCATTAATTTTAGTTTAATAGGAAAACATAAAAGCAATGTTAAAAATTATACATTTGCATTAAAGTAAATGATGACTACCAATTTTGGAGATCTCGCTTCATATTCTTGCGGGAAGAGACTCCATAGAAATGGATCAGCATAGATGTAGTAGGTTTAACCAAATGAAAAAAACATAATAGCGCGAATATCCAACCCCAGATCCTCAACAACGTCTATCCATCCATCAGTGAAAGAGTACGCTTCATTGATAAAAACAGATTCTTACTCTCCATGAACGACCATCAGCAGTACATATAACTACAACACCAGTTGGGAAATTGTGATTGGTGACCAGTCTGTGATACTTATCTAGAATGGCTGATGTGTTAATGCATTATGTATACAGTAGATTAAATGTGTGGAAATGATATATACCAGATAGACACGAGCAAGATCTCTCGGAACCTTGAAGAATGACGACAATATTGTGATTTGTGGCTGAACAATAACCAAAGAAATCTGATTAAAAACAAAAACAGACTTTAAGAAATAAGATAAGTTTAATGTGAAAGATTGGTGTGTACCTTATACCCAGCAGTGCATATCTAATGTAGTATTATTTCGTCATTGTTCTCTATCATACGATAGTTCATTGCTCCAATTGATCTACACATTGACCAGACCTGCTGAGTTTTTTTTTTATTTTTATTTTTTTTGAGGATTAATGTTTCTAAATCATCATAAGTAAGCAAACCTAAAGATGCAAGTAATTATGAGCATGTGTGTGCCGTGTGCATAGCAATGTACGCGTGTTATAAAGAACAATCTGTACTTGAAGTAATGAGATTGTACGTGTAACAATATAAGGATGAAAAAAAAGGTTGTGAAACAATAACACTGATATGGGTAACAAATAACAAAGAAGACCATTTAATCAACGAAACGAAACAAATGGGTCCTCGTATTAACATTTGTTCAAACAAAGAAAGATGCTCTACATCATATAAAGATAAGAAATACGTTCTACAATATTTGGTAGAAAGATAAAATGGTTGTAGCTGAAGCAAATAACTAATATTTCCTTAATTTCAATTTGTGAATGATCTCCTCATAAGCTTACACTTATCGAATTGAGGAGTATTCTATTTTGCAAGGTCAGCCAGTGAGCACATTTTTACCAATTACAAATTCATAAAGACACAAAAAGGTCAAAACCAACATAAGGACCTATCTACAATCGCTTTTCCATGTCATAACATATGCAGTTGTTGCTAAAAACCTTAGTCTGAACCAATATAAGAATCATTACAGCCACAGACAATCACCAAAGAATATATATAAAATTCAAATGAGCAGTTTTCCCACTATTACAGCCATAGACAATCACCAAAGAATATATAAACATATAATCAGAAAAAGAACAAAAGAAAACATTTTACAACTACGATACGGGTCAAATAAATGGGTAGTATGAAAAAAGCTAGCTACACTACAATGGAAGATTGCAAGCCACAAAGTTGTTTCATTTGAGTTTTACTCTCAACTTTATGTTTGTGATACTTAAAGGTAGATGCTTCTGTGGGTGGCTTTCTCTTTTTACTAAGAGCATGGATTAAGGAAACATCACTAGAGTCTTGGATTCATTCCAAAAGTTAAAGGGTCAGATATACTTATAGTCTATTTCAAAGCTTGTTTCTGATTTTTAATTTTGTTGTCCACTAGCTTTGTTATGTACGTGCTAAATATATTCTTTGTCACAAATTATATCTCCTGTACTGGACATGGTACCTATGTTTTTAAGTATTAGGCATGGCTTCTCATAGATCTAATTAACTATTTATAAAGATCTTTCTTCAAGGTATATGATAACTCATTTATGTAAATGTTGAGGGATCGTCATTCGGCGATTCTTGACCATGTTGTTGTGGAAAGTTTAAACTTGAGAGGAACATTGGGAGGGGCTCTTTTATCTTCTTTATAATTGTTAGTGTCAATTAATTCTATTTATCTAATGATATAAACAACCCCTCACGGTCATAATAACATATAACAAGTAATAGGCTGTCTTTGAAAGTTAGAATTACCATTAGATTAAGCCACTAGTCTATGTTACAGTATTCAGATCAAAAATCAAGATTTGATGTGCATTTTAATAGATCTTTTCTTCTTTTGAGTCCAATCACATGCTTTAGATATTCTACTTTTTGGGTCTGGAATCATTTGGTTACGAGAGAAGGAAAACACAAAGAAACAAGTAACGATAATCTTTCTTGTAATTTTATAATTTTTCTTTGTTTGGTTGTCGTTTTAATTTTTAGCGTTTCTTTCAGGCACACTTAGCGCGCAGGCGAATTATCCTAGAGCGTTGATCCTTCTTGACAAGGGAAGGGACATCAAACGGGCAATGGTGATGTCTTATAATTACACAAGCTTAAAATTGGGCTTCTTTTAGTTTGTAGTTAGGTTAATGTTTATGTTTTTAACTCTATTTGTGAGCGCATCGAGGGTCAACGGTTTTACATTAAAACATCATGTAAAATTTCCCTATTTAAACTTTAATGAAGTTATTATAAGGTCTTTAAATATTCGTTGTTATCACGGGTTTTCACATGCTAGATCCTGTTGTCACGCGTTTTCACATGCTAGAACCTCGCCGCAACACGCGGGTGGGAAACCAACTGGTTAACAAACATTGACCAATTAAACAGTCGAATTTAATGTAGTGCGGGTAATACACTAACAATATAGGGTGTGGTCATGATTTCCATGGTCACCATGACCCTCCATATCAACACCATGTTACTCACTTTTAATCCATCATATCAAAACCATTACCTTAAGGGTGTGGTCATGATCCAAACCACTATTCTCTTATTTAATTTATATTTGTGAAAATGAAAATGAAATATAGAAAAAGGAAAGGACGCCCATAATTGTCATAGTTAATCCATGCCAACCATGGTGGATAAGGCAAGGGGGTAGTATAGCAATCCATTAATGGTCCTATATAACGATTGATGACCCAACTCATCCCCCCACACCCTTCAGCCTAATACAATGACAATTTTGAAACACGGTTATGCACCATGTTATCTCGTGGCAAAGACAATTCGAGAATGAAGGATAAACACGATTCATGAATCTGTCGCCTACCAACTATTAACAAGATTTAACTATATAGGGGGTGGTTCATTTAAGAAGGAAATTTAATTGAGAAGAAAAAAAAGTTATCCTACGCATTTTGAAATTTATCCTACACATATTTAAATTTATTATACACAATTCGTAATTTATTCTACACACCTATTAATTTGTCTTACACTCTAAATTAATCTTCTTCTTTTTTTAAAAAAATATATTATTTTAAAATAAGTTAAAAATTTAATGTAGTTAGTTATTAAGAGGAAGACTATAAATTAATTATATATATATATATATATATATATATATAGTTTACAAATCTACCTTTATACTAATATTAAATGACATAAATAAAGCATTTTTATTTGTTGAAATTTCTTTTTATTTTCTTCTTATAAATTTTTTTTCTTATTTAAACCCTCCACTACGTATATATTACCTATATATTTTAGGAGCATGAGAGGATATACTGCTACACTTCCCATTAGGCCAAATAAATTACCTATATATATTTTAAGAGCATGAGGAGAATAATTCTAGACACTTTCTCATTAGACTAAATAAATTATGATTTTACCCTCAATTCAAAGTTACAGTCTTATCATCTTTATTGCTTTTAACAAATCATAATTTTACCCTAGTAAAATCTAAGATTTTACCCCAGTCAAAATTACAATTTTGACCCCAGGTCAAAACTATGATTTCGCCCCCAGTTCAAAATTACAGTCTTTCCATCGTTGTAGCTTTTGACAAATTATGATTTTACCCCAGTTAAAGTTATGATTTTCCCTGCAATTCAAAATTACAGTTTTGCTATAGTTTTTAGTCTTTTTTAGCAAATCTATAGTAGTGTTTTATTTTAACTTGATGTAATTTTTATTAGCTAGCGCCATTGTTCCTAACGAATTACAGTTTTGCCCATAGTTTAAAATTACGGTCTTGTTATCGTTTAGATTTTTTCTAACAAAACTATAGTAGTGTTTTGTATTAATCAGTTAAGAAATATTTGGCCTAACGCCCTGCAACACTCACGAGTGAAACAATCAATTATTACATGCAGTGGAGATAATACGCGTATACAATGATGATTTTGAAACACGGGTTATGTAATTTATTTCATAAACTAATTTTGGGTAAAAGTGTAACATAGAAAAGTTTTTTTTATATTAAATAACTTAAAATTGCCAAAATGAAAAAATATAATGTCGTGTATTACATCGGTTGGCTCAGTGCCGGACCAGAAGACATGTTCATCTTGTTTATGTTTGGATAAGGTTAAGACTTAAAAGTTGAAACCTTAAGTGGTACACCAAGCATGCCATGTGATGAGATGTACATGATATTTTTGGCGTATCTATATAAATCCCAACAGTAAAAATTTAGTCAACTTCGAACTTTAAACTAATTGGTAGGGTGGGATTGCGGTCAAATAACGATAAATTAGTAAAACATAACATCTAAAGATCCCCAGCCACTATTGTATCATCCCACTATTATTTGTCAAAATGGGTTTCACTCGGAAAACTTTTCTAGCTTTGTTTTTATAGCCTCCTTGTGGACGCTAAACTGAATATTTATTTCATAATATGTAATTCTATTTTTCGGTTATTTGTACATACTATTCATAACATGATCTTAAAAAAATTACATTAAGTCAATCAACTAAAACAAAACAATACCATATTTTTGCTATAAAAAACTAAAACAATAGAAAAACTACCGCTTGGCACGAATAAAAATTACATCAAACCAACCAATTAAAATAAAACACTGCTTAGTTTCGTGAAAAAAAAACAAAACGAATTTTACACTAGAAGAAAAATCATAATTTAAAAAAAAAACAAAAACAATGGCAAAACTATATATTTGAGCTGAGAGCAAAATCGTAATTTGGCTAGGAGAAGAAAAAAACAAAGCCAATGTCAAAACTGTAAATTTAAACGAGTCAAAATCGTATGGTTGGACTAATAGGGAGGTGCTGACGCTATTCCCCTCCATGTGAAAAAAAAACTTTGAAGAAAGTTATCTCCGGTCACCAACATTGGCATAAAAAAATAGGGATGGGTAAATAACACATAAATCGAGGGCTATGTGAATCTTGGGTGCAAAATCGTTAATTTGACAGGAAAAAAAATAAAACCAATAACAAAACTATAAATTAAAGCTGAGGACAAAATCATAATTTAGCTATGAGAAGAAAGAACAAAACCATGTCAAAACTGTAAATTTAAACTAGTAAAATCATAATTTAGCTAGACCAATCGAGAAGTGTCAGACAGATGCCTGCTATTATTCACTCGATAAAAAAAAACTTTGTTTCACTCACTATTCCCACACATCTTCTTTATAGATATAAACTTTGTTTCATTCACTATTCCCACACATCTTGTAATTTAGCTATGAGAAGAAAGAACAAAACCAATGTCAAAACTGTAAATTTAAACTAGTAAAATCATAATTTAGCTAGATCAATCGAGAAGTGTCAGACATATTCCTGCTATTATTCCCTCGATATAAAAAAAAACTTTATTTCATTCACTATTCCCACACATCTTCTTTATAGATATAAACTTTGTTTCATTCACTATTCCCACACATCTTGTTTATAGATATAGTTTTATAGATATAAACTTTGTTTCATTCACTATTCCACACATCTTGTTTATAGATATTGAATGTAATGGTAATGGTAATGGTAATGTAATGGTAATGGTAATTTTATTGATTTGTACTGTTTGTTAGTTGGTTGGTTTGTATCCTATTTCACTTTTCTTCCTTAAATTTTATCAAGTTTTTAATTTCTTTCTTTGTTTATCTAGTTTGGGGTAATGAATGAATAAACAAATGAAATGTATCATTGTTGTCCTGTTTGGTTATCATATAAAAATGAAACGAAACACTATTTTGTGTTGTTTGGTAGGCAAATCGATGATGAATGGCAGTGGGTGGTTGAGGCGGTGGTGGTGGTTGTGGTTGTTGGTGGGGTGGTGGGGTGATTATGAAAGGTAAAAGAGAGAAGAGATGAAGAAAATACAGAAGAATTGGGGGGGGGGGGGTGAAATGAATTTGAGGTGTTTGAGAGGGAATGAGAATTTTCATATCATAGGTGATTCTATTCTATATTCTATAGTTAGGGGTGTGCATGGGTCGATTTTGGCCCAAACCATAACCAAGATGTCGGTTTTTGGATAACCATAATCAGTCAGTTATGACGGTTTTGGTTAATCGGTTTTGAAGGTTATAACAGGTCGTAATAGGTGATTAACCGCGAATTTGAGACTATGCATTATTTGGGTCTGAAAAGTTTGGGGCTTGAATTTTTTTTTACCATAGAATAATTTGTTATTACACATTTCTATATATTAGTACATTACATGTCATTAAAAAAACATATAATCTATATATTAATATCAATTACCCTTAAATACTAAAAAAATAATGGTACAACTTATAAATTCAAACAAATGTTCAAGCAAAACAATATATAATATAGCCCATAGATTCATTTAATGTTTAACTAAAAACATCAAATATTGAACACATAATGAAAAGTCTAAAATTCGACAAACATGTATGTTCGGTTATGACGAGTATGAAAATATTGATAACCACACCCAACCCGTTAATTTAGAAAAAAAAAACCAAACACTAATTTTTGTGTTTGTTTGATTTTATTAGTTAGTACAATTATGGATCGATTAATTCCTTTTTTTTGGATACTCATACAATTGACCAACTAAATATTTTTTTTAATTTCATTCACCCACTTTGGTAAATTCCATTTCATCTTTAGCATACCAAACACTAGAGTATTAACAAGTTTACTTTTCTTTCCTTTAAGTGTTGGTAAAAATAGAATATAACCGTTATGGTTTATTTTAAGTTTTAATAGAACTTATATTTTATACTTTTAATTTTAATAAAGCCTATATTCAACATTTTTATTTAACTGTTAAGATTATTAATTATAACTCACTTGAATAATGTTCTTTATTATTTTGACTTATATTCTTTCCTTCATGTTTTTACCATTTTGACTTAGTTTTATTATCTATATTTCACATTTTTTGTCGAATTTTTGTGAGTTAATGCGCGTGCATGATTTAACATTTTGCGTCTATTTTTTGTTCGGTTTAATGGCCTGCCACAACGCGCTAGCACTAAAATATAGTTATAAATCTCCTTCAACCCAATTAGTTTTTTTTTACGTTTTTATGCCCCAGCCACAATGTGAAAGTCTTAATGCTAGTTTTTTTTAAATGAACTCGTATCCAACTCATTACTTTATAATTAACAACATAGAAGGAGGTGTTTACGGTTAAGTTTAAAATAACCACTCAAACCGGTCGTTGGTTTGGTTTCATAGTCGCTGCCGATTTTATTTTTAAACTCCTAGTTGGTTTTAAATATTTCAAGCCGTAATGATCACGAAGGAGGTGTTTACGGTTAAGTTTAAAATAACCACTCAAACGGTCGTTGGTTTGGTTTCATGGTCGCTGTCGATTTTATTTTTAAACTCCTAGTTGGTTTTAAATATTTCAGCATATGATCAGTTTGTAATTATACGAAAAACCGTAGTGATCAGTTTTGCTAATTATACCGAAAAAAACCGGTCGTAGTAAATTAGACCAGGCCAAAAGATTTAGCAAAATATTTTAACTTTTTAGATTTAGGTTATTGGGTTTTATTACTCTCAACTATTGGGTATTGGCCGCTATCGCTCACAACTAACACATTGACTCCCACCACCCAATTTTATACTTGTTGGATTATGTCACTCCCAAACTAACCATGACACTAACTCACTTAGTTTTTTTTGCTAACATGACTAATTTGTGATGAGATGGCATACTAATGGAAAAAAAATATTTTTATGAGGTGGCTTGGCCTGTTGTTTCCATATATCTCCGGCATGTATTTCTCTCAGATGACATCACTTTCGTTTAGAGGTTGTTCATGGCCGTCACCGGCTTCTGCAAGTTTTCTTTGTTGCTTTTCGGTTTCAAAATTGGAGTTTTTAGATCTGGTGGTCACCTGATGACGATGAGGTTATACTCATTTGGGAGGTGTTTGCTATTGTCAGTAGCTTTTAATTAGCCCTTTAGGGTTTTCATATGATTGTTGAGTTCGGTGATTATTGTGGTTGCTAAACCATCACGTTCTCGCCTATTGATTGCTCAATGATGACTATTGATTGGCTCAATGATGACGTTCTCTCAAATGTTAGAAACATTGTTATTGATGTATTGCAAAATACATACATTTATCGTGTCTAGTTTGTATAATTTCGTATTCGTTTATTTTGGTTTTTAGGTAGATATTGTTTCTTTTAATAGTTTGTTTGTTTGCAGGTCTCGGTTGCTGAAAAGTTGAAGAAACTGCTTAAAATTTGCTGCAAAAGAGTTAGCAAAGAGAATCGGGTCAAGTCGTAGCTGAACGGGAGCGGAACGGAAATCGAGAAAAGCTGGAAAAGAGGCCCGTCGCGCTATGCGATCGTGAAAGATTAGGCCGCGTGCAACGCAACAACATTAAAATAATGTTTTATGGATTTAACGCACGCGACACTTTATTTGCTTACCCGTCGCGTAACGCGACAGGGGTATTATTCGCGGCAAACTCATTGTTGATGCTGGATTCTTGCTGAAAGTCATATATAAACATCATATCATGGAAACTTAACCTAGTTACGGATCAACATCAACTTAGGCGAAAATTGGACATCTTTTGGAGCGTTTTTAAGAGCTTGAAGCAACCGGTTGAAGTTTGGAAGCTTAGGAAGTCATCCGGGTCGTCATTATACTATTTGGTTGTCTTTATTTTTCGTTTCTTACTTTGATTATATTTCTAGTTACTAAAGATACTTCGTTTGTGATTTGTCGATGATGATGATTGGCTAAAACTTTTATACTACCTAGACATGGATGATTGGTTTGTAAAGTTTTGATTTTTATTATGGATATTTAGTATTTATGAATTATTTGCGAAAGTAATCGCCTCGGTTATTGTTTTGATGTATATGCATGTTTAAAAGTGTTTGAATATTGTTTATTGCTTCGTCTGAGTCTTGGTGAATGTCTTTCAGGAATAGGTTCATGCTAGATTATGATTTTATATTATAATCTTTTGAGTTAATTGACCAATACACCTTAGAAGCGGTAATCGGTAACTAAATAAGTTTAAGTGTTCTACTAATTTCAATAACTGTGAGGTGCGAGGTTATTATTAGGTCTAAGTCATTAAATTGCTAGGTAGGAGCTTCGTGAGGAGTCTGAACTAGTTGCCCTAGTGACCGTTGTCCAACATGTCTAATCAAGAACCCGAGTCTATCCTAGGTTTATAGCCTGTGAGGAGTAAATCGAATTAGGGTACTTTCGTAAACCACTTAGATAGCCTATGAGGGAGTCTAGACCAACCGGTGTTAGTAACAACCTTTGGAGTGCCATAAGTGTCTTCCTAAGAAGGGTCGGGGTCTTGTTCGGTATTTCGACAGGTTTAGCATTTAAAGATCTCGGTTCCATAATAGTTAATATCCTAATAATATCATTACTGATGCAAACCAAGATTCCAGTCTAGGTAGTCGTTTCCACCATCTGAGTAAAACCCGAGTTTAGCTCGTGCTTAGTTAACTTAGTTAATTAGTTTTAATTAATCTACAATTCTTAGGACATTTAGAAACCCTCCACCCCCTAACAAATAAAAATGGTTAGTTTCGTGTCAGTGTTAGTCTAGATAGAGTCGTCAGCGTAGTTAAACAGAGTCTCATGGGTTCGATATCCGGACTTACTTAGCTTTATTAGAGTCGATCGGTTCACTTGCCAGTTAGTAGTTTAGTCGAGTTTTAGAGAGTCTAGAGTATTATTTCGTGTTTAGATTAGGTTAATTTAGTTTGTTTTTATTAAATTACTTTTAGTATACCAGTTATCTATTTGTTAGTGTTATTGATAGGTGTTGATGATGTTGAGGTTCGCCTGTTGGTGAGTTGATGATGATGATGAAACTTCACTCATCCTAGAAAAATATATTACTTGATATGGATGGTGATTATGAGATTTTGCTAGATGTTGGGCTATTACTTTGTTCGATGATGAGATTTTGCTATAGTTGGTTAATAATATAAGATATAAATTCAAGATCCAAAGGCATCGAAGCTCGCCATGATGTTTAGAGGCTGCGATAACCAATAAAAACAATTTTGCTCCAAATCTACGTCACCTTGCCACGTCAGATAAAAAAGCCACGTAAGAAAAAGAACTAACGTAGTTAGTGTCTAGCTAACTCCGGAATGACACATCAAACAAAGTGTTAAGTTGGGAGTCATTGTGTTAGTTGTGAGTGACAGCGGTCAATACCCAATAGTTAGAAGTAATAAAATCCAATAACCCTTTAGTTATCTAATGATTGTGTGTGTGTGTGCATATATATATATACTAGGTTTGAGTCCCGTGTGTAACACGGGTTGCATAAATATAATCTTATATAATAAATAATAAAAAAGATATATCGTTTAAAAAGCCTCGTGTATTGTACGCGTTGAATAAAATATAATGTCATATATTAACATATACAATCGTCAAAATTTACTTTTTTTAAAATGAACTTTAATGTACTGTTTACTTATTATAACATTTTACTTTGTTTTTTATTTATTATTAGGTAAAAAACACATGTATTACATGGAGTTGAATCTTGTTTTTATGATACAATCAAATTATAAGATACAATGATTTTAGTTAGTTTTATGCACCTTCATGCTTATTTGTTTATTTCATTTATAAAACACTCGTCTCAAATTTATATTCAAGAGAGTTTACGGTACAAAAGGTGGAGATTAATCCTCATGATTTTATATATTTCATCAGATTTATGAATTATACCATAAAATCGAGAATTAAGTTATGTTTGAATTCAATCACCGAATTCCAAAGTAAATATATCTATTCATAATACTTGGGATATAACTTTATGATTATATAAAAAAAACAAATGTCATCCTTATCTAAATTTTTGTTTAAATTTTTTTCTAGAAAAAACAAAATATTTATTCTTATATAATATTTGTTTAAAAATTATTATTATTATTATTATTTAATATGAAAGATAAATAGGAAAATAAGGTGAGAAAACACCAGAAAATATGACATGTCTAAAATAGATTTTTATTTATTATAATAAAAAATGATGATGATGATTATATAAAAAAATAAATGTTTATCCTTATCTAAAGTTTTGTTTAAATATAGAAAAACAAATATTTATTTTTATCTATTTTTTGTATAAAATTATTATTATTATTATTATTATTATTTAATATGAGAGATAAATAAGAAAATAAGGTGAGAAGACACAAAAAGTAACAAAGTGTTCAAAAAGATTTTATTATAGTATAGAAATATGTTTGGCTTAATTTAATTACTTATGATCTATTTTAATATAAGCAAAGAATCTATTAATATAAGAATCCATTTTAGTTTTAACTTTTAAAATTTTGAAGCCACAAATCTAAACAAGTTTAGGCTCTAAAGAATCTGTTAAATATATGTAAAATAAATAAATCACCATATTAATTAAAAAAAAAACTCTATATAATTTATTAAAATTTGATTTGTTTCTTATATTAAGTTTTAACTTTATAAATAATAACTTAAATGCTTATCTTGTGATACAGATGACAAAGGTGCTAGGAGAAAGAAACACACATGTATATTTGAACGACACGTATTTCTTAAATTCTAGAAAGAAGTTTAGCGAAAAGCTAGAAGTCAAAATACAATCAACCATTAGGTCGTTGTGGAATAGGACCGGTGGCATTTGACGGCCAAGTCATGGGTGACGTGGCTCACCACCGGGGGCGTTAATAAGGGTGTGAGCCCATGCCCGTGGCGTTAACGGAGGCATGAAAGGGTTTAAAGATGTGGTTCGCCATCGTGATAACGGATGAAGGACGTGTGAAAGGACTTGAAAACGACATGACGCCGACGTGGCGACGTGTACGGTGATGGTGCCATTCCACAACGACCTGTCTTACAAGGAAAACTTACAAAATAGTATTACTCCTTTAACTCATTCTAACTACTGAAGTTATACATTATATTTTACCTTATGAGTTTGCCTTGATTTCTAAGTAGGCTATAACAAAAAAATCAGACTGGATTAATTTGAACCCCAATTAAATTATTAAATTAAAGTACGAATTAAGTCTAACCGGTCAATCCCGTGCAGATCCCAGTTTTGGAACCATGTTCATCACTAGGCTGTTTAAAAAGCCCGTGGTTTGAAAAAAACTCGTTCAAAGTCAACTCGGTTTTAAATAAACTGACTCGGCTCGGCTTGTAAACGAGCCGAGCCCGAGCCAAGGTCTGTTCGATTCGTGGCTCCTCATTAATTAGTTTGCTCGTTTAAATTAAACCCCAAATTATATACGTGTGTGTTCTAATATATTTAGAAAATGTTGTTTAATTAGTAACATAGTTATTTTTCTAATCAAGAAATAGATTGTTAAGCTATAGTTTTAATTAGTGATATTGATTTTAAAAATATATTAAGGTAAGGAGCATAGAATCTTTTTGTTATTCGTTTTATTTATGGTTTGCCCAAAATTACTATTTTATTAGCCTAAATAATATTTTATTTATTGTTTTTTGGTTTTATGTATATCATTATGTGTAAAAAAACAAAAATATAAACTTTTTTTAAACAAACGAGCCGGCTCGAGCTTTTGACGAGCCGAGCCCGAGCCCAACTTTCCAGCTCGTTAAGAAAAATGAGCCAGCTCGACTCAGATCGTTTACAACCATGTAAATCACTAAACAAATTTCATAGTATTTTCCTCTTTCCAATCTAAGTTAGACGATAAACTTTTGTTAGTTTCATCTCTTTTTTTAGTATTTTGATTTTTTAAACTTCCTTTTGTTTCCAACCTAAGAAGCTCAAACATACGACCTACTTAAATAGTAACTATAATGAAAGTAGTTACTTGTACGTTCTTACTTAGGCACCCCTAATCGTATTAAGAAATTTCCCACAAGATTAGGTATCATGTCACTTCAAGTGCCTATATGAATCAATAATTTATTATTATAGGAAAATGTTTATTTTAAAGAAATTAATGTGAGAACAAAAAATATTAAATAGTTTATAACTCCTCTTAATTATGTTATCTCTTATTAATAAAGCAAAAACATTTTATCCTACACATTTCAAAATTTATCCTACATATGTCTTACATGTACCGGAATTTACTCTATACACATGTAAGTTTACCTACATATTTCAAATTTATCACACATACTAAAATTTATTCTACATATGTCGAAAATTGTCCTACATCATAAATTATTTTATCTTGAAAAAATATATATGAAAAAAATGAGTTACAAGTTTAATTAATTAGCTAATTAATGACAATTTACACACATTAAATGAAAGTAAATGGAGAATTTCTATTGCTTTAGAAGTTATTCTTTTTATTCTTACAAAATTTTTCTTCTTATTTGAACTCTCCACTATTATTATATATATATATGAAAAAGTTGTTAGTTACAATGAAATACTATTGATATGTAGCTACTCACAAACATTATTTTATCCAATTAAGTTCAATGTAATGTCATCTCATTAGTTAATATATATTTTATATAAAAATTTTAAATTAATATTAATATTATTATAATTTTCATGACTTCTATATTTATTTAATTAATTATATTTTTAAGGTAACATCCTTATTTTATAATTAAAATAAATAATAAATATAATTAATCTTTATGAAGTAATATGAGTTTAGTATTTGTGTCGTGTGTATATTTATTAGAAATCTATAATTAATTGAAAAGTTCGATTTGAAATAGTCCATTACGATTAATAAAATTAAAATTACGGTAAAAATTAACACATCACGAGATCCAACTACAATTAATTTCTTGAACAATTTTGGAAGTATCTGAAGGGTTGGAAATGTAACCGCTCATTATGTTTTTTTCAAAGACAATTTAAAAAAAAATCTGTACGCTCAAATAACATTTAAAAAAAATGATCACAACGCGCGAAATTAATTCTAGTTTTATAAAAATACACATGAGTTGATTTGGACAATGCAGATAATTGTGAACCGTGCAAGATCATTTTACATATCATACAATACTCCTTAATAGGATTACATGTTTTAAATCCTATCATGCATTAGTATGCCTATATTTGACCCCCCCCCCCCCCCCCCCCAACTCATCGAAAGTTTCTAAAACAAACCTACTCATACGATTTAACTATTGTAAGTAATCTAAATCTAAATACCATAATAGTAGCGGATCCAATATTTTTCTACAATGATTCCTTTTGATAGATTCTTACTATTTTTTTCCAAATCATTATAGTTTTTACTAAAATTTTTCATTTTTTTCTAAACAGAGACGATTCTGAGAATTCAGGAACCATCCCTGGATCCACAACTGTGCATTACTGTTTTGTTTAATAATTTGTTTTTTAGTATTTAGATGCTAGATCAAGAAACTTACATTCCGTGACTAATGAAAAACAAAGTATGTTGTTATTTTGTTTGCTACAACATGTCTACGACTTTATCAAGAAACGTAATCAAAATAATAAATATATAATATTTTGATTTATACCGAAATTTATCAAGAAACGTAAACAAAATATAAACATATAATATTTTGATTTATAACGAAATTTTATGTGAACATTATTTGACCGCATTATTGATAAAAGTGAATAAGCGACTTGTTATTTGAAACTTGAAAGTAACAAGCAACGTGACATGTGATTATACAAGACGATAATGTATCGTTAAAAACAAGTTAAAGGAACACGATATCCACATAAATGAAATTAGTTCTAATTATAAATAACTAGTGGCTTACACCTGTGCGCTGCGACGGTGCGACCAGATTTTTAATGGAAATGTAGACGCAATAGTAAAAATAACGTTAATGGTAGGAATTCGTTTGATATTGTTTCGGTTCATTAAGATACTGACACTTACCGAAAGAGAAATAAAAAAAAGTCATGATACGACCAAAGAAATACCGAGATGTGTCTACATCGATTGAAACAATAAAAACGAATGTTGATATCGATACTGACGTTGTTCGATCAATATTAGACCCCGTTCATTTTGTTACACGTACCATACCAGGTTCGATTAAAACGTAAAAAAGAAAAAGAAAAAAAAAATAGATGAAAAGGATTTACAAGATACAAAAATCACAAAAGACAATATAATTTAATATTCATCCATTTTATATTTAGATTTATTTTGATAATATAACAAGCACCATATATCTACTCTTCTGAGTTGTATTTTTTTTCTTCTTAAAATGATATGAAAATATTTACTATTTAGTACGCGCCGACATCACATCATCGTTAGCGGCCACTAACACTAAAGTTGCGATGTGTTAATGCGAAAAAATTAAACCGAAACGTAAAATATAAAAAATAATAACTAAGTCGATGTAGGACCCGTACGTTGTGACGAACGTATCAAACGAGAAAAAATAGACATAAAAACAATGAACCACACATGCACGTTGTGTTGTGTTAACTTACAAAAAGTTGAATGGAAACGTAAAGTGAAATGTAAACACGTTGAACTATACACGCACATTACGTCGTGTTAACTCGCAAAATTTATAACGAAACATGGGGCCAATTCAAGTTGAAAGCAAAACAGTGAGGTAAAATTGCAAATAATGAAAATTTTTGGGTTAAAAGTAATAAGAACAAATTTTATGAGGTTTAAATTATAAAAGATGAAAAAGCTTTGGATTAAGAAATAAAAAAAATCAAAGCTTAAAAAGAAAACCCCAAACATAAGATACAATACCATAATGCATAGAAAGTTTGCTAATTTATAGTATGTAACTTAAGCGCATGTATGATTATTTAGACATTCAATACACTTCACTTCACAAGAGTATGTGTGACCTCAAATACTAACAATCCGTTTAGCATGTTATGCTAGTGGATATAAGAAAAACTTCATAGTTGATTATGGTGTTGTTTGTTTATTCAGAGGTATAATGTCTCACATCTGCAGAAGAAGAGATGGACCAAATTTCTACGGTTTACCAAAGAAAACTGTTTGATTTTTAAGTTTTGCAATTCTAATTACCATTTTATTACATCAAACATAATAGTCATGGTACACCACAATTCTAGAATAAGTGAGAGAATAATTCTAGAATAAGTGATCTTGTGAGAAGTCTACACTCAGATAAATAAAAGAAAGAAAATCATATGTTCTTAAAGAGCAAAACATACAATATTTGTCAGCAGTCGGCACCAGAAGCGGTAATTAAAACAAAATTCCAAAAACAAATTTAAGCGTTGTTTTTGTTGCCCAAACATAATTTTGACATTATATTTAATTAATAAATTGTTGGTAGAGACTTTTATCTTATCCTGTAAAATAATGCTCCGAGTCAACGCATTTGCAAATACTTGTTTGAAAGTTGAGTTAAACTTGAAAATTAAAGGAAGACAGTTGTAAGCTGCTAAGAGTGCGGTCCCAGTGCAAGTGGCGTGCAGCTATTCTCATGCTTACAACTTACACGTCGTCTTTATCAATATAATTAATTGTACGTATTTGGTCATTTTGATGTGTTTCAACTTCATGTAAACTTATTCTCAAACATTGAGTTCGACTCATTTCTTCAATCTCAGCCTCAGGCGTGACTAGTTTTGTGATTCATCTCGACTTAGACTTATCTTATTTAATTAGATTTTTATATATTTATAACTACTATATATATATATATATATATATATATATATAACTTTTATATATATTTTTTAGTTATTTCTATCATACTTCTATACATAATAATAACTAGTTTTAAGCCCCTTCGAATGCGGGGCGGGGGCGGAACACCGTGTTATCAATGTTGGGGGTTGAGGGGCGTAAAATTATGCTAAGTAGCAATCAAACTACGATCAAAACCGTAAAAATTGAAAACAAAAACACGAATTTTTAACACCAAGTGACTCACGTGACGTAAAAAGTAAACAAAGTCGAATCTATACCGACACGTATTGGAAAGTCGAGGGCGTAAAAAAACCCGATGGATCAAGTATGTCTACCAAACATTGTGCTAAATAGCAACGAATGAAAAAAACTAAGAGACCAAATGCAACTACCAAACACCGTGCTAAGACCATGTGTAGTGGGAGGGGAAGATAATGCCCCCGCCCTTGGGCGTTTTGCGCCATGTGGCTGTCAAGTCAGCATGTGGGTATTATCTTAAAACCGATGTAGTGGTATAATGCTCCATAATGGAGCGTATCACTTGTCTTTTGTCCAAGCTAGGTAGATTCGATTCCGGCGTGGAGCGTTTGGGTCTTTTTTTATGAGACAGTTTACCATGTTGAGATACCTCGGCAATGGGCTGTGGTTATGTCTCCGGTATCGTTTCTACATCGGGTTCGGTTTCTTCTTGAGACGGTTGCGAACCGCCCATGGATGCAAAACCGTGTGGACCGTGAAAGAACGGTTGCAAACCGTTCATGCCTAGTATTTGAGCGTACGCCAACATACTCGGGTTCATCTCTTGAAAATTGAAGTTTGGTTGCGGTTAGGTGGTGTTCGGGCAATATGTAGTTTGGTTACCGGGTCTAGACGGAACACTGAAAGGGGGTCGGAAGGGATTCATGATGTAATTTTTTTTATAAAATTTGTAGTATTATAGAAGAGATTAGGGTAAAATTTATATACAAATGAGTGAAAAGTGAAGTGTTTTATAGGTTAAAAAGTGGAATTAAATAAAAAAGATTATGTTTTTTGTTACCGTTGAAAGCAACGGTTATATTTTGAAAAGGGTGCAAATTTTGGCGTTTTAAACAAAACGCCCCAAGGCCATTTTTTGAAAAAAAACGCCCGGGAGGGCAGTCAAGGGACGTGATCGGGCGTTTTTAAGGAAAAAACGCCAAAACACCCCACTACGAGTGGTCTAAGTAGTAATCCAACGACGACCAAATCCAGGAAAAAGCGTAAAATAAAAACTAATAAAAAAATAAGCTTGTTAAACATTTTATGGCAAAACTATATATATATATATATATATAAAAGAAAACTAAACTCATAAAACAAATATAAAAAAAATCTTAAAGTTCAAAAAAAAAAAAAAGACAAAAGACAAAAATTATAATGCAAATGTAATAATAACGTTGGTTTACTTTGAGCTTTTATAGTGAGTCGATAATAACTAGTTCACAAACAACTTAACTTGTTTATAGACTTTCAAAGGAAAGTTTAACTATTTAAGTATGAGTTTTGAGATATATTCAGAAACAAAAAAAAATATATGTTTTATGATCTCTTAAAAAATAAAATTAAAGGTCTTTCAAAGAGTTAAAAAAAATATTCGCTTAGGGCTTATGTTACTCTCTCATTTTCTGTCTTTTTATTATTATTATTTTTTCTTTAACAATTTAAATAATTCATATATAAGCCAGAAAACTTGGCAAGTTACATCAAACCAAAGGTAGTCGGGCAACAAGTTGCGCCGCCAATCCTTTCAAGAAAATGTACTAAACTTACCCGAGGCACCATCAAATGGTCCCAAACAATACTTGTCTAAAGCGAGTCGTTAATCACCTATATGCATCCAAATCTGGTATTATTACTGCAAACCGTACACCATTACTAACCTCAATATGATTTGGACATTTTTAGTATATAAACTAAGCACGTCATTTGCCACAGTTGTGGTGATAATACTAACACGGCTTTGGAGAAAGTTCAACTCATTTTCCTCACTCTCCCGTAACAATCGCGCATAGGTCCCTACGATGATGATGGTATACCTGCACACTTAGCTTGAATTTACGTACAAACTAAATGTAAGCTCTGTTGTGTTGCAGCAGGGTTTGTTAACAGATAAGCTAACTTGTCGACAAAGTTTATAAAGTACAATCGAAGATATTAGATTATAGAATTGATTGTTAATAAAAACTACTACAAAATTTACAATCAGTGATTACAAATACTGATACGTCTAACCATATTAATTTTTATCAACATTGTTAGACTGAGCTTGTTTTTCACGTATCTTCGTCATTCTTTGGTTAGTTCGTCTAGTTTTTCTTCGTATCTTCGTCAACTTGTTTTTCATGTATTATTTTAGCATGTAGCTTAGCTTATTTTTCACGTATCTACGTCATTCATTCGGTTGGTTCGTCTAGTTTTACATTAATTCTACGGACTGACTTAATGACTTCTTCAAGTACATGCCTAACCTGTTCGAAAACAGGCATTTCTTCGTTCGAAGTTGATATTATGAACCTATAAATTTATTATAAATTATAATCTATTTTCAATTAAAAAACAACACAAAATAACACAAACTAATTTTCTATAAGGAAAAAAGGCCGTGCACACCATTTTAACCTTACGCTTCTTTGTTTTTAGGTCGGTCACAAAAACCGTAACAACCGAATCGTCATCGCTAACAAAGATGTCAACCTGATATAAATTAAAAAAACGAAAAATCATATATAAAGAAAAGAGGCAATAGCAGTTTGACGAGAACATTAACGCGTATAACGTGTTCGTAATATCGAGTATGTAGGCTCAAAAATCTTGTTTTAACCGGTTACTTGTAATAAGTCATCACAGTTTAGTAAACCAAGATGTTAAGCATCACAACCGTTAGGCAACACTAGCCTAATTGCCAACTTTAAACATACATATTTATATATTACCAATTAGCAATAAATTATTTAGGCTTCATGTTCAAAGACAAAGTGCATGAAAAACTATTAATGTTCAGAGAGACGACATGGCTACAATATATATTGATATACCAAATGGCGTGCACCATCGTAGCTACCATACCCATACATTACAGTCACTCTCAGATGACTACAAAGTCATCTTCATCGAAACTAAACTTCCTAAAAATATGGCTTCAAAATGAAGCCAAACAACAAATAAAACTAACTTAAACACCCACAACATATACAACCCAATAAGCACAAATTACAATCCACATAAACATAAACCAACACATAACATCTGGTACAACCCAATTATGTCTTAACATGTTGCTAATTGATAGTACATAAACAAATAATTCGGATCTGCTCATACACATGCACAATAGTCTATAGCAACCAAAGTTGCTAACTGATTGTATGTAGATGACAATGCATGTCCTCACAGCCATAACAAAATCAAGCTCAGAAGGTTCAGAAGGCTGCAACAAAAGGTGCCATCGCAAAACTAAAGAACCATCATCGCCATGTGCTCAGATGAGCTACAAACCATCTTCATTAAGACAAAAGGGGCATGCATTATCAAAAAAAGTCTTTTCGTCGACCAAAATAGTCTCAAATGAACACCTCAATGTCATCTTCACCGACACCAATTAATAAAGCAACAAGGGAACATAAGAAAAAGGTTCAAAAGAGAACCATATAAGTAAAATCTAAGTCACCAAAATTAAACAAACAATCATAACCCGACTACAAACAACAACTTCACCACAAAGTAAAAACAACATACAAAACTACAACATCAAAGGCTTGTTATACATAACCCTTTACCATAAAAAAAACAACATGCATCCACATTAAACAATAAACCGAAAAGTCGGTTGGAAAAACATAGTCAAACCAACCGTATAAAGTCAGCTAGAGAAACAAACCCAGATAAATCGGATGAACCGTAGAAATATATAGGTTAAACGGGGAAGAAGGAAAAAATTAATCGTCCCTGAAAGTGTAGGACAATCAAAGTAGTAGGCGGGTTATAGGAGGGGCAGTGGTGGTGGACAAGCGGTGGTGTGATAGGCGGTAGGTGTGAAAAAAAAGTTTGGCTTTAAAATGAAGCCAAAAAACATAAAAACAAACCCATCTTAAATACCCAAAACAAATACAACACAAAAAACACAAATACAACCAACAGAGACATAAACCAAAAACTAAACACGAAGTACTAACCAATAATACAATAGCATGTTGCTAATTGATAGTATATAAATAACTTTCTAGTCATAGTGTAACACTATAATTTAACAAATATGGATTGTACTTGTGTTTCTAAGACCAAAACAACATTATCTACATCTATTGTATACTACCTAATAAATATAAATCATTGGTGACACGTGGTATATTTCTAGATCACTTAAAGTTGTGTTTTTCCTTCTCGCTCTCTTATAATAATGATATTAAAATATATATTTAGATATTTAATATAAATGCTTATTATCTACTTATGGATACTATTTATATGATTATTCAAATGAATTTAATATAAATTAATTATGGGTAGATATAATTTCTATTAATATCAGAAAATAAATTTTGTAATATCTAGTTTTAGTTTTAATCTTTCTAAGTAATAAACTCTTCAAGTATCTTATTTTTATTATGCTATGTTATTATCTAGTGGAAACCGACATAATCGAAAAAAATTTACAATTTTATTAATAATTTTACAAAAAATCTATTTTTTACTCCAAAGCTTCTATACAAGTCTCTAAATATCATCTTAAAATTATTTTTTGTCTAAAACATTAAAAAGGAAGAATAATGATAACCATTATCTTTTTATGAGTGTTTCAAAAAATTTTCTTAATATTTAATTGGTTAGATGGTTTAAATGATATAAATATAATACGTTTAAACATGCTATTAAAGTTAAAATTTTAACATAAAAACTTAATGGGGGCAAAACGCAACAAAGGGAAGTAATGCAACGTGTATTTTCTCCCCATGATACTTCTCGAGCAATGATGTTCCCTTACAACAAACTTTGCTACAAAACCTAGAGGAACAATCTTAGTAAAGAAAAAAAAATGTAACTTGAATAATACGTGATTTTGTTTCATTTCGATTCCATATTGTACCGTTTGTGTACATAGTTTATTGTGATATCATACTTACCATGTTTAGATTCTACCTTGTATGCTTATTGGTGTATAAGGATATATTTAAGATGTTAGTTTTGTAATTTGAGACAAAATTTTGTCTTACCAAAGTTCTTCATATCAAGCAGGGGCATCGTCAAAAGGAGGGGTTAAGAGAGTCCGCTAACCCCCCTTCCCCTCAAATCCTCACCATAGGAGTTTGTTGGAACGTTATATATAAAATCTGAGATTTTTCTCAAACTACATGATTTGAATCCTTTAGCAGTAGCCTTTAGAAAGCTTATCAAGTAATCTAACATATAAAACAATCATAACATTCGAAATCCGTATACAACAATCATAGCTTTCTAGAACTTACTTACATAATTTGACAAGCTGAATCATTCACTGACTTTTATCTAAATTTCAATATCAAACAAGTCACAACATCCATTACATATTGGAAACAGTATATAACTTTACAAAGCAATATGACTGAATATTCCAAGCACTTTCATTATGTTCATCAATTCATAATTGTAATAACCTAATGATATTCATGTACCTTCCAAACACTACCCTTTGAATAGTCAACAAGCACTAGCTCCCACAAACCACAGCCACATACCCTTAAAGCTCCAAGATCCTTATCATTGTCACTTGTGAGTTGTGTCTCATCTTCATCTCCATTGTTGAAACTTTTGACCCACCAAACATCATTACCAATATTCCCTTGTCAAATCACACTTCAATATCCCTAACTTCCACAACTTATTCACCCCAAAATCAAATCTTTACAACTCCTAAGTCAGAAGCTTTAACAATCAAGACTTGTCAACGATTATTATAGATATGGGTTTGGCTGATTCTTCAATACTGATAACAACTGACTACTATCTTCATTTTTGGCGCATGTTTGGTGTCGTCTTCTGTGAAATATCATGACGGTAAAAACCCTCAAAAATGTTTATTTAGGCTAGTGGGTGCTCCTGTTATCTCTCTGTTTTCCATATTCTCCTAAATTCATACACGTTTCTTTTAACTTTATATTAAGCAACTTCTGGGGTCAAGAAAAGCTGCTTGAAGCCATGCTGAAACCCAATTCAAGGTCTGGTTTTGGTGATCAAGATGGTCGAAATCGGTATGTTGAGACCGATCCCACCGGTCGATATGGGCGGGTAAGATGTTTGCTTAGATGGGTCTGTTGTATTTTGTTCAATTGTTTGTTTTTGAATTGGGTTATTGATTCTTGCTTCAAAAAGTTTTGATATTTTTGCTTTTGCTAAAGTCTTGTGTAGCCTTTGAGTTTAAGCACTTAAAATATCCATTTTTTTTAATGTTATTTAGTGGCCTTGGAATGGTATAAAGAAGGGAGTTTGATACAATCTTTTGAGAATAGTTCTTCAAATAGGCTAATAGGGTGTATGAAAAAAAGAATATAGTCTTGATAATTGTTGAATGAATTCAGTGATTGGACTCTATATTTGTGTGAATTATTATAATACCTTACGCAAATCTCACATCAGTTAAGGACACGAGAGATAGTGAGTTAGGACTTAAAAGAGGCGAGCCAAGGTGGGCTCGAGCTCGAAGTTAAACGAGCCGAGCCGAGCTTGGCTTGGTTACAAAATGAGACGGCTAGGCTCAGGTCGTTCCAAATTGAGTTCTTTTAGCTATCTTTTTTCGAGCGAGCCGCTAGCTTTTTGAACAACCATATAGTGAGTTCATAAGGTATAGCCCATCTTAAATACCACCCATGCGTTTTGGACGCCCTGGTTGTGGATGAGAGGAGAACTCCACAGTTAAGTTAAACGGATATTTTATTATCAATCTTTGCCAATTTTATAGTTTCTCTTCATGCAATTTGGATTTAAGGAATTCGCTTAATTCTAAAAAAAGTTTGTACTCAATTAGTCCATTTGGAGCTTCTTCTGTTTGGACCTACATGAATCCTTAATAGATCCAAATTCTATATTGTTTTTCTAGTGCCTGTTGGATTTTATTATACATCACTCATTTAAGTGTTTTGTGGGCACACTAGAAGTTTAGTTTGAGTTGCTTATGTTGTGTCTTCAAATCAATTTTTATCAGTTATTTTACTTGTAATTCCATGTAGCATGTATCAATGGTGGATCCAAGATTGCATTCTCATAATAATTGTTTTTAACATATAAATAATATTCAGTTTAAGGAAGTACTTGGAAAAGGGGCTATGAAAACAGTGTACAAAGCAATTGATGAAGTTCTCGGTATGGAAGTAGCATGGGGCCAAGTCAAACTTAACGATCTACTTCGATCTCCCGAAGATTTGCAACGTCTCTACTCAGAGGTTCACCTTCTTGGTACCCTTAATCACGATTCAATCATAAAATTCTATACGTCATGGATTGATGTGAGCCGAAGAACCTTTAATTTCATTACCGAAATGTTCACTTCAGGAACCCTCAAAGAGTAAAGATTTTTTTAATTTTTTCCCCACTAATTCTTAACAAATTTTGGTTCTAGTGCTAACCTGAGGAACATATATATGTGGTTGTGTAGATACAGGAAGAAATATGATAAAGTGGATATTCGGGCTATAAAGATTTGGGCTCGCCAGATCCTATCGGGCCTGGTTTATCTACATGGTCATGACCCGCCTGTGATCCATAGAGACCTTAAGTGTGACAACATTTTTGTTAATGGTCATTTGGGACAAGTAAAGATTGGTGATCTTGGGCTCGCTGCTATTCTCCGTGGCTCCTGCAAAGCACATACTGTTATTGGTATATTTGAAGTTTTGAACCCGTTTCTATGATTTGTGGCATCGATTTGTGTTATATTTTATTAATAAAGTGTTGAGCGGGTAAAATTGATAAAACTAGATAAATAAGAACGGATTCAAGGTTGTCTTATGTACACTCAAGTGTTAACAACCTGTTAAATCGCTTTATCAAAAAAAAAATGTATTATTTTAGCAAATAGTTTACGCTATATTTTTTCAATATATTCATTATATATGACATTCCACAAAAAAAGTACAAAAAACATGGATTGGGTCAATCCACCCTAAAGTTTTGACCCCAATCCATTTTGAACTGTTACTTAATCTGCCCATTTTGCCACCTATAATAATAATAATAAAGTGACAATTTCAAACCGTCTGCTTACAAATGGTTGGTAATTGGGTTAGGTTCTCTAATGGGTCAAATGGTTAAAAGTTAAAGGTTCAGAACCAAAAGTGTATTCTAAAATGTAATCACATTCAATGAATTCGTTACTTATGCATTATACTTTAAAATTTGGACGAAATGTGCTTAGCTTCATATCTACCTGTTTTGACCCATTACCCAACCCGTCTGACCCCCTTTCGCCAATATATACGACACTTGACACAGTAGTTGAGGCACATTCACAATATTTGGTTATGCTATCAAGTCGATTGTTTTCACAGTATGCATGTGCATGCCATTTTAGGTACCCGGTGCTAACACTATTATTGTTCATTTTTTTCAGGCACGCCGGAGTTCATGGCCCCAGAACTTTATGAAGAGAACTACAACGAATTGGTTGATGTGTACTCGTTTGGCATGTGTATACTAGAAATGCTAACTCATGAATATCCATATAGTGAATGTACTAATCCAGCACAAATCTACAAGAAAGTAACATCGGTATGCTCATATTTCGACCCAAAATGTTTTTCTCCAAAATGTTTACCTTTTTAATACAATATTAGTGTGTCAAGACATGATTACAAACATTTTATTGTTTTGTAATTATCTAACTTTTTTTTTAATAAAATTATGTAGGGCAAGCTTCCACGAGCATTCTACAAAGTCAAAGATGTTGAAGCGCAATGCTTTATCGGAAAATGTTTGGCCAATGCTTCAAAGAGGTTATCAGCTAAGGATCTAATGCTTGATCCGTTTTTAGCCATGGGTGGAGATGAACTGGCACTTACAGCTGAATATATCCATCAGAAACCATTTATAAACGATGATACTGAGATTGAGCGGCTGAATTTGATCGGGTATCCACCACGAACCAACATGTCTATTGCAGGAAAGTTGAATCCAGACGATGATACCATTATTCTTCGGGTACAAATTGTTGATAGCGAAGGTGATTTCATTTTCATTTGATCATTTTCATTGTGTTATTACTATTGATTATCTGATTCTGGTTACTGTGTGGGAACAGGTTCTGTAAGAAACGTATACTTTCCGTTTGATATATTAAACGATACACCTGATGAAGTTGCATATGAAATGGTTAAGGAGCTCGAGATCACAGATTGGGATCCATCTGATATATCTGATATGATCGAAGGAGAAATTTCTGGTCTCATACCTAATTGGAATCATCTTAATCAAGATGAAGCTGATCACAGCCATTCACTCCACTCCTTTTCGTCTTCATCATCATCTCAGTTATCGTTTTCAGGCTCCCGACAGGTAGATGTACCGATGACTTATGGTGGTGATTGGCTTCAAGGTACGCTCGCTAGCAGGCGATGAATTTTGACCCATATGCTTATTGATGAGTCAGTTTGGTTATTTTTATACCTTTAACGGGTCAAACATATAAAATTCTTTATATCTATTAATTCACAACAACATGAGGAATAGTACCTTTCATGAGGAACAGTTACTTTTTTTTGTTTTTTTGTGGTTGTCTTTTGTGGTTCTTTTTTTCATAGTAAACAAGATCTTTCATTTTTGTAATAAAGCTTTGGTTTGTTATAATTTTGCAACAAAAGTTAAATGAGTTTATTTTTCTATATTAGTTTTTTTTACGTTTTTTTCTCGAGTTTGGTCGCCGTTTGGTTGTTACTTAGCACAGTGTATGGTGGTCACGTTTGGTCCTTCAGGTTTTTTAACCCCCCGCGAATTTTTAATAGGTGGTCGGTATACATTTGGCTTCGTCTATGTTTTACATCACGTGAGTCACTCGGTGTTAAACAACGTGATTTTGTTTCATGCTTTTCCCAGTTTTGGTCATCATTTGGTTGCTACTTAGCACTGTTTTATGCCTCCCGCCCCTCAACTTTGGTAGCATGATTTTACGCCCCCTGCCCCGCAACGCAAGGGGTTAAGACTAGTTATAATAAAGTTACATTATTATTGAAATGGTGTCACTTCTGTGAGCATGTTTGACAGACTGTTATTATTACAAAATTCAAAAGTTTTGGACAAAAGATGTTTTAGATCAACCCGAACCGTACCAAAGCTACATCTTTTGACCATTAATAAAAATCAAATCTTGAAATGCAAGTTAGTATCAATACAAAATCTTTATCAGAATTTCAGAACCGTCTTTATGGTCTAAAAGTTCTTGCAGATCATGTTCATGATGACACAAGTTCTCAAGGATCTGTAGTTTCAGGAACCTATTCAAACGTGAGTTATGTTTCGGCTGAAGACCACAACGAAAAACACGATCTAGTGAGCCCTACGAACCGAACCCACAACTCTACTAGGTTTGGTCAAGTCTCCAAGAATCACGAAAACCAGTCAACTGTGACTGTTGACTTAAATAAAGCTTCAACATCTAAAGCTAGCACAGGGGCTGGACCTAGGCTAACAAGAAACAGATCATTGGTTGACATGAGAAGTCAACTGCTCCATAAGTCTTTAGTAGAGGAGGTGAGTAAATGCCGCCTGTCGAAAACGGTTGGAACCGTTGAAGAAGTTGGGTTCCAGGCACCTGTTGTTGGGTCCAGGTCAAGGCTCGGTATTGGTCAACGGCTCAGGCTCAAAGGGAAAAGAGTTTGACCTACTCAAAATGTTTAACATTCATGGTTTGGATCGGATCGGGCTGGGCTGGGCTGGTGCCATCAACTATAAGGACCCTATTGTATCTTGGGCTTCTTCCAAAGGGCTGCCTTAGCAATGTATAAAAACAATAAAATTGGTAGTAATGTATAAAATTAAATGGGTAATGTATAAGTAATTACAACACTATTTTTCTTAATTCGGCTATTTTTTTATTTTTGGGAAAATATTTTTCCCAAAAAGAGTGGTAGTTTATTAATGCTATCTTTATTGCGTTAAGTGCAAGTCAATATAACATTTATTGTGGGATTTTACGGGTTCTTTTACAGAAAAAAAAGTACGCTATGATTCAATACGTGTAATTTCTAATAAAAAAGACAAAGTGAAATTTCAAGTCGTCATAGAAACCATCTGTATAATTTACTCCATTATTATTAACGTTCATTTTGATTATTGTTGTTTTTATAATACTAATGTTGTTAAGATTGAGCTTTTACTTAGGCATGTTTGTCATCTCCATGATCATTGTATCACAAATTCATGAAATATATAAACCTTTACTAAATAACATATGTTACAAAATTATGTTTTAGAGAAACCTTTACTAAATAACATATGTTACTAAATTATGTTTTAGAGATTTAGATTTTAGAGGGTTGAAGTTAAGTTGTTGAAGCCTCAAGCTAGCAAACTAACATTTTTTAGTTAGTATATATTTTTGCAAAACAATTAAAAATTATCATTTTTTGAAGCCATCGCTAAAACATTTGTTTAGATTTATTTTATCAACTTTAAGATTCGTGCTAAAACATAAACAAAACTAGTTTTGTTTAGATTATTTTATCAACTTTAAGATTCGTACTTGCTTCTCTGTGCACATCAACGGCTTAGGCCCAAAGTGAAAACATTTTGACTCCAGTAAAATGCATATTATTTGTCTTTGAACAAACTTATTTGATATGTGTGTGATGTACTAGGAGTTGTAATTTGTGAATTCAGTAAAGGTGGGGTAGGTGCAATCAACTTTTTCTTCCAACAACAATATTATATGTTTTTCATTTAAATACCACCTAGCTTCGTATTTGTAAATATTTAAACATACACCATTTTTATGGAGTAAAAACACTATAGCACTTATCATTAAGTCATGAGTTAATGTGGAGAGAGGGAGGAGAGGTTTCCTTAACTTGTTTTGATTTGTAGGTATCCGGTGCTTAAGAGTAAGGAAAAACTAATCTCTGAACCTGGAGGTGAAGGTCTGTATTTAAAGCCGAAGGGAAGAAAAGATGATTGTGGACTGATGGGCCTTGGTCAGCTGTCGCTCTAAGATAATATCCATTATGTTCCCTCTGGCAGGACTGTTAGTGCTTGTAGAGGTGTCGGTGACGTGGCTCAATGTGGTTGGCATGTACCGCTATCTGTATATACTTTCTGTCGGGTTTTTCAATAACCGTTTGTGCTGCGGCACCTGGCTACAGTTGGTTGGTGCTGTAATGCTTCGTATTTCTGTACTTTCCTTATTTAGAAAGGTGTATTCATAGTTCTATTTTTAGAAACTTATAATCGTATCGTATTCGTATTTCTTTTCCAATCTTGTAATCCGAGACTTTTATCACAATGGAATTCACTTTTATACTTACACATGTTACATACTTGTGTTATACGCAAATCAATCACCGAATACGTATCTATACGCAAAACCGAGACACGATATACTTAGAATTATCAACCATACATGCATCACACGCAAACAGTACTTTAATGCACTTTGGATACCTAAAAACAAGTTAAAATACAAGAAAACGACATAAAATAACCTAAAAACAAAGTGTTGTGGCTGAAATTGAACAAAACTCAAAATTAAAAAAAAAACTCCCCTTGCGCCACGTGACATGGAAAAATGTTTTGCCACGTGGCACAAAGATGCCGATTTTTTAGCAGATATTTTCTGCCAACCAGATTTACCCTTTTCTACATCCTTCTCCTCCAATCACCTTCCAACCTCCTTTAAACCCAAACCATAATCCTTTATAAAACCAATCCTCCTCCATCACATTTTAACTTTCCACGACTTCAAATCACTCTCAAACACACCTAAAATCATCTAGAATTTCTCCATTTTAGGCAGAAAGTTCAAGTGTTCTAAGTGCGTTTTCACTCACTTTTCTTTACCATTCTTCTTCCATACTACTTGGATAACCTCTAGGAAGGTTTCCCAAGTTTACAATGGCAAACTAAGGTGGAACCTCACTACATTTGAGGTCCAAAGTAGAATGAAAATTTTGTTTTCACAAAACTTGTACAACATGTTTGGTTCTTGTTTCATCTTGTGGGAATCTTGCACCAACCATGCCCCCAATCAAACTCATGGTTATGAGGCTTGTGTATGGTTGATTTCTAGAAGATTAAGGACCTAAAAACCTCCAAAACTTGTTGTTTTAAACAAGGTTCTAAGCAACCTACAAGTGTTGAAATCATCCAAGTTCATCATCGTCCATATGGTTGAACTTGTGTTTTTGTAAAAGTATGATCCATGGAAGCTTTAGCTCTCCAACCTTGTTCCACTACCTCACTTGTTTGATTTGTTACTTACCACTAAGTCTCAAACAACTTCCAACAAAGGGACAAGGCTATATCACGTCCTCAAACACTCTCCCTGTTTGGGATGCACGCATCTAGCTTGCTCACTTAGTTGTTTTAAGATGTAGTAGTTTATGTATTTTTCATTTTTAGTCTATATTCATGACCAACCGAAATCATCAACTAAGTTGATGATTTTGTGCTTTGGTGAATCATATAATGAGGTTAAATGGATGGAAGTCATCCTACCTCCTTGCATGACCATTCTCATGGTACTTTACTTTACATTCATATATGTTAACTCTTAAAATTCCAAATCCAGTCCGTTAAACAAAAACCGCAAGTCACACACCTTCGTTTCCCTCTTAGAGTAACTTCGGTGTTACAAAACTCAAGACTCGTCAAACTCACTAAGTGGAATTACTTCGCAAACCGTGAGTATACATGACCCTATTTCCGTTTTTACTCTTTTGGGTGCGATATATATTACCATATTAAAACTCACACAAACACACATATGCAAATGCTTAATCCATACAAACGAATCGTTATACATGCTTTATATGTTTATACTTTAGAAATACATGCATGCTAGAAGCCATTCTTGCACTATACTTTGTCATTAACTTCGTATGATCCTACCTTAACATGTCTAGCGTTATAGGAGTAGCACACCACCCTTGTTGGGTCTATGTTAAGTAATCATACAAACAGTCTTGTTGTTGTGACGATAAGAATATACTAGTGGAATCTTTGGGTTGACACGTATGTGATGCATGCTAGTTCATGATATGTTATACCTTGGTATACGTTTTTGCCATGTGGATTTTATTAAAACATTTTTTTTACATATGCTAGTACACTAAACATGTATGCTTACCAATGCCTATGTGCTGACCTGTTACTTTAATATAAATTGTAGGAGCTTGATGATGATGCGTTAAAAAGAAATCTAGTAGGAAGAACTAGAAAAGCACTTAGTTAAATTTTTGTTGTTTAATTCGTTATGTTCTAAATGTTGTATTTTCCTTTAGTATATCGTTACTTTAAATACTTGTCACAATACGCCATTATGAAGGTGTTGTTTGTTTTTTTTCAGAGGTAAAACGTCTGCAGTCTGCGGACCATATCTGTAGACATCTGTAGCAGAAGAGGTGGACCAAACCTCTGCAGTCTGCAAGAAGAAGACTGTTTGTTTTTTAACTTCTGCAAGCTGCTGAAATAATCATAAGCAAAAATTAACATATCCATAAAAAAAAAATTAACATAATCATAAGTAAAAATTAACATAACCATAAGCAAAAATTAACATAATCATAAGCAAAAATCAGAAAAAAAACACCAAAAAATTGACATAATCAAAAGCAAAAATCTAATTATGAACTAACACTAAAAAATAAACAATTCATAAAGATAAATGTACATACATGTGGTTAAGCTTGGCTGAAGAAAGGTGACAGGGAGGTGGCAACGGGGAGGGGAGGAAGATGAAGGAGGGGGTCGTAGTGGTGGGGAGGAAGGAGGAGGGCGGTGGCAGCGGCGACTGGGGATGAGGGAGAAGGGAGGTGGCAGCGGTGGTGTGGTGGAGGGAGGAGGAGGTGGCAGCGGTGAGAGGGAGGCGCCGGCGGCTGTGGTGGAGAGGAGGTGGTGGAGGGGATGGAGAAGGACCTCTAGGGTTTTTGTGCGTGTTTGTGATATCTGGCAAAAAAAAAAAAAAGACAAGAAGAGGTAAGAAGAGCTTGACCCACATTTGTACCAAAAAGAGGATGCACAGACCTGTTTTAATGAAAGGTCTTCGAGAAAACAAACAGTTTTTAGACCCAAAGGTCTGCGCGTGGTTTGCGTGACGCATACATAAGAGGCTAGGAAGCTCTTCTTGGAAAAAACAAACAACACCGAAGTCTATTGCAAACTCGTTTTCGTCTCACTCCGATGTTTCCGCCGTCGGTTGGGGTGTGAGAGGTGCCACGTAATCATCCTTTGATACTTGTTGTCCCATGCACGATTCCTTCAACGTAGGGGGAAACAATTCTCAGGACTGCTAAGAGCTGATTGGCTGCATGGAGATGCCAGGTGTACTTCCTGTCTCATGTGAGCATTCGTCATGTGTATGTGCAAGTGCCCTCATGCAGAATAATTCTCATGCTTGTTGAGTTTTTAGTTATTTCTTTGGTATGATCCAATGTACACGCGATGTTCAGGACCATACCCCTTCAAGTCCCCTAGACCAGGACTAAGGCACATCCTATGTGTCTTCATCTCGAACTCATCTCACCCTTGTGTTCCTGTATCATGCACAAAATAATTTTTGGTTCATCAATATGTTGGCGAGTAATTCATATTTTCTTTTATAAAAATGATTTTTAAACTAATTCTAAGGAAAGGGTTTTAACATGCTTTCCAAGGTTAGTACATAGATCATAATATGTCATAAGTCATACTATGTAAACATGTATACAAAACAAACAAACAACCAAGTGAACATACGAATCAAACGAATATATGATAACTCGAATTTAAGACTATACAAGACTAGAGCCCCAAAGAGCGAATCTAATAGTGGTGGGGATACTAGGCTACAACCCATGATCGTAGGGAACCTAGTCGACCGTGATCCACAATGACATGCTAGGGAATACAACAGACTAACATCACATGACAACTAAAATAAAACACATGTATGCATCCATATAATAACACATTGAAATTTAGCATGCTAATGAATGGGTTAAACAAGTATTTTTATAACATGATACATCCCCAAAATCAATAAAAATAAGAATGGGAGAAATAGTAGAAATTACTCACGGTTTACATTTTGGGTGATCTTGAATAACCGCACAATCGTTAGGAAGAAAACTCCACGAACAAGAATGTTATCCTACAAATATACATACATATATATATGTGTGTGTGAATATACAATTCAATCAACAACAAAAATAAATTGTAAAGTTTCACGATCCTAACTCTAAATTATTATTGAACCTTTATTAAATAATTTTAACACATCTATCATATCATAAATTAAAGTTTTTATATCCAAATTTTCATTTGGTAGAATATGCTAAGTTCTTCTTATTTAAATCTCAAATTTTACAATAAAAACCATAACTTACACTAATTAGTATTTTCTATATAATAAGCCCAAAATTTCATAAAGTATAGTTTTACCCATCTATATTATCTTGTGATCGATAAATATCAATTTCACCAATATTAATAAAATTTTATCATAGTGATTTATAAAATTCAACAATTCATTCCTACATTATATTTTCATTTTAGTAATTTCAAAAAGATTAAACTAAAAAAATATATAATACCTTTAAATTTCATTATCAACAAGTAAATCATGAAAATTTTCATGCACTATGTGTTATATCTAATCTATTAAAACCATATTCATGTATATTGGTGTTGATAATTTTTGTGTTCTATGTAATTTTTCACGATATATTAATTAATACAATTTTATATTAAATTCAAATAAAGTCCAAAATTTTAAAAGTTTGCATAACCTAACCTAACATGGCAAAGCACAATATCCTACTGTCAATTTTAATAATACATGGGTCTAAGATCAAAAACCCTAATTTATATAAATTAAGAACCCTAGTTATTCTAAGAAATCAGGTAATATAGATAATGCCCTCTATCACAGATATTGATAAAAGAGTTTTGTAGAGCTCAGAAAAATAACAACATTGGGCTTTGGGGGAATTGATCTATGGTCGATTTCATAAGAATTTATAGTTATACCTCGTAAAAAAAGACTTGGATTACCTGATTTAGTGTACGTATGAAGGAGAAATCACAAGAACAAGTTTCAAGCCCTAGCTTTGATTTTACTTCAAAAATCACGAATTAGAACTTGGTTTAAAAGTATAACCTAACCTAGTTTAATTATTTCTTTTAAAATCTAACTTGGTTTAACTAAATTTTTATGTAAATTTTAATTATTCCTTTCGGAAACTACTTAAACATTATAACCAACCTAATTTCAATGATTTCTTTTTATAACTAACTAATCGCAAATAATTGTAAACTTATAAAATTAATGTTTTTGGATCCGAACATAATCACATTAATTAGATAAACGTATCACGTGCTATAAATAAGAAATAACGATCAAAGATAATAAAAATTCCACTTTCATTTATTAGGCGTAGGATCCGGTTTATAATACGAGTCGGGTTTCGGAGATCTGTTTTTACGGATGTTACAATATACTAATGAATTTATAACTAGTCTACTTTAAAATTGAGAGGAGCGAAACTTTGTGAGGTGTGAGAACATGTGTAGACTTGAAGCTTAGTTAAATTTGGTTAGGTATATTCTTTGATTTTGAAGGAAACATCAATTGTACTTTCTGAGATTATAAACCTATTGAATGTGTCAGTCTTGTGAGTCTGGGTATGACTTTGGACCATGGCTAAGGTTTGATAAGGGAATTGTGAAGTGTAGTTATTAATGATGGTTACAAGAGTGCTTTGTTTGGGGGCAAGCAAAGGGTAAGTGTGGGGATGTGATGTGAGGGTGTTTAACCGTGTTGAAAGTGTGTAAATATGATGTTTTATAAAAACGGTTTACTTTGAGTTGTTTTGATTTGCAGGTACCCGGAGCTTAACGGAGAGCTTTTAGAGCTTCACGAGAGGTTTTCATGAAGCATTATAGACTATTGGAAGCATACATACAAGTTGGAAGATCAAAACGTGAAAAACCGGAAGATTGGTATCAATCGGCGCCACTAGGCGCTGATTCAGTACACAATAGAAGAGAATTGCAATTCAGCGCCACCAATTGTTGATTTGGCACCACCTGGCACTGAACCCCAGACCTGACTCGCGAATTTCATGCTTTTCCACCCTATTTAAGGTTAAACATTCCTAAAACACAATTATCAGTAACCCTATCCGTTTTCCACTCCCCAAGGACGATTTTTGGAGTTCCCAACCTTAATACATTCAGTTCTTTCATGCAATCAAGATCAAGAGCATCAATTGAAGATCCAATGAAGACCATGAGTGGTTAATCTCATCCATGATCTCCTCTGGGTGTAGGGTTTGTAATTAATACTTTTGAAACTTGTTTAACTTAGGTTTGTGGGATTGAAACTTTCACACATTAAGTTATTGATATATTCAATTGTGGTTCTTCATTTAAAAGATTTGATTTTGTTGAACCGTTAAATTGATGAACTTTTTGGTCTATGATTTGTTTGTTGGTTTATGTTTCATATAATTGAATTGGTATTGTGTGAATAGGACCTCTTAAGTTCGGTTCCTGATCTACCACTTGATTAATCATATACATAGTCACCATTAATGGCTTCCCACTAGGTTAACAATATCAATTGTGTTCAAACCCGAAACCCGAAGTAGATTACTTTTCTCATAATTGTTTTCTCTAATCAATCAAACTTGTTTTCAAAACAACTCTCTCAATTAACAAAAAAGCAATCGTCTTTGAATTAGATAACTACAAAAGGTAATGAACTTTAAAACTTTCCACTAATTCCCTGTGGATTCGATACCCTACTTGTTCTTTATAATAAAAGTGAATATGACACTTTTTAAATATATTTTTTACCGACCTTACGACATCGATCAACGCCAATGAAGGAACACTAAGTCTAACCATAGGGTTTATCCTTATGGAGTTTGTCTCATCAACTAGGTTAATCCTTTTTCTTTCCTAAAACAATTTATGTGATGATAACGACTGTTAATCCTGCAAAACGAACAACACTTTGAAGCTCGCTACAAGGAGGAGAGGTGGGGGATTCCCCTTGTAACCACCCTCCGACGTGAGAATAAATATTCGTTTAAAGAAAATAACAAGTGCGTGTTAAGAGTAAGAGAATAAGGAAAAACCGATCACTGAACCTGGAGGTGAAGGTCTATATTTATAGTCAAAGGGAAGAGGAGAAGATCGTGGGCTGATGGGCCTTGGCCACCTATCGCCCTAAGATAATATCCATTATGTTCCCTCTGGCAGGACTGTTAGTGCTTGTAGAGGTGTCGGTGACGTAGCGCAATGTGGTTGTCGTGTACCACTGTCTGTATGTACTTTCTTCCGGGTTCTTCATTAATCGTTTATGCAGCAGCACTTGGCTACAATTGGTTGGTGCCACGTAACTGCCTTTTGTTACTTGTTGTCCCTTGCACAATTCCTTCATCGTAGGGGGAAGACAATTCTTAGGACTGCTAAGAGTTGATTAGCTGCATGGAGCTGCCAGATGTACTATCTGTCTCATGTGAGCTTACGTCATGTGTATGCGCGGGTGCCCTCATGCAGAAGAATTCTTATGCTTGCTGAATTTTTTAGTTATTTCTTTTGTATGTTCCAATGTGCGCGCGACCATGTGCGACATTCAGGACCATTCCCCTTTCACTTTCAAAACGCCAAAAAAGAGATTATGTAAGAGGGATAAACTCAGGCAACAACGGGCAGGGGTGATGTGCTGGTGTTTTTGTAGCTTGTTAGCACCTCAAATGCGTGCGTTATAGGCATCCTTAGGTGATATAGTATCTACGTGAAGGAGGGAGAGTTTAACGCATATGTCTTCACATGTATATCGGGTGGCATGATATGAAAGTTTGAAGGAGAGGAGTGAGAAATGAAGGAGAGAACGAATTGATAACAAAGAAATATGTTGTGTTATTTTACTCATTCTTTGAAGAATCCTGTTGCAATGCTTTAAGCTAATGGTAATTGTATAAAATTTTGTGTACGGAAACATTAGAGCTAATGGTAATTTTATTGCATTAAGTACAAGCGATTGCAGGATTAATATTGTTATGAATCAGGGTTTTTTTGAGTGACCAACAAAAGCCTATCACCCAAGTAAACTCAATAGTAAAAGGGTAGCCAAACCTACGAACACAAACGGCGTTGGTGACTCGTTCCACCACCATTCCAGATGAAACTCACCCCCCGAAAGCACATTGTGGTAAAATCATGGCTCAACTGAGAACATTTTTACTCTAGACGAGATTCTGACCCATGACATCCATATTAAAAAGTTATAGGGTTGTCAATGCTCCAGAAGTTCATTGGCTCGAGGATATTTTCTTATTTGAATTTTACTTTTCCCCCAAAGAGTGGTAATTTATTTTCAAAGTTGTGGACTTTTTTTTCAACCCAATCTTTGAAATGACACACTGGAAATGGATTTTGAAATCTTGATAAAAAGCTAAATAGTTGAGATTCTTTGAATTTTGGCTCCTTAACTATTTCTTGTAGTGACAAAGTACCCGCTTATTTTATGTTCGAAGGACTGTATTTTTGGTTATGTACAATAAGACTACACATGGGGTGGGGCCTTATAATGTCTTCGATGGTCAAATATATGATAATGTACTATCTATGTTGCCTAAAGTACAAGTTACAATAAATTGTTTTTCTACTACACGTAACAAAAATGTCTTGTGATAGGCCAGTTTTGAAATCATGATATGAGGAAAAAAAATCTTGTGTGATGCATAGTAATAACTAATTTTGAAATCATGATATGAGAAAAAAAATATCCTGTGTGATGCGTGGTAATAACTAATGTAAGAAACTTTAAAACAGGATTCCAAGTATTTTTACCCATTGAGATAAATTAACTTTGTAAAACCTAACATAAATGATACCAAGTATTTTTACCCTTTGAAATAAATTCATTTTGTAAAAGTTAAAACAAATGATACAAAGTACAAACTATGTCTTGTCAATTATAAGTTGTGGACTAAAATCAGTTATTTGAAAACTTATACATACATGTGTTGGAAAACAGGCTTTTCTTCAACTTAATCAAACAATTGATTTAATAAGAAAAAGCTCTTTAATTAAAATTGAAGGTACATAAACCTTAGACTATAACTCCTATTTATACGAAACAACCCTTGATGAACAAGTAACATAATCCTATGAGGAAACCAAATAACATAAAACTAGTATAAATCCTAAATTCCTTACTAAAATAAAATACAATTAAACACAACCCATTAAATCCTTCAACTTTTGAGTATTGAGAAGATTAGTTTCAACAATCACCCCCTTAAGCTTGTCAAGTTCTTCCGAGGTCTTGAATACCACGTAAGATCCGAAGTTCTTCCACCTTAATACTCGGTCTCTTGCGTTCATTTTGCATCAACACCTTTGTTCAGTCGACACAACACGTACTCCATATTTCTGACTCCTTTTGGATATTCAAACCAAAGACTTGTCCAAACACTTGAACGATCAACCACAAACAGGTCAACATCCTCTTTCTTCAACCTTGATTAAGCCCGCTATTTCACCACCTTTGAAGTTTGATGTTGATTCGGTCTAACATTGCACTACACCTGAGTTTTCTTGTTTGATCATGCCTATAATAACTGCTCCTTGATTACTACGGTTTTACTGTTGTTAATCACAACCTTGATCATTACAACTTGCTGCTACCGTTTGATCAACAAACCCTCTTGCACCTGCAAACCTCTCAAATTGATAAACCACTTTGATACCATTGTTGGAAACCAGCCTTCTTCAACTTAATCAAAACAGTGGATTTAACAAGAAAAAATTCTTTGATTAAAATTGAAAGTACATCAACCCTAAACTCCTATTATACAAAACAACCCTTGAAGAATAAGTAACCTAATCCTATAAGGAAACCAAATAAATAAAACTAGTATAAATTCTAAATCACCTTACTAAAATAAAATACAACTAAAAACAAATCATTAAATACTTCAACTTTTTAGTATTAACAAGATTAGTTCTAACAACATGTTGATTTAACCTCTAAAAACCAAGACCTTTAGTGTCGACTATTTGGTAGTGAGATAGAGTACTTGGTGCAAAGGAGCTAGCCGATGATGAAAACTTGAGCAAAACTAATGAAAAATGATTGCCTTCTCCCTTTTCCAAACCTTAGTTTTTAGATCACACCAGCCAGTTGAATTGATATACTGCTAATACTGGTGAGTCAGATGTAAAAGCATCGGTTAAAACTTGAAACCTTGTTAGAGAGGTGTAACTGAAATTGTTAAACATAAAATACGTAATTCTTAATTAGTATTATTATTGAGAGATATTGTCTTTCAAATTAACTTGCTTGGATTACAAATTTACAATCACTCATAAAACGAAACTCAAAATGAACTGTAGAGTCCGTAATGCGTTGTTTCATACGTTCATATCTTTTGGTTTGCTTTTTGTATTTTTCTTTATGTATTTTAGTAGGCATTTGCTTCATTTTTCTTTAACAAGTTGGATATCAAATACAATAATTGAAAGTAATCTGAACAACCTACATGACGATATGAAGGGGCAAGGCCCACACTGTAAAAAGTTGATCTAAACAAAACAACTATGTCGAGATTTGAACTCTCGAATACTTTAATATACCTATATTATCTTTTTGTAATCATTTATTAAGTTACACATTTTTATCATTTTTTTAAACACACGCCTACGATATGTTTATGAGGTCAACTTATAAATTATAACTTAATTTATATGACTTGAACTCACACTATTTTCATAAAAATAAATACCTAGTGTTACTTAGCAAAGAGTCCATCTTTTAAAAGTTATAGCTACTCTTTCACATGTTTTATAAATTATTTTATACCTTATGTGTAAATCAATATCTTTTTAAGAAAATATCATTAATTACTTTTTTAAAAAATGGCGCATAAGAAGACAAATATCAGTAATTATTTTATAATCAGTAGTGTTATTATCTATTGCGTTTTGCTGGTATATCTATGTGTGGACTTATATGGTTAAAATTGCTTGTTAGGATACTTATTACCTAAAACTTGATCCTAAACTCACCTAAAAACCGAATTATCATATCATATACTTAACCACACTTTTTACAACTCTACAATTTAATAACTTAGAAGTTTTTAACCACTTCAACATATTTTTTATATATTTTATAAGATTATATAATATATTAGTATCTTCATTTTCGATTTAGGTAAACGGGTATACGCACTTGAGCAAGTATTATCATGTCACCCACAAAATTTTTAAAACTGAACTCATATCTGCTGGTCTTATATTTGAAAACACCAACCCATTTACCGTGTTAAATGATTTAGGTTTCTAAGTTTTTTTTGTTAATGAGGTTAATATTTTTACAATCCCTAGCAAACATCAACCCACGATATTGTTTTACCCATTTCTTAAGAATAAATAACCCTAAACAAGTGTGAGCCTAAGAAAATGTGTCCCCTTGGTTACTTAGATAGACAAAAGATCCAACCCCAAGAAGCACTACATATCTCTTTGAATGTCTTTATGTGTCTTCTTAGAGAGAGAAACACATGCAAATATAGAGAGAGAAACATCAGCAAGGTGTCAATTGTCAAAGAAATATGTGTATTAGTACTCATCAGAAAAAGAGATAATTGCATGTGTTTTAGTTTCTGGGAGTGGGAATTGTTTAAAGACAGAAGCCATAACCTGCATACAGAATCTCACCTCCAAAGATAGCAACACAAAGGATACCATCATCTGTTTCTTAACATTCATCTTCTCTCTCTACACCTCTCTCTCTCTCTTTCTCTCTCTAGACCCATTCTCTGATCATAAGTTTCTTTACAGATATTCTCTTCTATAAAGACTGTACTCCAAAACAAAACACAAGTGGGTTTTGATCTTTTGTTCCAAATAATTGCATCAGTCATTGAATCTCAACTTTTTAAGTCTTAAAGATTTGATCTTTTTTGTGGGTTATGTGATATTCAAACCCATGTCTACTCTCAAAAAACATCTATCAGCACTACCGTTCTTGTTTTTGTTCTTCATCTCCATTTGTCTCCTCAAAAACCCTTCTTTAGGTATGTAATTATCGGATCTCAAACATTTATTTTTATAATTTTATCTTCTCCATTTTTTATGTTTTTTTTTTCCTTTTAATCTGACTGATGGGTTGCTAGCTACTTATTTTCTTCTATATATTTTGTTTTACAGTTTACAGGTTTGCATTGGCTTCTAAACACCAAGAATCTGTTCTCTACTTTCAGGTTAGATTTTAATGTTAATTACTTTAATTTCTTCTTTTAAAAATAAAATGAGATTTAATTACTTATTTTTACACATAAACCCCAAAAAAAATTTGAACTAAACCCTTTAATAATTGTAGGTTTTGATTATTTTTGGTTCATATGTATTTATGTGTAATATGTGTGTATGTATGGCCGTATGGAAGATATTGCTATACCCTAGCAGTACAATTTTATTTGCCACTATTAAAAGTTAGAGACCAGGTAGGGTTTCATTTATAGTTATATAAACTACACATATGATCAGGTATAGTTTAATTATTTTTACAAAGCTTAGTACAAGAAATAAAGTTCATTTATAAACCAACAAGTCACTTCAAAGTTCAAACCATACATGAATGATATGAACAACCTATATATAAAATAAAACTGATGTGTATCAAGGTATTTCGATGGATCGTGTTAAGCCTAACGAAGGAGACAGTTATGGGCCACTTTTGATTCTTATACGGAATTGTAACATGTATGATAATAAGCTTTAAAGATAACTGATCTTTAATTAGAAGTTAAGGGTGAAATGGGTACATCCCTCATAAGGTGAGGTGAAATTTTTTTTAACTCAATCATATGATGTCATGTCATTTACTTCTCTAACTCCCTTCTTGCTAAAAAACATCATGAGGGGTGGAGGGAAACTATTGGATTGTGTGGCTGCACTGTACAACATGGTAATGCGTCAAGGGTTATAGCCACACACACGGCGATGTATGAAACAAAACAGATATAATAAATAATGCCAATTAAAAGTTTCAAATATATAATGGTGGAAAATGTGTCATATGTATTCTGTTTCGTTATATACTTATATATTACACGTGAAAAAAAAATAATATTTTGGATAATGATTATAACCAACAAAAAGCACAACATACCATTGTTATTTTTCATTGTTCAATATGTTCAGAAAACGAGTTTTATTAGATCTTATTACATGTATATTTGAATGACTTGTAAATTGTTTTAGTAGTTAAGTGAGTTAAAAAAATAGTTGAATATCAATATCAATAAAATAAAAATAAAACAAGATAGATTATATTATCTTTCTACCCAACCATATGGATCCAAAAATCATGAAACTAACCTATTAAAAAGGCGCATGTTAGCTTGTGTACACTAGTCAACTGACCTTATGACCCCAATAATCAGTCCTTTTGTGAGGGACCCAGCCCCGGGTAACTCGGGGTCATGTTCGCTAATACGTTCAACTTCCCGTGAACCCCACCTTGTCTCTTTTGGACTTTGGCAGGCGCATGTTAGCAAACATCCTTATGTCTATCTAATAATTGATTTAATGTACAATGTCCATCTCCTTAACTCATGTTGTGTTACATAATGCCATATACAGGATATTGCCAATAGTGAAAAAGAGACTTTGTGGGCCTTGACCACCACCACTTCAAGGAGGAGATTAACCTGGCCCGGCTCATCGCCGCCACGTTGTGCTTGGAAATGCGGGCGGTGCACCCCATGCAAGCCGGTTCACGTGCCAGTGCCGCCAGGGAATCCGGTGACCACGGAGTACTACCCGGAAGCATGGAGATGCAAATGTGGAAATAGATTGTACATGCCATGATGCATGCATGGCTTTTTATTTGGGACTTACTAAGTTACTAGTTTGTAGTTTGTTCTATTAATTACGAGGGCAATGTGTCATTAATCAATTCGTAGGACTAATATCGCAAAAATGAAAACTATATAGAAGCTTGATTAATCTATAGCAATAATATTAGACATCATTTAAGGAATTAAATTTGAATCTTCTACTTTATGTTTATTTTCCCATTCACTTGATCAGTTATAAATCTATAAGATCATATTTTTTGTGCTCCAGGAGAAAAAATAAGCAACATCTCATATAAATTAAAGCTCGTAATTTTAGAGACTTACAAAATACAAAGATTTGAAAGTAGCATGGATATAAGGTTGGAGGTGTGGTATAAAGCCCTATGGGTTTATTATGTCATATCAGCGCCACGTATGCAAGGGCATTTATCGTTAACTTGCACAGTGTTGGGTAACACCCTCTCCAAAGCCCCTTTATATATAAAAATAAATAAAAAAGAAAATGAATTTGACTGAATTAAAAATAATGTGGGCCCCCCATCACCATTCCCATAGCGCTTGCCAAGGAGTTAACCGCCCATAAACCCCCTCCCCCCCCTCTATAACGCCCACGAAATGGGGAGGGCGCCAAATATGGTGAGGTGACAGGGGGCACTGAGCCACACCGCCTGGTCTAATCCAAGTGCTAATATTGAAGGCCCTAATTTATTTAGAGGGGGAAAAGATATTCTTGTGATAAGATCAATTTGGTTGAATTACCATCTAAGTTGGCGACTTGATGATCTTAATTTTCCAATTTTGTGATGAGCCTGAGATGGTTTGACATGAACCGTGTAGGGTGCATGACTGCATTCAACCTGTCTTGAAAGAAAGGAGTGCCTTAATTGGGAACCTTTATCAATATACAGCTTGAATTCGACTTTTACTAAAAAAATTTATACTTCTTATTGAGCAAAAAATTTTGGATCAATATGGTTGGAATGTCAATTTTTTTTCTTAAAATATTTGATGTGCTATTATACATCTTCAAGTTCCATTAAAAGTATTAAAAAGTCTTTGCTTTAGCGATATTAATTTGTATTTAAAATCTTTCTCTAATGTTGATAGATTCAAGTCCTAATATACAAGTAACCTCTCAAACTAATGCTTTATTTGAAACTTGGATTTTTCAAGTCAACAAAGCATATGAGCATAGCTTTCATGTGTGTATCGGAATAATAGTGAAAATGTTTTATTATTCTATTTAATTATTTACCAACTTCGGACATAAATAATTATATGTGATTGTTATAAACTAATCCGTATCTAGGGGCGGATGTACCATATAATTAGGGGTAGCCTCCGCTACCCCTTGGTGCTCCGCCGGTAGTGTAAATTTTAGAAAAATTTAACGTTTTTCCGATTTTGTTACACATTTCTTTTAAAACGTTACCCCTACGAAAGTTTTATAGATCCGCCACTGTCTGTATCCTTCTCGAAAAAAGCTTTGCAATGAACTAAGGTGTGTCTACATAAAGTTAAGATTAATGAGATATCGATAATTAAAGTTGTATGTTTGAAATGAAGAAAAAGAATCCTTAAGAAAATGGGTGAAAAATTCTCACTCAGAAGAGTGGAACCTTAAGAGTGATATATAAATGTGAACATTCCTCAAATATTATTTTCTTGGTTATAAAGAACAAGAAGTGACCCTAGATGGCGTAGAGCAGGCACACGTCATGTCTAGTGTGATCATTAAATGTTTAAACCTTGAAGACTTTATTGTTTTTGTTTTGGGTATAAAACTACGATGCTACCATCGTTGAGTTAGTTCCAAAAACAAGAAATTTGATAGACTTTGTACGCTCTCAAAAATACTCACCATCTCAAATATGCATAAAACACCACATTTGTTGGTTGTTTTAGGTTGTAACTTGGAATACAGATTCGTTTTCTCATTTTGGTCAACCAGCTGTAGAAGCTTTTACTCGAGTAGGTGCTCCTGAGCCAGTGAATATCGCCTATTTTGGTGTTTATCAGTGTTGCTTTTTCTATTATTTAATTCTGTCATATCTTTAATAGCGGGTTGGTTACACCTACAACCGAAATGGAAACCGATCGTTTCGTGATTCAAAAATGCAGAATCTCGTCTCAATCATCGGCGTAAGTTTCATTCGATTTACAGAAAACCTCTCTTCCACATAAACTCAATAACTATAAAGAAAACAAGTTTTTATGTTTTAAGTTATTAAAACGATAAGAGCATATGTTTTTACCTTGATTTTATATAAAGTAGATAAATGTGGGAGCATAGGAGGAATGTCGCTTTTGCCGTACTAAAATCTTAAAGGGGGTGATGTTTGGTGACAAGTAAACATCAACCACACACACGTGGGTTCATTATCTTGATCACCTACCCATTTTCAAACCGGGTCCCCATTCGTGCTCCATTATATGTTACGTACGTTTCATATTGCCCACCTACAACACTCGTGTCGTCTCCTTCTGTCTTAGTAATCTACATTCGGGTCGGATTTCGATCCGCCTCAATCAATTGGTATAAATGTTGAATTTTCTAGAAAGAAGAAAAAACGTCATTAATTTTGTAAAAGATATCCATCAAGTAATCGAACTAAAATTTTTGTAAATGAACACCACTTAAGTTTTGTATTAGTATTACGAGGAAAACATATATATGTCTATTTATTTAAAGGTATTTATATGTTAGTATCTTTATCATCTATATTTTATTTAGGGTTGTTTGTTTAGCTCTTAATGGTTCAGACATCAGTACTGGCTTAACATTTAATGGTTCAGACGGTTTGTTTCGCTAGCAGATGTCTGAATTATTCAGACATTTGCCTCTGAATGGTTAAACATTATACTGTGTCTGGATGATTAAAACCTCTAATCTAAATTGGTCAGACATTGCCTCTGAACGGTTAAGCGTTATACTAGCTCTTAATGGTTCAGACCTCTTACAGGTTTAGACTTATTACTAGTTGAGTATTTAATCATTCAGAAGTTGTCAAGACAGCCCTTTAGTCTTGAAAATTAAGATGAATCAACTAAATGTTTCTTTTTTGCAAGTACAATAACTGATCTATTTTTTTTAAAGTTTTGTGACTACAAAAGAATAGAACTTTTAACGATATAGGCACTAATAATGAGCCTAACATGAGTCGACACCATTGTTTTTATTACCTTACATTTTAACATTTTCAAAATTCTACTTGACATCTCTAACAGTTTTATTAGAAGTAAATCAAATTTTATCAAAAGATAATTATATTTTAGTCGGAAGATTAAATAAAATGTTGGATGACCTTTTTATCTTCAATAACAGATCCGGAACATTTACAAGTTTTGGTTATATTTTACAAGTTTCTGTTAATTTCGAATATATCATCTCAGCTTCATGGGCGAAGCTTTTAAGGGGCAGGAGGGGGCGGCTGACCCCTGAACTTTTCGCTTAGTCGTGAGATTATGTAGTTTTCGTATAGAAATTTTTGGATATATACGTTTTCGACCTCCGGTTTTATATAATTTTTTAAGTGTGGTGACTATCGTCCTCCGGATCGAAAATCTCAAGCTTCGCCATTGCTCAGCTTCAAGATATATAAGACCGTTTGTGTTTGTAATAGAGGATACAATAACATTTTTTTTTTCACAAGAACGCATCATTGCAATAGGATCTCCACCATAAATAGGGGACTTTTGGTGTTAAGCAAATATGCTCCAAGGATGAGTAGATTCGGCTAATCCACTCACTAACTTGTTTATTTAATACACTTTGGATAAAATATAAACATCAACTAATTTGTGTAAAACAATGTTGTTTTAGAAGTAGAATTAGATAGTGTGTGTTAACCGTTAGTCATAACATATCATAGCAATGAAAATGACAAACCTAAGAAGTAATAACAGTGGATGCTCTAATGATAGTCGTCAATAAAGGCAAGATATTTATTCTTTCCAAGAATAAAATCGTCACTTCAATAGTTCAAAGGACTTACAGCTTAGTTGTATCAAGTGACACTATTCTTAAGGTTGAGCGTTTAAATCTTACTATCGAAAAATTTGTAAACTTAGACTTAATTTTAGAGTGCATGTGTTAACCATTTGAAAAGATTTAAAATTGCCATAGCATTACATAACAATGAAAATGATAAACCTAAAAAGTAATAAGAGTGCATGCTTATACATTAGTAGATAAGAAAGGCAAAATATTTATTCTTTCAAAGAATTAAAATTGTGGCAATAGTTTAATCATCGAAAAAACTTTCGCGTGTAAAGCCATGGTCAAAAGTTTTTTACTTGTTAGGTTAGGAATGTCACTTCAAGAGTAGAGTTGCACAAAAAAAGGGAATCGGAACCAGAACCGTATCCGGGAAAAAAACCCGGAACCGGGTATTTTTATAACCGGATATTTAGGAACCGAACATACCCGTAGGGTATGCATAGGGTTTACATTTTAGGAGCAAAAACCGAACACATAACCGGAACCGATTTGTACTCGATTATATCTGATAACCGGTTCCAATTCATTACCGGAACCGGGTTTCCCAATACCCGAACTAGGTTTTCCAAATACCCAAAATTATATATGTTTTTTCTAGTTCCTTCAGTTAAAAAATATATATATTAATCTTTATTTTTATGTTTTTAAGTTTATATCTTTGTAATATTTGAAATTTCTAATTACTATGTTGTTTTTTTTTTATAATTTTAGGCAAAAAAATATATTTGTAACAAAAAAAATTGCAGCCTCAAAATTGGTGTTTTTTTTCATACCGGACAAGTTTATTTTCATATCCGAAAATAGGGTATTATAATACCCGGGAGCCGAAAGATCGGTTTCATATCAGAATTGGAACCGGTACATAGGGTATGGTTTTTTAAGCCAATAACCGGAACCGGGTATAACAATACCCGATTTTATCCTTTAATTCAATACCTGAAATCGATTTCATACCCAGAACCGATTATTAAAAATACCCGATATATGCAACTCTATTCAAGAGTTCAAACTTCAATTACCTCGGGCCCAATAACGCTTTTAGAAGAAGGCCCGTGGCTCATCGCTTGGTATTTTGTATTTTTATATGCAATGCTGGGTGACTATTAAATTATTTGGTTCATTCGATTGCATTTTTTGTGTTTGGGTTTTGATAATATAAATTCACACTAGGTTTTTCTGATCATTTTGCGGTGTTTAATAAACACAAGTGTTTAGCCCAACTTTTAGATTTTTGTTTTCCATTTTATTTGGTAGAATATTTAAAGCCCAGAAATTAAATTTCATTAAAACCAACAATTATAGATGTATTTTATTTAGTAGAATATTTAAAGCCCAGAAACTGAATTTCATTAACACCGACAATAATAGATGTAAAAATATATGTGAAAAACAAATAAGAACTTATATAATGTTATATACAATACTTGTTACTAGAGGCTTAACCGACACGTTGTAAGTTACTCGATACTGATTTGCTAAAAGTCCGAATCGAGCCGAGCTTTAAGAGTTCAATTCGTTCTCGAGCATAAATTGAAACTCATATAATAAACGAGCCCGAGTCCAAACTCCATATACCAATTTTGACTAGGCTTGTGAGTCGTGAGCATAAATGAGTCTTTTATCGATACGAATATACAAAACTTTGTTCAAACTAATAAAGATATATTACATAATTAATAGTATTATTATTATATATAATTGTGATGATAAAAATAACTATATATATATATATGACAATAATTATATATAATAGCCATTTATGTATATAAAAATTGTAATTAACAAACGAACCGGCTCGACCTTGAAACGAGTCGTGGCGCGCGTAACTAACTACATGGTTTTTAATGGAAATACAATTACACAATTAAGTTTACAAAAAAAGTATTCACCAATGTACTAAAAAGTAAAAATTACACACAATCAGCTAGTATATCCATCAGAATACAATATGATAATAATAAGTATCGGGTATCATCAATCTATATACACAATAGATATTGATAACGAAGCTTGATAGATACCTACCTAACCGGCAAATAATAGTGACTTTTGAGAATGTTGGAAACTTATCTAAATAAATCTGAGACTAAGCAAACAATGCAAAAATAAAAGGGGTAACAAAAGATATTAAGATGTAGTAAATGAGAGCAAGAAGTCACCATCTCTTGAATGAGTACTTATGAAACAGTATCTGGATTGATAAGAGGGATACCTAAATTGTTGATGAATCAGGATGCTAAAAGTATAAACAAATCCTATGTATCCTAATAATCAACAAACAAAGCCCAACTAGTCTAACCTATGTCTAATCGTCACTTCGGAAATGACTCTGGCTGATTGTTGATAATTGAGTTAATGCTGCTAGGATTGAAAGCACAGTCAGTTTCCAAAACTATCATTGGATATCTCTGTAAGCGTCATAGGTTTTGGCAATTGCAAATTTGATCTTGGACTGTTTTAAGAATTCGATAACACTTTTTAACTCATCATAATATTGCGATTCAGTTCCCATATACGCACAAATGTTATGTTTCGGGTCGCTCGTGAATTGTGCCATACCTATAAACACAAAACAAATCACATTATTATATATATAATTGAACAACTTCTTAGCTACGGTGAAAACTAAGTTGAGTTATTGGTGACTCACAAACAAATCATATGCACCCATGTGGAATAAATGAAATATATGATGATGTATAAAATACATTAAATATTGATCTCTTTATTTGTCAAATATCCCTATTATATAAAAGATAAAAGAAAATAGAAATACATTATTCCTTATATTAATTTATTTTGTAACCTTACAGTAGCGTTTTCTTTTATTTATTTTCTTTAAATAGTTGAATAGAATCATTGAAAATATTGTTCTATTTTAAAGAGATGAAGATTATTTTGTATAGGTATGATGAATTGAAGTAGTTTTGACCGAAAAACAATCGGTACAGTTATTGCTACATTGAAACCTATACAAATATAGTTATTGCAAAGTAAATTAATGTTTTTGATCGATGTAAAAGTACGTGTCGATATCCATTTGGGTTGAGTACTGTGCCGAAGCAAACTAATGGTGTCTAGACAACGGTACCGATGACAGTATTGTCACGGTGTTATGACTAACTGAATCGATATCGATCAAAAGCCGCCGCAAAGTGCGGTATATCCCATTAGTTTAACAAATATTTAAACAACTGAACCTTAAACATTGTGTCAAAATATTGTCATAGAGACATGTGAAGTTTATTTGGTTTCAATTGTGAAATTCGTTCTTGGTTTTTTAGTATTAGGGGCTTGTTTGATAAAAGGTTTCGAATGAAACATGTTTAACAAATTTTACAGATGGGCGGTTTTGAACGACATAAAATCACCATTTTAACATTTTGCACGATTAAAATGGTGGAACTAACTAACTAAGGTGTGGCAAGTTCCAGGTACCTATGATGCGAAGTCACCTAAAAAAGGACAAGAAAATTGATAAAACGTATCAAATAATTAAAATCAAATAGACGGTTAATGCTTGCACAGTTGTACAAAAATCATTTCGATCGTTATACCAAGACGATTTCGATCACTAGAATCGATTGATGCATCATCAAGAAACTAACCTATGAGTTACTGCTCTAATGGCTAGAGATGCAAAAGACGGGCATTTCCATGGTTTAGAAATGGTTAGAGATGACATGAAAAGTGTGGTAGAAAAGAGAGAGAGAGAGTTAGGTTGAGAGAGATGAAAAAAATGTATAATTACTTAATCTTAACGGATGATTTTTTTTTTTTATCTTTCTTACGAATCCGAGTAGACAAGAGATGAGAGAGAGATGAAAAAGATGTACAACTCACTTAATCTTAAGTGATGATTTTTTTTTCTTTCTTACGAATCCGATAATCCAGATGCGAGAAAATGGTTGGTTCCATTTAATAATATAGTTTTGAACGAAACCATACAAATGAAATAATTTTGCGAGTCGTTGACTAACCACCGACTTTAAAATCATGCACGACCTTTCAACCTTCAACCGTCCCTCAACACCATGTTATGTGAAGTCAAACCTTACTACTAAATTCATATGATGCAATTTGGACGATTTTTAAGTCAAAATTTATGTTATAACTTTGTTTTCCTTGTAACATGTGAATACCAACATCTAGAGCATTATCATGTCAACGTTTTTCTGGGTGTAAATGAGTTGTTTTGTGAGCCGTCAAGTTGTATTTAAGTTAAGCTTAAATTAGCTTAAGCCTCAATCGAAACTACTTCAATAAATAAGTTCGAATTTAAGCTTTACTTTCTAGACTCGTGAGCATAATTAAACCTATTATTTATATATTTTTTTATTTATGAAACATATATTTTATATGATAGTTGTTATTGTATATGAATTTATGAAAAAAAACTCAATATTATATATAAATAATTTGAAAAACTACTTACATGCAAAATTCGGGCTCATTTAAGATAAACGAGATGAGCTTGAAAAAATAATCACTAGTCGAGTTCGGTCAATTTAGCATGTTTACATCATAATCGATTCAAGCTTAAATATCAGGGTACTCGAGCTAAGCAACGTATAGTTTCTTTTGGTCACTTTCTTTTCGTTGTATAAGTTATTATTTATATTGAATTCGATTTGGGTGATACGTAATTAGATACTTGTAGTATGGATATTTTCCTAGGCTTAAAGTTAAAGTTTAAAGTTAAAATACTGTATTTGATATAAGTAAAGCATTAGATAATGATCCGGAGAATATATTTTTGTGTTATCCTTGCCTCCTGGGTCCACTTATTTATAATTTGATATGCTTTGTCATTAAAATATATTTGTTATATCCCCAAATCAATGTATACTATATATAAGTAAACGTTACATTTAGTTATGTAAAATTACACATCCTTCTTCATGCCATTGCATAGAGCCGGGAATAATCTCAATTCAAGAAATAGTTACCAACATTTTCAACTTTAAATAAATTTTCTTTAGTGGTCCCTTACTAAGTGGTTTCTTACTAACTGAAATATAACTCGGTTAATTTTTGTTAACGTGAATTACCATATAAACGGTCCACGTCATCAAAACTTTGTCACATAAGTAGTTCATTTCATTAAAACTTTGATTTTTTTTGCCACGTAAGCAGCTTAAGTCATCAAAACTTTGACTTTTTACTACATAGCAGTGCATATTAGCAAAAACTAATTAAGTTAACTTTGAGTTAATACGAAATCACTGAAAGAGAACGCGTTAAAAGTTTGGTTTATCTTTAAACATTTCATGAGTTTGGATTAGGGGACCCGAGGCGCTCCGTTGTCGAGCCGGAACCACACGTTTTACCACATGATACACCACCACCGGTGGTTTCCACAACACGTGGATTTGATGACACGCCATCGTCATCACACGTTATATATTAAAAATTCTACCGTTTGATGATGACCATTGATGATGACCGTTATATATACGCAATACATTTTTTTAAAAATAAACGATCAAAATATATATATATACACATTCTACATTCTTTAACCCATAAAAAATACAATCTTTTAACCCACAAAAATACATCTCTACTTTCTATCTTCTAATTTTAAAAATGGAATCTCCTACGGATTCGTTTACGATGGACACCGATAGCGATACATCTTCCGACAATGACACGCATGGATTATGTCGAGAAGGTGTATAACGAACTTGAAGGTTCAAGCCGTCCAAAGAAGAAAATGGTGGATCGTGATCGTATACATGCCAACGAGGTGTTAATGAAGGATTATTTTGTGGAGAATCCGGTCTACGAGGCTGAAACGTTTAGAGATCGGTTTCGTTTACCAAAAGATTTATTTTTAAAGATTGTAGGAGGACATCAAAGCAAGCGACGAATGGTTTCAAGAAAGTTACGACGGGAGGGGCAAACAAAGTTTCACGTCGATACAAAAATGCACGTCCACCAATCGCCAACTAGCGACAGGTAACCCTCCCGATCAATTTGATGAATACTTAGCAATGTCAGACAGAACTTCGCGTGAATGTTTGCAATTCTTTTGTAACACGATCATTAAATTGTATACCAAAGAGTTTCTACGTAAAACAAAGAGACACGACATCGCACGTATTTATGCCACGCATGAGGCTAGATGTGTCACACCCCGACCCGCAGCGGAATAAAAGTCGGGGCATAATTGGGTTATCACCAAAGCTCATGATATTTACTAATATGTTTCATATTTATTAAAGTCAAAATTACATTCCAAATAATCCAAACATGTCCATACAATACAAAGAAAATAACCAAACAAAATAATTCCAAGCTCTAAATCATTTTATTTTTCTAGTCCAATCCTATGTGTTTCTGGCTACAGCTGGTTCACCTGTATCATGTGTAAAAATGGGGTTTTTTGGGTCAACATAAGTTGGCGAGTAAACCTTGTTAGACAAACATTTATTATTGATTTACTTGTTAGTTTATCAATGAAAAATTGTGCATAATCATAAATGAGCAAATGTAAATAATCAAGCAGTAGCATTAGCAATCACAACTATAACATACAATAACATATGATAGCATACATTAACATACCAACATCATACGATAAATAACATGAATGAAACTGTGCGATCAAGGCTCAATCAAACGGAGCCGATCGTATTGCATGTACTGAAAATGATAAATGTCTGTGCGATCAAGGCTCAATCAAACGGAGCCGATCGTATTACATGTACTGAAAATGAAAAATGTCTAACCCGTTTAAAATACCAATTTTAATTATACTTATAATGTTATCACAGTTCATCTTCTTCGTTGGATTTTACAGGCAGTAGATTATACCGTTATATCTTGTGTAGTTCGATTGATAAACATTGTACAATCTAATATGAAATGGCAGAAACGATAATTAGAAGTGAACATACCGATGAACGGTTTATTTCAGAATTCCGGCAACGTGTCGGTCTCTGTTTTTGTGCACCTCAACTGAACAAAACAATTAACCGTTTTGATTAGCCAATCGTGGAATTTAAGTGCTAAACAAACGTTAACAGTGTGTTTGAAGGTCCTTACCGTTTCGCAGACGAAGATAAAGATTTCCAGAAATTTTCCGGCGAACTGGAATTATCTGATAACTGTGTCTGAATTCGATTTCAATTGAAAGGTTTGAGTTAGAAATAGCTTAAAAATTGTTAGACTAGGACGGTATTTAAAGAATTACTGTTTTGATGATGAATACGGTTTTCCGGCGAACTTGCAGAAATTTCCGGCGAGCAAAATAAACTTCTCCGGTGGACTGAATGTATGACGAAAGTGAAATGGAAAGTTTGTATGATGTTTCTGAGTCGCGAGAAGCTCTATGATTACAGTAATTCGGATTATTGAGTAGTTTCGGTTATAAAACTCATCATCCCCAGAATTGA